>CM075478.1:31330857-32070857 GCA_037950665.1 Hypophthalmichthys nobilis
CTTGTTTTGCCAACCAGCTGGGCGTTCCTATAAGGGTGTGACGTCATGTGAAAACTATGAATTAACATGTGCCTAATTAACTTTATCTGCACTTATTTGTTTGCTTGATTGTTTATTGTGAGGTGAAATATGACCTAGATGACATTCACTCTTCTATAAGATTAAAAAGCCCTAAATCATGTTCAATTTATATTCATTTCAAGTCATTCTGGTAGAAATAATGCATTAAAAAGAACTGGTGCATCAAAATAGCCTGTAACCAAAATGCAAATAATATGCTTATTTTTCTATGTTTCACCTCTCAGAGACTACTTAAATCTGAACTCAGATCACTAATATTCCCTGTTTTATAGTTAACCCCTCTCATATCCCTCCATTTGTGGTGTTACTTTGCTATCTGTCTCTTAGATAATTTGGAACAGGTCTTGTTCTTTCAGGCCCACTCGAAACCATGCAGAGAGGTGTTGAATATCTTCTTTTCATGTAGAAATCCACCATCCTGATAATTGACTCAGCAAATGCGCTCTCATCTAAAGCCAGATGGGCACCATTGATACAACCAACACATTGATACGACGTGGGAGAAAAAGGCCAGAAAATTCAAAGCTACATTTTCTGAATTCATTCGGACAGACTTACGTTCATTGTGGACAGACAGGCTTCAGATGAGACATGCTTTTTAAGCAAGTCACAGTGTGCTGTGGAAGATTACAATATTAATGGCACTTCCACAACTTGTTAGACAAATTGAAACTGTTTTTCCGGATAGAGACAAAAACAGCATTGCATTACACTATAAATATAATTATGTGAAAAGGCTGTATGATGCTTGTTGTTTTGTGTATCGCTTGATATTAAAGAAGCAGCCCGCTGATACTGGCAGGCAGCAGATGAGAGGCCAGTTATATTTGAATTATCAGTCCATAAGATTGGAGAGTCCCACAGTGACAGTAATCTAAAGTAAAAAGCAGCTTATTTTTCTCACTCTTTCCTGCAGCAAATAACTTCAAGTTAAATTGTGATTGCACTGTAAATTGCCCTGTTTTAATTAACATTTTTCTCTGCAGTAGACCTCACAGGACCTGCCATTATGCTACCAACAGATGTTCTCCAATGTTGCTGTTAGACACAAGTCAGAGGGATTTAGAGGTTGCGTTGCACACTCACAAATGAGCCAATTTAGCATTAGTATGCCTCTGATGAGAATCATCCAACTAGAAGCCCACAACCGGGATCCATATTTGTATTGATCACGGCTGTGGGCTTTTAGTTGGATGATTCCAACTTCTAGTTATTGATTCTTTGTTATTAGTTGTTTATTAGTTGTCATAGCTCTAAACATAATCTTCGTCAGATTTTCAGGCTGATGCACGAGACGTTATTCCCAGAGCTGATCGTCCCTATATGCAAACTATGCAAGTTGCGCAGGTCCCCTGAACTACCCTTGCTCCTAACTATATAAAATAAACATGACAGTAATTTACCATAATGTGAATATTTCTTTTTATACAACAGTTCTTTCTGGTTCTCAAATCTGATGGCTGAGAGCCGTGCGATATTTGTGATAACAGCATTCCTACCTTTTCTCTGTTTGTATCACTCTGCTTGAAGTGACTGTCATGGCGGCCGAGCAAATTCACTGTATTTTTTTAGGCAAGAATGTAGTTGTTTAAACCTGAAATATGTGACTTATTTTTAATCATAGTGCTTATTTTACAATTTGTTTAGATGTTTTCGGAGATGCGAGCTCCAGGCCGTCAGCGGCCGTTCAGGCTCATGTACCCGCCGAGAACAGCTTCATCTCGGCCAGTGCTTCTGGGATTTGCCGCTGTCTCTTATAGTGGTTAAACATGAGATATAATTCATTTTAGGTACATAAAACGGGCAATCTTTGGTCTTATTAATCTATTACTTGTTTCTGAGCAAATCAAACTGGTCTATGTTAAATGTAATAATTTAATAATAAGGCTATATTTAACTTACCTCCTGTAGAGCACTGCTTTTGTACGTTTCGCTGAATTGTACAATTGTGTTTATTTCCTATTGTCATTTATAATGGCTATTGTTGTTAATTTAAATATTGTTGTTCAAAAAAATATTTTATTTAAATAATATGTTGTATTTGGTATTAAAAAATGGTCCATTAGTGCGTAATATGGATTGAGTGAAAGTTACATTAATGCGCCATTAGATGGTGGCAAACTTTATGAGTGAATAAGTCAGTCGCAAGAGACTTTTAAATTGAAAGGAACTTTCGTAAACAAAGGATGTTGTTTTAGCGCTGTTATGGAAAATTCCCTTAACTGCAAAAGGACAAATACAAAGATCGCTTTCCTCAGTGGACATTCAAATGGATTTTTATAATGGATATAATATTATGGACATTGACCCGAAGAATGAATGTTAGACACAGGTAATGCTCGCTCAGGCGATCTCTCTCTCTTGTCTCTCTAAATAATACTGTACAAAATACAATGAGTTTCAATGGAGGGACTCAACATTGCTTTGTTACTAGTACTATGATGTTTTAGAATTAGTAACGGAGCCTTGGTCAAACTGTCAACTTAAGATTTGAATCCTTGGCAGAAGGAAGTAGTTCTACACAAAAGAGGGTTTTAAAAACACTCCATTGTTATTTCTTATTTATTTACACACTTGTGCCATTGAACTGTTGTATAAACCCAATATGGCTGTATATCAGCATGGCTGTGATTCGGCCGTAGGTAATCACAGCGTGCTAATAAAAGTTTTGCTTAGGGCCCCCAGAAGCGTAGGATCAGCACTGGTTATTCCCCCAAAAATTCCACAAAGGTAACAGAATTTTGTATCTAAAAAACCCTAAAGTGAGCTGCTACATCCTTTAGTCCAGCATAAGTGAAAGATAAATAGCTTCCTTATAAAATCAAAACACATCCTACTGCATATAGTGTGTTAGCACTCTGCGAGTAACCTTTAACAAGCTACTGTAGTGTCTATATGATTTCATGAAACGTGTACCTCCTGAGAGCTTAAAGGAGTTGTTTTTTTTCAATATCTTTCTACTGTGAAATGTGTTTTACCACAGTTTGAATGTCATCTCGGAATATTTTTATGTGCTCTAAAGGCCGTATTCCATCAAAAAAGGGTCCACACAATGGAGCACAGGTAGACAGAGGTGGGCAACAAGACGGTGGGAAGCTTATGGAAACATTCTGCCGTTACGCACGGTATAGTTTTCACAATGAACCCTACTGTGCGCAGCCATTTCGCCACATTGATTCATTTCAACTACAGGTTCATTCAGATGAACCACACGAGAGCAGTTTTGCATAATCCGCTTTGTGTTTTTTTTTATATTTTTCACGCCAGGAGATTCCTCTGTGTCAATGATGTACTTTGGTTTCAATTAGTCGCTCATTGTTCTTCTACGACGCCTGCTTCCAGAGCTTCTGGGCTGTGAGAATCACAGTTATTCCACTCGAGCTGTACTTTCTGAGGAAATCTTTGCCCGCTGTGCTCAAGTGTGCTCTGGGAGGAGGTACTTCAGAACCTGTAATGTGATGCTAACTGTGCAGGTCTGACTAAAGCCTTTGTCTCCTTCCTTACCGGTGCAATGTGATGGAATGCTATCGAGCATACAAATGGCCAGCTTTGAGAAAACTTCCCAGATTTTGTAGGCCAAAGATAAGGAGCGAGAAGCTCAGGGACCAAAGAAAACGGCAAGTTGGGTTTAAAGAAGAACTAATCGGTGGATTAGCCAGTTTGCACATTATTTTTATTTGATTTTTTTCCCCCTATTTTTTTTCTAAAAATTCTATCGATTTAGGTTTTATCCACAGATGCCATTTACTGTTATGACAGTAGGGACTAGTCACGAGGCTCATTTCCATTAATTAGTTTCAAAAAGTTTGGTTCAATGGATCAAAATTAATAAAATGCTATTAAAACCAACTCTGGTTCATATGTGATTTAACTGATTCAGAGAAGAGGAAGAGTTGTTGTAGTAGAGTGTTGTTGTCATGCCGTCATTTTACACCGGACTGCTTCACAAACGAGGGTCAATTCAACACTGGATTTGCACAAAAGATTAACATGACGACACATGCTAGTGGATGAGTTGAATCAACTCCACAGCAACTACATAAATTTATCCACTAATCATTCAGACACGTCCAGTTGCATTCTAAGGGCTACATCCACACGAAGATATTTCCCAATCCAATCTTTTTTTTTCCTCGTCTCAAGAAATACCTTCGTACACACGAAACCACTAAAAACCGAGTTAAAACAATGTAGTATATATGCCAGATCAGTATGTGGCACTGTAATTCTGCCACAGAGATACACTAAAAACAGAGAAAAAGACTTGGAGCATGTGCATAAACCTTGCGCGCTGTATACAAACTTTAGTAAAGCTTAGAAATAACATTTTATTTTGGCTCAGGAGCTTCTGCAGCACGAACACAAGCATCTAGAGTCCTCTATTGTTGTTGTTGTTGCTGTTTTGTGCTGTTAGCGGCGTCTGACTAGGGTCGACAAGTTGTAACTTCTTCCCGAGTCTCTCCATCAGTGTCGACTCCCGGTTTGAACAATGTAAGGCTGAACACCGTTACTGACAATCCTCATTTTGGGTGCGTGGGATTCTCCAGCTTTGTTGTTGGTGAGCAACTGAAGCGTGAGCTGTTAAAGCTCCACCCTTTTCTGGAAAGGGGGCCAGGAGAAGCAGCTCATTTGCATTTAAAGGGACACACACAAAAACGGCGTGTTTTTGCTCACACCCAAATATGGGCAAATTTGACAAGCTATAATAAATGATCTGTGGGGTATTTGTGGAGCTGAAACTTCACAGACACATTCTGGGGATACCAGAGACTTACAATACATCTTGTGAAAAGGGGCATAATAGGTCCCCTTTAAGACAATAAACCAAGCGATTTTCTATTATTTCTAATTAAAACATGGTCTTAACCAATGAAATCTCTTTGGGGTCCAAGGGGGAAAATATCTAAATCCCAAGCTGTTTTAGTCCCGGTCAATCCCTGCACTAGTCACGAGTCTCATTCTGCAAGGCTATTCAGTATGAAGACTAGTTGATTGGCATAGCCATGATTACCTTCTGCTGTGCAACCAAAGTACATTCCTTACAGTACATGCGAGACATGTTCCAATGATGGACAGACAGAAGGAAAGAAAGTGAGAAGGATGTCAGCAGGACAGTGGCAGTGTTCTGTTCACACTTTCCTGCAGCACAGAGGCAATTAATTGCAGCACTGAGTGTGAGTTGACTAGCGTGGGTGTTGTGACCCTCTGACGTCTGTCTGTACTGCGCTCAAATTTACAAAGACTGAAGCGCCATCTGAAGCCATCATCTTTGACCCAGACCCTCCCTGTTGACACGGTCCCCTCGATTAGAAAGAATGAAGGTCATTATTCAGTCTACATATTTACTAGAAGAGCTGATAATGAGGAGAAATACTGCTGTCATTCATTCAGTCAAGGCTCTTGATGTTGTCCAGGATGCATCAGAACACATTAACACATTAGTATGCAATGCAAATATATACAATATTAATATATATATATATATATATATAAAGAACAAATTTTACATATACTTTGGAGCCCACACAAACCCTTTCAGAGTTAGGGGTTGCACGACTACTGATTTCTGCTAGTCGATTTCTTGTCAAAACAATACTCGAGTTACTCGACTACTCGTGGTTCATGCTACTGTAAATGAAAAGAAATGAAATAGTTTTTACTATTAAATGTTTATTAATTCTTGCATAATGCAACAATTACATAAGTAAACTCTCAAAACATTATAATTACGACATTACATATTTTAATTTTCATGTAACAGAGTAAAGCCAAATAAATAGCTGCACGCAACATTGTAATCCTAACATTCGCGTCGTATATGCAAACTATATTTGCATGGCTGCATGTATACAGTAATTTAACAAGAACTTATAATAATAACTTTAATATTTACCAAGTTTTCAACAGTAATAACAAGAATGAATAGAATCTTACTTCAACCGGCTTGAAAGTTTATAGACTAATACAAGTCATCGCCGCTATCGTCCTCTCCCCACACGCAGTCTTTGGTCAAGCTCATGGATCGCTGGTTTGCATTTAGAAATACAAGCGCATTGAGAGATCAGTAGTGGGGGAGACGTTCTTGCCTTTCATTTCAGATGCAATGTCCGCTTTTAGAGAGTCGTATTTGTTTACAGAATTCACCAATGCTCGCTTGCTTCATGGTGTGCGTCTCACTAACATTTGCCTTTGTTGTTGGATGTTTCAATCGTAGGTAGTTGTGCATAGCTGTCTTACTGCTGTTGCATTTTAAAGTAGTCTTACAGAGTTGACAAATTACAATAATTTTGTCATCTTTGATGAAGTACTTCCACACATCTGATGCGTGGTGTCTGTTGGTGATGTTCGCATTTTGAATTCATTTATGGTTAATGCACGCTCGAGTAGTCGATTGTTTCTAACAGCACCGACTAGTGGTTGAAGTATCTCTCGACTACTCGACTAGTCTATGCAAGCCCTAATCTGAGTAAAAACAGAGTAGGGCATGATCTCTTCATGTTTATTATGAAAGCTCACTTCCACCACATAAAGAAAAAAAAATTCTTACTTTGGTACATCATAATTATGACACACTGCAAAAAGTGTTTATGTTAAAGAGCTCTTTCTACCTGACCTTACCCTTAAACGGGTGATGAACTGAGAAATCAAATTTTCCTTGAGCTTTTGACATATAAGAGATCATTATACTATAAGAATATCCTGTAAGTTTCAGAGCTGAAAACTTCCTTGTTAGTCCAATAAAAGCGTTTAATGACACCAGGCCCAGCAAACGACAGGTTTTTCAAAGTGGGGATCTATGACGTCAAAGGGCAGCAAGCACCGCCTCTGCCGAAGATGATCAACGCCTACTTCATCACCGCCTGTTTAGCCCCGCCCACCGATTCACACATGACATGCAATAGAATAGGTAGCCTAAGTAACATAGGCCTATGTGGTGCTAAACCAGATCGAGCTACCAAGCAGTAAACATGCCGTTGAGGATTACAAAATATTGTGCAGTGCCTGGACTCGACAGTAATGCAACATGTAAGTAACTGTGTTAAATCTAATGCCTGATCTGATAATGATTCATGTACAGTCAGATGTTCTTTGTCTGTGTCAGTAAATCAAACCAGTGACTAAACGTCAACTTGCGTTGTTTCTCTTAGTAGGATGAAAATAATCTGTTATTTAACGGTGATTAAATTATATAAAGAAAGCAATCAAAGAAAGCTCCCTTTGCAATCGTTGGAGCAACGCATGCTGAAGCTGTCAATCAAACAGTGCGAGTTTATCAGTGACTGACACGCAAAACTACCGTTTTATTCAACGAAAATGAAAGCATTCATTAGTGTGCAAAAATTGAGTTGCAATGACAAGATCACTACTTTCATGCACTCAACATGTCTGTGATTGGCTACAATGTTCATCTCTGCAACCTTTCATGCCACAACCTAAATATAATGCCATAGATCTAAATGTAATGCAACACTTTTCACGATTAGTTAACCCTGAGAGCTGTAATAGTAAAAACGCGCTAAAAGAGAGAGTAATTTCAAATGGAAAGATGTCAGCTATTCAAAGCAGTGGGCGTTTACACTGAAGTCTCACAGCAGACACGCCCCTTAAAACAGAGCGTTCAAACCAGAGGGCTAAATTCAGGGTAGAAAAAATGCCTTTTGTTTCTAAATTATGACAATTGTTGATGTAAAAAGCATACTAACATTATAAGTGTAGCCCAGGAAACATTATAAAACAATGCAGTTCATGACCCCTTTAAATTTAATTTGGTTGTAACATGATATATTTCGGTTGATTCAGTAATGTTAATTTTTTTTTTTTTTTTTTTCCATTTAAATAAAATCAATTAATTTACATGTTACCACATGAAGCACATTTTTTAGGTTACCTTTTTTTCTTCAGTGCATAAAAAGTCCTAAATTATATTAAAAATAAATAAATTATGAGAAACAATGCCATAATTGAGTTACTATGCTGTAATTTTCTGATAAAAAATTTAAATGATGGCATATGAAATTAAAATTTTTACTTTTATTTCATAGTTATTCAGACTTTTTATGCCATAATTTGGACTTTTTATCTTATAATAATGACTCAGGATGTCATTTTCTATAGTTTATTATTTTGAATACAAACACTAAAAAAATGCTGGGTTGTTTCAACACAAATTTTGGGTCAAATATGGACAAACCCAGCCTTTGTGTTAAATTTTTAAATTACATTTTTAACCCAAAGGTTGGGTTTGTCCATATTTGACCCAAACTTTGGTTGGAACAACCCAGCATTTTTTTTTAGAGTGTAATGACATACTGATAGTTTATAGTTGGACCATCTCCACTGTGAGGAGAAAGTAGCCTTTTTCTGTACATCAAAATATGGCAGCTTATTTCTCAAACGTTAAGAACAACTCTAGTCTAGTTAAAGGGGTATTTCCATCATTAATTTCTCACACTCATGTTATTCCCAATTTCTGTAATTTTATTTTTCTGTAGAACACAAAACTAGTTATTTAGCAAAATGACCAAGCTCTTTTACATAAAATGGAAGTGAATAAGCGTTAAATAAGCCTAGAAATCATACCGACCAGGGCATAATGTTATTACTGTTATTACTGTTGATCACATTTAAAACAATCTCCCCCTACAGTATATAAAATACTATAATTTTTCTGCATTTGTCACTAGAGTTTCATATGATCATTTATTTTCCTCTGCGGTCACTGACTGGCTGAAGCTGTGGCATTTCGTTAAAAGTTACAAAATGGCATCAGCTTCAAGCAGAAGGAAAAGGTTTGAAGGGAGCTGACATTGGCTCAGCAAATATTCTCAGACTATTAAAAGAGCTAAAACAAAAAAACTCCTCTTCATCATAATATTTTCCCCCAAATGATGCTTCAAACGCTATCTGGCATTGCAACACATCTTTAAACATTTCATAAGATGAATCCCTCTTTGCCTGACAAGGTCAAATCGATTCACTGAAACTTAACGCAAAAAAAAAAAAAAACACACAGGCCAAAGCGTCATTGCTTTACTTCTGGCTAAGTCTAATGCAAAAGATGATAAGGAACATTCGGCTCCAGTGCTCTCTGACAAAGTCATTTGATGAAGACAGATGGTGGAATTGGCTGCCAGCTTGGTTGCTGAAATCGCATTAAAACCTTTTTTTTTTTTTTTTTTTCCAAGGAATGGATTATGATATATGGAAGCCCAGCCTTGAGACAGTCACCTACTGGACTGACCTTGAACCTCCACATATGGGCCGGAGCTCATTCTCTCTAGCATCAGATCCTCAGAGTTCCGTTGAGAATTACTGTGCTTGTCATCAGTGCTCCACACTATTGTCCTCTCCTTGACACAAAAATGAGGAATGAATGTTAAAGCAATAGTTCACCCCAAAAAAAAAAAAATAAAATTACGTAGTCATGTCATTCTGTACCTCCAGTATGCCGTTGTTGTTTTTATCAGTGGAATACAAAAAGAACATTTTTAGGAAGAACTTTTTACATTGGTAATGGATGCTGATTCACATGCGCAGCCTGAAAAAGATGTGAGGTCCACCACAGTATGGGAAAAAAGTAAATAAGAATAAAGAAATGTACTTCATGAAGACACAAAAAGTTACAATTGCAAGATTTAAAGTGACATTGTCTTATATAATGTTGCATTGTGAGCTATAAAGTCGTAGTAGGAGAAACAATCTTTCAACTGCGACATCTAGTCACATTGTGAGTTATAGTTCCAATTATGAGTATAAAGTATAAAGTTGCAATTGTGGAGTTTAAAGTTATACTGCGATAGTTACACAGAGTTCCAAAATTAACAAATATGCCAAAAAAGAGATGTACAATTAACCATTAAACAATTGCAATCTTGACTCAAACACACCCAAGTGATGTTATTCCTGACTGGCAACGATTCACCTGTGTCTATTAAATCATTGACAAGTACGATCACAGCGAAGATCTGTTTTGGCACTGCTGCTGAGCCACAGAGATCTGTTGTCATGTATCGGTATGAAACAGTTTTTCGGTATGAACAGTCTTTTCAACCACACAGTGTCATTATTTCTTTGTTACAAATAATCACAGAAGTACTGGGATAAAAGTTTATAGTTCGGGTATAAACACTGATGTCTACAGTAGTGATCAAAATAGAGTAAATCACCTTTTGAAAATAACATGATGCTTCAAATAAAAATCAATTACATTGTCGCCACCTACTGCTCAACTACCTGCTAAAAATGTATTTGTCACTGAATCACCAGCGTCTACCAGAGATTCATTCAACAATACTGATTCATCCAGCAATGAACAAGTGAAATCTTCATTGAATCGTTCATTCAAACCAATGTTTTAAAAAATAATTAATTCAAATTAATTATTTTTCAAATAGACTGCAACATATTGTCAGAACCTCTGGTAAATGACATTTTGTTTAGTTATCTATTCAGAATCATGGGAGAATTGTGATCTCTATTTGAAACAAACAACAACAACAACAACAACAAAAATGTGATTCTCATTTGCTCCAGAAACATGCTGTAGCACTATCAGATATCGGCTGATTCTTTAAAAACAGCCGATGATGAGGGATGATTGTATCCTGCCACTTAAAAAGACAGCGAAAAAACGTATTAGACTGTAACGCATACTGTGTGTCAAGAGTATGTCCCTTGCGCAGATTTAAGCCTTTCAAAGTTGCAAATGCAAATTTAATATAAAGTTGCAGCGAGATGGTGATTTTAAAATATAACCGCAATAAATAGTGACATAGTGAGATAAAAATCAATAAAATAAAGTCACAATGTTCTTAAGAAGTTCCGTAATAATATAAGCCAGCGGGAAAACTTCCGGTGAAATGTCACTTGTTGGTGTGTTGGTATCTTCAATGTCCTGAGGTAGCTTTAACAGCTTCAATAGTGGAATACTTATAGTTTATAATCAGAACATAGTCACTTAAATAGTCAGACCTAGCATTAATTTAGTTAATTCAAATGTAAGACGACATGAAATAAAGACGTGTCTCAGTGTTCCTCCTTGGCAAAATTCAATTCGACCATCAGTTTTCACACATTCGTGTCAACACACAGTAAATGAAAGATTTATTGTGCACTTTAGTTAGATTCATTGAATAAAATGAGTTTTCACAAGTGTGCTGAAATCATTGATCTTGCACTGCACTGACTGACAGCTTCTGTCATTATAAAGGGAGAGCGCGGTGCTCGCTTTCTGTGCAATTCATTCACAAGAAAAGTTATTGTTTTTCATGAGATTTTGTGAGTACTTCACTTTGACAAAATGTATTCTTAAACCTAGTGATTTTATGTTTCATAATTATTCAAAAGCGAAACTGAGTGGAAAAAAAATATGACAGGAAATGGCTAATATGAGCGAATAAATGCTCCTCTGCCGTCATCTGCTGGTTATAGTGATGTCTTTTTTATTTTTAAATAAAGTGTTTTCTATCAAATGTTGGATTTCCTACATCCTGAAATATTCAGTTTTACAAATGGAGACAACCTGAGAAGGATGAACAAATAATGTTTTTGGTCATCATCACATTAAAAATAACATTTGAAGTGCTGGAAAAATTTTGCGTGTGCGTATCTAATTAGACACGGCTTTTCTTATTTAAACGTTCCCGTTAGCTTCATCTTTATTGCGATGAATAAAACTGGTTTATTAGGAATGTGTGATAACTGCATTAAAATATAAATACAACATTAAAACTCAATCATTGATGGTTTTGTGTCGACGTATATCAGTGAGTATAGAATGACAGCTGACCGTTCACCAGAAATGACCAAGCAGGCTTGGCGTAAACCAGGAAGTAACCGTGCATATGGTCAATTACCTTTTTATTAACTGCTCTTGGTAAGAATTAGAGTTTGATATTGGAAAGGTGTAAATATTAGAGAACTGGAAAACTGCATTTCCTAAGATATGTAGCAGAGTTTATATATTATGCAAAAGTAGAGTGTAAAGTGTCATAAATATATGAATGTACAGTTATAGATTGTGTATATCAGAGCATCTGTATTGGTGTACTTTCTATAACATCCCTGCACAAACACGTCTCGTGTGGCACAAGCACAAACCTGCATGTTTCCCCATGTTAGAACGAACATGCATAATTCAGTACAAGCGATTTCTTAAGGATACAGTGGATACCACATATTGTTTCTTTACATACTGGAAAAGAACAAAACAATAAATCAGTCTTCGAAAAACATTACAGCACATTTTCATTATTGATGGTTGCAGCCGCATTGTATTCCAGTCAATATTTGGCTCCTCTAAGAACAGCTCCCACATAGAGCTCCCACACATTGGGTTATTATTCATTTACATGAATAATAACAGTGTGATAGGAGGATAGTCTGACTTGTCTGAAGTGATTAGAGAAAAAGCATAAGGAGGGTTTCATTAGACCTCAATGATTTTTTCATGGTGTGTATATATAACCTTCACATTAATATTTCACCTGTTTCACCCTGTGCTGGAGGCATTTCAATGTTCGTTTTTCCAAGCCTTTTAATAAAGAGAGGCAGTTCTAGTTCAGGATAATTCATGATACAAAGTAGAAACATCATGGTGCTCTGCTGTGCCATGCTAGAAGAATGCATTATTGAAGCTCTTAGAAGCTGCCCCGCTATTGATGAATTATGGAGCACGACTAAAACTAGAATTTTGTAACTTTTCACATTTATGATATCTGAAGTTTCAAATGAAATGACTCTCTGTGTATCATCCTGTGTGGCTTCCTCTTCAAAGAAACGACATTCATTAATGACATTTTGAATGGTTTCTCTTGCACGCAGTGCATATAAAGTTATGCAACTAAGCCTAGTTCACACTACAAAACAAAGTTTTGTCTTGAAAGGGTTTGCCATCCTTTAAGACTAATCTGCAACAAAAAGTTTCAGACTGAAGTCGACTCAACTTCAGCTGCTAAACTAGTTTGAAATCTGACTGATTAGTCTTCAGGTGTCATTCACAGTGAATCCTGATGGCATCCCTTCCCCTGGTAAATGGCGAACAAGTACACAGCCGTCCATGTGATGCAAAAGAAAACGGGATGGATAGAATCAGGCGACCTTCTTCCACTGCTCCATGGTTCAGTTCCGATGCTCGCGAACCCATTGTAGGCACTTTCGACAGTGGACGAGGTCGTCATTGGCACTCTGACCAGTCTGCAGCTATGCAGCCCCATACACACTGTGCTGTGACACATTCGTCACGTAAAATTTTCTGTGACTTGTGCCACATTAGACCTTCAGTCAGTTCGGACAAGGCAGAATACCCTTTGTTGCCCTCTAGAGCTGGGTGGTATGACGACATTTATCACTTCAGAGGGATGAAATGCATGAATGAGAATATAAAGAGCGGGATGTGCTTGATGTTATAGTGCATGTAAACAATGATCCTATCATGCTCCGTTTGCATTTACAAGTGGCATCTTGGTCAAATCAACAAAAACGGATACCAGATGTAAAGATGCAAGAAGCCGCTCTTTTCCATATTTTC
The DNA here is from genome assembly GCA_037950665.1 of Hypophthalmichthys nobilis. Taxonomy (NCBI): domain Eukaryota; kingdom Metazoa; phylum Chordata; class Actinopteri; order Cypriniformes; family Xenocyprididae; genus Hypophthalmichthys; species Hypophthalmichthys nobilis. The sequence goes on from CM075478.1 coordinate 31,344,467, forward strand.
TCTCCTATTATGTGCACATAGACGAAATGCATGATCCTAAGAGCAGTTGGGTAGGAAAATGACAGTGATTTGTTGTGTCTGCAACAACACGACAGAAAACAAGTAACAGAGTCTTTAAGTGTGACGTACTTCAATCTTGGCTTATGGTTCGAAATGACTATGCCTGCAGAAATGCTTTACAGATAAAAATATGAGCAGAATCTGAATGCTGTATAGTTGATATATTGGGATGTTGAATCTAAGGTGCATTTTGTACTTGGCATTGCAGATATTTATGGTACATAGATTTAGTCAGATGTCTTTAAGCCCGGAGCTGTATTCATGAAACATCTCAAAGGATCAGGTTCCTGTTTGAAGCGGTCTTCACTGAATCACAATATCTAAACTGCTCTAGCAGTCGATATTCTTCCAGAATATGCCTTGTGAGGTTTCCTCTTTAAACAGCTGCTATTTGTTCAAGCAGAACAGAGGAAGCAAGAAAATGGAGGAGAGATGCTCTCAATGACATATCGAGGGGAGGGGGGATGCCCCCTGTTGTTTTTCTCTGTAATTAAATTGTTTATTTCATTTTTTTTTTTTTCACCAACCAACCAAACAAACACCTCTGTTCTGCATATGTTTAGAGCTAATAATCTCAAAGCTGAATAATAGATGATATTTTCTCTCTTGAAATTCTGAGTGTGTCAGAAATAACAAAGATAGAATGTTTCTGTGGCTAATTGAGATGGATTGCTGATCTATGGACCAATAAGCGTCATACTCAATTAAATATGATTATGATTTCTGTTGGAGCATAGAGCATGCTCTCGTTGCACATTAGAGCGGTTGTGATAATAAGGGTGCAGGTTTGAATCTGGCTCGCTTCATTCTCTCATCTCATCATCACTCTACTTTCACATCTGCTCTTCACGGTTACACAGTGGCAGGGAATAGGAGAGGAGAGGATGCAAATGCAGATTAAAATGATTGAAAAACACCAACAAAGTAAATCCAGACAGGGAGCAAGAACAGAATCCAAACAAGGAACGGGAACAAAATAATCAGACAGGGAACGAGAACGCAACAGTTTTACAAACATGCAGAAGAGCCCTTGAACAAAAAAGGGGAAATAGAAATCGTTACAATACAATTGTTACAACTTTTATGTTTATTATAGATGTTGGTATCTGTCATATCATGTGGAGTGTAACAGTGCCTGCCCAAATTTTCAGGCACTGGCATTTTTTCCATTCATTTTTACCATAGGGATTAAAAAAAAAAAAAAAAAAAAGGTTTCTGTTAAAGCATTGTAAGCAATGAACCAAGCCAATCAGCAACTAGGAGAAACTTTGATTTTAAGCAAAGAAGTATTTTGAGTGTACGGTTAAAAACTAGCCTAGAGCGCCATCTGCTGTTAAAAACTAAGCTCAGAATCAATTCGAGAGAGAAAATATCAGAATCGATCCAGAATCATTTTATTGCGAATCAAGATTCAATGTATTGTCCCAGCGGTAATAAACAACTGCCTCATTCTTGAATGAATCAGCAATTTGAATGAATCGTTTGAATGAATGACTCAATGACTCAATCATTAAGACAGTCACTTGCCGCCACCTACTGGTGGTTTAGTTTCATGTTTAAATTAAAAAATATATTGAAAAAATATTTGTATTTTCAAAAATATTTAAAACAATCATAACATTAATGCAGTTTTTTTTTATTTTTCAATGTAAATTATTTAATTTGATTGGAAACAGACCTATAGTGTCTTATTTTAATTTATTGATCAAATTTAAGAATTTTAAATAAAAGATGAAGCAAACATTTAATAAGACTGGTGGGAAGTACCCTTTATAAAGGTCAAAAAAAAAAAAAAAAAGTAAATATCACAAATATGCAGATTTAAATATGTAGAATCTGATAGAACACCGATGAGAATATTGCTTTAGAATAAATTAGATTTACACTACAAAAAAAAAAAAAAAAAAAAAAAAATCAATTTTTTCCAGACAACTTTTTTACTCAGACAAGTGAATGACTGATTTGTCTGAAGGACAAACACATGACAGGGCTCAAGTTTATTGCAAAATATGCACATATATGTAAATATTTTGAGAGCTTACAGAGATCGACTCGATTATGCCTTTTACAGTGCGTCATGGGAGTGGGTTTTGTACAGCATCATGGGTTATGTAGTTTTTCACCACAAATTATGTTGTTAAACACAATCATTTTACGAATAAGTTGAAATAATGAGGGCTGTCGGTTTCAGCAGAATCAAATACCATTACCAACCTCGTAGCTCACAATATTGGTCTGTCTCTAAATGTTTATAATCGTTAAAAATCAATTTCCCTTCCGGAACCCGACTGTTGCACTCTGTACATTTCTAATCCATGAATGAAACATTAGGGTAAAAAAGGGATTAGAAAAATCCTTCGTATCACATTATGAAATAGGCAATATGAACAATGTCAAAAATTGTGTCATTAGAAATCCTAAATCTTGATGAAGGTGACAAAATATTCTGGGTTCAGTACAAGTAAAGCTCAGTCGACACCCTTGTGGCATGATGTTGATAACCACAAAATTAACTTCCACTTGTCCATCATTTTCTTTGGGTTACAGTGAGGCACTTATAATGAAAGTCATGATTTTAGTGTTTGTCTTGTGTATCTAATTTTGATGAAACCGCAAAGCCATAAACACTAAACACCTAATTCAAATTTGGAATATTACACAAAAGTACTAATGCACAGTAAGTGCTTTTATGAAATTATAAGCTTTGTATTTCTGCTTTTAAATCCTCCAAAAAGTTTTAAATCCTCCAAATCCTCCAAAAAGTTGTCCCCATTTATATATATTCATTGTAAGTGCCTCAACACAGTCAAAATGATTTTTGTGGTAATCTACATAATGCTGTCAATTAAGCTTCACTTGTATTGAACCTGGAATATTCTAAAAGTTAATGCTGATTAAGGAAGGACAAATTAAGATAAAGTACCTTTGTCTTTGTTGTATTTTGTAGTTTTATTACAACATGAAAACAGAGTGATGACGTTATATTGAAATAGTGTCTTGTTTCCTGTTGTTGAGAACAGCACGAATATATGGAAGCCTCTTTCCACCTCAAAAACAAATTATGCAATTGTGAGATTAAGATTAAAATTAAAATAATAAAGTCACGGTATTAAATGTAAAGATGCAATTATGAAAGTCGAGATTAAAAGTCGCAATTGTCAGATATAAATTGCAATTACAAGAAATAAAGTGGCAATTATTAAAAGTCACAATTAACTTGTTTTTGCTCTGAGGCAGAAACATTCATCCAAGAATAAAATATTAATTTCTAAGCAATTAATATTTTAATTAAAAAAAAAAAAAAAAAACAAATAAACATAAATAAAACATAAAACACTCCAGGACGCTCAAGATTTTTCATATTTAGGACATTAGAGTTTTTCAGGACATTCCAAACACGTATGATTCACATTCTTCCATGGAACACACAATGAGAAGGTTTTCTTTTGATAAAATACATTAAATCTGCTTTTTTTCCCAATACAATGACAGCAGTTGTTGTTAAAAACAAACTATTCAATGGAAATTGTACCTTTTGTTATATGGAAAAGAGCACTTTAAGCTAATTTTTACGCTACACAAAGAGCGCATAACCACTTTATGCTGTCATTTGATTGTTTTCTCTTTTTGTTTCCCTCCAGATTCATGCATACTAAGCCTACTTAAAGAGTTCCTTTTTTTTTTTTTTCATGTGTTTATGCAGCTGTATTCCCAAAGCTTCACACATTATTTAGAGGCTACTAGCTCTCATTGTATCCGAGCAGCAGAAAACTGCCTTGCTTCTAGTTTCTGGTAATCTTCAGTGTGGTATAGCATTAGTACAGCTGTCATCTCGCATTCACTCTTCTATCGAGACTAATGACGCATTAGGGAATGTACTTCAGGGAGACAGAAACTAAATTCACCATCATCTAAACTAGCAATGAAGTTTTGTAAATTAAATCATTGCAGAGTATAGCAGGCTTTGATGTATGAAATGGAAAGATCTACGAATTGAGTGAGGGTGCAAATCATATTGGCAGTTTCAAGCAAGCTTAGTTTTTTTTTTTTATCCTTGTATTAGATTGGCATCCTAAGATGTAATTTACCTCTTGCTGAAAACATTCCTGATGCAATAGTTTCTCCACAGCTGTCGGGGTGGAAATTAACACTATGCTTTGACACATTGCATCTAATTTGATCTAACCAACCAAATCATCTCAGCATTGAGCAAGGAAATTGATTTTGGACTAAAATATGAGTGCTTGATACTTGTCTGTTTAATTGTTACTTTGAGAAATAATTACACAATATTTGCTATATTGTGAAAAGAAGGTAGCACAGAAATCTCAGCATTGTGGGTAATGTTGGGGATTTCAAGTGCTTATGCTGCATCCCAATTTGAATACTATCCGTCCTAAATGGTATTTGAAATTAGATACAATTTGTGAAATTAGATACAATTTGTGTCACAAATTGTAGTATATTAAAATGAGTATTCCAAAAATACCTGGATGGTCTACTTTTTCTGGTTAGAATTCGAAGTGCAGATCCACACTCTAAAAAATGCTGGGTTAAAAAAAACATCCTAAGTTGGGTTGAAAATGGACAAATCCAGCGGTTGGGTTAAATGTTTGCCCAACCTGCTGGGTAATTTTAACTCAACTATTGTTTAAAAATTACTATATTGCTTGCTTAAAATGAACAAAATATGTTGGAAATTAACATTTACTAATATGTTTAATAAATGAACATTTAATAAGTTTAATGAAAAATAATTAATAAACATTTATTAAACTGCTTATTAATAAATGTTCACCATTTGATTATTATTGTTGCCTCTAGTAATTATGTCTGATTTTTAAAAACTACTTTGGGTTAATTTTAAGCCAGCCATATAGTAATTTTTAAACAATAGTTGAGTTAAATAAAACAGCATGTTGGTCAAACATTTAACCCAACCGCTGGGTTTGTCCATTTTCAACCCAACTTTTAACCTAGCATTTTTTAGAGTGCATGCACACTCTAACCGCTAATATTGCCTACAAGCCATTGCGCGTTGGACAAGGATTCAATTAGAACTACAAACATGAATAAAAAGTGTTAAAAAACTACAAACATGGCGGATGCGTGAGACTGACGGAAGAGAGGTTTAGATAAAGGGGTTTGAGTGATTAATAATCAGTATCTAACCTGACAAAAAGATACTTATTCAGTGTTATCCACATTATATTTATACTGCAACAGCATTGTGAACTTTTATAAAGGTACGTTTGGTCATTAACTATTAAATCCATCATGCAAACACATGAGGAGAGTCTCCGCATGAAAGACCCATGACTGGCAGATCAATGTGCTACTCTATTTCTCTCCGATACAGTAGGACATTAAATGAAATTTAATGTGGAGGATTTTAACTGTGACCAGATGATTGACAGGGCAGTTTAAACGGTGACAGGATGCACATAAGCGACAGAGTGGTTGTTACGTTACAGTGGTCCGTTAAAGACGCAAATGACAAAGTATGTCACAAAGCTTGCCTATTATTCAAAAGTATGTACTTTTTCTTCACAAAAACAGTACACTTTTAGGGCATAGTATATGTAGGCAAATTGGGACGCAGCATTAGTGTTGGAGGAAAAATTGTTCCTGTTTGGTAAACATCCAGTTTGGCTGCTGATGTGAAGTCGAACACCTGCAGCGAGCTTCCAGACAAAGTTGGCTCAGCAGGTTAATCCTGTTCACGAGCCTTGAGCTTCATGGCTTCTGTCTGTGTCAAATTGGTTAATCTTTTTTTTTTTTTCCTAAATAAGTAAAGATTTTTGAAATGCTGAACTAAGCTGCGTTTGAATACACAGATTTAGTCATTTCAATGAAATAGTTCAGCCAACTGATTATATCGTTTATTTAATCCCTGTAACCTTTGAAAAGGATAGAAACATGTATGTTATTTTTGCAGGATTTATGCAGATCAAAAAACTAACAATGATAGAAAAAAAACACAAAAAGGACAATAAAAAGTACACAAATAGAAAATAATACACTGATACTGACAAATAGAAAACACTGTTGAAAGTGGATGGAATCGAGCACCACAACAAACTTTTAGCCTATCAGCAGTAGGGGGTGTGTCCACTCATGATGGGGAAGGAGAGAGGGGAAGAGGGAGATTTGAAGAAAGACTGTAGAAAGAGAGATGGCTGAGAGACATTACAAAAGAGTAAAGGTCACTGAATATCATACCAGAATATCACTGAAAAAAGAAGGGTTATGATCAGACAAGAGCTTTAGGACCCACATTAATATTAGAGAAGCTTGCCACAGACAGACAGACAGAGTAAATAATGACACACTTTTCATTTCTGGGTGTGAACTTGAAACAATAAAATTGGAAAAGTGTGAGTCATGTTGTGCTCTGCCGCCATCATGATTATTTTTGTCTCACTATATTGTGACAGAATTGGCTGGGACGCTCTCTTTTTAACAGTTAATGTTGTGAGAGTGCAGAACATTCCATGATTAAGAATAAATACAAAGCATGCTTGACATCATACCAATTCCATGCAATTTCATTGTGCAGTCTTACCAAAGCGCAAACATTCCCCAATGAAATGGAAGCCTATGCAAGCCAAGGCATGTGAAATGAAATTTTGCGTTGTCACTGCATTACAGTGGCTTTGAGAGCTTTGGCAGACCATAATTATCCAGTCTCCATCTGTACTCGCTGCGATATGCAACATTAATGCAGCAGTAACCTGATCCGAACTGTACGCAAGCATAATTCAGCCCATCTGGCCATCATTCAGAATGCCTGCCACTGATCCCAAAATAGAAAGACAAAGAAAATCACCCTAAGACCTACAGAGATATCAATATGTGCTCTAATCTGGAGGAAAATAAGGCTGGAGGAGGTCAACATGATACAATGTTTCTGTTTTAATTTTGCAATTTGATGCATTTCAGAGTAAAACAAGATATTTAACCAGATAAAAAGACAGGAAGTTTTTTTATCCACTGAGAATTAATTGGATATTATACCATGGTCTGCCTGAAAACTCAAGTCTGATTGGCTGGAAGGTGTGCATTAAAACCATTTAATAATGTGTCTGTCTGATTCAAAGCAGGCAGAATGCTAGATCTAACGAGCCACATAACTGACGAAAATAACCTTCCGGTCAAGTATTGCCCTGCAAAACATCAATAACAGCTTTAACTTGTCAAATGACCATGGTATAAGCGGGATAATCCACGGCTAGCAGTGCATTAAACATTTTGAATGCACTCACGTGGACGCTTCGCTTTGAGATGTTCTTTGCCTCCACAGTCTGAATTAAAATCATTTAATGCATAGCTAGCCATGGATTATGCCTTAAATGTTACATACCAGGTAGTTGTATAATAATGTGCACCAATGAAAAAAAAATTGATTGGCTGAATTACTGCTTGGATACATTGGCTTTTTAGATTGGAATACTAGATGCTTGACTATTGATGGCACAAAATCTCATCTCAACACATTTAATGAATGGCTGTGCTCTTCATTTCATCAGAATATCAACATTTGTGAGATTTAGTCAGTTGGAACATTTTTGAGGTTAATCAACCTTATTTTATGTCTTTGGAAAGTCGTGATCTGACACTGTTTGTGTGTCTCTGTTAATGAGGGATTTGTGGATACACTCATGTTTTGAGATTTGTGGAGTAAAAAATAAAGTTTTTATTTTGAAGTAAAAACACATAAAATTAGACCCTTAGTGTAAGATGACCCCAAGTGGCATGTTGTTAGTGTTATTATTATTTTTTTAATGTAATACTTATTGTAAATCAAAGGATTATTATTTTACACACAAGTTAGATGTGTATTTCAGACATATTTGCTAGTCAGTCAGACCTAATTGGGTGAAATCATTCCATTTGCAAATATGCACAATTAAATATTTACATATTCTTATACCTGCTTCTAAGTCATAGAATAAATTTCAGTTGAATTTCTTTTACTGGGATTCTGCCTTGTCTGTCATCAGTTATTCAAGTAAATTCTCAAAGCACAAATTTTAATAGAATAGTTGATTTATTGTGCTATATTAATTACACTTTAAAAATATAAACATTAATAAGAATGATATCAAAAGTCATTTACTAGTAGTGCAGCAAGATTGCCTCTTTGACTAATTTTACGTTCTGTGCTATGACAACTAAATTAGCACATTTTTCTTCTAATTTCCCTTAACAAGTATGTTAAACCAGTCCAAATTTGTTATATAAATGCCTAACATAAATGCATGTTGTTCTGATGAGAGGCATCTTCTCCCATCTTAACCTTTTTTTGAACAAGTTTTGTTCAAAAACATTTGACATTTCAATCAAATAATGTGCTTATGGTTGATATTCACATTACAATTATAAAGGGGGAGTCAAATGCATTGCATTGTGGGATATATGCACATTCCAGGTTTCCTTAAATTTGATTTAAAAAAGCATTTCACCATCTCATTTACATGAACAAATAAATTTGTTGCATAATTTCCACATTAGTCGTAGTCTTAGAAGCAGTTTTTAGGAGCAACACCACAGACACAAAAATATATATTAGTATAAATAGTCGATCATATTTTGCCATTAAAAAGTGACAGCTTTGCTTCCTCACTCTTTAAATCACCAGCCGGCACTGAACGCTGTATACAAGAATAGTACAGTGGTGTGGAAATATGCCATTCTGCATACTATACGCGTTTTATAGCTATGTTTTTTTTTTTTTTTTTTTTTATTAAAGCTGCAAGATCACACAACATGAATAACATATTTCATTCTTCTAAATTCTCTTAAGCCCTAGGGTGTGATGGTTTTATGATGTTTTATGTTCACACAAGTGGCTATATTTTATAAATAAGAATGAATCAAATACTGTTTTAATGAATCTGAGTGTGAATTATGAACTGCGTGGATGAGAAGGCCTAATAAATACAATATTTAGCATGACACCAGAAAAGCGTCTCCATAAATATTGTATAAACATTACTAAATCTTTAATAAATGCAAATGTAAATCTATGAAAGGAAGTTTTCGCTCGCTGTTTCTCTCTCCCTTCCTTCAGTGAGGGCTAAAATACGTCTACAGTCAGGAAGGAGTCACTATCCACGCAGTCTCCTTGTCTGAAGCCTCTGCAGTTTTTAGTGTCAGAACATGCTGACATTGCATATTGGTGTAAAAGACACACGCTCGGTGACAATACGTCAGAGCAGCTGTCAGAGAGCAGCTAATTCCCCATCTGTATTCATGCGGCCTGTCCAGGTGAGGCATATCTCCGAACATCCTGAACTGTACTCTATTTAATGCTTGTGTTTAACTGCCAGGTAATTTTCTCGTATGACAACAACAAACCAGATAGGGTTAGTTATCCGGTTGATTGGAATCTACTGCACAAGTCAGTAATTTATTTCCAACAAAAACAGAAAGCTGTATGATTAACCTGAAACAATGAAACAGTAAAAGTATTAATCCCTATGAACAACTCTTCAGTTTTTCAAAATCTTGCATGGCCACCTCATGTAGACCTCTGGCACATGTATAATGCCAAATGAGGCTCTGAATCTGCAGTTGTAGGATATGATCCAGCTCCTGCAGAAGGGCCTGATTAACTTGTTGGCCGGTGTGAGAGGGTCAAATCCTCATTTTGGAATGGTATGCCAGTTCTGCTCTAATGTGGTCGCTCGTGGGCAGCCAGAACTTGGTTGGTCATTTGTCCAGCCAGCCTCCTGAAACCTGCTATGCAGTTGAGACAGTGACATGGCTCCCTCCATATGACTGGCACTGCATGCAGCATGCCAATGGCCCTTTCCCTTGCTAAAACACACAGGAGACATACTAAGTGTGTCCTGCACCTATATTTACTAGTGTGTTTGATTAATGCCCCAAGACAAAGAGCCCCGGAATATTCCTTTAATGTTAGGGGTTTGAAAACTCTTAGCAAGCACCAATGAGCATGTTTACATGCATGTTCTTAAACCGATTATGCTTAAAGGGATAGTTCACTCAAAAATGAAAATTACCCCATGATTTACTCACCCTCAAGCCATCTTTCAGGCCTTCTTTCAGATGAACACAATCGGAGTTATATAAAAACCCAAAAAAGTGCATCCATCCATCATAAAAGTAATCTACACGGCCCCAGGTGGGTTAATAAAGGCCTTCTGAAGCGAACCAATGGGTTTTTGTAAGAAAAATATCCATATTTAAAACTTTATAAACTATAATAACCAGCTTCTGCCAAACATCCGTACGCAAGTCGACTTACGGCGGAAGCATAACCTCTGACCTCTAAACCTCTGTTCATCAAAGCGAAGATAGTCATATACACCTAAGATGGCTTGAGGGTGAGTAAATCATAGGATAATTTTCATTTTTGGGTAAACTATCCCTTTAATAAGCCGAAAGTGCATGTGGTCATGTAAACGTGTCATGTTCGCAGGTCAGAGTTCACCAAACTTGAACTTTGCGTTTCTGGTCTGACCCATTCCCATGCGTATAAATGGAAGTCAATGGAATGAAATGTGTAGAGTGACCGCCCCTCTTACTTGTATCACCTGACTGCTGCAGATTCATTTAGCCGTTGATAATGTTGACATAGAAAAGCATAAATGGTTGAACATTTTTTGATCCTGAGACTTCCACAGAAGATACATGTACATTTTTTAATATTTAGACCACTTCTATTATTGATTGCTATCAGGATGTGAAGAGAGTTTCAACCAGTGTTTATAAAAAAAAAATAAAAAAAAAATGCCTACCCTACTGTTAATAAAGTTTTGTAAATGCAGTTTACTTGTGTTGCCAGGTTATTGGTTTGCATGTAAACCAGGACAATGGGTTACTTCAATAAACTTTTTTTTTTTTTTATTAGCTTATCAGTATATTGGTGTGTATGTAAACATGCATTCACTAGCTTTATCAGAGAAGAAGCTTTAGTCAACTCCACAGTATCATCAGTGTTTTACGATCTAGATATTACCATGCTGGAAGATGTATGCTTAGGTCATAAATTGTTTTTTCTTGTGATCATTTTGAAGTGGATAATGATCAAGTAAATTACAGGAAAGGAATAATTCAGGTAAATGAGAAATGATTCACAAGACCCTCTCACACTGCACAAATTACAGTGGTTTTCATCCTGATTTTAGAGGACATCGGGGTATTCTACAACTGCTAATGCATCATTCCAGACAACATCTGAAAATGGGTGTTTTGTGTTGAGGATTTTTTTACATTAAGGTATATTTGTGTACGAACAAGAATATATATATATATAAATATAAGTGCTAAGAGATCGAACAAACTATATCAACACAATGTCTGATATTTTAACGTAATGCGTTCTAAATCAACATCTTTGTTGATCCTGGAACAACATTCTAATTTGAGGGGCAAGTTTACAGTTTATGTCAAGTTTAGGCTTAAAACCAGGGTTAGGTGTTTCTACATCATTGTTATTCACCTACCATTCCCTCTGATTTTAGGGATAACTTATGGGTAAGGTTAGGTTTAAGGGTAGGGATATGGGGAAAATTTTCTGTTCCAGGATCAACAAAACATGTTAACCCAGGACTGTGTGGTTGCGTGGTGGACAGAACTCGGCAAAATCAGGGTGCGTGGTTGGTTTTACATCAAAATAAGAACCTAAAAAGCTGTTAGATGTGTCATACAAAATGGATAAAGTTATTGAATCACTGTGCAGAAAGCTGCTTCGTTCAATAATGTTCATTGTTATTGAATAAAGTAGATATATTCAAGAGCTTCAAGGCATTTCAAACCATCATTTGTAACATAAAAAGTGAAATGGATGACAAACGAAATTTGAAAAGGATCATTCACTACATGAAACCGTAAAAAGAATGAAAGTCTTAGAGCTTATAGCTGCTGCTTCTTCTTAAAAAAAAAAAAAAAATCAATCATCAGCATCATTGCTTTCTTCCTTTCCCTGCAAAAGTAAGAAACATTGCTTTAAAGAATATTAAAAAAATATGCCAAAGGATATTAACCAACCATTAGCCAAAGATATGCTGAAATATTTACATTAATTGCATATCATATGAATGTAACAACCCACACAGGGAAATGGAATGTGTATCGGGCAGGGCTGCATTGTTAAATATGACAATTTATCTTCATTTCCACTATATAATTGCCTATAAATCGTTCTGTTGCTTTGTGATCTGATTTTGCGTAGCAAAGTTAATTCCTCCTAACTAGCCTCAGATTGGCTCATATTGCACTTAATGCATTTTGCTTATTGAAAATATACTCACAGGTGCTCAAAACAAATTACAAACTGCTGTGTGTAATGCTCTTTAAAATTGTTTTTGAGAGAAGCATTTTATTGTAAAGGGAATAAACAAACAATTCAACAGGTAGACAGAGAACACTTAACATTGAATATATCTCAAAAAGAAGCTACATACAGACTCTTTTTTAAATGCATCTTATTCATCATATTGTGAATGATTCACCCATGCGTATGTTTATTTATTTGTTTGACATATTTCAAAATGTCAAAACTGGACTTTCCAGAGAAACGACAGACTTCTCTCTGATGATGTACATCAGATCTCTAAAATAGTGCAACAGTGCCCATCCACATTTTCAGCTGTGTTGGTTCCAGAAGAATTTTTTTTCCATTCTTTTCTCCCATAGGGATTTCAAAAAAATCTTTGTTAAAGCGTTATTAGACATAAACCAAGCCAATCAGCTACGAGGTGAATCATAACAAACTTTGATTTGAAGCAAAAAAGTATTTGAAACTCAGACAAAAATGCAAAGGTACAAGACTTGTGTACATAATGGCGTAAGTATTTTGATAGCGAATGGGAGACTCGATTACATTTGCCATGCTTTATGGGAGTGGGCGGAGCTAAATAGATCCTATCTCTTAACCTCATAGCTCACAGTAAGACTGTCTTTAAAGGTTTATAAGTTATCGTTAAAAGTCATTTTCCCTATGGAGAAAATGAATGGAGTTTTTACTTACAGAACCTGAATGTTACACTCTATCGTTTTGTCCGTGTAAACTCCGCCCCTCTTACAATCCACTACGAGCTTGCATTCAGATCTGCCTCTATCCAATCAACAACCAATGGATAGAAAGACCCGCCCTACATTTGTTTTTTCTATTTTAATAATCTATTTCACTCAGATCACTATACGAAAGAAACGCTACTTCCATTACGTTGCAGACTTAATCTTTCTCATTCTTTTTTCTAGTTAGCTTATGTTTCGCAAACTAATCACTCAGTGTGCTAGTTTAGCATACTGCTACCATTGTATAGCATGTTTGCTTAGACTACACCCTATGCAAATCTCAACAATCCTTACTGCTTTTGATCAAGGTGGACTGAATTGATCATGACACTGGCAAAAAAAATGTTTTAGCACGATTGTTGAGTGAAAGGTGAGTAGGGAGTTTTTAGAGTAGGGATGTTGTATTCAACTTTAGATCACTGGAAACTGCTGTTAATACTAGGTGTAAATGAGTATTTATTTAGACGAACAATAGGACAAGCTATGTTTTTTTTTTTTTTTTGGAAATGTAAGCTGTTCCACAAACAGAACATTAGCCATGTGCTCCTCAACATTAGACCTGTGTTCCTCAATCATTTAACATTGTGTGCCCTTAAAGAGGCAAATTATGTTTCCAAAAGTGTTGTTTTGGGTAATAACTTTCCTGTGGCCCATTTCAAAGTAATAAAGCTGATTTATTAGAAAAGGGCAGAGCAAAAGCAGAGCAGTTCTCTGTTGCTAGCCTTGTTCGTTTCCCTGAAGGTAGAATCTATTAAACACTTAGCTTTACCTCGCCCTTCATTTCATTAATAGGAGGCACAGATGCCGGGGTCTGTTCCAGTGAGATAGGATGGGTGGCAGGAATAGCAAAACTACATTAGGGATTACTGGCTTTGAGGAGGTCCACACCACTCAATCTCACATTCTCTCCACATGGCGGGAGAGACTGATCAGTGGCACTGCTGTTTTTGCAGAGCCAGCACCGGCCCCTGCTTAGGTAATACTGGTGTCGTTATTTAAGCTGTTGGTGATTAATCACCGGCTTTATTAAAAAAGAGAGACAGAGAATCAAATCTCAGGAAAGAGAACTTAAATTATCTCACTGAAGCAGGTTCCTCCCTCTCAAGTATCAAGTGCAGAGAAAATTACAGTTTCCATCATAGTCCGGACACATTCTCTGTCTCTGCATATGATATTATCTTTCTATACCCTATGGAATAGTTTCTGAGTTGATGTTCAGTGGATCGAAAAGTTTGTGATCACCAGTGAAAATGCAAGTGGTCCAAAACCCACCAGTGTATATAACTTTTTAAACAAAAACTACATAACAGTGGTTAAATGTATGAAAATGAATATAATTTGTATACAAGACGATGACAAATAAGAGTATCCACAATAAAGAAAAGAAAAACGCTTCAGTTACTAATGTAACCCTCATTCCCTGAAGGAGGGAACAGAAATGTTAAGTCATAACTAACTGACGTATTGGGATCTCTCCTGAGAGCACAAACACCTTTGAAAGGTAACAAAACAAGACAATGCACATTGGCGAGTGAGATTTGCATCACAAGTCACTCCCCGTCCATACAGGTATATAAGGCAGTGTGTAACACTCACACAGTTAAGTTTTATGCTGAGGAGCCAAGACAGGGACCCGGCCATTCAGCGGTGGTACAGGGGTTGTGGGGCGATGGGACATAACATCTCCGTTTCCTCCTTCAGGGAACGAGGGTTACATTAGTATCCGAGACGTTCCTTATCAGTCAGTTACATTCGACATTACGTCATAACTGACTGACATATTGGGATCCCTATGGAAAGTGCCACAACCACTGCCCCTTCTGACCTGGTAAGACGGGAAGGACAGGACTCTTCAAGGGATATGTCGATAGCCGCTGTTCCTTTCAAATACCCTTATCCAACCAGTGGTGACTGTATAACAACGTGAAAGTATGCCAAGTCCAGATGGAAAGGGATGCTACGGAGACCACATACTGGACTGACCCTCGGGTCAGCGCTACATATGGAAGATCTCTGTGGTAGATCCTACCTTGACAGGGACGGAATCAATACCAATACAGAGACGGGCAGAATGGAATCTGCCAAGGAAAAACATGGGCTTGCCAACAGGGAAAGGGTGGGCCAGTAAGGCACAACCATCGAGACTTGCTCCTCATCCTCCCTCACCTTGCACAGTGTTTGTGCAAGCAGGCTCACTGGGGGAAACAGAAATAAATTTTTTTTGAAACAAAGGATTTTCCAACTGGCCCTCTTCCGGGGGAAGGAACGGTGCACCAATCATCTCATGAAGAGCAGCTCCCTCCATCTCAGAACTTGTAGGCCTTGAATGGAAGCCGTGGACGACCCCACCAGGTGACAGCACTTTCTGGGCATAAATGCACTGCAACTGCATGCTCCACCTGTGGGATCTCCACATAATCCTTGGCTGCCCCACCATCGAGGGTAGTGAGAGCGGAGGTGGCAGAAAACAACTTTGTAACCTCTCATGCACCTCCAGAAAGAAAGGAACATAGGCGAGACACTGCTCTTCAGCATGCCCCGCACCGAGAAACCAACCATCCAAATGCAAACATTTAGGACAAGGTGGAGGCTTCCATTCAAGCCCAACACTCGCGGCAGCCCGGGAAAGTATGGCAGGCAACTTGGGGTCAGACTCGAACTATGCTGCTCACCCTGAAGGGGGCAGTGCATTAGAGTCTTCATCCCCAGAGGATTCCAGCTCTCCCTCCGATGCAGCGACTGACATCTGGTCCTCCGCGGGAGCCCCAAATGAGATGCTAGGTCCCCCATGAGAAGTACTAGCAACCTCACCCACAAGCTCCACAGCCTGCAATACGAAAGAGGAGTGAGGAGGGCCACGGGGACTGGTCCGGCGGGAAAGCTCCCACTGTAACCCATAGATCACCCTGTGTTTTAACCGAAGTGGCTATCTGTGGAGCAGAGAAACCAGATCAGGAATAGCAGAGGGGACTCCACATTTTTCAAGGTATTGGAGTCTCGATCTCAACATCACGATGTTCATCCAGTGGGTACATGACTCATCTATGAATGCTACCTCAGTGTACAGCCCAGACACGTGAGGCAGTGAGCGTGGCTGTCAGATGGGGCCAAGTAAAGACCGCATCCAGAAACACAAGTTTATCACACATATTTGACACGTTGACCAACAGAAAGCTGTTCGGTTTGAAAGCAACTTCTGTGTGAGCTGTGCTTCATACTGCGTCACACTATACAATGGACCTTTTTTTGCCCACAAAATTTTGCTACTGTGACCAGACCTTAAGAATATTTGTATGAATGTCTGAGTATACAACAAATAGCATGTCACTGTCAATAATGATAATTGGTTTGGCTCATCAATGAGAGACATTAGTTGTAACTGTAGCTGCAGTATGTCTCTGCTGTCAGATACGAGCACGTTCACTTCCTCTGACCTTTTTCTTGAATAGTTTAGCTGACAGGAAGTTCACATGCAACATTTCCACTTCAAAAAGGATTTATAGTGAAATTAAATTTTCTGCCTTCATTTTCACAATATAACAAGGTTTTGACACAGCTGACCTTGCCTCTGCTTTTCAATTTGAAACAGTCCATTACAGTGTTTCACACTGGTACTCCATACTTCTGCTAAACCTGATTGCCTAAATAAGACTGCTATTGTGTTTTACTGTTGATGTAGTTTCCTTTTATTACACAAAATTGCTGTAAATCTTAATAAAATTGAGACAGCATCAGTACGTAATAGCTGTTTGAAGCTCATAGCATTATCATAACAGACCATAGCACCATTAAGCATAATTGTCTAAATTTCTAGGCCTAGAAATGCTTTCTTTAATTCCTAATGTGATTTCTCATCTCTGTGGGGGATTAAGTTTTAAAGAAATGTCTCCTCTTTTATTGACAGGAGAAATATTTCAGTTGGCTTCAAGGAATTAAGTTATTATGTAGAAGAGATTAGGAATGCAATCATTGTGGGCTTTGAGACAATTTTGCAACGTTATTGTGAAGTAGCCTGTAGCACATTCACCCTCAAAAAGTATTTTGCACACTGACAGAAAAAACATACTAAAACCACTGTATGCATGCTAAAAACTAATTGAAAATATTATTACATATTTATAAATTATATTTAAAAAAAAAAAAAATTAAATATCACATAAAATATTACACAAATGCAAACAGCATAATCAGAAAACAGCATAACGTTTGGGGTCTTTATGTTTTGAAAGAAGTTTTTATTTGAACAAAAATACAGTAAAAGCAACAATATTGTGAAATATTACACTTTAAAATAACTGTTTTCTATTTTAATATATGTATTTTAAAATGTACTTTCTTCATGTGATGGTATTTCAGCATCATCCTGAAATGATCCTTCAGAAATTATTCTAATATGCTGATTTGCTGCTTATTATCATCATGAATGTTGAACATTCCTGGACCCAACCTAAAGGCCGGTTCACACCAAGGATGATAAATATACATAAATATATAGTTCAAAAAATTATTCTAAATATAAAAGAATAGCAGAGTCCCCCACCACAACTATAATGATAATGGCACAGAGAAGCGATATGTTTGGAATCACTTTCAGAATTATTTTTTTCCAGTTGATAAACGATAAAAACATTGACAGCCAATCAGACTCCATACTGCTTTAAAGAGCGAGCATTTAAAGCAGCAGACGATAAAACTGCAGCACATGCTTAGAACAAACAGAACAATATCATCCGCTGGGGTGGACGCTGATATAGTTATTGTTATAGCCTAGTTATTTTTATAGTTATCGTTCTTGGTGTGAACGGGCCTTAAGGCTTTTTTTTTTTCAGCAGGAAACACGGCAAACTGTCATAGTACAAGTTGGTCAAGAGCCCTGATTTTGATGCAAGGCCCAACCTAAAATTTTCCTGGAACGGGGTGCAGGTGGAGGATGTTGCTCTTTTGTTCAGTCCAGTTCCTGGAGATCTTCCTACCTGCAGAGTTCAGATCCTACACACCTGTCTGTAATTATAAAGTGCTCCTGAAGATCTAGGCTGTGTCCAAAATCACCCCCTATACCCTTAATAGGGCAACTATTTGAGGGGACAGCCATTTGTAGTGGTGTCTGAACTCATAATGGACTTTATCGAGTGCACTCATTCAATCCCCCAATGCACCGCAATAACGAGCGTACAACTCAATGGCTAGAGAATATCCATAATGCACTGGGAGAGTTGCATACCGAATGAATTTCAACGCCTGACCAGAAGGTGCCTGCAGCAGAATCATCCCTCCATCCATTTTCCAAACCGCTGGTCCAATGTGGGTACGGCATAATTTTTCGTTAATTACTAAACTGTTTAATTGAGGGTTATACATATTTTCTATGACAGAGTTAAAAATAAAACTTTTCATTACTACTAGAGCTGTCAGTTTGCTAAGTTTCAAATAATTATTAAACAGCAGGCACAAACTATGCAAAAGCGGCAGCCCTTCCGGCATACTCAGTGTCCAAATTCGCTCACTCATTTTCATTCACTTCTTCAAGTGAACTATATTAGTAGACCAATGTAGGCAACAGTGAATGAGGGTATAGGGGTGATTTCAAACACAGCCCTAAATTAGCTGGTTTAATTGTGTTTGATCAGGGTTGGAGCTAAACTTTGCAGGAAGGTAGATCTCCAGGAACAGGATCAGGAACCCCTGCTCTAGGCAAATAGGCTGCCTAGAGGGAAACATTATACTCCATGTAATGAACTTGAAATTATTTTTTTTAAGCAAGTGGTATGTACAAGAAACATAATGAACTGACAAACAAACACCATTTTTCTTTCTTTTTGAATCCAAGGCCTAACTTGACCCTTGAATAATCAAGTCCTTTTGATTTTATAAATGCTCTGCTCAATTTTGTCCTCATGTAAGGAGTCTGACACTGTTTATTTGCTGTAATAGACTCCAGTAAGATCAAAGGCACAGCAGAATAAGGAGTTGTAAGAGTGCAGCACTTGGAGAAATTATCTCTTCATGGATTGGACAAGGCCTTAGGGGACATTAGCTTCATTTGCATCTCTGCCATCTCCAGCTGAGCATGTGCAAGGGTGGGGTTTGAATCTGTCCGGTTGGCAGTGTCTTCTTATCAGACTTTAGCTCTGCAGTGGTACAGAGGCCAATCTAGAGAGTGTGTGTGTTCCATATCAAATTCAGTATGCTCAGGGATGAATTGAATGGAACAGCAAAAAACAGGAAGTTGTGATATGAGGAGACAGCCCAAGGGAATCCTCCTTTATTGATAAGTAACGACTTCTAAGTTTGAAGTCCTGCTGTGAGCGTACGTGTGTGTGTCGGTGTGAGGGGAGAAAAGGTTCAGAATACCATAACTAGGGACCAGAATATCATAGAGACTTGGGACTGGGCTGTTTAAAACCTGTTAACCTTAGCGAGGACGCCGACGCACTGAAGCTTCTTTGTTTAAATTAGCTCAAATTTACTGTTAGGTGTAATGTAATAACCTTGACAAACTATACATCATTAAAAAGATCTAAGACTCAAGCTTCAATTTTTGACCTCTGTTTTACTCTTAAAATCTTATAGTGACCGTAATTTGTTAATATGCATCAGGAGTTATGAATATGAAAAACGGAGTCGTTACCTTTTCATTGAAATATGATGTCAGCCACATCCATTGAGAAAAAACTTCTGTATGTTCGTCATGAAAAAACTTGACAAAATAACATCCCTCAGGGCTTTTAGCCTAAAAGCATGCATATTTGGATAAATATTGATGGATTCTCATATGTTTATGTCAAATTTCTATATAGAGGAGTAATATTTTTTTACCCAAAACGCGCTGTTGTCATCATTATGAGCACTGGATGCTCTAATCTACTGTGTTTTCAATTCATACTTGCAGCCGGAGGGTGCTCTGTGCACATATTGTCCACAAATGACACGTAGTGAAGGACAGGCATACCATGTGACATTCCAGGAACTAACAGAGGCTTCCAGAGATCGCTATAACCATGGATATAACATGCATATAGACACTTTTTAAGACAATAAATGCACGATTGTGACGATAGAGGTATTTAATAATAATAGATTATATTTATAATGCAATGCTAATCGAGATAGCTTTTCTCATTGTGCAGAATATCATAAAAGAATATATTTTCAGTCAGATTTTTGATCCGAAGCCACATCACATCACAGAAAGTTATTTAAAACACTCGACTTGTAAGTTTGGAGCAAAAACATGGTTTTAATCTTATAAATTGTCGTGTTTTGTTGGTGTGCAAAGCTAACATGCTAGCGAGCTCATAGAGATGCACCTGTTATGAGCAAATGTAATGCAAATAAATAATTTTAAATTGTAAATCTCACTGATTTTTTTTTTTTTTTCTTTCAAGAAAGGCATTAGATACAGTTTCAAAGAAGGTGAAGTGACACGTTTTGTGAAAGAAATAAGGGATTAAATGTACTTGAATAGAACATCATCAGTAATTATGATAGAGACAAAGAAAAGAATAATTATAGCCATAACCAGGCCGGAAAGGTGTGAATGTGTGCAAGAGAGATCGAAACTGAATGGGGCAGTTAGCACCACAAAACAATATAGACAATGCATTGAATAGGTGCATAGAAGACGGTAATAAACATCAGTTAGCAGAGTCTTTTCAAAATAAAGTCACATGACATGGTCTTGAAAAACATTTAATAAAAATCTGAATTTTAAACTCATCATCTTCAGATCTGAACTATAACATGGTCAGACATGTGGCTTTAGCTGCAGTGCATTTCTAGATTGCTACAAGGCCAAGGGGGGGATACAAAACAACCTAGAGCACCCTAGAAACAACAAACGATGTGCTAACACATAGTGACATGAAAGAGACAACTCAAAATGCTCTCATGTTGCAAAGCAGTAGTCTCATATAATCAGACTAAAGGCATGAGGTCTGGTCCAAGTAGCAACTGATTCTGTCTGGATGCATGGATGGATGCATGCATGCAACAATGTTCCTAGAACAAAAACTCATAGTATCTAAGAATTGATGCCACTAACCTCACAGACTTTGGCAAATCCAGTCATTAGATCTTCTTCCTCATTTTATCACCCTGGCATTTTACAAACATGATTTTGTTTCCACACAAGATAATCTTCAGAAACTTCATAAATCCAGCCAATCAGATTAGAAGTTGCTAGCTTGAGAAAGTGATATCCAGGTTTGTGTGCATTAAAGCCTATGCATAAGACTGCTCTGCCAACCACCCACAACACCATAAAAAATGGGTTTGCAGGGCGAGCACATCTTATATTTCACTCAGAAAATGTACAAATTCATTGCTGTGCCTCAAGTGCTTTTGTTTATCTGAAGTTTTGTTTTCACTGTGTTGTCTTTTCTGCCTTTGAGAAATGTTGCATGAGACTCACAGACATTCAGTACATTTAATATTTACACTGGCATCCTGTACTGCTTGTTTAATCAGCCAATGTCATTTCTATCCCCTAATCGTATCTTCTGTTCTGCCACTACCTGCTCTGAGGCTGCCGGCCGCCATCAGCAGCAACATCGCTTCCATCTCCAACTGTACTGACACACAAATAGCAAGGCACTGCTTGTCAAGACTGGCATTCTCATCTGTTTCCCATATTCCCCCTTCTAGTTCAATTCCCATTGGATATGTATCTATGAATCTGAAACGTCCCCCTCCAATTTCATCACCTCCAGGAGATCTATTTTCCTTATTTCCGCCTCAGCATCATCTTATCATGGCTCCTTCTCAGATAAGTCTACAATCCGCAATAATGGTTACAACACAGCTGAACACACTGAACTTGCTTTGCACTTTTTATCCTTGGAGTGGCAGGCTCATGCGAACCAGGCTAACCTGGTCACGCTAACTGGCAAAAGTTCTTGGCTTCCAAACCTTTTTCAGAATCCAGCCAATTCTCAATGGATATAATCAAGCCTTGTCTATTGTCGTCGTTGAAAACAGTTTCACTCAGAAATACAGATTACAAATGCAAACTGTGTTGCATTCGATTTTAAGGGTCACAGTTCAGCCAGCGGCACACTGACCTCCAGCAACTAATGAAATTGCAGCTACAATCCTGCTGCAATTCTGAAGAGGTGAGTTGTCCTTGTGAAGGGTTCAGCTCTTGTTTTTTCAGGTGTGACAGAGGTAATCACAGTTTTCTTGCTTCATTGTCTTGCGGGTCTGACCCTGGTGCTGACCAGTAACACTCACAGCAGGTTATTTAGTGGTGTTCTTTCATAAAAGCATATTGATTATAAAATAAGTGCAAAGCAGTACATGATTTAGATTAGTTACAGGTCAGTGAATGCACTGTTCTTTGCTGGAAATGGTTGAGGCAGCAAGCAGGTCACCTGACATGGAATAACTTAATTCATTAAACCACTTTTGTTGTGGATAATCACAACTACATTGTTGTCTCAGGATTTTAATAAAGCACTAAGCCACTCAAGCAATGTGATGCATGTAAAATCACTGCAATGCATGGCCTGGAGTAGTTTATTACTTTTACTGAATGGGAACAAAAGCAATTTACTACTACTATCAGTACTAATCATTATATGATTACAAATCACTTTTTAATTACTATAAATGTTATTTAAATTTTATTATAATATTTTATTCTAATATATAGGCCTATATACACTAATGTTCAAATGTGGAGTCAGTAATGTTTTTTAGTAACACTTTACAATAAGGTTCATTAGTTAACATTAGTTGACTACATTAGTTAACATGAACTAATAATGAACTGCACTTATACAGCATTTATTCATCTTTGTTAATGTTAATTTCAACATTTACAAATACATTATTAAAGTCTTGTTAACATTAGTTCATGCACTGTGAACTAACATGAACAAACAAATGTATTTTCATAACATTAACGAAGATTAGTAAATACAGTAAAAAATGTATTGCTTATGGTTAGCTCATGTTAGTCAATACATTAACTAATGTTTAATGAACCTTATTGTAAAGTGTTACCAAAATACTTTTATTCAGCAAGGATGTTGCTAAAAAGAGACAGACTTTTACATTGTTACAAAAATGTTCTTCAAATTCATCTTCAAATTCTCATCACTATTCAACGAATGATGAAAAAAAATGTATCATGATTTTCACAAAAATATTAAGCATCCCTGAACTGTTTTCAACATTGATCATAAGAAATTTGAGCATCAAATCCGCATATTAGAATAATTTCTGAAGGATCACATGACGACTGGAGTAATGATGCTGAAAATTCAGCTTTGCCATCACAGGAATACATTACATTTCAAAATATATTAAATTATAACACTGTTATTTTAAATTGTTATAATAATATTTCACAATATTACTGTTTTTGTAAATTTGATCAAATAAATGCAGCATAGGTGAACATAAAAGACATTTCTAAAACATTTAAAACATCATACCGACCCCAAACTTATATATAAATCAGTTTTACCAGCAATTAAAATTAATAGTAAAAAAAAGTGTCTTTAGAAATGACAGAACTTCTCTCTTTTCTGCACTGTAAGAGCTGTGCAGATCTGTAACAAAACTTTACATGCTAAACACTTAACAGACAAAAACACACAAACTGCTAAAGTGAAATGTGTCTTTAAAAAATTCATTTAAAGGGGGGGTGCAATGCTGTTTCATGCATTCTGACTTATTTACACTGTTAAAGAGATGGATCCTCTTGCTAAACATGCCAAAGTTTCAAAAAACGAGTTGGACGTATGACGGAGTATTTCTGTGCCAAATACACTCCTTCAGAGTTCGTGCAAGTTTCGGAAAGTTTTTTTTTTGAGTACGGCCCTGTATTACGTAATAAAGGGCGGAATTCCTTGTACGGGCATTTCTCCCGGAAGAGCGTGCGCACACATCAACCAGAGCGAGAGCAAGAGCACGCCCATCAACATGCTTCGTTCGGGTTATGGAAGACGTCAATACAGGACTTGCTCGAGAAAGATGTCACTTTGTTTTTAGTCCACGAAATCAACAATGTCACCAAAGAAGTGTGTTTTTGGTTGTGAGGGAAAGATAACCTTGCTTCCCAAAGAACCCAGCGTTAAGCGAACAGTGGAGCTGAGAGATTTGTGCTCAGGCATTAATTGATGCGCTCTTGACATATGTCATTAAAATAACCATAGAAACCACCTTAAATTAACTATCAAAATAAGGGAAAAGTCGTGTCTGAAAGTTACAATCAATATTTTATTGGTTACAATGAATGGAGAATATCTTGTGTTTTTCCATGGCTGCTCGAGCCCTCAGGATCGGCGGTTATGGTTTCATAAACAAGGCCCAGTTCTACGCTGGATTTACAGATCTTTTGAAACTGAAAGATGGAGCAGCCACAGCGGTAAAAGATCCCGGTCATGAGTTGGAACTGCATGTGGTAAGTAAAACTGCATCAAATGTCTGTTTTGTTGGCAATCGGCAGGCATATAATGTAAACAACACGAACATATAGTAAATCAAAAGTTATCCAGGGATAATGCGATGGTGTGTTGTGTGTGTTTAAATACAATTGCTTAGCTGACCATCGATAGCTTGCAGATGATCGCTACACAAAAGCTGCGCATGCTCGTGACTCTTTGGCTTCGCTCACACGGCACGCCTCCAGGAGTTCGGCTGTTTTCGGAAAGACTCTGTAAATCTGATAAAACTAAAGTATCTTCGGAGATATGAAAGATGCTATACTACTCTATAGGTACTCAAGATTAACATGAGATTGGCCAAAACTCTGTGTTATGTACCCTTTAAAAATTAATTCCAGGTCAACTTGTTCATGTGAGCTATTGATTTTAAATATAAGCCAGCATTTCAAGATCGTGCTGTTAAGTTATTGATTCTTCTGTCTCCCTATCTCCCAACACTTTGCTTTCACTATTTGCTTTGAAAGGGAAAATAACACCGTAAAACCACTTATGCCGCTTGTTTTCAACAAAACCTTTGAATCAGAACTCATGAGACCAGACAGTGAAAAATGTTAAACGGAAGTAGGGAGCCATCATTTCAGCATCTATCGTTTGCTCATAAAACGCGTGAATAACAAATATTGAAGTCCTGGATGATTTGTCTTGGCTTGGAATTGGTTACATACACAAAAGAAGACTGACGATTTCATGACCTACCTGAACATCAGTCCAGATCTGATCTGAGTGCTGGTAACCGTCTTGTAGGGTCATCAGGCATGTCAGGTGACTGGGCTTGTGGTCTCTGCATTCTGAGCATTACAGCTGACAGAGTTGCTTTACTTCGGCTGGCGTTCTAATGAACACATGACAACTCTTCATTTCCGCTGCCTGATTGCTCTGCCAAAGCCAATGGAAATGACTGTCTGTCATAACAGAGTTCAAACAGAAAATCAGCAACCAAAAAAATAATGAAATAAATCTTAAGAATTCTTGTGATTATATTCAATCCGCACACAATTGCATGTGTTCTAATGTAACACAGGAAAAATAGTTGTTTACCATTTCTGAAGAGTCACTTTCATTAGGACTAATGTCCGGTAGAGCACAGTTATTTCGGGATAATTATTTTGAATTCTCGTCTGCAGTAAACCCTTGAATTGATTGGTACACCCACACTACAGCACATACCTAGCTGTTCAGATGATTCATAATAGTACACAATGCTGGAGTGTGTAATGCTGAGCACAGGAGCACAATTCAAGACTTTTGTACATTTTCTGGCTCCAGAGGAAGGACACATATTTATCTATCGGACGGTGATGCTCACCTCCTGTTCTCTCAAAGCAGCTGTGGCCTTCATCTTTCAATGGAGAAGGCTGCACTAAAATTAACAGCTGCTTTTTATATATTTCTCTCAGGTAGTAGAGGTAATCTAACAGTCAATGTGGAAGATGACGTCAACCCCAAAAATAAATAAATCAAAACAGTGACTGCAAACTCAGCATTTCAAGTCTGCAAAAGTATGAGTCTATTTGAGGATCTGGTGGAGTTTTTTATTTTTTTTATTTTAACTTTTTATCATGGGTGGGAGGGGGGTGTGTCAGGGGGGTCAGGACCTTCGTTAATGTTATTTAATGAAAACACATTTGTTTGTTCATGTTAGTTAACTAATGTTAACAAGATTTTAATAATGTATTTGTATATGTTGAAATAAACATTAACAAAGATTAATAAATGCTGTATAAGTGCAGTTCATCATTAGTTCATGTTAACTAATGTAGTCAACTAATGTTAACTAATGAACCTTATTGTTAAGTGTAACCAAAAAAATTAAAATTATATACTTTTTAACCACAAATGCTCGTCTTGCACTGCTCTGCGATGTGCCACACATGACGTAGGCGGAAGTACCAAGGTAGAATAAAAAACTCCATCTCATTTTCTCCTCCAACTTCGTTGTTTTACCTTTTTTTAAAAAAGGCCGTTTGACTTAGTCTTTGCACGTTTGCTTCGTAGACACTGGATTGGTACTTTCACCTACGTCATGTGACCTTTCCAACGTGATTATGTAATGCGTGGAGCATCGCAGAGCAAGTGCAAGATGCACATTTGTGGTTAAAAAGTACATAAATTTGTATTTTTTGCTAGACAAGACTCTTATTCCTCGTCTGGGATCATGTAGAGCTCTTTGAAGCTGCACTGAAACTGACATTTGGACCTTCAACCCGTTGGTAACTGTTGAAGTCCACTATATGGAGAAACATCCTGGAATGTTTTCCTTAAAAAAACCTTAATTTCTTTTAGACTGAAGAAAGAAAGACATGAAAATTTTGGATGACATGGGGTTGAGTAAATTATCAGGAAATTTTAATTCAGAAGTGAACTAATCCTTTAAACATCGCATGAAGTGATTATTTTCTCTTTAATACAGATGATGCCGAGTCATTAATAAATTAGTCATGACAAAAAAACATAACCGATGTATTTTTCCATGAGTTCGCCATGTTAACGATTATAACGTTACCTAGCTTGTTTAATGTCGTAGCTTTGCAAAACATTGAAATAAATAAATGGTTTTGAAGAAGAATATTTTGGTCAATTTGGTCAGTTTTTCACTGAACCAGAGGGAAACTTTGAGAAGAAGGATAATGGCACGGTCTCCATGTCTCTCTGTGTACACATATCCTTACAAGTACAATTTTGGCTGTATTTGTGTCCCCTTCAAAAACTTATTGATTTTGATTACTGACATTGATTTTAAAGTGAATATTCCTATAAAGCTTCAGCAATTATTGTGATATGAAAACTTGATACCTAAGGAGAAATTATTTTTTTCTTAAAAGCTTATACATGGCCAGATTTTCATTGTTCAGACAGACAGGCACGTCCACATTGGTTGTCGATTCACCATGTGCTATGGATGTGTCATAATTTTTAAAAACATTTTTTTTTTTTTTTTTTTAATTGTTCATTGCAGACAACAGCAAAATGCAATGTTTCCTTCTGCTAGTGTTTTAACAAAGTCATCCTGTCATAATACTTAGCATCCTGTTGAGCAGCAAATGATGAAAAAAAAAAACAAAATTGGATCTGATCCTTTAGACAGAGATGAATCAACAAAAATCTGATTTGAAACATTTCGAAGCACCTCCAAAAAGCTTGTGAAAATAGGATTGTTTTTCTGTTCAGACTACAAAAAATGGATATGGGGGGAAAAAAAGGTTCAAGGCCTTGTCTGTCTGAACAAGGCCTTGGGCAATGTGCCATGCAATGATATAGAAAGTTACAATGAAACTGACAAGCCGTAGATGAAAACATATTAAAGAACTATTTAGCAGAAATTATATGCTGAACCACTACCATTAAAGAGTCTTAATAAGCTTGTACACAATTATCAACTTCAGAAACCTCATACACACAATATACGTAACATATGCCTCAAAGACTTTTGCCATTAGAATAAGTAAAAGGTAATAAAATAAAAAACCTCCTGTACTTCAACAAAAGAGAGACTATTAGGTGGAGTAAAATGGAGTCTGGGAGACAAAGGGCTGCATATGAAGCCGTGCCTCTCCAGCAGCACAGCAGGTGTAATGTGACAGACAACTGATTAATGATGCGTAGTTTATTTCGGTGTCCATTAGCTCGGAGGAGAGCAGAAGGTTCAGCCTCTTAGACACCAAAGTGCTGGAAAGAAGCACAACTGAGAAAGAAGATCCTTTCACTGGCTTCTGCACCCCTAGGGTATTTTTCTTCACTTCATCAAACACCTTTGGCCCCCTGTGGATGGCCACTCATCTGTTGTCAAATTGAAGCAAAGAAAGTCTAGCTGTCTAAGGCATTTCCCACCCAGAATCTTTATATATTAGGGGTGTAACGGTACACGTATTCATCCCGAACCATACAGTACAGACGTCATAGTTCAGTGCATACAGTCAAACGATGAATACAGTCAGTTACGGGCGATCCACACTCTAATCCAGAAGGGGGCGTGCGAGGTAATGCAATGCTGTTTGCTAACCGCCACAACAGGAAAAAGAGTAGGAGAACAACAGAAAAATAAAATACAAGAAACCTAATATTGTGGATTTGTTCCTTTGTCCAGTAACACTTTAATTTAGGGTCCAATTCTCACTGTTAACTAGTTGCTTATTAGCATGCATATTACTAGGATATTGGCTGTTTATTAGTACTTATAGAGCAGATATTAATGCCTTATTCTGCATGACCATATTCTACATCCCTTACATGTACATCTTAAGGAAACTTCAGTCTTTTTATTATTTCTATGCCTTATATATAAGGAGACACAGTGAGAAAAGTAATTTCTGCAATGGCTCAATAATGTGACATGTAAAAATGTAGCTGCTAGAATTTGGCAATAAAAGTGTTCTTTCAAAATTGGATTGTATATTTTATAATGTTCAATAAGAAAGCTTATACTGCTGTCTTTGTTAAAGATAGCCTCAATTATTACACGTTATTGGACCTCAACTGTAAATTTCAAGTTATTGTATTGAGTAGTGTTTCATCTTGAAGAGGAAAAAAATGAAAATGTCATATTGACTTTTATGGGATTTTTTTTGTCCTTTTTGGATGTTGACAGTGGTGGTTACCAGCCACTTTCTTTGTATGGAAAACAGCAGCCTTTTCAGGGTTTTTGACAAAAAGTACAAAAGTGAAATGCTGCCTATGTATTTTAGGACTGACGAGAGATAGAGTGAACTACTACTTTAAGTTTGTCTCTCTGGAGTGTCTGATTGAAAAGTTTGCGAGCATCATAAGCTCTGCAGTGAACAGGACACAAACAGAACAGGGGCATTTTCATTCCACCTCTGAGGGATTATTACATGGACATTAGGTGGTCCTCAGGGACGGACTGGCCATCTGGAGCACCAGGACATTTCCAGATGACCTGACGGTCGTTCTGACCTGCCGTGCAGTCAGCTTGACGTGGGATAGGCTTATATGTAGCTAGGAACGAATTGACAGACCTCTCAGAATCTACCAATCAGGCAATTGCGGTGTGAAAATGACACCACCACATGACCCAACGTCAGTGACACACTGCCTGTTTGGCTATCTGACAAACGTGCAAAAAAAAAAAAAGGAGTGTAAACGCAAAGGAGGAGCAGAGAGGGAGAGGATAAAAAAAAAGAGAAAAGCCCTGGCCACAGACGCAGCAAGGTGCTGCAAAATCACAGCCATGTTGGCCAGCAAGGGAACAGGTCAGTCAGAATTACCTACACACACATCTACAGCATGGCTAGCTATTGCCTAATAAGTCCACTTTGTGACAGCTAATGGTGTTCCCAAAATATATTAAAAAAAAAAAAATGATAGAAGTTTTAAAAGAGCATGTTGCAATATCTTAGAAAATGGTAAACAAGCACACTGTTTTAGAGATGGGTATACAGTGTTTTCTAGTGCAAAATTTGACTTTTTTTTGGGGGATGGAACGTAAATGTGTACTTCAAAGATTTCTTATGCTGTTGCGCCCTCTACAGGACCAGCAACTAGTCAACGTCAAGCTAAAAGTGTCATGGCAGAGCATTAAAGTCGACTAGTCGGTGCAACCACTACACTATAAACCTTAAAATTATATGGTTTTGAACTGTAAAGTAGACAGCGCTGTCCCATAAAACCTAAAATGTTGCTAACATATTTTTTACGGTAAAGTTCTGGTAACCACAGCTGCCGTTTTTTTACCGTAAATTTTACAGGGACTTTTTTTTTTTTTTTACACAGTGTAGCCTACAATGTACAGGGTTTCTGCAGGTCTTAAAAACTCTTATATTTTGTTGTATCAAATTTAAGGCCAAAAAAAATTCATAAATGGTACAAGAAAGTCTTATTTATCATTCTTAAATTTGGGGACGGAAAGGCAAGAATTGCAATATAGCTTTATGATTAAACTTCAAAAGGCTATGATTTCATTGAAAAATATGAGCACTGCGCATTTCAAAGTCAGGTGCTGCGTTGCTTTGTGTACAGCCGTTACCAGTGAAACCGCTGTATTTATGCCGTTCCGAAAGCGCCACCTGCTGACAGAGAATGAATTTGCATTTTCAATTAGCCTTTCTGCTGTTTTTGAAAAAAAAAATCATCTGGTAGTCTACCTGTTACATCAACTAAGCCGACAAGATTAGCATGATCATGGTTGCGGTGACGGCAGCACCTGGTGGCCTGGGATGGAGTCAAATTCCCAGCCTTAATTATAGTCTCAGTCCGCCACTGGTGGTCCTTCCCTCTTGACTTCCTTGCAAATAGGTTGGTCTAAAGGTCAAAATAGCGTGACTAATATTGGAGTTATGAGAAAGAGGAATCGCACCCCCATCTCCGGCTCGCCACAACACCTATGACATCACATTCATAACTTCCTTTCCCAATCTCTGGTCAGTTCTGCATAACCGCAATCAAAACAACATCTTTACTGGTAAGCGTCTGCATTTCTTTAGCAAGTACTGATATATCAGGAATGATTTAAGTGACTTCCATTTGAATATCATTACCCAAAAGTGACCCAGTTTACTTTGCATTCACACTTTCCCAGGCTCTGAAAGGGGAGTCAGATCTCCCTTCAGCCCAGTTGTGATGGGGTGTCAGTCTTTTCCATTTGCACAGTATAATGTATATTACTGTAATATAATATTTTTGATTATGGTGATGATGATGATGATTATTAATATTATATCAAGTATTTGAGTACAATTATTACTCTATTATCTTTGGCATCAACAATACAACATATTACATATTTTGTTTTCTGTATAAAAATGAAAACAAAAAAAATGGGTCTCACAAACATACTTTTTCTAAGCTAAACCATTTTGCTAAGCGACAGTGAATAACTGTACTCTTTGTGTTATTTGATAAAGATATTAGCACATACAAAACTCTGAACACCTATCTGAAAGCATGTAAATACTATTTGATTTAATTTCTTCTCTGTGGCAAGCTAATGTCAGAAATAGAAAATTGGGCAGCGCATAAGTGGGGTAATTTTTGCATTTCTATAACCGTGACTTCATGTCTGAGAGAGATTTTGCATTTTCATTCAGCCCGTCTGCTGTTTTTATGCATTGGTCTGAACAGACAAAACGTGAAAATCAGACTAAATTTTTGTGCTGAACATTTGTTGGTGAGAACAGGCCTTTAGATCCCTGAAATGGATGAAATTTGAAAACATCTGACAATGCAACGACTAACGACATTTGTTCCCAATCCAGTTCCTGGAGACCTAACTTTCTGCAAAGTTCAGCTTCATCCCTGATCAGATACAATTGAACCAGCAATCTAAGATCTTCAAGAGCACTTGATAATTACAGACGGGTGTGTTGGATCAAGATTGGATCTGAACTCTGCAGGTAGGTACATCTCCAGGAAGAGGATTTTGCACCCCGGTTTACTGTATATGTCTATTGTACATAGATAAACAATTAAAAACAAAATAGTGTAGTGTGTGACATGTCAGACATGTCCTGTGTGAACTGTCCTGCCCCTAATTCTTCTCTTTTCAATTAAAAAAAGTTAATTTTTTTTTCTTCAGCTAAGAAGGACATCTCTGTTTTTATTATGTGGATCATTTGCTTGCAGCTAAAATTATAATAATTTCACCTAAAAAGTGAAATTCATGATCATCATGATCATGAAAATCATGATCTAGACTGTCATGCTTGAACATCACATGTTCCAGTGATGTGGTGTGTTCACACTTGGTTTATGAAACCACTTTTCATGTAAAAACCTTTGTCTCATTGACGTCATAGTTTGGCCCGTCAGCTGGTTTCTATTCCAGCCAGGGATACGGGGGGAGTACTCTGGGTTCGGGCTGAACTCCGAGCTCTGAGCCCTCCCCTCAGACAGCACGCCAAATACGCATACTCTCTTACTCTATCTGATTATTTTTAAGTATAAACTCGTGAAAGTTTAAAAAAAACCTGTTGGGGTTTTAGAGTGAAGCTCATTATGTTTCAGCGAGTTCATTGGTACAAATGTGTGCTCCTTATACTTTTGCTAGCACATCTGTCACACACATCTACACCCCATCTTCAGGCTTGTGAACAGCTGGAAACTACTGTGAATCAAGGCTGAGCAAACTCCAGCGCTTAGTCGTACGTCCTTGATTTAGAGAGCGTGGCTCGTCTGTCAGTTTGACTGTAGCTTGAATCAGGTAACCTGTGGCTTTGAATACAAATGCAGCCATATTTGCCAGTTCTGTTTAAACATTCCAAAAAAAAAAAAAAAATTCAGATGAATACAGATGCCCATGATTGCCTGTGTACTGCACTGAGTGTGCTGCTTGCATTTGTAAACTAAAACAAGAGCTGCGTTCTGATTAGTGAGCTGCTTCCACGGGCATCACAGGCACGCTTCAGACAATCTTTTAAAGTCGGCATGAAAATATATGCTTTTCATCTCTATTGTGATGTATATAGTGAAGCGGCTTGTTGAACAAGAAAAAATGTTGGCGGGACTTGATTTTGTCCTGGAATTGATTTGATAATTGGATGGTTGTGGTTTGCTATTGCTGTGATCTGATGTGATTGACAGGCTGTCCCGCCCTCAAACCAGTAAACACGTCATTAGAGAAGAGATGAGCTGCAAGAGGGAGGGGAACTTATTTGGTTTAAAATTACAAGGGCAGAAGAATTAAAAAAAAAAAAAAAAAACATCTAAACTATGAATTTAAAAAAAAAATACCAAAAAAAAATTTGAAGTCATATTTTCTAATTTTCTTTTATCAATGATATAAATGAGTACAGCTTTTTTGCTGTTAGGATGACAAAAAGTTTTAAAAGGTACATTTTTAGGCTGATTAAAGGTGGGGTCAGTAGTTTTTCAAAAACACTTTGGAAGTTAGTCGGGCCGACACCAACAACAAACATGTAACCAATCAGCATTAGGGAGCATATGACGGTCGAGGATAGAGAACGAGCAAAAACTGCAGAAAGAGAGATGAGACAATACAAAAGAGCTCAAAAGAATATCACTGGAATGAAGGTTTATGACTGGGCAAGCACTTTAGGACCCGAGTTAATATCACAAAAGCTTTCCAGTGCTGGAGAGAGCTAAGCGGGAAGGCCTGAAATCAGATGCAGAGGCTGCTTTGATTCCGCTTCACACGTGAGTAACACTGGGTTTAATTGTCATTGATTGTCTGGAGCTGCTGTTCTGTTGGCGACTAACAACAAACTCTTGTTTGTATTTACTCTTGTGTACTGTACGTTCATTTTTTGTGCTTCCTTGTCGTTCGTCATCATCTGCGCTTTATTTTTCGTGAAGCATTTTGTTGCGCGTCCGCTATGATAAACAGACATCGCCTCGCCTTGTCTGCCAGCAGCGAACGGGCCAGGGTTCGAGAGCGACTCGGAGCAGGGTTTTAAGGATTGGAGGGTGATTTTTGGAGGCGGAGCAATGAAGAGAGGGTGGGTTTGTTTGGATTGATTTCAAATATCAACAATGTCCGACAGCATTTTTGAAAAACTACTTAACCCAACCTTTAAACTTTTAGGCTGCTCTGCCTCAGTGATCTAACTTGTCAAAATGATCGAGATGACCAATCAAATCAAAGAAGGCGGGTCTTGCTGTCTTACTGTCACTGTCACAACGCATCAAGAGTTTGTGGAAAGATGCAAGTAGACGTAAGTATTAGACAACTGTTTTACGATAGAAATGTTGAGTGACCGACAGTAATAGACTATCTAGTGATGCAAACTACTCAACGTTTTATGAAATATTGAAAATACTGAAAATATGTGATCAAGATTCATTCATGTAATTCATAAATGAATGTGACGAGACAAGAAACGTTTGCACTATGACATATTAGACATAGGAATAAAAGTGAATGTGTGCACATTTTAAAATAAAATATTATTTGCAAATAGTTTAAATTGATTACTTCATAACTACAATTAGACCCAGAACTTCTTTAACCATTCTTTTTTTTATTCCCTTAAATCCCTTTTAATCCTTTAATTATTTACTTCCTTTATTACTATTATCATTACTATTACTATTATTATTATTATTATTATTATTATTAAGTAATAACCCCCCCACTCCCAAGCACAAAAGTGAAACTCCGCCTATGAATAAACACTGCAATATTCCATAAAAGAAATAAGAAGTCAATTTTTATTTACGGAGACTGAGATATTTTCTTTGAGATGCGTCTAAATTCAAAAAGGCAATCCCACAATTTCACTGTGACAAGCTCAGTGAAATAAATCTCAAGATTTTGGATAAGAAAGAAATGATTATTAGACTTAAAATTCATTTAATACTGAAATGTATTGGTAAAAACATTTTAAATTGCTTAAAAACTGACAGTTTTGGGCTTAAAATCTTAAGCTATGAAAATTTATGATAAAAATATAAATTATTACACTTAAAGGTATGATAATATAAACAACTAGTGAGACAATCATAATTATGTATTGTGCAAATATGATTTATATAAATTTTTCCATTTAAATTTCCACCCCACTGAACAACTGTGCCCCTAATAAAGATTTTTCTAAAGGTAGATACCTGGTTACCATGGAGACAACCATGACAGTGAAGATCTTGGGAAAATTCAAGGTAAAATATCACATGTGGTTAGTTTGACTGCTGATTTTGCATCTTTTGCAGCATCTCACGTATATGTGCTTGTTCTTCACAATGCGCTTACATAAATATTTTAAACAGTACTTTTTATAATTAAGATTTTTGTAATTAAAGATTTAAAGTAGTTAAACAGAAATCAACGAACTGGATATCAAGAGCCTAAATGTATAAAATGATAAATAAATTTTAAAAAAAGACAACATACTATGTATATATTGAATTGAATGTTAATATCACATAGGCACATTTATCCCAGCCTTACTTTTGACTGGAATATTTTTATTAGGAAAATTTTATTTTCACCACAGTCGAATCCACCACATTGCACAATGCATCTTTTGAGATGTGGTAAAAGTGACAATGTGGTGAGAAGTTTCATTAAAAACAAATACAGGACCAACATGCAACATGTTCTTGTGAACTGAATTGATCTGAATGGCACGGTCTTCTGTAGAGCTGCTTTAATGCAGAATTTCAATCTGTCTTATATTTGAAGTTTACATCATTGATAGTTATTTTCCTGTTTATTACTGTGAAGCTGCTTTGAAACAATCTTTATTGTATAAAGCACCACAGAAATAGCAACAAGTGTTTGCATTCGTTAACTTGCATAGAGCAGCACCGAATGATTAGGCTTCAGCAGTGGTGAATGTGCTCAAGAACGACAGGACACTCTGTGCTTAAGTTCAGGGAAGTGAATATTCTGATAGAGATGAATGGGTGGAACGGGCCGTTCTGTCCCGTCGCTGCTCTTATTCACATGGCTCAGGCTCAACATTTGTTCTGTTTAGTTCTGGGCAGCTGGGGAATCGATACCCATGGGCCCGAACAAATCACTTCTGAGCACATCACCACCGAGGATCATTTAGCACTGTCACATCAGCGTATGCGGACACACACAGGCACCGTGAAGTGCATCTCCCTGTATAGCTTACACATACCCCTTGCTGAAGAATGCGGGGAGGAAAGCTATCTTTTAGGGACTCTGAAAAGGCTGCGCCTCTTAGCAGGATGAAACATGGGAATAGCCAGAGCAAGTGTTGCGGTAGCAAGCCTGGTCTGAGGTATAGATTAATAGGAGAGGGAGAAAAGAACATTACGAGCAGTCAGGGATAAATGGCTGAAGCTTGTATGTGCTGTAAACTTTATTAATCTGCCTCACCTGCACAAAAAAAAAGCAGCCCTGCAAAGAGCTTTTCATCAGAGCTGAGCAGTATCTCCTCTCGGGAAGCAAAGCCAGGGAATCAGCTATGCACACTACGGTTTTCCTTTTTTGGAGGGTCAAGTTATTACTTCCAGAGGGCACGTAATGTGGAGGAGCACTTAACGGTCAATGGGGGGGGGAGAGTGCTACCTGGGATGAGAGCATGTTCAGAGCAAACTAAATGAGGCACCTCCTGTGTAATCCCCCGTAGGAGCGCAGAGACAGTACAAAATTAAGATGAAGAGGTGGAATTAGAATGAATGCAACACATTATTGAGACAGCTCATATAGCTCTTAGGAAGATCTTCAAGGAAGGAAAGTGGGGTAATTCCTCTCAAGAGCATTTAACATTTGAACCAGCTCTAATTCTAGAGAGAGACGCTTGACTCTCTAATAAGAACAAATGAGGGGACAGGTAGGAAACTTTGAGGTGGTCACAGGTCAGTGCGGTAAAACGGAAGGAGATCTTCCTGAGGAAAAATAACTCAAGAATAGCCTAAGGACCTGTCCCAAATGGCACCCTAAACAGTCGCAGACTTCCTACGAGTCCACACTTTTGTGACGTAACGCCGCTTTGACTGCCGGGAAGAAGTCTGCTGCAGAGCTCACTTCAGTGCGGGCTCGGCAAAAGTGTGCATCGAGGGCGCACATCGACCGCAAAGGGGGCGCTCACGAGCACCCTTCTGAAACCTAAAATGACAAATCGGACAGTTTCAATGCAGTTTCAATACACAATTCCAGCTGAGGAATAAGGGACTTATCTAGCAAAACAATCAGTCATTTTCTAAAAAAAATAAAAATGGTTAAATGGTTAATTTCTTTTCGACTGAAGAAAGAAAGACAAACATCTTGGATGACATGGGGGTGCGTAAATTATCAGGAAATTTTAATTCTGAAGTGAACTAAAACTTTAACGACACATGCATGAGGCAGCCATTGTAAGTCCACTAGACTGAAAGTGCATATGAATTGTGCCATTTGGGACAGGGCCTAAGATCGTTTGGTAGTTTTAAGGCCTTGACACACCAAACCGTTAATCAGCCAACGTTGTCACCGATGCCACTAGTTGGATCATCAGCGGTGGCTTTTTGGTCAATTGACCATCTGCATCAGAGCCCTTGGTGAGAGAGACCACTCTGATTCATCTCTGAAGAAAAACAAAAGTGATGGAAGCAAGCAGATGACAAAGTCATGAAGGAATACAAAGAAGGCTCTTCTAATTTTACAACATCTTATCTGAGCAATTCATGGCATGGCCGCATGGAATGAAGAAAGTGATGATCAACTGCTACGGTGTTCCTCTTTTGGAGGGCCAAGTTTCTACCTCCAGAGGGCATGTAATGTGGAGGAGCACTTAATGGTCAATAGGGGGGAAGTGTTACCTGCGATGAGAACATGTTCAGGGCAGGCTGGATAAGGCACTTTCTGTGTAATCCCCCATAAGAGTGCTGAGACAGTGGGTTTATTAAGATGAAGAGGTAGAATTAGAATGAATGCAGCTCTTAGAGTGGATCTTCAAGTAAGAAAAGTGGGTAAATCCTCTCAAGAGCTTAACAATTCAACTAGCTCTAGTTCTGGAGAGAGACGCTTGACTCTCAAAAAAGTACAAATGAGGTGAAAGGTGGAAAAGGAAACTTTGAGGGAGAGGTCTTCACTGAGGACCCTGAGACCTGAGTACCCAGGACCCGACCTGGGACCCATATGGGTTTGGATCTATTTTAAATGGCCAGCCGGGTCCGGGTCGGGTCACAATCTATTACTCCGGGTCTCAGGTCTGTTTAACATTGTGTGTAATACTTAAGTCAATCAGAGAATGCCCAGACATGATCAGAGTCAGTCAGCACTATGTGTGTGTTTTGCAACTCGCAACTTGTAAAATTAGGATGAGAAAAGTGTGAAAATAAGGTGAAAAACACGAGCGACCCCAGCCGCCAGAAGCAGAGCAGGCGGAGTTAATGCAAGCAACTGTTTTCATAGATACAAAAATTGCAAAACTGTTTTTGTCATCCATAACCGTGATAGCAAGTGGACATTTAAAGCCAGAATAATGAGTGGATTAAGCATGCTCTTTCAATTGGCAAGAGCAGAATAACATGGATGGAACTTTCTTGGCAAGGAGTATTGTATGCATCACAGTCAGGTACAAGGAAGAAGGCTACTAACATTAGGCAAGACAAAAAGTTTTATTTTCGCAACTTGTTTATTGACTTCTTAATAGCAATTTGCTGTGGAATGTGTGCCTATCGGGTCCAGTCGGGACTGTGCATTTCCAGCCAGGTTCGGGTCCAGCTTTCAAATAATAGATGGGTCCGTGTCGTTTCTGGATAGTACATTTATGGCATTTCTCATTTCTGCACGGGTCCGGGTCCAACTTTTAAATAATAGACGGGTCCGGGTCGGTTCCGTGTAATACATTTTCGGGTCTCTTCAGGTTCAGGGACAAAAACCGTGAATACCTCTACTTTGAGGCAGTCATAGGTCGATGCGGTAAAACAGAGGGAAATTGTGCTGAGAAAAACAGCTCAGACTACTCTAGGACAGTTTGTTGGTGTCCTAGTCTTGTCAGTTTTGAGAGTTTTAAGGTCATGACACATCAAGTCAAGAGTAATTTCAGGCCACCGTCCAGAGTCTGTCGGCCCAGTTTCTGCACTAATCAGACCACCATCAGTGGCTTTTTGGCCAATTAAGTGCTGAATTCTTTCGAATTTATTTCTCAAAAATATTAATGAGGCATTATTTCAAGACAGCTGAATTATCCAGACATTTTTATTTGTCTCCCAAAAAAATATCAATAAAATTTTTAAAAACATGCTCATGATATAGTAGAAGATGAGTATTCAAGTCATTATGTGTATGAATTGCATTTGAATGTATTTTGGAATAGATATAATAAGATCTAATACAGTGTTTCTCAACTCCAGTCCTCGGGACCCACCTGCCAGAATGTTTTAGATGTCTCTGTTTTTAACACACTAACAAGCTGATAAGCTGAATCAGGTATTTTAATTAGTGAGGCATCTATAACACAGAGCTAATAGACATGGACTAACAGTCACCAAACACCAGATTTGATTTCATGGGTTCTTTAATTATATTGGACTGCTTGTAAAAGGGTGTAGGACCCAAGATCACTGCTTCTTTCTATATGTCTACAGATGCACCAAATGCAGTTTCATCCACCACTGCTCTGAAATTGAGCTTGTCAGAGTCCAGCAACTTCGGCTCGCTACACTCAATAATTCAACAATTTAACGATCTTTGTAAAAATGTAAATGTAACCCTCTGGAGTGACCACTTTAATACAGGAATCAGTAGAAGCACTGCAGAGGATATTCTAAACATTTAGAAAAACAAAGTTAAAACTCAAAGGAAAGCAGCAATCACATTTATATTTTACACCAGCATGGCTAGCAGCAGGACTTAATTTGTGCCGGAACAAGCCAGATCCTGCAGCTACAGAACTGCATCTGGAATCTATTTTAGTGGACCCCCTACCTCATTCGCCTAATACCATGATCTGTACATATGTACAGAGTGTTTTTAGTGCATTGCTATGCTTTTGCTAAGTTGTTTATAGCACGCATGATTAATAGTACAATGAGGCTAAAAGCACCCCAGGGTAAATTGCACCTTTGATTTTATTTTGTTCTCAACCACTAGATGGCACAAAAACTTGCCGTAGCACTTTCCAAAACATCCGCTTTTCAAGATGCATGTAGAAATTTGGCTGATCCTTTACGAGATTGCAGACAGCAGCACAAAGTGCATTCTGTGCTAATTTGATCTGATACTTAATGTTTTTTTAAAATGTTGCAGATTTAAGTAGCAAATGAGAATCGCTAAAATTACTGAATATATTTTGAGACAAAGGTTTTCTTAATGATTTTTTAGTTTTGTTCAAGGTAATTAAAGCAACAGTTTTTCAATAACGGAAGAATATGTAAAAGTATGGTATTTGGGGTAAAAAGCGCACCTGCTGTTGAGGCGAAAGGCACAATACTTAACATGATAACAAACAGCTGGCTGAGTCTTCCATTTGTTGACATGACATGGTTAGATACAGATGGTAAATATCATGTATTAAGTTGGGTATCCACCTTAAGAGATAATCACCATATTTATAATGAAACCATCATATTTAAAATATGATATTAAATCATATAATTTGAAAAAAAAAAAAAAACATTTATTGTTACTACTGTAAATCTATATTAAATTCAATGATTTCAGAATCTTTACTTTTCAAAATAATTTTGTTTCTGTATTTTGAAAAATAAGTTTTTATATTAACATTTTAATGACTATATTTATTGAACAAAAACATTATACATTATTATAATACATTATGGGCAAAGTGAAAAGCAAATTTTTTCTTAAAGGTGCTGTATGCGATTACTCAAATTCGTTGTTGAACACTGTTGATATCTGAAATCAACCCAAACAAACCCACTCCTCTCTTCATTGCTCCACCTCCAAAACTCAAACACCAATCCTAACCACCCTGCTCTGAGTCGGTCTCAAACCCCGGCCCGATCGCTGCTGGCATGTGAGGCGAATGCACTACCAATGACGCTAAACACTTCATTCTCTAGCAGTTGTCAGTGTGCAGTAGTTTAACTGCAAATCTCTCACTATCTGGCTGCTGTTACACATGCAATGCGAGTGGA
Organism: Hypophthalmichthys nobilis; assembly: GCA_037950665.1. NCBI lineage: Eukaryota > Metazoa > Chordata > Actinopteri > Cypriniformes > Xenocyprididae > Hypophthalmichthys > Hypophthalmichthys nobilis. The sequence continues at coordinate 31,385,491 of CM075478.1, forward strand.
TGTCACAGCTGACGCACAACAAAATGCTCCATGAGAAATAAAGCACAGATGATGAACGAATGACAAGGAAGCACAAAAAATGAACGTACAGTACACAAGAGTAAATACAAACAAGAGTTTGTTGTTAAATCGCCAACAGCACAGCAGCTCCAGACAATCAAAACCCTGTTTTCAGGCCTTCCCACTTAGTTCTCTCCAGCGCTGGAAAGCTTTTCTAATATAAACACGGGTCCTAAAGCACTTGCCCAGTCATAAACCTTCAATCCAGTGATATTATTTTGAGCTCTTTTGTATTGTGTCCCATCTCTCGTTCTGCAGTTTTTTTTTTTCTTCTTATTTTCAAATCTCCCTCTTGCTCATTCTCTCTCCTCGACGTCATACGCCCCCTAATGCTGATTGGAAGTTAATCGGGCTGATACCAACAACAAACGTGTAACCAAACAGTGTTTTTGAAATAATACTGAGTCCACCTTTAAGGTGTGTCTTTAGCCCCACTGTACCCTAATGTTGTCTTTAGCAAACTAGCAAACTCTCCAAATAAAAACATTAAAAAAAAAAAATTGTTTAAGATTTAACGTAGCAAAGCAGTCATCATGGAAATTCTTCACCACTATATAGAAATGTTACTGAATGTCAATGCACCTGTTAATGGGCTCTTTTTCAAATGAGTTCAGTTACTTCCCCCACCAACCTGTCATATCCATCACTGCTCCTTGTTCTGGGACCCCATAATTTAGAAATTAAGCAAAGGCTAGCTGTCATTCTACACTACACTCAATTACACTGTACAGAGGTGCTGAGGCATGTCACTTACTAAAGCTAATACACGGCTGAATGACTCCAAATAGCTTAACTACTGCTATTTGAAGGAAATATCATCGGAAAGTGCCATGTGTTAACAAGAATATTGCATATTAATTGTGCCTGAAAATTAAGGATCTTGCACATAAATTTTCACATTTCTCAGCTGAACTGAAAAGTAATATGGAAAGAAGTCTTTATATGCTTTTGCACTACAAAGGAAGTACACATTAGAACAGGATGGAGACTTAAAGACCTCATGTAATCACAATTTACCATGTGTTGGTGTAATTCCAAATGAAATTTGGGTGTGACATATCAAAAGTGAGTCCCTTTTTCACCCAAAAAATGAAAATCAAGCCATCCTAGGTGTATATGACTATCTTCTTTCAGACAAACACAATCAGAGATATATTCAAAAATATCCTTGCTATTCCAAGCTTTATAATGGTTGTTAAGGGAGGGCCCAAAAAATGCATACATAATCCATATGGCTCCGTGGAGTCAATAAAGGCCTTCTGAAGCAAAGTGATGCGTTTTTGTAAGAAAAATATTTATAGTTAAAACTTTATAAATTTAAATAACTAGCTTCCGGCGGACAACTGTACGCGTACTGTGCAAGTTGACTAGCGGCAAATGAGTAACTTCTGAAGCAATGTATGACATATAATGTAGGAGTATCGTAAGTTCAGACGTCTCTCGCTGTTTAAACAAATAGTGCTGAGCAAAAAACTCAAGTCACAACCATGAAACATTATATTCTAATGGTTATAATTAAGAAAATTAATATTGCTGGATTTTATGATACTGCTGTTGCTGCTGTTTTAATACATAAACATTAGTCACTTGAGGACATGCATTACAGTGATTTTACCACTGTTGAAAGTATTTTAAGCATGGATGACTTATTGCTTTAATAAAATTGGTATAAGAGAGCAACCAGACACATTTAATACACTGAAGCAGATCAAATCCAGTCAGCCTACCATGAAATATAATCTCCACAAGCCTTTCACAAAACTCAATTTCAAGGCATGATAAAGGTTACAGAAATACAACTTCACTATCATGTACAAAAAAAAAAAAAAAAAAGAAAAAGAAAAAAGAAAAGCACAAAAATGAAAATGTCTTAAAACAGCCCAGTGATGAGCCAAGTGAGTCTGAGGTCATGGAAAAGCCGTTGATCCAACTCTCCAATACCTAGCAGACTAAAAACTGGGCATTCGGTCAAACATATCAGTGTTAAGTGAAATTTTTTGTGACAAACTCACAGTGTATGAAGACACTCTGATTAAAGGTTGAAAAGCAGTCACCCATGAACATATGCTCTCTACACATTTTTTTTTTTTTTTTTTTTTTCAAAATGAAATTTCAAGTCGTTATAGTGCTCGACTTACTTTTATGCTCTTTGTACCAGCTGAAATCAAACTGAACTGAATGAATGCCCAACAATACCTAGTGCTAGTACACTACCCATGATTTGAATCATATCTTCTCTTGAATGTTCGCTACTACTACTACTGTTACCATGAACCTTGACCAGGCAATTCCCAGTCCATGCATACCTGCACACAGTCGTATCAGACAAGCGTGGTGCACTGCTGATAAGCCACACTATTTATGCTTCAAGGATTTTGTTGCACCATGGGATTTCATTTACCTTACCAGTAGCACCACAACCAATGGGCTCGCTTAACTTTTTAGTGTTCTACTGGACCACACGCAGTACACATACCTTTCAAAAGAGACCAAAACATACAAATACTCCAAATGGTTCAAGAACAACATGCAGTTTACTTTGGGTATGCCTTTTTTAGGCATTTCAGGCTAATTTTACAGGAATGCTAAGGGGTAAAAAAAAAAATGTCAGCAAAGCAAAACAACCCAAGAAGAAGCAGAAAATAGTCATCAGTCTGATTAACTTGCAAAATATTCCTAGTGAGGAAATGCTTGACAGATTCTTCAGGTTGTAAAATGTCATGAGGTGTGACTACTGAAAAACATATTTTTGAATTTTTATGAATATTTATGAACTTATAATTAATGTGTTGAAAATAATATATAAACTCAAAAAATATATTTAAATATGTTTTTGAAAATAATGATAAAGATGTTTACCCTCACTTACACACATATATTCAAGGTGCAAGAGGAATGTATTAATTTTACTTGAAGGTGCAGTCACATTAGCAAAATTTTGGGGCTAAATAATATCAATTATTATACCTTGTCAATAGTGTAGTGATGTATAAAGCACAGCTCACACAGAAGTCACTTTCAAACAAACCTTTCTGACAGTCATGCAGCAAATTCACATAACCATCCTGACCCTGGTGTGAAATATGTGCAGGGAAGTTTCGCCCTCAAGCGCAATTCCGAATCACGTGGATTCAGGCCGGCACAAGCTCAACTGTCTCTCCAGGCAAAACACTGTGGTGCCAACCCCCTCTTCACACTCACAATATAATCTTTGAGATGCATGTGAAAGACTGGATATTTTGTTGATTGATAAAACTGCATTAAAATAAAAACATACAAAGCATGTTTTCTGATTTTTTTTTTTTTTTTCCATTCTGCAACGCAAAAAAAAAAAATAAATAAAATAGCAAGCAACCACTAGTGCAACTGCAAATTCAAGTTTTGTATTATATTATATAATAAGTATATGTAAAGGTCCAGAGTGGCCATCGGAAGATTTGGAAGAATTCCTGGTGGGCCGCTGACAAATTGGGCCACTTCAACATAAAAATTTCACAAGAGATGCAGAAAACAAGTTTCTAGTTCATTTTCAATCAGACACACAAGGAAAGCGGCAAATCGGTGGTAGTTCAAGTAGCGACGAAGTGATGGTGTACAAGTGGTGCTCATACATCCAAAATCCTGCACAGCTCTTCGTAGTGGTTATAAATATTAAAGGGATAGTTCACCCACAAATGAAAATTCTGTCATTATTTACTCACCCTCATGTCGTTCTAAACCCGTAAGACTTTCGTTCATCTTCGGACACAAATGAAGATTTTTTTCCATGAAATCTGAGAGCTTTTTGTTCCTCCATAGATAGACAGCTACACAACTACCACTTTGACGCTTCAAAAAAGTCATAAAGAGATTTTAAAACTAATCTATATGAAGTCCAAATAGTCCAAATTTTCTGAAGACTTGACTGCTTTATAAGATGAACATATTTAATTTAGGCTTTTATTCACATATAAACATTGATCAGCGAACATGAACAAAAGCTCAACCAAACCTGCTTCAGGCGCAAGAAAAACCTTTTGCTGAAGCTCAAATGTGCTGCTTAACACGAGAATGAATCTTATTGGTTCTCGCAAGCATCAAGCAAATTTGCATGAGCTTCCATTTACTGATGTGCAAGTTGATGAATGTTTATATGTATTTATTACATATGCAAATAAAAGCCTAAATTCAATCTGTTCATCATATAAAGCGATCGAGTCTCTTCAGAAAATTTGGACTAAACAGCTTAATTCATATGGATTCGTTTTACGATCTCTTTATGAACTTTTTGAAGCTTCAAAGTGGTAGTCAACAGAGGGACAGAAATCTCTCAGATTTCATCAAAAATATCTTAATTTGTGTTCCGAAGATGAACGAAAGTCTTACGTGTGTGGAACGACATGAGGGTGAGTAATTAATGACATTATTTTCAAATAACTCTTTAAAATCCTATTTTCACCACCAGTGGGCGGTCTTTAAAATTCCTTTGACTTCCTAAAGAGCATGAGCAATCCAAAAGTGTGCAGAAGACAGCTAGTATCGTGCACAACAGGAAACTACTGATCATGTTAATGATGCAGTGGAAAGAGAAGTCATGCATTACATATGATAGTTCAAATATGATTGGTTTACACTTTTCCAACTTGCCACAGAATTTTGTTGTCAATTAAAATTTTCTACCCATGACAGACGCTCTTACAGCCATGATGAAAACGAAATATCTCAGAGCTGCCAGAGTGCAAAAATGATAAATGGACAGCGGTATTTGTAAAATTCCCCTATTGGCAATGAACTGTTTCAAATACATTCCGAGTCATTTCATGAAGATTATATACGTCTTATATCCTCTCTCCTCTGTGAGCCCATGCTGCTGCTTTCTGATGCAGCTCAGGTGCCAGGCGGCTCAATTCTCACTTAGTTCTTCCTGCTTTCAAGCCGCTTTCCTTGGAGCGTGGCGGGAACGCATCTGATGTTGAAATAATCCATTACATTTGATCCTTCACGCTGTGCCGTTCGTTGTGTCGGAAAATTTTACAGTACGTCACGACTGTATGTTCGGCCCAAAGGACATCAAAAGGAACGTCAGACTAGCGAGCATATGTATCACTGTCAAGAAACCATTTCTCAACTCCGCCGGGACCGTTTTTATGCCTACACTGCAGACATGGCAACCTCTGCGTGTTTTATATTCAAATCAGGGCGGCTCTGGTTTTAACTGTGAAGTATGGGAGTATTATGTTGTGTGCAAATGCATCTTTCCTACATTAATATGGTGCCTTAGTTAATCTCCCCACATCTGGCACACCATAAGGCGGTGCGCACCCGACAATGTGTTTGCTTTGCTCAAGTGGCTCTGGGCCGTGATTAATTGAACCTCAGTGAGAAGGTCCGCGCTCCACTAATGTAGTCTTCATCACCTCAGCCGCACATCTTGGCCCCTAAACTGAAATGTCAACACCTAACCGCCCAGCCACCCTCAGCACTCTGCAGATTAAAAACCATTTTGATTCAGCCAACAGGACAATGTGTATAAAACTACCTTTTCTTATTGTCAGAAGTGAAAAAGTAAGGCTTAACTTACAGTCAGCCAGTTATTATTGCAAAATAAACTGAGACTGGGTGATCAGGACTTGTTTATTTTGCAATAATGAGAAGATTTATTGATTTATGTTGGCATAATTTATATTATGCTTCCTCCATTACAACAGAGAAAACAATCTGCTTATCAACAAGATGAACACTATAACTAATATATATTATATATATATATATATATGTGTGTGTGTGTGTGTGTGTGTGTGTACACAGATGCAATCTAAATTATTCAACCCCCTTAACCTGCAAGACATTTTGCTGCTGAGAACAAAATTTTATGAAAACAATTCAAAGGCATTAGTAAACTATTATACAAAGTTTCTTAATACATTTCATTTCGATATTTGCTAAATATTACATTTAACAGTGTTATTAAAGTATTAAAAATCCTTAAATTCATGTCAATTAATTTATTATTGAAAAATAAAATACTGAAATAACAATTAGTGAAAATAAAGTAAGTGTAAAAATAAGTGTTATATGATGGCAAAGGTCTAAATGTAAAAAGTAAACTATATTTTTCTTTGTTTAAATGAGGTGTGTGTGGGGGGATCTCAGATTTGATGTGTTCTCCAATTTCTCCAAAACTGGACGCCACTGTACGTTTGACATGTAAGTATGCATGTACTTTACAATTTCTGAACCAGCACTAGTTCAAACATCCCTGTTTCACTTTTTTTTTTCTTCACTTTTTAAAAATAATTAGCACCATGTAACCTCTCACACACTGGAAACTTTAAATATATTTAAAGTACACATTTCACACTAAATGCATGTATGAAATGTCACATCTGTGCTCAAAAGGCAGCAATTTTCTGTTTGTCACCTCTCAGATTGTGTGTCGCAGGTTTCCTAAGTGCCAGCTCAGCGTCATTTTTCACACAATATCTCAATCACACTTCATGAAATATGCAATTAAGTTTTCTTACATGCAATAAACGTAGACTTGCCGCCATGGTGCTGATGGGAGCAATTTGGGAGTGTGCACGGTTCTCTCTGCCTCTCTGTGGGCTCATGCAAAAGGAACCAAACACTTGAGAAAATCACCGTCATCTGTGCGAGCAGGTCAAGTGGAAACCTCTCCGGTGTGATTAGAGATGCTTCCAACAGTTATGGCATGTGACTGGCACGTTTGATTGACTGACCTGCATGCTGACTGAGCATGCTGGGAGAAAAGCCTGCAGGTGGGTCAGTCCTGTCTGACAGCACAATGTTCACACACTGATATGCTCAAAGCTATCCAAGTGTATTTATTCACTACACTTTGGGATTCGATGAAAAAGATGTTTATGTCTTTTGAAAAATGTTTCACTCAAACTATCAGTTTTTGATTTGAACAAACCTATAACAAAAAGTATTTAAAGGGGACCTATAATGCCCCTTTTACAAGATGTAATATAAGTCTCTAGTGTCCCCAGAATGTGTCTCTGAAGTTTCAGCTCAAAATACCCCACAGATCATTTATTATAGCTTCCCAAATTTGCCCCTATTTGGGTGTGAGCAAAAACACGCCATTTTTGTGTGTGTCCCTTTAAATGCAAATGAGCTGCTGCTTTCCAAAAGAGGGTGGAGCTTTAACAGCTCACGCTTTGGTTGCTCAACAACAACAAAGCTGGAGAATCTCACACAGCCAAAATGAGGATTGTCAGTAACGGTGTTCAGCCTTACATTGTTCAAACCAGAGTTAGACACCGATGGAGAGACTCAGGCAGAAGTTTGACCAAACTGACCCTCGTTTGTGAAGCAGTCCGGTGTAAAATGACGGCATGACAACAACACTCTACTACAACAACTCTTCCTCTTCTCTAAAGCAGCCCAACATGGCCTCACCCCCTTTGTTGTGTGTTCTCGGGGGCGGGTTCATGTAAATTTTAGGGTTTGTGATGTCACTAACCTGGGAAGAAGCTCGTTGTAGTCCCTACCAGCTGTTTGTTGTAGTCCTTAAACAGAATTCTTTAAAAGAAAATATCTCCTTTTGTATTGAACTTTGAGCGTCATAACTTTGCAGATGTTGTTTATGCTCAAACAGCAACTAAAGTTAAAAAAGTGAAATCATCAGCCACCCCTTTAACTTTCATGACCCTTTTAAATGAATCATTCAAAAAGACTCAAAAACTACCAAAAACAAATCTGACGAGCGAACTCACTAAATCCACCACTGAATCTACATCTCACAACATACTTAAAAAAAGCTTTTCTTACTTTCACTCATGAAAATAAGTACAAAATAAGAAAGCCCCTTTCTTATCTTTTTTTTTTTTTACACTCAAATATTCAATCAGCACAGCTAGTGAAGTTCAGTTCACCACAAATGACTCTTAAGAGTCAGTTCTTTTTAATGAATCATTCAAAAGACGCACAGACTACATCCAAATATGCCTACTTCCCAGTATGTGAAAACAGTAGTATGTTTGAAAGCTGGTGACGATTCTCAGTACCAAAACAGAATAGGTAGAATAAACTGACCTAATCTCCATTATCTTGTTTATACTCAAAATGGACTCTTCTTTGATGTTACCATAATGTCCATAATGAAGGTTGCGTCGTTTATTTCCATAAATGTGTGTGCGAGCTAAGCTCTTGTGGGCAGGCTGCATGCTTTATGAGGTGGCAAATAAAGCAGAGAGACTTTGCAGCAGCCAGTAAAAAGGGCCAGTAGCTGTGTCATAAGACCAGAACATGGAGGCAGTGATTACGGCCTCATTGGGCTGTTAGCAGGAATGGGCCAGCCATATTTAGAGAGCCATAAAACAGAGGCAGGCTGACAGCTTTACAGCATGTGGTAATGCTTAATGGAAGCTCTCCTCCACAGGCTTATTACAGTAAAAACATACACCTCACAGGTGATTGCAGCCAAATAAACACTCTTTCAACTTCTCTAGAAAGGAAAAAAAAAAAAAAGAAAGAATCGACGTAACATGTACTTTCATATGCCAAAATGCTCTTTTTGACAACACATTTCACCAAGTGTTGTTTTTTACAAGAAAACTGTGAGAAAGATTTGCTTAGTGGAAAAAAATAAATTTTATGTTGATATAACACTCTAAAAAATGCTGGGTTAAAAACAACCCAAGTTAGGTTAAAAATGGACAAAGCCAGCGATTGGGTTGTTTTGACCTAGTGGTTGGGTTAAATGTTTGACCCAACCTGCTGGGTAGATTTATTTAACACAACTATTGTTTAAAAATTACTATATTACACGCTTAAAATGAACCCAAAATAGGTTGGAAAGGAACATTTATTAATGTTTAATAAATGAACATTTATTAATGGGTTTAATAAAAAAGAATTAAATAATAAACAATTTTATTAAATTGCTTGTTAATAAATGTTCACCTTTTGATTATTACTGTTACCTCTAGTAATTATGTGCCTGATTTTTAATTTCCAACCTATTTTGGGTTCATTTTAAGCCAGCCATATAGTCATTTTTAAACCGTAGCTGGGTTAAATAAAACTACCCAGCAGGTTAGTTAAACATTTAACCCAAGTGCTGGGTCAAAACAACTCAATCGCTGGGTTTGTCCATATTTAACCCAACTTAGGTTGTTTTTAACCAGCATTTTTTTTAGAGTGAATCCAAGCGTGTTTTCCATCTCTTTTTTTAACATCATCTTTACCTTTTTACATCGTCTCAATCCACCTCCTTAAGTGGTTTGAGTGATCAGATTTTTAAATCCATATCAAATGCATTTCGGTGAGCATTACACTTGGTAATTAAAAAAAAAAAAAACAATGCATTAAAGGATTAGTTCACTTTTAAATGAAAGCTACCTCAAGCTCAAGCTACTCACACAATCAGAGAAATATTAACAAATATCCTGACGCATCCGAGCTTTATAATGGCAGTGAACAAATCCAACGAGTATGAGCTGAAGAAAATGCCTCCATCCACATCCATCCATCATAAACGTACTCCACACGGCTCCGGGGGGTTAATAAAAGCCTTCTGAAGTAAGCGATGCGTTTGTGTAAAAAAAAAAAAAAAAATCCATATTTAACAAGTTATGAAGTAAAATAGCTTCCGCCAGACCTCTTTCCGTACTCAACTTACGAAGAAAGTGTAAACTGAGCTTCGCGTCAGTTACACTTTTTCCGTAAGTTGAATAGGGAAGGCGTAGGACATAGCGTAAGCTTTTTGAACTGCAAGAGTTTTACATTTTCTTCGTAAGTTGAATACGGAAGGCCATCATAAAGCTTGGATGCGTCAGGATATTTATTAACATATCTCAGATTGTGTTCATCAGAAAGAAGAAAGTCATATACAGCTAGGATGGCTTGAGGCTGAGTAAAGCTTAGGATAATTTTCATTTGAAAGTGAACTAATCCTTTAAGTGACCAGGTGTAAACAGACCCTATAGATCTCATCATTCCCATAAATGCCAAAAACCAGAAATAAAAATTGTCATCTACTCACCCTCATGTTGGTCCGGATTTGTTTGACTTTCTTCCTTCCATGAAATGGTGAATTTTCCACACAGCTATTTCATATCAAAAGAGAAAAGCACCATATGACTTCCTGCTAAATCTAACGGCACAATAAATCATACTTTACTCGAGTTGTGATGTGTTTGCTGTCTGAATTTAATGTCTTCCGATTAAAAAAAAAAAACAGGTGTAAACAGGCCCTAGATTTCATCTCGATTTCATTCCATAGATAGATCTCATCATTCCTATAAATTCCAAAGGATCATTGAACCAGAAATAAAAATTATGTAATCTACTCACCCTCATGTTGTTCCAGATTTGTTTGACTTTCTTTCTTCTGTGAAATGGTAAATTTTCCAGGCAGCTATTTCATATCAAAGGAGAGAAGATGACTGACTCAAGCACCGTGTTTGCTGCACATGCTAAATCTGCGATACGGCACAAGAAATCATATTTTACTCGAGTTGTGAATGTATTAGCTGTCTGAATTGAATGTCTTTCGATAAAAAAATATATATATCGCAAGAAAACATGACATCTCTTTAGTGAATTTATGTAGAAGGCTTCGATCGCGCAAAACAATCAAACTGTAGTCAGATTCAAACGACTCTTGTGAACCGGTTATTTGAATAAATTGTTCAAAAAGACTCGTTACTGGTTTGAATTGGTCTGACGAACTCACTGATAAGAGGGGCTACTAGCTACTAAATCTAGTAAAATTAATTCTATCTATCAATCTATCCATCTATCCATCCATCCATCCATCCATCCATCCATCTATCTTTAGAGTTTCAATGGAAGGGAAGATTATCCACTTGGCCTATTTTATGGTGTTCAATTTTTAAGTGCTTTTTGAAGCTTTAGTTACAATAAATTGTCCTTGGAAATGGAAAATTGTATAGTTACATGTCTTATGAGTTTAATTAAAAAATACAGCATACCGGTTTAGAACAACATGAGCTTGACAATGTTCACTTTTGGGTGAACCGTTCATTTAATAATACTTACTGTGCCCTCTGAAACTATCTTAGCTTGAGGAGTGGAAACAGACCTTGAATGTGTGCAATACAAACAAAAAGACAATACGTGCTGAGACTAGGGACATTGTTCCCACACTGCCAGATGCATAATGAGTTTTATTTCAGCTTTAATCAAATTGAGAGAGATTGAGAAAAGGAAAAATGGTTGCTAAAAGAGCATTTTTAGACAAGTCAATGAAATGTTCACTTTCATATTGGAATAAGCAATGAAAGAGGGTAAACATGTTTGGCTTTCTGTCCTCAGCGGAGCATGAAACTCAACTCCAGCTCAAAGTTTCTCGCCTGAGTCAAACTATACAATTAAAGAGTGAGCTGGGTGAAGGAGGGATGTTAGAAGAATTGTCAAATTGAGTGTGGAGCAGTAAGAGGCAGTTCATACATCCTTCGTGTTGTGATTGGTGGGATTATATGAACATGCTCCTCCCGAACTATCATTTGGAACTCAATTTAACGGTTTATACAGATCTCTCACTTTCTCTCTCCAAACCTCTTGACTGGCTGTCTGATTCCCGGTAGGACCAGTCAAGGGTGAGAGCAACTCAACTGGGTCATTACCCTTTGGCCCACGACAGCACACAACAGACACAGATAAGTCTGGGCCAGCAGAAGCGTGAAATGCTGTTCAGATATCACTCGTACCACAATAAAATAACACACTTTCTATCTCAGAGCGTTGGGAACAATTCATGGAAGAAAATGAAAATTCTGTCACCTACTGTCATTCCAAACCCGCATGATTTTCTATTTTTCTCTGGAACATCTCCAATATCCAATGCTGATACATTGTGCATCTTTAGTTGTTGTTTTTTATATATCTGACTGCCACCCATGATAGTAACTTCATGCATTTGCTGTTTAATTTTGCTGTCCACAGTATAAGCAACTTCTGAACTTAATGGGTGAAACAAGTCGATCAATTTCTTCATGCAGCGTGTGGAAATGCAGGCACATTTGGTTGTCGATTTTCTGTCATGCACGCAGGTAAATTGGACAATGCAGATCACATTCAGTCAGCTAAGACACTGCAAAAGCACTTGAATATTTTACGAATGCAGACTAACATTTTATATATAATGGACTTGACATTTCAAGCAGTGACAGCTCATGTCATTATTACACGTGCTGTTTTAGAAAATCATATTAATTGAGAGAATACATATGGAATTTGTTCTTTTTGTACTCTTCTATGACCTGTTCTTCACTGTTTATCAGAGTGAGTTAACACCGCCTGCTAATGTGCTGCATTTACATAAATTCTGCAATAAAGGTAGATAGCAAACCTCTAAAACTATCCTTTATGGCTTTAGCTATAACACTCCATAAAGTTTTTTTTTTTACAGATTACGGATTATTAATCAGCATCAAGCTGCTGCTAGATGCTGTGATGCAAATTAAAATTATTATTACCAGTGAGTTGCTGGAAGAATGGTTTCAGCTCTCATCCTCAATGAAGCTTCAGTTGAAGCATTGGGTGATAATTTTACCAATCTTGTTGGTTCATGTTGGTCCTGGAACAACATTAGTCCAAACCCAATCCCTAAATCAGTGGTAAGGGTAGCTACTGTAAGGAGGCACATGGGAATGTAAGGGCGGTTTCACTAACCACTGTAGGGTTAGTTCACTTCAGAATTAAAATTTCCTGATAATTCACTCACCCCCGTGTCATCCAAGATGTTCATGTCTTTCTTTCTTCAGTCGAAAAGAAATTAAGGTTTTTGAGGAAAACATTCCAGGATTTTTCTCCATATAGTGGACTTCACTGGGGTTCAACGGGTTGAAGGTCCAAATGTCAGTTTTAGTGCAGCTTCAAAGAGCTCTACATGATCCCAGACGAGGAATAAGAGTCTTATCTAGTGACACGATCAGTCATTTTTTTTAAAAAAAATAAAAGTTTATATACTTTTTAACCAGAAATGCTCATCTTGCACCGCTCTGCGATGCGCCACACATTACATAATCACATTGGAAAGGTCACGCGTGAGGTAGGCGGAAGTACTGCAGTAGGGCAAAAAACTCCATCTCATTTTCTTCCCCAACTTCAAAATCTTCCAACATTGTTGTTTTACATTTTTTTTTGTAAAGGCCGTTTGACTTAGTCTTTGCACTTTCGCTTTGTAGACACTGGATCGGTACTTCTGCCTACGTCACGTGTGACCTTTCCAACGTGATTACGTAATGGTTGGCGCATCGCAGAGCTAGTGCAAGACAAGTATATCATTTTAATTTTTTTAGAAAATGACAGATCGTTTCGCTAGATAAGACCCTTATTCCTCGTCTGGGATCATGTAGAGTCCTTTGAAGCTGCACTGAAACTGACATTTGGACCTTCAACCCGTTGGTAACTGTTGAAGTCCACTATATGGAGAAAAATCCTGGAATGTTTTCCTCAAAAACCTTCATTTCTTTTCAACTGAAGAAAAAAAGACAAACATCTTGGATGACATGGGGGTGAGTAAATAATCAGGAAATTTTAATTCTTAAGTCAACTAATCCTTTAAGGCTGCATGATTGCTGAATGTATGATGGTGTAAAACTGTACATTTCTTGTCTATCTCCACCCACTGCTACTTAAACCAACAACGGAAATAAGCACAGTTAGAATAGCAAAATATATGGGAAAGCATTGTTATATGACTATATTTTATTGCAATATAGCACTTTGATGCTGATACTGAATCAAAACTAGTAATTTGTATGTTTAACAACAGTAATGGCTTATGGTTAAAATAGATGTATGAGATGATAAAACATACAATTAAGAGAGAGAGAGAGAGTTACAATCCTTACAGGAGACTTCTGTTGTTGTCAATTGTTGCGTTAGAAGCAAGAATTATTTACTTTGTGTACAGTTTCTTCTACTCCGCCTTTTTTCCTTATATGGTGTCGAGCGCATGCTCTACTGCACTTATGTAAACCAACACGTTCTCACGTATTTTGAGTGAATAACAACTTCAATATCTTTCCATTTTTCACACAAAGCAATCAAATTACCTAAGAAGACAATAAAATAATGCATACAGATCCTCTCACGCCTCATTATGTTTCTTGGGTTTGGAGCTACAGTGCATGAGAGTAAATATCATGATTTTATTTTGGGTGAATTATTACTTTCATATTGCATTTATTGATTGATTTATTGTAGGATTTTGTGATAGATTTTGTGATAGATATAGTTAAAATGTATGTATTTTTGTAACACAGAAAGTATACAGAAAATATCAATGTAGGTCTACTTACTAAAAGTTAATTCAGCTTTTTTCGCCATAAAAAAATGTAAAGCTGAAAGGCAGTTATGTATCAAAAAAAAATTTTTTTAACATTTGTATCAGCTATTAATAACTGTAAATAACGTGTGTGTGTTTCATTATTTATTAAAATTTTTTTCATTATATTTTAAATTTAACACAGTCATATAATGCTAACAACAATAAATATATTTCAAATTTCAGGTTAATTTATCCAGTAACTGCCAATTCTGACAGGAAGAGCCATCTTACTGACATGTAAATCAACAGTTTCTGTTTTTATGTACCATTTTATTATCACAATAACAGACCAGTGTTAAATAGAAGTACAAATAATGGCACAAAAGTCTCCCCAAACTATTGTGCAGAAAACACTAATTTACTTTAATTTATCTAACTTCTACCTCCAGTCTCACCTTGTTACTCCTGTCGGTTGACTGCTACCTCTGGGATTGAACCCTGTTTAGCAGTGTGGACTCAGAGAAAGTCCCTTCTCTGTGTCTGTCACATCACACACATTAACCTGAGAGATAGTGCCAGTGAGGTCAGCGCCAACCACAGACCTGATGGGACAGAAAGAGCCGAGCACAAAGCTAAGCTCCATTTGCTAGAATCAACCCATCTGAGCCGCTGACACGCTCAGAGGAAGTGATTCAGTAGCTCGCTTATGTGGCGGTGCTCCAGTGGTAATTAGCAGCAGTAAATCTCCATATTGTCCAAAAAAAAAAAAAAACGAGCGTTATATGCCTAACGGTGATGAACAGCGTTTTTAGCATGCTGTTCTGCGGTTGATGGGGTGTTAGGGGTAGTTGCTGGTGGTTGCCCACCTTCAAGTCTCAATCTGGCTTCTAGATACAGTATGATTTGGGTAATGACATCTCAAATTAAGTATTGTGTTTAATCACATTCCATTGTGGCATGTGACAGCGATGGAAATGACATTTCTGACAATTACAGCTTATTTGAAAATGATGCAATTATTAGCTCAAATTTTGCATTGTATTTAATATTTTTTTTAAATAAAAAAACTCATCTGAAATACAAACAATTAAATTCTTTGCATAATTTTACAAAATTAAATCATGATAGGATGCAAAATATCATCTAATTATTATATCAGATAAAGTGATATTTACTTTGTTTTTTTTTCTTCACACATTTTATGTTGCAAATATATCAATCTCTTCACAGACACTATAGTCTCCTTGGTAAACAAGTAGCCTACACTAATTTTTGAAAAGTAAAACTGTTTATATATTATGTATACTGTATATTAGGGACACAATAGTTTGGTGTTGAGGAAATGAGGGCAGAATATCAAACAATAACTTCTTTAATGAACACAGAGATAATACACAGGAGTACGCACTGAGCAACATCACACTAACTACTCAAATGAAAGATGAGAATCGGCAATGAACTGAATGAAAGACAGGAAAACTTAATGATAGACAGCTGAACATAATCAGTAACCAAGGAGACGAACTATATACAATCAAGACTAAATGGAACTGAAGCACAGGAATGAAAATAGAACTAAACAAAACATAATCCTGACAATATTGAAATTGTTTATTTTTCTATTTGTTTAGATTATCATAGTTTACCATTTTTATAATGGATTTTCATAGTTTAAGATTAAAAGTCTGGGTCTGAGACAAGATTAAACAATAAAATATATGCATAAACATTTTCATTTGTATATTCAATGCTAGATAAACATACACTGTAATAAATATTTTCATGATTTGTTATCACAACATCTTTTTCTTTTGTCAAATCAACTTAGATAATTAATGTGGTTCAGATAACATAATATTTTGAGTTTCTGTTGATTAAAGGGTTAGTTCACCCAAAAATGAAAATAATGTCATTAATTACTCACCCTCATGTTGTTCCACACCTGTGAGACCTTCATTCATCTTCGGAACACAAATTAAGATATTTTTGATTAAATCCGAAGGCTCAGTGAGGCCTGCATTCAAAGCAAGAATATTTTTGTGTGCCAAAAAAACAAAATAACGACTTTTTAACAATATAGTGATGGGCGATTTCAAAACACTGCTCCGGAGCTTTACGAATCGAATCAGTGACTCGAACACTAAAGTCACGTGATTTCAGCAGTTTAGCCCTTTGATAGGAGATCTGAGTCACTGATTCGATTCGTAAAGCTCCGGAGCAGTGTTTGGAAATCGCCCATCACTATATTGTTGAAAAGTCATTATTTTGTTTTTCTGGCACACAAAAAGTGTTCTCGTCACTTTATAATATTAAGGTAGAACTACTGAACTCACATGAACTGATTTAAATATGTTTTTAGTAACTTTATGGATCTTGAGAGAGGAAATGTCATTGCTTTGAATGCAGGCCTCACTGAGCCATCGGATTTAATCAAAAATATCTTAATTTGTGTTCCGAAGATGAATGAAGGCCTTACGGGTGTAGAATGACATGAGGGTGAGTAATAAATGACATTATTTTCATTTTTGGGTGAACTAACCCTTTAAACCAATCGCCTTCATTGTATTAACTCTCATTTTTAATTTAAATTAACTCAGGCAACCAGGTAACTTACTTTTTTTAAGTTAAACCAACAATTCTTTTTTACAGTGTAGGCATTTGAAAAGTAGCAAAAATAAATGATGAAACCATTCATTATATAAAAATTCCAGATAAGTTTTAATGTGACTGTCATATAATAAAGAGGAAAAAAATGTAATTTTTAAATCGGCATGAAACGAAAGTTGTGATAGTGTGACATACAGTATATCTGAGTGAAGTTTGATTCTCAAACAAGAAAAAAAAAAATGTACATTAGGGCGGGACTTGATTTTGTTCACTGGGAATTGATTGGATTGTTGGGTCGTTGTGGTTTGCTATTGCTGTGATGTCATGTGAGTGACAGGTTGCCCCGCCCTCACACCAGTAAACACGGCATCAGAGAAGAGATGAACTGTTGCTGCAAGAGTGAGGGGAAGTTCTTTTGATTAAAGATAACAAGGGCATATGAATTTAAAAAATTTAAATGATTATATTCCAAAAATAATATTCCATTAAAAAACAAGAATTGTCCATTTTTAATTTAAAAAAAAAAACAGCCCATGAGACATAAAAGTGCCTTAAGTTTCAGAAACAATCAGTAACAGTGATGTTTGCCTTAGCAAACCCCTATGGTGTGTAATGTAATAACCATTTGACAAATTTATAAATGTTCAGTCGCATTGAACTGACACTTGACCTTGGAATAGAAGGCAGAGGGTAAGAAATAAAAGATAGATGTCGTAAAATTATGAGCCGATACAGTTATTAAGTTTGGCGGGGTTGTTGATGTGGACGAGGAGGTCTAAGGGAGCGTGAAATATCACATATGTTCAAAGATCAAAGCTGTGCTGATGGTTTAAGGAGCCGGTCATAAATCAATCTTTAAGAACATTCACACCAGATGGCCAGCTCTGTTTTGATGTTGTTTCCCTTAGGGGAAAAGGCTGAATTAAAGTGCTGACTGACTTTTGGAAAAGAACACGAGGATGGAAAATGCTGGAATCAGAAGATTATGGAGCAGTTATTAATGGGTCAGTCAGGATAATTGCATTTGCTACCTCAATTGTGAATCTTACACTCGCAGACGGTGTGATGAAGGCCGTTACTGCACCACTGATTGAGCGGGTTCAAACGCAGCCTGATTTAATGAACCACTTATCTGGTAAATCTAAATCCACTAAGACCAATTACAGAGCTGCTGATTCACATGGAGTTTGAGTCATCTGACTTCTTCCAGTGTAATACACATTAACAACAGTGAGCTGGTCAGGACTTTCCTTTTCGTATCGGTTATATGACTGGAGGTGTGTGAACTCCATGCTCATTTAAAGGGACAGATCACTGAAAAATTACTATTTTGTCATCATGCTGTATTTCTTTCTTCTTCCCTCTTGCAGTTAGGGCTTGGAGCTTTCAGTAAATTACATTTTTGTTTTTCAAAATTTCGGCCTGTTTATCAAACAAAACTACCAAATGACTTTAGATGAATTTCAATAAAACCCAAGATTTGTAGAAAGTAATTTTAGAATACTTTTATATACTTAAACATTTATAGTCTGAATGATTCATTTACGAGTCAGATTCTCAAGTTCAACTCACTGATTCAATGATTCATTCACAGTGTAAACAGTCCACAAGAGGGGAAGATTATCAGTGAATAAAGAGCCACATTTCAGTCTGTTCATCTCACAAAACTACCATATAACCTCAGACAAATTTTAATAATATGCATGACTTTTATAAACTACTTTTAGGATACTTTTTTGGAGATATTTTATCATTTTCACACATTAGGGATCATTCACTTTTATGTACATAAAAAGGTGAGCAAGGATATTACAAATGATTTGAATGATCAAGAATCAGAAGGATCCTATTCTCACACACCAATATTATACAACAAAGACATCTAACCGCACAACATTAAATGACAAAATATCAATAAATAAGAAAAAAAGCCAATGCATTTTTAAAAGAGATTTAAAAACCCCAGTGTGGAGGCTGTTCTAATATTCAAAGGCAAACTGTTCCAGAGCCTCAGAGCCATCAATGAAAAAGTGTAATCGCCCCATTTACGTTTCGGCCTAGGAACAGTCAAGAGTTTCTGGTCAGAGGACCTAAGTGATCTGGATGATGACTATGGTTGTAACAAATCTGAAAGATAGTGGGGGTGCAAGGCCATTTAAAGATTTAAAAACAAGCAACAAAATCTTAAAATCAATCCTATAACGGATTGACAGCCAATGTAGAGAAGACAGAATGTAAGGGGTCCCATTTCCAAGAGCCTGCCAACAAATTTGAAGCAGCATTCTGGACAATTTGCAATCGAGACAAAGTTGACTGACTAATCCCTACATACAGGGAATTACGATAGTCTAGACGTGAAGACACAAAAGCATGCATTACTCTCTCGAAATCATGAAACAACAAAAATGGCTTGACCTTTGTCAGTGCTCTTAATTGAAAAAACCCTGATCTGCCAACAGCATTAATCTGACAACAACTCATCAAAAAGTACCACTAAATTTTTTACCATGGCTTTACCATGAAAAGATAAAGGACCTAAATCAAATTTAGAGGACCCATATGTTTGGGGGTGCAAACACAATAATCTGTTGTACATTCATTCAAATGTAAAAAATTCTTAGCCAACCAAGTTTTCAGGTTGTTCAAACAAGCAAGAAGAGGCCCTAGTGAGTTACTTTCCTTCTTTACTGGCATATATATTTGTGTATCAATAACAGTGAAATGATACTGCGTGTTTTTTTTAAAAAAAGACCCAGTTGGAAGCATATATAATGAAAACAAAATGGGACCCAAAACGGATCCTTGGGGAATCCCACAGGATTCTGTCACATTGGTTAACACAGTCTATTGGAAGGAAGACTATCGGTGATACTTGGTCAAATTTTGATCTCTTGATCACACAAAACTACCGTATGACCTCAGACAATTTGCAACGACATGGTGAGTAAGCAATTACAAAATTTACAAATTTAACAGGATTAAAAAAAAAAAAAAAAAAAAAAACTTATGGTTTGATTATCAGTAA
This sequence comes from Hypophthalmichthys nobilis, assembly GCA_037950665.1. Lineage (NCBI taxonomy): Eukaryota > Metazoa > Chordata > Actinopteri > Cypriniformes > Xenocyprididae > Hypophthalmichthys > Hypophthalmichthys nobilis. The sequence goes on from CM075478.1 coordinate 31,405,431, forward strand.
AAAATACTCCGAATCTGTTTATCAGTGAACTGTCTGAATATGAGCATTAATATTCATGAGTGTATATCCCGAACATCTGTGCACACTGTGTGTTTAATTCTGTTTGCTATCGAGGTGGTCGCAGTGATGTCCATTCAGAAGCGCTCTGGGCGATGTGAGCTGTGTCTCTTATGAAGCCAGCACACTGTAATGAGCTCATTAAAGTCATGAAATCTGGTTATGAGGCATGACCAAGTCGAAATTGAAGAACATCTCTCTCTCAGATTTTTGGCGAGCTCTCAAACAAGCGAGCAGATTCAAATGCTGTTCTTCACAGTGACCCAGTCAAAAGTTTGGAGATGTTTGTCCTGGAGCTGTTATGATGTGAAGCTTGAGAAAGCGACTGCATAAACAGTTCTGATGAGCCCTTGCGTTTTCCAGGCATCAATGCCGGTAATCCTCTGTTCACAGAAAATGAGAAAGACACATTAGAGAGTGTGATTCAGAGAGAGGAAATGTGGAAGGATATGCTGCACTTGAAAAGGGGTAAACAACTGAAGCCTGTATACAGCTTTAAAGTCGACATATGAAACTAAACAGGATTTTCTTGCTATTTTACGTTTTTAGAGTGGTTCTTTTAGCAGATGCTTTTATCCAAAGGCACATTTAGAGTTTGCTAACTCTCATTAGTATTAGTTGAGTACTAGTAGACTATTAGGGATAGGGTTAATAATAAGGGGTTAGAATTAGAGGTTAACATGTACTTGCAAAGTTACTTATACTTAGTAGAATGTCTGTTGGAGGACCATCAAAATAAAGTGTTAGTAGACTGACTGCTTAATATCTGCTAATACTCTACTGAGAGTTAGTTGACATTTAGATGCAACATCATTATAGTCAACAGAATGTCTAAAGAGGTCCAAAATAGTGTTACCTAAATTTTCAACTTCAAATGTCATAAAAAATTTGAGAAGCAAAATTTCTTGAATTAAGTTTATTTTTCAATAATTGTAACTAAATTAGAGGTTTATGCCTAAAATAAGAAAATAGAGTTAGAAAAATAAAATTATATTGAAGGCACAATATGTACATTTTCACCACTAGAGGTCGCTTATTCAAAACAAAGGTGTAGTTTGATGACGCCTTGATTTTGCGGAATCATGGGAAGTGTTGTCTTCACATCTACAGCCAGTGGAAAATAACCAGGATGGGACTCGGGCAGTATGATGTAACCGTGTCCTGGTTAAAATTGCTTATATCTCTGGATAAGTACATAAGTCAACAAAATTTATTACACTGATCTAGTGGTTTTTGAATAATTTAATCTTACCTATTGTGCTTTTAAGTTTAAAAATAAATTTGTTATTCTTTTCAAATGAAGTTTTTTGCACAATTTTGTGTCTAAAGTTTTTTTCATGTTTTGAGGATGTTCTGATAATTCAGAAAACAAGATTATCATATGTTCTCTGTGACTATCATATGTTCTGTCTGCCATCTTTGTAGTCCTTTTTTAGTTCCTCGGGGATGGATATGTATTTAGAATGGTGTGATTACTTTCAACGTCCGAATCCAAAACACTAAACTGACACTATTAAGTGGAATCTGGGTGTTACTTTATGGAAAATTAATACATTTAGAAATGAGCCTCTCACCAGGTTATTGTATTGTTTGAGTTGAATTTGTCAGTGAGAAGGCTAAAAAAACAGGACATGAAATGGTAATGAAACCTAAACTACAACTGGTATTGTTGTAAGAAACCTCAAGTAACTTCATAAGTGGACTTGCAGCAGTTCTGCTGCAAAAGTGCATGATGGTTAATGGCACTCCGATTAGTTTCTGTGTCTAATTACAGTGGCGGAATAAGTGTGACACCCATGAACAGAAGAGCTTTCAAGCAACCTAAAAAACATGATTTTGTTTGAAATCATGTTGCAATACAGTCTCATAAATGTCATTTCCACTTTATGACCTAAGAACTGAAAAGCACTGAACCTGAAAATCAGGATCCCTAAAAACCCCACAGTCATGTTTCTCATCCACTTATCATGCCACAGTGCTGAGCTCAATTATTTACGCCATTTTTATTTGTTGAATCCCATTAGGCGCATTTGTTGAGTGCTAGCATGCACTTATGACTAAATCTGTTAATGTTTTTCATTATGTAACTGAGGCTTTTCTAAAGGTCATAAATGAAGTCCATTTTTCACAAGTCATATATGCAGATCTCTTACTTTAGAGCAGCTGAACTTACTGAGCCAAGCAAATTATTTTGGCTTTTGTGTCAGAATTTTTAAATCATGCGGTAGCATAAACAGTACAAAAGAATATCCACCGTTTGACATGTTTCTGGGTCAATGACAAATAAGAGAGTCCAAGATAAAGAAAAGGAAAAATCATAAAAAAAAAAAAAAAATATGATAAAAATGTGCCAAGTTCTCAGAAATGTAATCATGTTAGTTTTATTTGGTTTTAAAAAAAAAAATCTAAAATCTAAATTTTTTATGTTCTAAATTCTAAAAATTCTAAATTCTAAAAATGTCTTGTGGTCTATGTCTTCATGATTTATAATTAACTTAATTATTATTAAAAAAAATATATATTTGTTGTGCAAATATCATGAATTATTAATTGGAAAATTTCATTCAATTAAATATATTTTTATGTTGTTGTTTGTTTCTGCATGGCACCTCGTGACCTGGATTTGAAGGGCTAAAGTTTCTAACGTCTAGTTTCTAAGCTTCTATTTGCCCAAACTGGTTATCTGGCAGTTTCAGATCCCTTTGACTTTTTAACATTTGAGCCATGATTTTAATCTCTTAGAACTTCAGCATGAAGAGGTTTTCTGGAGTATAGCCAGAGGTAGAGTAGGTCCTTCTGTGAATACACCCTTTCTGCAAAAGCGTTCAAGAGGCAATCACATCAAACAACTGCAATGAATAACATTAATCAGATCCAATCAGAGACATCAATTATCACATAGCCTTAAACCATTTCTTCTACTGAGCAGACAAGTAGAAGCCCTTTTCTCAGACACACTTTAGTTAAGGTTGCAATTCCAAAATGCTTATTTTAATATGTGGATTTAGTTCCAACCTTGATCAAACTCACCTGCCTGTAACTTTCTAGTAGTCCTGAAGACCTTGATTTGCTTCTTGAGTTGTGTTTGATCAGCAAAACTCTGCAGGAAAGAGGTTCTCTCATGGTATGTTTACATGGCAGCAATGTACTAAAAATGGAAATGTTTTTCTTTGTATTCACACATAGATGACACCATTGTCAAAACTATCCCAATTCAAATGGATCCGCTGTATTATGCATAATACCCTCAAATGCTAGTAACATCACATTTTTTAAATTTCAGTACCAACTTGGTATTGAAGTCGGTACTTTTGACAACACTATACAGATCAGGCATAACATTATGAGCACTGACAGGTGAAGTAAATAACACTGATTATCTCTTCATCACGGCACCTGTTAGTGGGTGGGATATATTAGGCAGCAAGTGAACATTTTGTCCTCAAAGTTGATGTGTTAGAAGCAGGAAAAATGGGCAAGCGTAAGGATTTGAGCGAGTTTGACAAGGGCCGAATTGTGATGGCTAGACGACTGGATCAGAGCATCTCCAAAACTGCTGCTCTTGTGGGGTGTTCCCGGTCTGCAGTGGTCAGTATCTATCAAAAGTGGTCCAAGGAAGGAACAGTGGTGAACCGGAGACAGGGTCATGGGCGGACAAGGCTCACTGATGCACGTGGGGAGCGAAGGCTGGCCCATGTGGTCCGATCCAACAGACGAGTTACTGTAGCTCATATTGCTCAAGAAGTTAATGCTGGTTCTGATAGAAAGATGTCAGAATACACAGAGCATCACAGTTTGTTGTGTATGGAGCTGCATAGACACAGAACAGTCAGGGTGACCATGCTGACCCCGAAAGAGCCAAAAGTGGGCACGTGAGCATCAGAACTGGACCACGGAGCAATGGAAGAAGGTGGCCTGGTCTGATGAATCACGTTTTCTTTTGCATCATGTGGATGGCCGGGTGCGTGTGCATCGCTTACCTGGGGAACATACGGCACCAGGATGCACTATGGGAAGAAGGCAAGCCGGCGGAGGCAGTGTGATGGTTTGGGCAATGTTCTGCTGGGAAACTTTGGGTCCTGCCATCCATGTGGATGTTACTTTGACACGTACCACCTACCTAAGCATTGTTGCAGACCATGTACACCCTTTCATGGAAACGGTGGCTGTGGTCTCTTTCAGGAGGATAATGCTCCTGCCACAAAGCAAAAATGGTTCAGGAATGGTTTGAGGAGCACAACAACGAGTTTGAGGTGTTGACTTGGTCTCCAAATTCCCCAGATCTCAATCCAATCGAGCATCTGTGGGATGTGCTGAACAAACAAGTCCGATCTGTGGAGGCTCCACCTCACAACTTACAGGACTTAAAGGATCTGCTGCTAACATCTTGGTGCAGATACCACAGCACACCTTCAGGGGTCTAGTGGAGTCCATGCCTCGACGGGTCAGGGCTGTTTTGGCAGCAAAACAGGGACCCACACAATATTAGGAAGGTGGTCATAATGTTATGCCTGATCGGTGTATATTATGTATATGCACGGTTATATTATATTTGCATTTGTAACAATTGCTACTCTCTTTTGCATCCTGGTTAGATGTTAACTGCATTTCATTGGCTTTGTATTCATACGTTGTTCAATGACAATAAAAATTGAATTGAATTATATTTTGTAACAGTGGACAAAGCAACACTTTTCAAACCATTGAGATTTTCCGCAACATCCTTGAGTCACAATTTTTGTGTAAACACCCTAAGCCTGAGGTTTGAACATTTTCATTGTACCTTAACGAATAAGACTAGCATACCCTGAAATATATAAACAATAAGAAACATATTAATACCCTAAGAGTGATTTAAGCTGACGTTATGTTGATGGTCCAGTGGCTTGTTCCTCCATCTGGAATAATGGCTGCTGAAATTCAGCTTTGCCAAACTTATTATTGTAATAATATTTCAAAATATTTTTGTGATTCTTGATCCTGCTTGATTTATCCTGAGTCTGCATCACTTTCTGCCATCTTTAATCTGTCATGATGACTCTTTGATTCTTTGTTTTTGTTTGTAATTCTTTTCAACATACCATACATTTGCAGTTTATCATTCCTTTTTGCCTTTTACAGAGAGTTGGCAGAATTACCATAATTATCCTCTTGGGCATGTTACAGTTCATACATATTTAACACCAAAGGTTAACCTGTTGTTGCTGTTATTGCTGTTACCACAACAAACAAAAATCTTGATAAATGCAGTATTCATGAAACAATAGACAAACAGTACCTATAATGAGGTAGTGAATGCACTGAGATTCTCAAGTGTTCAACCAGTGGAAACTTTGCTAACTCATGATTCCATGGGAGCTGACAGGCCATCAGATTTTAGAAGCTGAAAAATACAAAACATCAGAAAACTATGCCAAGAACATTCTGCATCTTTGTTTCTGATTCATTTTAATATGAATTTGCACTTTCTTTTTACTCTGACTGTATGGCCAGACAGAATTACTGTAGTTGCATGCTTAAAAATGGGAGTTACAATTACATATTTAACAATTATATTTTTATAAATAAAACCAGCATAAGCATCTGAATGTGTGAAGTGGAAAATGACCAACAAGTGGTGATGTCTTGCTTAGAGCACTAAGAAAAGCCTCATATGTGTGAATTTGTGTGTGCTGCAATTAAAAAAAAAAAAAAAAAAATCAGTCCTGAATGTATGAGTGTCAGTGAACTGCTGGCCGCTGTAGGTCGGTCATGATTGATGACCGATCGATTGTTGCATCCCTAGAGTTTTTGTCACTGTATCAGAGAGTAGGCTATCAGACAATAGTGGAAAATTACACTATGAAAGTAACTGAGGGGTGCACACTTCTCCAGCCAAGAGTCTGCTAACATCACAGCAGCGGACAACAGTTTGTCTGGAAGACACATCAGCCTATTAGAATCTGATAAAAGGCTTCAAATGAAGAGTATAATTACTGCAGTGTTTGTGAAGTGTGTGATGTACGTCTGGGGCATTGGAGGTGTGAAATTGTCCATAATGAGGAAGAATTTAAGTCTTTTGTGGTCAGAAAGCTTTAAAAGCTTGGTGAAAGCCATCAGAATTAGTTGTGTCCTTCAGTGCATGTTTGTAAAGATTATCTATAGTTATAAAAGTTAACTTTTAGCAGATGGCCTTTTCATTATGGCACTTTTAATATCCCAGGGGTTGACTATATTAAGACCAACAGATTCTATTTTTTGAAATTATTAATAATTTTTTATTAACTATTTTTGTTATATGAAGATTTAATTAAAACTGACTTTTATTTGAAACTGAATTTGATATTTCTTTATAATCATTTATATTTGCTACTGTGAAAATGCATTTTAAAATATATGAATTATTGCATTTAAAACTACACTGTAAAAAATATTTTCATGATTTGTTATCACAACATTTTTTTCTTTTGCCAAATCAACTTATATAATTAGTGTGGTTGAGATAACACAATATTTTGAGTTTTTGTTGATTAAACCAATCGCCTTCATAGTATTAACTAAAATTTTTTATTTCAATGAACTCAAAATTTTAAGGCAACCAGGTAACTTACTTTTTTAAGTTAAACTAACAATTCTTTTTTACAGTGTATGATAATCAAAACAAATTGTGAAGTAAATAATTAAAAATAACATGAGCCACACAAAACAATTCTGTCGCCAAAATGTTTTTGTGTGCGTGTTCAACAATTATATGATTGAAATGTCATTATACAACATCACTACTGGTATTTATGAACAACAGCAGAACTGATATCTTTCAGACATTATTTTTAAATGTTATTTAAAGTCCCCATGAAATCAGAATTGAAGTTTTTTGGCTTTTAGTATGAACATGTTAGTCTTTCTGTTATCTAGTGTGCTCCAAATCAATTGGCAAAATTTTGTATTTAGAAGATATAAATGTTCAAAACTTACAGTCTCTCACTTCCGCCAATATGGATCAATGATTTTGATGACATCACGTTGCACTTCAGCTTCTCATCAGATTTTCTGTCCAATCAAATGCTCTCTAGAATCTAAAGTGTCCCGCCCCCTACATTATAAATAGACTCTGAAGCTGCGGCTGAAATCAGTCACTTGTGGTGATTGGCACATAGTGCACTATATAAGGGATAGGGAACGATTCAGACAGTGTAAATATGCTTTCCATTGGAGCGAATGAAATCTGGATTTGCGTTAGTGTCACGTGAACCACCGTAGCACCACACAGTCTGCTCCGGTCCAGAGACACGATAGCACAGAGCGGATCATATGCACGAGTCAGCGCAGACCATAAAATGTATCAGACACATTTAAATTCTGCACAGAATGCTGTATTTTAAAGCGATAATGGAGGATATTAGGAGGAGAAATGGTTAGATATTATGAGGAAACTGTGGCTTTACTGAGTTAAACTACATGCTAATGGCTGTTTTAAAAAAGGGGAGGAGCTGTTCGATATGTCCCGCCCTGTCTTCCTGTTTCAGTGGAAATTACGCCAACACACTGAATAATGCTGCGCTTTTCAAGGCACTTCAGTGGGACTTTAAAGTACATTATGATAAATACTTTGCTTGTTACACATACGTGCAAGCTATAAATAAATTATAAATGTTAGCTAGATTATGTTCATTATCTGTCTAGTGATGTATGTTTATGCCAAAATATAATTAAATAATGGTATGCATTTTAAAAAACATCTATCGCGTGTCATTATGTGCAGTGAGTTGGCTCACGTGATTTATGTTTCGCACTTCAGAACTTCCGTTAAGGGAACATAGTGAGCATTGATGCTACCTGGTTTTCACGGTGCATTGTGGGACTTTTTAGAGAGCGAACGTTTCAGTGCACTGGAAGGATTTTGCGATTGAGACAGCCCTTAAAATGGCCGACTCCCTGATTCAGTGCCCTGGCTACTGAACTAAGGAGCTGGTAGAAATGACACTGTGGTGGGAATGCCCACAGCTTTCAGAAAAAATAACATAATTCTCCTGTTATGCATGTATAGTATGTTCACTGTTGACATAATTAGTGGACAAATTAAAAAAAAACTTGTGAGACTGTGAAAAGTGTTTTAAGAAAGTTTGTTTTCTAAACATCCACAGGACCAAAAGTGGCAAAAATGTAAAAAATGTTTGAATGTATTTAAAATATTCAGAGCTTTTCTAAGGAAAATTGACAAAAATATTGATGACTCATCTTGAACAGGGTGATTTCTTATCCAATCAAGATCAATGTCCCTCCCCTTGTTACCACTTGCTCAGGTGAGCGTTTCCCGTACAACAACGTAAATCACTCGAAATTAACTAGTTAGTCACAGTCTATGTTACAACCTGAAACGGTAGTAAATTCATCACACATCTGCTGTTCGAATCACACTTGTTCTAACCACAGGTCGAGAGCTGTAGGGCCAACCACACAACTATGATGCTGTTTGTGAATGTTCGATGTAACATGCTTTCATGCCCTCAATTCGTGCATCCCTATAATTATTGTCACTGTACCAAAGAGTAGGCTATCAGATAACACTATAGTGGAAAAGAAGTGGGAAGAACAGAAAACACTGCAAATTATACTATGACAGTAACTGAGGGGTGCACACTTCTCCAGCCAAGAGCAGCGGCGGACAAGAGTTTCTTTGGAAGACACATCAGCCTATTAGAATCTGATAAAAGACTTCAAATTAAGAGTATAATTACTGCAGTGTTTGTGAAGTGTGTGATGTACATCTGGGGCATTGAAGGTGTGAAATTGTCCATAATGAGGAAGAATGGAGGTCTTTTGTGGTCAGAAAGCTTAAAAGATCCCATCAGAATTGGAGTGTTTCCATGTTTGTTAAGATTATCTGCTAGTGTAGTTCTAAAAGTTAATCAACTTTTAGCAGATATAATTTTCATTATGTCCATTCTCTTGTTAGCACCTGCAGGTCATGAGCTATAGGGCCAACCACACCAGTTTGTGATGCTGTTTGTGAATGTTCTTCCCCCTGGGAAGTTCGTATTATTGTGCTGAGATGTTGTAATTGTCATGTAGGTTCATGTCACTTTGGTCGGAGCAAAATGCGATTTACCTTTTCTTCAAAATCAAAAAAATTATGAATAAAGAATGTGCATTAGGTGTGTTTTGCTTTTTTAAGTTTTTATTCAATTTATGAAAGTGCTGAAAAATGTAATCATTATATATTGTAACTGTACAACACTGTTGTATTTTGTACATGCAACTTAGCCAGTTTTATTGTAAACATCTATAACCTATCGCGTCTGTCATATTTTCTTGGTGAATGTGATTTCACCAAGTACAACATGCTACTGGATCTTTGTTGATCCTGGAACAACATTCCAATCAACCAATCAGATTTGAGGGACGAGTTTACAGTTTTTGTCAAGTTTAGGTTTACAACCAGGGTTAGGTGCTTCAACATTAGTGCTATCATTTCCCTCTGATTTTAGGGATAGGTTATGGGTAGGTTTAGAGCTAAATTTCAGCAAGGAATGTTTCTCAGAAACATCTCAGAAACTGTGGGCCTAAAGAAAGTTCAGATTTTCACACTTGTAATTACGGCATTGTGCTGGCATTCATGTTCAACTCATAAATTCAATCTTTCCAACTTGGCTTGAATACATGAATAATGGTTTTGGGAGACACTGAATACACTCTAAAAAAGCTGGGTTGTTTCAATCCATGTTTGGGTCAAATATGGACAAACCCAACTGCTGAGTTTGATTTAGACCCTACTCTGCAGTAAGAGAGGAGTTCCTAGAACTAAAATAGTTCATTCTGTGGTGCAAACACGGCAAAATCCGGGTACTTCACTAATTGTTCTAGGAAAGGGTTATGAAAAGGTTCCTCCAGTATGAAAGCCCTTAATGCTTTTGGGAAACGCACCCCGAAAGCATGTTTTGATGCTTGTTATGGTCCACATCTGTGACGTCAACTGAAGTTTTAGTAGCTATTAAAAAAGCTCTTGCCCCAACTTGCTGTTTCAATAGGAAACACGTCAAAGAAGAAAACTACACTCTGCAACAGTGAGACGGGAAAAGAAAAGACATTTTCCGCTTCAAATGAACACTCATTCCATTTACTCACCTTACTAGCTCTAAAAGCAGTACTCAACCTATGAAATAGCACATCTGCAATGCAGTTTGTAAAGATGGATTCATACTTTCATTTGCATTCATTTTAAGCTCCAGAGAGGCACTGAGTGATGGAGAGACACAATGGCTTAGGGACTGAGGAGGCAACAATCCTGTGACACACTGGCATCAGGCACGTCCATCGTACCCCTTTGCATCACCTGCAGCTTCACCTACTGTGCCAAAGTCCCCTGTCTATTCCCCGTCCATCATACCTTCACATGCACGCACACAGTCCCTCGGGGCAACGCCACCAACGCACTCAGTCAGGGTTCACTGCATCCTTCTGACTGCACCGTCTGTCTGGCCCTGCTGGAGATATACACACATACACACACACACACGCACACACTTATACACTTCAGTGCTCTTCTTTAAAATACATCATGCAGAGAGCTTTGAGCAACATACACTCTCCTATGACCTCAGCCAGCAGGAAGGAAGAGACTCACGGGAGTGAGACTGGTCTGAAACTTCTCCATCTCTGTCTCTCACTCACTTTCTTTTCTGTTTTTGTGCTTACATTGGAGCAACAACAAAAAATCGATAATGAAAATAATCAACAATGGTTTTTATCTTTGATTCAAATGTTGCTCAGACATCAAGTTTTGGTTGAATGTGGAAACCCAACCTTTGTTTGACGTCAAGCTAAATAACTCCAAAAACAGCATTACCAGCTTCACTTATTATAAAACATGTTGACTTTATTTTTGTCATATGTGTACAAAAGTTCTTATTGAGAATTAACAGAGGTTTCGATGTTGATGTTTTATTGAAAATAATAGTTTGGTTTGGATCAGTGTTTGCTTTAGTTTGCCATTTTGACTCTTGACTTTTCAATGGTAGTTTTTCTCTTGTAACTGTGTTTGTTATGGAAAGAACAGCAAGAGAAAATGTGATCAGATGATGCTGGATACTTGTTGCTGATAAAGATATAATCATCATGTAGTGGTCTGATCAACTGATCTCATCCAGAGTTTATGTTATTAATTTCATATTATTGATTGTAGTAATGTGTTTCTACAGCATGAGGTCCAGCAGTGTTTTAATCAGATAATCTGTAGAATTTTGAAAACACATTGTACGCTAAACATTTTGAACTACTGAAACACTTTGACACACACAGACATCAAGAACATATGAATCTCAATGGTGAAATGCTTCATGCATTCTCGGAGCAATAGATGAGTTTTGTATGATGCACCAAGAACACATTGCAGCATGAAGCATGTCGCCGTTGTTGAGATTCATATGCTTATTCTTGATGTTTGTGTGTGTCTTATTGTCATAGAAGTTCACAGTTTTTATGCACAGTGTGTTTTTTTATCTTTGAGATTTAATCTTTGCTATAAGAAATAATGTAAAAATTAATACCATAGATTAGACTGGGTGAAATCAGATAATCAGACCGCTACATGATGATATCTTTCTCATTAACAAAGCTAACATCATCTTATCATATTTCCTTTTGCTGTACCACAGCAAACAGTTACAGCAGCCAAATACAAACTAACATTAAAAAGTTAAGAGTCAAACTGCCCAACTAAAGTGAACACTGATCACAATAATGGTGACATCAAACCAATCCATTAAGTATCAGTAGCATCAGTATCTGATTAATTGATTATCAAAATAGTAGTTACAGTAGTTTCCGCCCTAGTCTACATCATCCAGTCAGTTAGGAGACATCCTCACACATCTGGCTGTCAGGCTTGTCATACAGATGCAAGCTGGAACAAACTTAAAAAGAGAGCCAGAAGATCAAGCGCTTCATGGGATCTTCCACTCCCCGAGGAGAAGACTGATGCCTCGGGAGAAAAAAGGCAGAGATGGTTCTGAGGTAGAGTTCTAGATTCAAACCCTTCATCGGTGACACATCATTTTTATACTGTCCTGTATTACCATAGCAGATGTCTGAGTCACTTACCCAGTGAATTCACTATTTTTCACATCTCACTTTAGCAGACTACGTCAAAAGCCACGCCGCTCCAAATCCATGTCAGCTCTCTGAAGCAAAGCTACAGTTCCTTTGACATCGCATCCTCAGGGAGACGCGCGTTAACCTCCGCCACAGCCAACAGGATTATTTCAGGTAGCTATTCACCCGAAAGTAAAGCCTTGCTTGACGTGCCGTTTAACATCTTCACGAGTAAGCCGTGCGTGTGAGCTATGTGAATAAAGGGCATTTGAGGAACATTGTGAAGGAAAACACTTTTCAAAAGATTACAGGTGGGCAATCCGCTCCTCAAACAATGGCAGGACACATTTTCCAAAATACCTTACAGAATATGCATTTAACAAAGCATTATGCACGACCGAGAAAGTGACGAGGAAAGGCAAGCAGTGAAATTGTTTCAGACGGAAAGGGAAAGTGAGCTAAAGTCATTCCCTCATGTAAAGCAATGCAGTATTGATCCAGTTGCCACACTGAGATTTATGGCACTAAAAACCTTCCCGTAAAGTCAATAATCATACTACACATATGAACTGGCCCTAATCCACATCCATAAAGGTTATTTCCTCTTAACATGACACTTACATTGTAAATTTGTTCAGACCACAGAGTTCAAAGCAAAAATAACTGTAATTGGTCACATTATATGTGAAATAAACAGAGCTTTCCTGAGTTTCTGTATTAGGCAGAATAAACTGCAAATTGGACTCATATAGTTTACTGTATGTATAAATAGTACAAATCATGCATATACAAGATTAAAAAAATACAGAAACCCATATCATCCTTGTTGCAAAACCTAGTGAGCTGCCCTAATGAAGCATCATATGCACGTTCCAGACATTAAGCCACTTTCAAAAGGTAGATGTCTTAATTATGTTGCCTTCTAAGGCAGTGATTCTCAACTGGTTTGGCCATGGGACTCACATTTTCCATTGGTCACGAAGCTGTGACCCAAATTTGAACACTGAACACAAACACTGATGAATAAGCTAAATAGCAGCCCCAAACTACTATTTGTTAATACAATAAAGTAAGTAAGTTGGTTGAGCCTCCACCACTGGCATTACAAATACAGAAAATTACATAATAACTGAAAATAAAGTGGTATGTTGGAAACAACAGAAACAGTCACCATGGTAAATACAAAATATTAACAAGAACTGTTAATAAAACATAATGAACACTGATCCTGATGAATAGACATCTCACCTGAAGCCCGCAAATTACATATAATAACCTGGAAATCGAGTTAGCGATACAGAAAGCCAGTTTCACAAGCTCACACATATAATTAGATAGAGTGTCCATCCTCGCCTGGAACGCAGCATAAATATAGTGATGGGAAAAACGAAGCTTTTCGAAGCTTCGAAACAATTAAACCAATTGCTTCGCAAAATGATTCACTGTTTCAAAGCGTTCTAAATGCCACTCGCTGGTGACCCCTGCTGGTCAGAACCATGTAAATGCAACAAAACACAGGCCAAAAATGCATAAAAACACCTATTACAAACTTTAGTGAAGTACACCATGTTTGCGTACGCAATTTAAGAGTTTGCACAGTGAGCACGGAATAATGTTTGACAGGACAGATAAGTTATGAGGTGAGAGACTTTTTATTTCCTTACTAAAATAACGTTAGTAGACACTGACATAGCCTGACATCTCATCTGACAGCAGATACTGATTCATGACAGTGCATTTTTCAACCACTTTCGTGCACGTCTTTCAAAATAAAAGTCTTGCATCAGAAAAACATTTACAATTACGTTTTTTTGTTGTCGTTGTTTCTTTTTGACTACACACTCGGCGACCCATTCGAAATGGTCCTGCGACCCACTTTTTGGTCTCAATCAGAAACAATGTTCTAAAGTACTCAGATCCTAAGGATTTAGCATTCCATATATTCTTCAGGATGAAAGATGACATTACTAAAAAATGACATTATATGATTGGCAGGTGAAGTTGCTATGTTGTTGAAGTTAATTATGTTTATTTGAGGATTACGCAATGAGTTTAGCAACATGTGTCTCCCATGGGGAGTGTTTCTTCTGTCTATGTTGAGTGTTTAAAATGTTTACTATGAGGTGCCATGATGGCAGCAAGCAACGAGACAGTTCTCTAAGCTTCGGAACAGAGTCATCGTTTCTTGCTTGGTCTGACATACTGTGTATCGCTAACTTATAAGGTGAGACGTCATTGCTGAGATCATTAGGACACAGTAAGCTGGTGTAGTCTTTAGGGATTTTTGAAAGACCAGGCAAAGTTGGTGTGTCTGGATGCTGGTTGTATTCATCATGTGTCTCCATGCTTTGGTGCTGTAATAGAGCAGAGTCCCTGCGGGAGCTCCTGGAAGAGTGGAGCTGGAAGTTGGCCTAATCAGCTGGCAATGAGCGCTGCTATCACCGCCAGTCACGTGCCTTCTACAGTCCTGTAAAATCCTTTGCCATTTGTACATAGTGGCAGAAAGAAACCCATTTGTGTGGCTGCAACTATTGTTCTCAAACAACTATCACAATCACGTTCACAGCAGATATCTACACAAATTATCTCAAATGCATCTTCCATTTTTGTCTGTTACATGTACCTGCTATTCACGGTGGTTAAGGCTTATCTCTTGTCGTTTCCACTGTGCTAACATCGATCATGCTTATGGCACATCTATATTAAAAGATAAAGAGCACTTAACCCCATTAAGCCAGACACTTAATCAATAGAGTGTCAGAAATCTCTCTTTGATAAAATTGCATTAAAGGAAATTGTCTGCAAACTCATATCTGGAAAAAAAAGCAAGTCAATGTTCTGTGAGGTTTCTAAAAGTCAAGCTCATTTTATCTGCTAAATCAAGACCCAAGGTGACCCCAAGGTCTTTTATCTACATGTTGAAAGATATCTGTTGCTCAGCAACTGCAAACAGTCTGAATTAGATTTGGAATAAGAGCTGTCACGTCTAGTTTCAGAGACTCTTATTTTGCTGCTCATTTTATTACGTTGTTTCTGTTGTCACATGTGGTTTATGCTGCCTTCAAGTGCTGTCAGAATTATTGTAAATATGAGTTTCCTAGTTAAAAATTGGACATGAACGGTCTTCTCAAGTCGTATTTCCCACTGGGAAGCTCGAGGATATTTTCGATACACAAGTTTGCGAGTTGGGAGTGCCATAAACTTTAAACATGGCGAAAGGGAGAACAATTGCAGGTATTCTTTATGAATTATTTCCAGAACAGCTACATCGCCTTGTCTTGTCATTAAAGTATTTAATAATTACATATATAAATAATCATATTGTATGTTTTATACACAGCAAAAACAGACTGTATTTGACCGAAATTCCAGAATCGTCAGCAAGCTGCAATGAATGTTTATATGGTTGTCAATGAATGGGACGCTAAATATAATTTTGGCTTTAATAAGATTTTCACAATAAATAAGCAAGAATAGGTGTGTAATAGGAACAAATAGGAAGAATAAATCAGTCACACTTTAGTTTAGGGTCCAATTCTCACTATTAACTAACTATTAACTACATCTTTTGCCACAATGAACTCCTAATTACTGCTTATTAATAGTTAGTAAGGTAGTTGTTAAGTTTAGGTATTGGGTAGGATTAAAGGATTCAGGATATGGTCATGCAGAATAAGGTCAAAAGTCAATATCCTAGTAATATGCATGTTAATAAGCAACTAGTTAATAGCAAAGACTTTATATACAGAAAGACGGTCCACTCGTATTACTATGATTAAGAGAAGTGCAACACTCAATATGGCGGAAAAAGTCCCGCCTTCTAAATAAAAGAGCCAATCGCGATTGGTAAATCATCATCGCATCACTGCAGCTGCCATTAGAAGCTCCGGTTTAAGGCGTTTCAAAGATGGGGGTTAATAGGGAGAATTGAACCCTAAACTAAAGTGTTACCAATAAATCTTACAAACCCCAAACTTTTGAAAGGTAGTGTGTACATAATTTTTTAATATACAGTATATAATAAGCAAATACATACTTCATCCAAAGATATGTTGGTATATTTTTGTGTGTGTGTGTGTGTATCCAGATGGTGTAAAACAAAAATAACTTGCGCCTTTGATTCCTAAGAATGGGAGAATTGACCAGGAAATCTTACAGAACATTTTTAAGTTGGGTCATTGTGGGTTAAGGGATTTTTTTTTTTTTTGCATGGGATACTGGATGCATTGGTGCAAATCAATGATCAGAGCCAATTTCTACAATGTCACGCCTGCCATTTTTTGTATACATTCTTATCTTCAACATTCTCAGGATGAGAGTGGCCGGCGCATTTAAGCTCTTTACTTCTCAAGTCTTTAGGCTTTAGAGATGAAGGGCTCAGTTAGAATGGACCATTGCCAAATGTGCAAGGTGGATATAGTAAAGCCCCTGAAAATGTACATGTAATGTGTCTGCGGGATGCTGGAGTGGTGTTATTGGATAGGAATGAGTACGGCTGGTCATATGGAACTGACCTTGAAGGGATGACAGGGAAATATGCAAAGCCATCCCATCTTAAGTATGAAGTGCGTTCCCCCTGACACTAATCTTTTAGCTTCCCATGCAAAATAAACCATGGCCTGTTCCCTGCAGTTTAGGATTTTACAGTTTGTCAGTCTAATCTGACCCCTGCTAAAACACGCTGATCCAGCTGCCTGCATTTAACTGCACGTTGGAAACCATTATGTGTATACCAATCACTATTGGTTTCAAGGTGTTTTTAGTGGCTGTATAAAGTCAGTTCCCCTCAAAGTTCATCACACTGACTATGAACATGTTCCTCTAATATTTGACAACCAGAAAGTTTTCAAATACCTTTTGTCCTCATTTGAAATGGTATTGTTTTATAATTGAAAATCTAATACAGTTCTTTTTATGGAAAGTTCTGGTTAAAAGTATGCTTATACTATCTTTTAATATGCTGATTTGGTGCTAAAATAACATTTGCTAAGACCATGTGTCTGACCCCAAACTTTTGAACAGTATTGTACTACCATGATGAATAATATAGTTTTCAATTTAAATATTATATAATTTTTTATTCTTTAAAAGATGCAGCCAAAACGGTCTACTTAAATACACATATCCTTGCCAATCACACACATTGATACGCACACAAACACACTGAATCACACCCCCTCCATATGAATCATCTCAGCCTCCCTTGATTTTAGACAGAGCTTTTAGATTGTCTCTGAGGGAATGACACGCTTCCTCAGCCAACTTGATATTAAAAGCTTAACCATCCCTGCAGGCATGTATCCAGTGAGAAACCCCACTGTGGTAGAGCTGTTTGCTATCCTTGGCATGTGCATCTCTCACGACACGCATCCAGAAGTCCTCCCCTGCCATTACCAAAACACACCCTCACTTGCTGGAGATCGTTTGTCTTTGTTTCCTCTTTCAATTGTCACAGAATTCTCAGATAAGTGAAAGCTTTCAGGGAGCATCTCACACAACCTTATTGTCCATTAAGAAAACTTCCACCTAAGTTTTCATTACCATAAGGCAAAAATCCATTCTTATATTATATATATTATTTAAATTGTAAAATGGTAGTATTTCTTGGATTGCCTGTAGTGTATGTGGATTTAAATAGAACAAAATAATTGAATTATAATATTTTTTTTTTCTGTAACATAGTTAAAACAATAAAAAATTAAGCGTCCTGACACATTTCGGTAGTTTCCCTTAAAATCTGCTTAACTGTCATGAAAATAATGTCATGATATAAAAAGTCAAAATATAATTTCTTGGTAACACTTTATAATAACTCATGCTAATCATTAGTTAAGCATTAGTAAATAGTTAATTCATCATTTATAAAGCATTGTCCCTGCATTAATAGACATTAGTAAGCAGTTTATAAATACAGCTATAAATGCTTTATTCTTGATTCATAGGCATATCTATAATGTGTTTAATAATTATATTTTTATACTTTATTAATAATCCATTTAACATTTTTACATTATTTACAAACCAGTTATTTAGGAGTTGTCAGAGGTTCATACAATCATTTAGTAAGTGTAAGTAAATGATTAATAAACTATTTAAATGTATATTTATACATATTATTTAGACATATAGTAATAGTTACTCAGTGTGTTAATAAATGCTTTATTAACATGTATTCCTACTGTAAAACCTGATTAAATCAGATAGTTATAAAACGTGGTAACACTTTATTTTAGGGTCTTTTAACTAGTTGCTTATTAGCATGCATAATAATAGAATATTGGCTATTTATTAGTGCTTATTAAACACATATTAATGCCTTATTCTGCATGACCATATTCTACATTCTTAACCCTACCCAATACCTAAACTTAACAACTACCTTACTAACTATTAATAAGCAGTAAATTAGTTGTTTATTGAGGCAAAAGTCATAGTTAATATCTTATGTGTTCCCCATACAAAGTGTTACCTAAAACGTTTAGTAGTTGTTAACTATTTTTGTGAGCTTATCTAAAGTGAGGACTATTTATGCATCTTTATATATTTGTATATCTTCAATACATAAATGGCACAAAATTATGTATTACACTGTTTGGGGTCTGTAAGATGTTGTGATGTATTTTTAAGAAGTCTCTTATGCTCACCATGGCTGCATGCATTTATTTGATCAATACAGTAATAACAGTAATATTGTGAAATATCACTACAATTTTAAATAATTGTTATATTTTAATATATTTTAAAACGTAATTTTCTCTTGTGATGGCAAAACTGAATTTTCAGCAGCCATTTCTCCAGTCTCAAGTATTGTTTATTTTCTTTACTGTTACTTTTGATCAATTTAGTGCATCCTTGCTGAATAAAAGTAAAAGTATAAATGTAAAAATACTTACTGACCCCAAACTTTTAAACAGTTTTCTTGTTGATTTTTGGGCAGACTGTGGCTGCATATTGAATTTTACCCAGATAAAAACAAGGCTGAGAGGGACTGTCTGACAGTCTATTTAATGGCACACATTGTATAAAAGGTCCTAGATCATGTAATTTTCACAACTTTAAACTGTTTTATGGTGTTTTTGTCTACTGAGAGTTTTTTCGTCAGTTGAAAAATTGCCATGTTGTTAAACAAGAGTACAATCCATTGAACTCACTGTACTTTCACCCCTCACAGCTATCATTCCTGTCAAAAATTAAATATGGCGCTACCCTGACTACGGTCTATGGCCCAATTTTATTGATCTAAGCACGTGGTCTGAAGCTCATGGCACAAGTGCACTTAGGGCATGTCTGAATCCACTTTTGTTAGTTTAACGATGGAAAAAATGGTCGGCAGGCCAGGCGCATGGCCCAAAAGGATTGTACCTATTCTATTAATGAGTCAAGGGTGTGTTTTGGGTGTAACGTGCAATAAACCAATCAGAATATCATCTCCTGTTTCCTTTAAAAGCCAGGTGTGTTTGCACCATGGCAGATTGCTATTTACATGGCAGAATATAGACACCCTCAACCTGACGAGTTTATAGCTTAAAGGGTTAGTTCACTCAAAAATGAAAATAATGTCATTAATTACTCACTCTCATGGCATTCCTCACCCGTAAGACCTTCGTTCATCTTCAGAACACAAATTAAGATATTTTTGATGAAATCCGATGGCTCAGTGAGGCCTCTATAGCCAGCAAGTTAATTTACACTTTCAATGCCCAGAAAGCTACTAAAGACATTTAAAACAGTTCATGTGATTACAGTGGTTCAACCCTAATGTTATGAAGTGACGAGAATACTTTTTGTACGCCAAAAAAAAACTAAATAATGACTTTATTCAGCAATATCTAGTCATGGCCGATTTCAAAACTTCAAATCTTTTGTTTCGAATCAGCGGTTTGGATCGCGTGTCAAACTACCAAACTGCTGAAATCACATGACTTTGGCGCTCTGAATCACTGATTCAAAACAAAAGATTTGAAGCAGCGTTTTGAAATCGGCCATCACTAGATATTGTTGAAAAGTCATTATTTTGTTTTTTTTAGTGCACAAAAAGTATTCTTGTCGCTTTATAACCACTGGTTGAACCACTGAACTCACATGAACTGTTTTAAATATGTCTTTAGTAACTTTCTGGGCACTGAAAGTGTACTGAAAATTAACTTGCTGCACTCAAAAAAAACAAAAAAAGATTTTTGATGCTGTTCACTTTATTTAAACAATTTATTTTGATTCAACACCATTGTATCAGGTTTCTGGTTTAAATGTGATTGATTCATGTTAAATTGACTTGAAACAATTACTCTTTGAACTAACTTGATGTTTTCATATTGAAATAACATGTTTCAATCAAGTAACCCAACCAGGAGTTAATCAAACAGGACTTTTACTTTCCATCATGCTTTGCAAAGGGGCTGAACTGAGAGAGTAAATGTTGAAATAAAGTGTTATTTTAAGCATTTTTTAGCAAGATGAGAAAATGGAGTGTCTTTTTAATGGTTACTGTTCTATTATGTTGGTATTTAAAAGTTTCTGTTATGTTAATGGGTTTGGGGTTACCATTGTGGTGAAGTGTTGCACTTGTGCTTCAGTTGAGGACCAGCTAACAAAAATTTATTTCACTTTAATAATAAAGTGATTACCATTGTAGTGATTTGGGTAGTGTTTCCCAAAAGCATCACAAGCCTAAGTTAATCCTAGCTGCATTGGTGGAAATGGATCTGCGATCAACTTAGAACATCATTATTTGCATAAATCAATTTAAAATCAAATCTAATTGAAACAACAAGATAGATATTTTTAAATTACCATAGCCATACATGAACAAGACATTAACTAGTTGGTGTAACAAGGCAGAATTTTGTTGAATTAAAGTGCATTACCACAGTAACACAACACAAACATTTTGATTCAACTAGTTGCAAAGAAGTTACATTGATATATTAAGATCATGTTTAAACTACAAATGTATATTGTGTACATATAAAATATTCAAAGCAATCCAAGTTTACTTGATTTGATTAGATGCATAATGGGTGCTATGATTAAATCATGTTCATTCAACAATTTATTTTTTGAGTGTGGCTATAGAGGCCTGAGCCATCGGATTTCATCAAAAATATCTTAATTTGTGTTCCGAAGATGAACAAAGGTCTTACGGGTGTGGAACGACATGAGGGTGAGTAATAAATGACAGAATTTTCATTTTTGGGTGAACTAACCCTTTAAATACATGTGTATTCAAACAATTGGTCAAATAATTAGCCAATTTCATTTATCATTACTGCACACCGTAAAACATTTTCAGCTGGTTAAGCTTAGAAGTTAATTCAGCTTGAAAATAACCTTTGTTTCAACTCACAAATAGTCAAGACAATGCATTATTTTAAGTTAAAAAATTAAACTTAAAGTAATGCATTGTCTCGACTATTTGTGAGTTGAAACAAAGATTATCTTCAAGGTGAGTTAATTTATGTTTAGTTGATTTTTAAGGCAGCAGGTGAACTTTCATTTCTAAGTTTAACCAGCTGAAAATGTTTTACAGGTAATTCTGATACATGCAATGACTATCCATTATGACATGTAGGCATTTTTATCTTTATGTACACAATAATAATCTTTTACATTGTAATCCTTTTATTTTTAATATTTGGCATGTTTGTGTGCTGCTGCGTCTCTGTGTGTGTAACAAGCAGAGTGTACGCGCGTTGTGCACCCGCCTATAGGCGTATATTACTAACTCACCCTTTAAATAATAATAAAATACTGAGTTTAGAGCAGGTTTTGTTGGTCAATGGTGCAGTCGTTTTCAACTCCCTCAAAATAGCAACACGCCAACAATGCACCTAAACACACCTCGTTTTCAGACCAGCACGCCCATGGGCGAACAGATGGGCACAAGTGCATTTTCTATTTAAACAACGTGGCACAGGACATGAAAATGATAACTGCGTCGGGCTCAAACTAGCAAAAAACGTCACGACTAGCGCCACATTGCTCCGGGTGTATAATAGGGCCCTAAATCTGTCACGGGTTGGCTGTAGCATAATCCAAAAAACAATGCGTGATGCAGAATGAACAATAACGTTAGCACGAGACAAAAAACTGAGTGCTTACATGCACAGAGGGAAGATGGAACCAGGAACAGGTGTGGATCTAATTAGAAACCATGATGACAGATGAGTAACTAGAACTAAAGCCAACGGTGACAAAGAAAACTAAGGGTAGGTTTACACTACAACGATATGCTTAAAACAGAGAAATTTTTCCTTTGAGTTTTCTGCATACAGACGACACCATTGTCAAAACGATCCCCATTCACACGGATCCGCGAAAACGACTAATAACTGTATTCTGCTGCCAGGACATTAGATGGCGATGAAACACCATAGACTGAATATGTAATACGCATGTGCATGACGTCATCGTTTCCACAGATTTGCGTTTTTGTTGTTTACACGGAGAATGTTTTCAAAAACTTGCATTTTCAGGCACCCAAAATGCTGTTTTCGTGTAAATGATCAGCCAAAACGCATTTAAAGTTTTACGTTTGTAGTTGAAAACGGTGTCGTGTAAACGGCCCCTTAGACTGAAAACTAAACAAGACAGAAACAACATGACCGTAACAATAGCAGTGATACCTTCAAGGTGGAAATGAGAATTGCACCTACAGCTCACCTCCAAGTTAAGGACGATATTTTCCCAGATCACTTTTCTCTGTCTCAGCCCTCTCACTCTATCTTTCTTTCTTGAAATGTCATTTTGAAACGAACAAGACGAATACAATGCATGAATACAATATCGGTGAACCTTGTCTTTTTTGTTAGTAGCGTTTCTTAAGCACACAACAGTGAGGCTGTCAGTTGTCCTTTGTGATAATTGTGTTCCAGCCCAATGTTCTGCCTCCCTTCCTCTGTGCCTCCGCATATGAGCCCTGGAGACACTGCTTTGATCATTTTGTGTTGTGGCTGTTACACATGGGAGTATACCTTTATTTCATCACGTAAGCCGAGCGTTGATGACTGAATCTTTACTGTGAGGAATGACAGAAAGGAAATAGGGTATCAGCAATTCAAAAGAACCTGGACCTGAGTGTGAATCTGCTGAACGCTGCAATTCAAAGAATTTTAAGTTGCTGCATTTCAGGGGTTGTTTTGTCATCACCAAGTGTTAATGGGTGATTTTCTGTATCTTGAAGTCAAATGAAGTACTGAGCGTTTCTTTGAGGAGCATGGAGGTACTTCATGGTACCAGACATTTAGATGTCATTATGAGGTCATATACGTTTTCACGCTGTGGTCTACTTGTAATCATCAGACTCTCATACATCATACATGCCGATTCATAAATATTATATGTTGTCTTGTTTCCTGGGGAAAAAATCTAAATTAAGTGCATTTTGCTTAAAACAAGTAAAATTATCTGCCAATGGGGCAAGAAAAACAAATTTCCATTTGCATTAAGATTATTTTTCATACCCCACTGGCAGATAATTTTACTTGTTTTAAGCAAAATGCACTTAATAATGTCCGTGCGTCGCCTAACAATGACATCATACCTGCTTTACCCTTGATTTCCAGATTTATTTTGTAGAAACCATGGAAACATCAAAGATGCTTTAAAGGGGTGGTTGATTATGGTTTCACTTTTTTAACTTTAGTTAGTGTGTAATGTTGCTGTTTGAGCATAAACAACATCTGCAAAGTTACGACACTCAAAGTTCAATGCAAAGGGAGATATTTTCTTTTACAGAAATCCCTGTTTATAAGGTCTACAACGAGCTGCTAGGGACTACAATGAGCTTCTTCCTGGGTTAGTGACATCACCAACCCTAAGATTTACATAAACCCCGCCCCCGAAGACATGCAACAAAGGGGGTGAGTCCATGTTGGGCTGCTTTAGAGAAGAGGAAGAGTTGTTGTAGTACTGTATCATTTTATGCCAGACTGCTTCACAAACGAGGGTCAATTCATCGCTGGATTTGCACAAAACATTAACATGACGGCACATGCTAGTCGATGAGTTGAATCAACTCCACAGCAACTACATAAATTTATCCACTAACCGTTCAGAAAAGTCCAGTTTCATTCTAAAAGTAGTAACTTCTTCCTGAGTCTCTCCATCAGTGTCGACTCCGGTTTGAACAATGTAAGGCTGAACACCGTTACTGACAATCCTCATTTTGTCTGCGTGAGATTCTCCAGCTTTGTTGTTGTTGAGCGACCGAAGCGTGAGCTGTTAAAGCTCCGCCCTCTTCTGGAAAGGGGGCCGGGAGCAGCAGCTCATTTGCATTTAAAGGAACACACACAAAAACAGTGTGTTTTTGCTCACACTCAAATAGAGGCAAATTTGAGAAGCTATAATAAATGATCTGTGGGGTATTTTGATCTGTGGGGTATTTCTTCACAGACACATTCTGGGGACACCAGATACTTATATTACATCTTGTGAAAAGGGCATTATAGGTCCCCTTTAATATATTCTGTGTTTTATTAGACAGGTGAGCAACTGTTTGGATACATTCATCGACAGAAAACTAATCATTGTTATATAGCTCAACACAGTTGTCTTATTGTTTAAATCGCGTTTTCTTGATTTACTGTGAGTACCATGTTGTACCATGCCTAATATCGATCGAGCTTACTGCAGGGAGCAACAAGCATCTCATAGCAGCCGCCAAGCGAACACACAGAAGAGCACTATAACATCTTTCAACACACAAATGTATCTAACATGATAATAGCGCTACGTTACCCCACATACGACCTCATTCATACTACAGTAATGTTAATATATCTATAATGCATTAGCTCATCCATGAATATGATTTCTGCCCGAGACCAGACGGATTATTTTCCACTGGCTGTAGACGTGAAGACAACACCTCCCATGATTCTGCAAAACACAGGCGTCATCAAACTACGCCTTTGTTTTGAATAAGCAACCTCTAGCGGTGAAAAACTACATATTATGCCTTTAAGCTGTTAAGATCACACAACCAGGAAGAGTGTTTAAAAATAATAATATCAACACATCTTTCTTTTTAGTTTCTCATCATGACTTGATGGGTCAAGTTTCTGATTACCCAATCAGTATCACTGACGTGGTCACAGCAAGTCATTTCTTGGAGCTCAGTTTAAACTTTAACTTTTAGGAGAGCTAAGGAAGTTTTGAGTTCTCAAAGTTACAATATGTTTTCATAGTGCAGCAAGTTCGTGTATCTCAAAAGATCAAGGAAGATTAGATTTCTCAAATAACCCCTCTAACCACAGGAGAGGAATGAGAGTTGTTTCATTAAGCAGGTTAATTTAAAGTATGTTCAGGTTCTGATGACTAAATCCTAAATCAACTGAAGAAATTCGTAAAAGGCTGAAGAGAAAATAGCCACCCATTTCAGCATGAAAACTATCTCTCTAGCACTTCCTCTCTAGCTTCATCCACCTACCCTTATTTCACCTTTATTCTCTCTTGTTTTATCTAACTGTCTGACATGATCGACAGCCGGTTCTGGGGGGTGGGGAGCGAGATGCTGATTATCTGGGTTGAGCTGGAACAGTAGAGAAAAAGTGCAAATGTCAGTGAAACTGTCTGCTTCATTTACCCAGGACCAAAAAAGTGGCTTATTACAAAAGATTGATTCAGGATAGAGAACTCAGGAGACCTTGAGGACCTGCAATGAAGGCAACAGGAATTCATACAGCTGAGCCTAATAGAAGCATCTTAATAGAACAAATGATTGCTCCATTGAAGAGACTCAACGCAACTTTTTTTGTTGCTTTTGACCTAAAGCTAATAACTAATAACTGATATAAAGGGCAGAAATCCTGTCATTTACTCACCTCATGTCATTCCAGACATCATTCTGAATGACTCCTTCCTTATATGAAACACAAATCAAGCTATTTTGAGCAAATGTTAATTACACAGTGTCAAATAGACTGAAATCTCACAAAGCTAAAATAAACATCACAGTAACAGCTCACAGTTTATTTTGAATCAGACATAACTCTCATTCTTTTCCTTTATGTCATCGTTCTGTATGACTCCTTTCATGTGTGGAACACAAATAATGCTTTTTTGAACAAATGTTAATTACACACTGTTATATGAGTCAATAGACTGAAATCTCACAAACCCAAAATAAACATCACAGTAACAGTTCCCGGTTTATTTTGAATCAGGCATAATTGAAAAACTACTCAAATGACTCATTTTCTGTATATCATTATTCTCCTTTTATATGTGGAACACAAATAACAAAATTTTAAATAAATATTAATAACATATATGACTGTTTTGGGGGGGGGGGGGAATGAATAAATGTTAATAACATATGACTCATGTGACTGAGTTAGCAAATAGACTAAAATCTCACAAATCTGAAATACATCATAGTGACCCGTGGGTCAGTGAGGGAGTCAGTAGTATACTTAGCTCTGAATAATGCACTGACTAAGTCTGATTCAAACTGCAAACTCAATAACAAGCTTCAGAATAAAAATGGTTCACAAGAGTAATTGGTAACACTTTATTTTAGGGTCTTTTAACTGGTTGCTTATTAGCATGCATATTAATAGAATATTGGCTATTTATTAGTACTTATTAAGCACATATTAATGCCTTATTCTGCATGACCATATTCTACATTCTTAATCCTACCCAATACCTAAACTTAACAACTACCTTACTAGTTTATTGAAGGAAAAGTCGTAGTTAATAGTGAATACATGTTCCCTATTCTAAAGTGTTACCGAGTAATTTGTTCATGAATTGGACATTACGAATCATGTTGTAGCCTATGGGATGTTCCATGCAGTAAACACTGGTTCTGAAATAAAAGCATCTGACAAAATAATATCTAAAGAAGCCTCATATTTCCTGACTGATTTTAGTTTTAGCTTTACATGAAGAACATTTCTACTACATAAGAAAAAGAAATCATGCTATGGTAAATCATTTAATGAGTCAAAATTATGACATAAAACATTGAAATTATGACATTAAAAAGTCTAAATGTAAATGAAAAGTCAAAATTATGACTTATCTCACAATTTAGACTTTTATGTCATAATTATGACTTTTTATATCATAATTTCAACTTTGTCATGATTTTACCTTTTAAGACATTTTTATTTCAATTTTATTTCAATTTATGTTATCTCAATTTCTTTTTTGTCATAATTGACTTTCTTTTTTGTCAATTATAACGTCTGTCAAAATTTCGACTCATGTCATAATTTAATGTCATAATTTTGAATTTAATCTCATAATTATGACTAAGTATTGCATTTCAACTCTCCATGTCAAAATTATGATCAAAGCAAGACTTTTTTTCTGAAGTAGTGAAAATCAGGAATACCATTGGTTCTCATAAATGAATGATGCAGCACACCAAAGTTGAAATGTGCAAACAGAAATGAAAGAAATTACAGGATTTTGATTGTTGGATGAATAAATCTTTAAGGCAAATAAACCTCATCAACCTATCATGTTTCAAGCCATGCTATGAGAAGTATGTGCACCTTGACAACTCACCCATTTTCTTCAAGATCATCATACAAGGTTATACAAGTCCTGAAATGCAGTGCAATACTGACCTTTCTAGTAGAATTAGGCTATTCATGATCATCCTAGAATATATTAAAATAAATGAAGGAACATTGTTTGCATCATATGGCCTTGGTTCAGTAAAATTACCTCATGTTCCTGAACATTCATCTACAATGGATAGCAAGCTTCAAACCAAATTACTCCTGTGAGAAGGCTGCATGTGCCATTGTGAACCTCCAGCAGGTTTAGCAGCTGGTCACAGATGTGAACCAACAGCATTCTTTGGCTTTCCCCAAACATAAACCCTTCATGGTGGAGAAAAGATGACACATCAGACCATATTGGCCAATGCGATTTTGTGCTTTGGATTTGAATATAAGCGATTTGCTGAATGGCATCCCTGCCACAAATCCCCCAACTCCATGAAGTTGACAATGACAGTTTGAGATTTGAATGAGTTTAGGATCACGAAACAGCTGATTCAGGAGAGTTGAAACCATTTGAAACCATCTGAAAACATTTCGAGCATGTACTTCTGTGCAGTGTTGGGGGTAACGCATTACAATTAACGTGAGTTATGTAATCAGATTACTTTTTCAAGTAACAAGTAACATTACTTTAAAATTTACAACAACGTGCATTTATCAGAACAAGGACTTTAAATACTTAGTCATTGAGGGCAGAGAAGCCACGCTTCTCGTAACCGTATTAAGTGGTGCTGCTATACTAGCCATTAGCATCTGCTCTAGGGTTTTGTTTCGTGAGAAACATGACAGGGGATCAGGGATGAATATAAACAGTGCGTAATCGACATACTCAATTATGCAGACAAGTCGTTCCAGCCCTAATGTGAGCTTTAACTTGAGACCTTCTTACCTTTTCACTAATATCATTTGTTTAGTTTTGCATGTGCTTTAATTTTTTTTTGTAACTGCTGCACCTACCATTTTAGCATAGCCTTTTTGGCCTCTGTTTTTTCATTTGGTTTTGAAAACACATGTCAAAGTGTTAATTGTCACACCTCTTCTGTTGCTCACATGTGCTGCTAATTGTCAGTCATTGTGACTAAGCTGTGCTTGCAGGTTAGAAGTATCACATTTTTAAAATATTTTCAGAGTTTTATAGAAGGCATTTAGTAGCAAGTAAAATATCCATGAGCAGTGTATCCCATTTTTCACACTGTAAAAAATGCTGGGTCATTGGTTGTTTTAACCCAGCGGTTGGGTTAAATGTTTGACCAACCTGATTGGTAGTTTTATTTAACCCAACTATTGTTTAAAAATGACTATATGGCTGGCTTAAAATGATCCCCAAATAGGTTGGAAATTAAAAATCAGACACATAATTACTAGAAGCAACAATAATAATCAAAAGGTGAACATTAAAGCAATTTAATGTTCACCTTTTGATTATTATTGTTGCTTCTAGTAATTATGTGTCTGATTTAAGCAATTTAATGAATGAATTTAATTTTATTATTTATTCAATGTATTAAAAATGTTCGACATATTTATAAATGTTCATTTCCAACCTATTTTGAGTTCATTTTAGGTGAGCAATACAGTCATTTTTAAACAATAGTTGAGTTAAATAAAACTACCCAGCAGGTTGGTCAAACATTTAACACAACCGCTGGGTTAAAACAACCCAATCACTGGGTTTGTCCATTTTCAACCCAACTTGGGTTATTTTTAACCCAGCATTTTTAGAGTGGAGTATTGCTTTTAGTTGGACAAATTTCTGATTACAAAATCTACATATATTTTCCAATATTTTTTCACATAAATTCTTAATGTGTTCTCTACAGCCATTTGTGGATGTGAATCATTATTGTGGTAGCCCATCATAAATTTAAGAAATATCACACTCACAAACATGATGTTCGTCCTAAAGGCTGTCCTTACTTGCAGCATACAACAATTTAATAAACACGAAGTTAATATTGAGTAAATTACACTTTAGAAACAATATTGCCAATTACTTTGTCCATTTTTGCTACGCCAACAAAACGAAACCAAACACCGATGGATAGGCAGTTGCATCTGAAACACAAAGTAAAAAAGGTTGAGTGAGTGATTCAATGACTCACAATGAGTACTTTACATGTGCACCAATAATACGATTATTTGTCATAATCAGAGTAAGGTCTTAATCGCAGTAAGATGTTTACATGACACGAGCAGAACTCTTCGCTTCAATTTACATGCATTTTCTTATTACTCTAATTATTCACTAATAAGTATGGTTATACAACACTCAGTATGTTACCGGCCATTGTTTTAATCTACTCACATGAAATTCAAAATAAAGTTTTATGGACGTACTGGATATTATTTGGTGCTGTGATGAACATCACAATGCCAGGTTTGCCTCGGGTTCACCTACGCTGCCGTTGCGTTCTTCGCGGCATCTGGATGAAGATATGGAGCAGAGACTGCACAACGAGTTGTGTTGACAGAGTTTAGTGATTTGGAGAAGAGAAAACATCAGAATAATGTCACGGAGTTCATTCATGAATGTGTGAACAACACGTGTACGTTCGAGCACATGCGCACTTTGGTCAGAGCAGTAATAATGTGATTAAGGTGTTTACATGCCTGTTTATTGCGATTAACATCGGCGTACACCACCTAGTTTAATGCGATTATGGTTACTACGAGTAAGAGCTTAATCACATTCATTTGATTGAAGTATTGCGTTTACATCAGGTAAAGTTTAATTGCAATATTGCCAAAATCCCATTATAATCACATTATGAGGGTGCATGTGAATGACTCGCTTGTTTCATTGATAAGTGAATCAGTGTTTTGAACGAGTCGTTTAAATGAACGTTCACTTATAAAGACAGGCACTTGTTGTATTAATGTTCCCTGCAGATCCACACCACTATTACAGTCTGTCTGGAAGGAGCAGACAAGCAGAGTGATACAAACATTAAAAGTCCCAGAGCTGTCTGCTAATGCTGCAAGGAGAAAAGTGCTACCTGAAAGAGTGACAGTACTCTAATGATGTTAGTATGCTAATTGTTCTGGGTTCTGGGCTTTAACAAATAGGTTAAAAGTTCCTCCCCAAATTGGTGTGAACCCCGGACTGAAGTTAATGAGATTGCAATGCTCCTCCATCACCACTGCGCCCTTCGCACTCATTTAACCCTAGGTCACTCCAAGAAGACTGTCCTTGCAATCAGTATACTGTCATTTTCATTGGATTAACAGCATGTGTTTATGGTGCATGGTAGATAAATAAGAATAAATAACATGAAATCTAAAGCGAGTAAGGTAAAAGATAAAGGTAATATATTTATCTATTTGGTTAAAACTGTTACTTAAGACATTCGACAAAGGCTCCTGTCTTCTGCTTCTTCCATTTTCTCATTACCTGTTCTCATAATGTGTTAACATCATCAGAAATAGAACAGTAGTGTCAAATATACTTACAATAAATATTGACAAATCTATCTTTTAATCCTTGATAATTAAATTTGAATTTGAGAATACAGGATGATTTCAAAATTGCTCTATCTACTAAA
Organism: Hypophthalmichthys nobilis; assembly: GCA_037950665.1. Classification (NCBI taxonomy): domain Eukaryota; kingdom Metazoa; phylum Chordata; class Actinopteri; order Cypriniformes; family Xenocyprididae; genus Hypophthalmichthys; species Hypophthalmichthys nobilis. Next base: position 31,436,617 of record CM075478.1, read on the forward strand.
GAGAAAATCTGAAAATAACGATATTTTGCATATTCTGATGCATAAATACAGCTGCTAGTTAAAGGGGACCCATAATGCCCCTTTCACAAGATGTAATATAAGTCTCTGGTGTCCCCAGAATGTGTCTGTGAAGTTTCAGCTCAAAATACCCCACAGACCATTTATTATAGCTTGTCAAATTTGGCCCTATTTGGGTGTGAGCAAAAACACGCCGTTTTTGTGTGTGTCCCTTTAAATGCAAATGAGCTGCTGCTCCCGGCCCCCTTTCCAGAAGAGGGCGGAGCTTTAACATCTCGCGCTTCGGTCGCTCAACAACAACAAAGCTGGAGAATCTCACGCAGCCAAAATGAGGATTGTCAGTAATGGTGTTCAGCCTTACATTGTTCAAACCGGAGTCGACACTGATGGAGAGACTCAGGAAGAAGTTACAACTTTTAGAATGAAACTGGATGTTTCTGAATGGTTAGTGGATAAATATATGTAGTTGCTGTGGAGTTGATTCAACTCATTGTGTGCAGTCATCTAATTTCTTTTGTGCAATCCAGCGTTAAATTGACCCTCGTTTGTGAAGCAACAACTCTTCCTCTTCTCTAAAGCAGCCCAACATGGCCTCACCCCCCTTTGTTGAGTGTTCTCAGGGGCGGGGTTTATGTAAATTTTAGGGTTAGTGATGTCACCAACCTGGGAAGAAGCTCGTTGTAGTCCCTACCAGCCGTTTGTTGTAGTCCTTATACAGCAAATTCTTTAAAAGAAAATATCTCCCTTTGCATTAAACTTTGAGTGTCGTAACTTTGCAGATTTTATGCTCAAACAGCAACATTACACACTAACTAAAGTTAAAAAAGTGAAATTATAATCAACCACCCCTTTAATAGTTACAAATAGATCCTACTTAAAATGAGAGATAGTACCTAAAAACCACCATTTAGGGCCCTTTACACGACACCATTTACAACTGAAAACGGAAAACTTTTAATGCATTTTGGCCATTAATTTACACAACAACTGTGTTTTGGGGGCCTGAAAATGCAAACTTTTGAAAACGTGTTTCAAAGTGCTAGTTTTTGAAAATGATAATGTTATCGCCTCCATGTAAACTACAAAAATGTGAACTTGTGAAAATGATGACGTAATGTGAAAGAAATTAAAATGCATTCTATATTTATGTTGTGATCAATTAATTTAGTGTGCATTAAAATTAATTTAGTAATCCATTAAAAGTTGAAATGTTGCTATTTTCAAAATATATCAAGAATCATTGTGATATTCTCATTAAGCAGTATACCAACAAACTTTAAAAGCATCTGGCTTTGATTTAAATGAATTTTGCAAACATAAGCTGCTTCATTTTTCTCTGTGGATGTTTCCCACGTCCTTTTACCCTTTTGGTGCATGATGAAGATAAAGTAAGACAGCAGAAGAAGAAAATTGCAAATTATTGCTGCAGAGTCACTGATGAACACACGGCTGCATGTCTGCTGTTATCCTACAGGAGAAATATACACCCAAATACCATTAATGGGGGAATTATGCATGTCATTTAATGAGTTATACAGCAGTATAACATCTCGAAGCATTTTAAATGAGACTCTGGAGAGCTGTTCATATTTATGGATGCGTAAACATTACAGACATATACAGATCACATAATCTTAAAAATACTTGAGACATAATATGCAACGTGCCATCTGAACAATTGCACAAACAAAGGGCACCTTAATTGAGTTGTATTTTTCATACTCAACATATAGACAGTCAAAGTGACACAGATCCATCTTGCATATACAGGTTTTTGAAAAGTTGGAACTGTTAAAAAACATCTTTTGAGGCTAATGGCAGCAAAAAAAAAAAAAAAAAAAAGCCCAAAAGAGCTCACTGAAAACAGATCTTCTGGAGCAGCTCAGCCTGTGGTTTGAATATTTGTAGAAATAAAAATACATTAAAGAATTTGAAAAACTTTGTTGGTAAATTCATCATACATCTTCTTTAAATAGCAGTAATGCAACAAGAAAATGTTTTATGGACACAGTTCTCTGCCTGGGGATCTTCAGCTCTGACTAATTTTGAACCACCCAGAGGAAACTGTATTTCTTAAGACATCGCTTTTATGTAGCTCAGGAGAATTAATACATTTCCAATTATGTTTCTTTTAAGTATCGACTTTGTCTGCGATGTTTCTCCTAAAAAGCCTTTGGAGAAATGAAAATAGACTCAAATGAGATATTTGTTGACATACAGTAAAAGACTATAGAGCTGATTAAGCATCAGAGGATTCTGATGAGAAACATTTGTGTTCATATTAAAATATCTGATGCTTGACAGCAGTATCTTCAAATCTGAGCACAGTGTGAGACAATATTGATTTTCTCTGGAACTCTAAAGGTAAGTCTTTTTCTCATGAGAAAAATATGTGCGGTAGATTTAAGAAAAAAATCTAATCTAATACTTAATCTTACTACTGGCACAATAGAAGTGTAAGAGATTTCATTGGTATTTTTTTTTCTAAGGGTACAGCTTAATTTAAAATGTGTAAATCTTTGATCTATCTGTAAATTTTGCAATTGAAAACCCACGGACCATTTTACACTATCTACAGCACATCAATACACATACGGACTAAAGCCCAAAGTATACTTGAATGCACAGCCTTGCAAAGTATACTTCATTTCAATCATTTGACTCGTGTGCATACACAGGTGTTTGACGCACGCACAGTTTTGAGCAATCTCTCATCATGTAAATATCTTTGTATTCTTTCATGTTAGAGTTGTACAGATGAAGGTACTTTCTAACCTCTTCACACAATCTCTCATCTATGTAGGCCTCCATCATCACTGTAGCTTGCATGAGCTCCGGTCTGTTCTGTTTATGCAGTTTTTCTTTGACTACCTTGTGAATCGACGCCCCCAGGGGACGGTTGCTACCTTGTGGATAAAATAATTACTGCAAAAAAATATTGTGCAACCTGCACGTACAAAGTAGCAGAATTTGGCAGTGCACGTAAAAAAAATAGGCAGCGGCTATTGAAAATAGCTAAGTGAAAAATAGCATATTTTCTTAGCAATAGATGCTATTTACACTAAGTGAAAATAGCGATATATTCTATTTACACTAGCCTATATAAAAGTAGCAGTTCTTTGGAAATAGTTGTTAGATGCAATTTATTCTTAGAAATAGCAGCAGATACTATTTCCACCTGAGTATTGTTGTACATTAGCAGGATGTAATAATAACATAGATTGTAAATGATTAAATTATTAAATGGATGCTGCATTATTGGGACAAAAAAGCCCTCCCTACACCTACCCCTAACCCTACTCGATAAATACTAAGTTAGGAACTTTGTTTCCACTTTTCAAATATTTTCTTCATTTTTATTGAAAATATATGCCTTTCCAATCTGATATGTGATGAGAAAAGGGAGGCCCTGTTTCCACCTGGTTTTAAGATGTGTTTTATTCGATCGGATCACAAGTAGACGAGGGAGACACATTTCCGTTTACACCTGGTGTTTTAATCCGTCTCTTTTGTCCACTTTCAAACACTTCTGTCCTGATTTCTTCGAGGGGAGAGTCTATGGGTTGGTAAATGTAAGGTTTTTTTTCAGATCTTTCGATCTAATGGACAAAATAAGCTTGCGCAATTTACATATGAATGCACACAGAGACGACTGAAAAACACATGGAGAGGAGCAGCTTTTGTTTCTTCTCTGACAGCCACAAGACTGGCCGAACGCTATGAGTGTGAGTTAGAAATCAGGAATGGTGAGAGAACATTGTGCTTAGTATATTTTTCGTCTTCGAACCAAACTTCGGTCTTCAGCCGACAAAGTTTAAATATCGTCTGGCTAGCGTGCTTCCCATAATGTTTACGTGGCTGAACATTAGTGAATGCATTTCGACTACATCTGGAAGTGGTCGAAATTGGACAAGCTCAAAAAGTTTTACACCCCGTTTACACCTGTATTTAGCGTCTTCCACTTGTGATCCGAATGACCAAAACGCATCTTAATACCAGGTAGAAACAGGGCCGGAGAAGAGCTAGTTTGTCAAAAGCTATTTTGACACACCATTTTCCCTACGGACTACGCCACTACAGATGTTGAGTGATGTGCATCTTTTTTAATCTCATGTGGCCCAACCAGATATTGGTGGGTGAAGTTAGTGTGAATAGACACTCCAAAAAAGTAAACAGAAGGTCTATAATGTGTTCAAGTTGAACTTCTTTTAACTTGAGCCTCAAATTTTTAGAACACTGTCTCATGCGTGAGACTCTACAAAAGACAGCAGGCGCAAACACAAAGGTCTAACATGGCTGTCTAGTGCATATTTACATAGAAAACAGAGAAAACCATTGTACAGTGGAATTCAAAAATGACAAAAACACTCCTAAACTCTACTGAGTTAGCAGTTGCCAACACAATATGATGTACATAGTTTAAGACTGTGGAGGTCTAACACAGTAGGCTTATGTGAAAAAAAGCTATCAGTTTGCATTCATCACCTATTCATCTCAATGACAGTTGCTTGGCTGGCACAACCTCACATAAGTATACAACCTGCATACTTCTTTGCTCTTAGGCACTCATGGTGCATTCAAGTAATCCTGGGATTTTTATTTTTACAAGTTGGGAAGTTGTAATTGCGAAATCATGTGTGTTCAAGTATAACTTCAGAGCAAGAGCAAGGTGGTAATGTATCTTTTGTACAAAACAAACTAAATCTTTTAGCTCTACATCTACAAAATGATGAATAAATAATGTGCCTAAGGTGTGGTTTTGCTTTTTTATGTTTTTATTCAATGTACGAAGGTGTTGTAAATTGAATCGTTATATACACTATGTTGCCAAAAGTTTTGGGATGCCTGCCTTTACATGCACATGAACTTTAATGACATCCCATTCTTAATCCGTAGGGTTTAATATGGAGTTGGCCCACCCTTTGCAGCTAGAACAGCTTTAACTCTTCTGGGAAGGCTATCCACAAGGTTTAGGAGTGTGTTTATGGGCATTTTTGACCATTCTTCTAGAAGCGCATTTGTGAGGTCAGGCAGTGATGTTGGCGAGAAGGCCTGGCTCACAGTCTCCACTCTAATTCATCCCAAAGGCACTCTATCGGTTTGAGGTCAGGACTCTGTGGAGGCCAGTCAAGTTCCTCCACACCAAACTCACTCATCCATGACTTTATGGACCTTGCTTTGTGCACTGGTGTGCAGTCATGTTAGAACAGGAAGTGGCCATCCCCAAAATGTTCCCACAAAGTTGGGAGCATGAAATTGTCCAAAATGTCTTGGTATGCTGAAGCATTAAGAGTTCCTTTCACTGGAACTAAGGGGCCAAGCCCAACCCCTGAAAAACAACCCCACATCATAATCCCCCCTCCACCAAACTTTACACTTGGCACAATGCAGTCAGGCAAGTACCGTTCTCCTGGCAACTGCCAAACCCAGACTCGGATTGCCAGATAGAGAAGCGTGATTGGTCACTCCAGAGAACACGTCTCCACTGCTCTAGAGTCCAGTGGCGGAGTGCTTTACACCTCTGCATCCGACGCTTTGCATTGCACTTGGCGATGTAAGGCTTGGATGCAGCTGTTCGGCCATGGAAACCCATTCCATGAAGCTCTCTACACACTGTTCTTGAGCTAATCTGAAGGCCACACGAAGTTTGGAGGTCTGTAGCTATTGACTCTGCAGAAAGTTGGCGACTTCTGCGCACTGTGCGCCTCAGCATGTGCTGACCCCGCTCTGTGATTTTACAAGGCCATACTACTTTGTGGCTGAGTTGCTGTTGTTCCCAATTGCTTCTACTTTGTTATGATTCCACTAACAGTTGACCGTGGAATATTTAGTACTGAGGAAATCTCATGAATGGACTTATTGCACAGGTGGCAACCTATGACGGTACCACGCTTGAATTCACTGAGCTCCTGAGAGCAACCCATTCTTTCACAAATGTTTGTAGAAGCAGTCTGCATGCCTAGGTGCTTGATTTTATACACCTGTGGCCATGGAAGTGATTGGAACACCTGAATTCAATGATTTGGAGGGGTGTCCCAATACTTTTGGCAATATCGTGTATATTAGAGTATAATTGTACTATACTGTTGTATTTTGTACATGCAGCTTAGCTTTAATTTCTTTAAATTCATCAAATTTTCTGATGGACGTTGACAGATGTTGTTGCATCTATTGTGTCCCTCGTATTTTCTTTTAGTAATAAGCCCCCAACTTGGACACTCTGGGCTTAAAAAAGAGTTTAGAGCTCCCCTCTCATAATTACGACATTGTGGTGTGATGTAAATACAATCTTTCTGACATGACTCAAAATCAATGATTTTTTGAGAGAATCACCTCTGTCTTACAGAAACTTCCTATCTTAATTCTTTAAGATTTGAAAAAGTTGGTTTGGTTACTAAACCATTATGAGATTTTCATTCTGTAATACAGCCCCTGGAGGTGTAAGTGCCATGTGACTAATCACTATACTACAACAATGACATCATGTCAAAGCTGATTGATAAAGCTGATTGCCTGAAATACCAACTATTCTGAGCTGTGATATGAAAAATATTTTCAATTTTAAAAGCCTTCCAAGAAACAGTCAGGCACTGGTAAAATATGTTATATTATAATAATTGGGGTTTTTTTTTATTTTATTTTTTTTCCCAGAATACATGCCCATCAGTGGATTCATTTGTACCAATAATGGTTTATTTATCCGCAAAGGCTTACTGGTCCAGCCAGCCAAATCTAGCCACTGAATGAATACTGAAATGTAATATCATGATTTTAAATTTCAGTCTCCTCACTAAACAACAGGTATAACCCCAGTGAACAGGAAAATGTCTCTCTCTCTCTACCGAGAAAAGTGGAGAGATTTTTTTAAGAAGCTGACTTCTGAAATCCAGGGCTCATGTGATATTGCCAGTACTGGGGCTGCATTTTTGTGTTAAACCCTGCTGTAGGCGACTGTACGAAAACTCAGTGCTGCTCTCTAACACCTTGCCGTCAGACAGAATTTAGGTTTTAAATCTGTATCCCAGGCAAATAAAGGTAGTGTAACCTGTAAAGTCTATTTTACTGTGCTTGAAAATGGAATTACTGCCATTCAGACTGATGAAAGCTTTAAAGAAGAACACAAAATAGGTTTTTAGGCCAATTAGTGATGTTTTAGATGTAATGGTTTACTTGTTTTGTGTGTGTATGTGTGTGGTCCTGCTAAACCCTATGTTATGGGGACAAAGTGTCCTCACAAAGATGGCAATATCCAAAATCTCTGTCCATTTTATTGGTAACCATGAGGAAAATTGCTTATACATCATACATCTGTGATGTTTTTAGTAAAAAAAAAGCAGAAAGTTTTCTGTAATGGGTAGGTTTAGGGTTAGGGGATATAATCTAGCCTGCAGTTTGTATAAAAATCATTATATGTCTACATGAAAACTCAACATACTGTATTTGTGTGTGTACCTCGTATTCCCTATGTTATGGGGAACAAATGTCCACACAATGAGAGTAATACCAGTCATTTTTGATGTCATGTCATGAGGAAAACATCTTATAATTCATACTAAATTACATGTATGTGTATTGAAAATCTAAAAATGCTGAAAGTTTTCTATTCCTTCAAGCTCTGTTCCAGTGTGGAAAAGCCAACAGTCACACACCACCATCTGCTGGCCACGTATTTCAGGAGTATTTCTACTACATGACTGAAACCTTGTGCTCAATCTTTCTTAAAAAAAAAAAAAAAAAAAATCTTAAAGTGAACAAGTGCATTAATGTCTTTGAGTGACTCTATTATTACCAGATGAGAAAATGACAAAGTGTAGCTGACAAAGCAATTTCTCTCTCCTCTCACACGGACCTCCCATCTGAATGAGATGACAAGACAATTACGGCGCCGAGATTGATCTTTCAAAAGGCTCTTCACTTCTTCGGTAATTACATACTTGATATAAGGTCTAATGAAGATATTGTCAAGTTTGCAATGTAGTTAAGGGGGAAAAAGAAGAAAGTAACTCCTCCCACTTTTTCTTTTTCTGTCTTACTTCTAAGACTCTGCTGTCATTTTATTATTTTTTATATTCTCTTAAGTCCCCCTGTGGAAAATCAAGTTTTTTTTTTTTTTTAATGTTGTTTTTAGTATGTCTATGTTGTGTTTTTAATATGCTTTAAGAAAAACCCTGTGCAAATTCATAAGTCAACATCACAGTGAACTAAAGACAAGCAACCTTGTAGCCAATCATGTCAACTTGCTTCAGCATATCATTAACTATGACCAAGTCTCAAAGAGAAGGTTATCCCAGTATATTTTTCTGTTGATATGAAAAATCGGGTAGATTTAGCAATATAGCGGGCGTATGATGGATATTACAATTATGATGAATATGCCTTCACTGACGTTCTAAGGTGTTCAAAGCATTTCTAAGGATACTGATTTTTAGAAGGCAGCTGTCTGACTCGCGAACGGGAACATGGTTTGTGTAACATTAGCAACATATTATTAGTTGTTTGATAAAGTAGTCAAGCAAAAGGCTAATCATATTAATTACCATAGTTATGTGTCCGACATTGTAAAAAAAAGTTGATTGTGCAGCATTTACCTTAGTAAGTTGACCGAGTGGATCTCTGCGCTTGTTCGAGTGAGTGGAGGCGGGCCTAATTAGCATATTCATAGAACCATGTATACTAAATGAGGCAAGGGTGTAGAGTTACATTCAAGTTATTTTAAGGCATGAATAATTTTCTTTTCACAACAAAAAAAAAATATATAAATCTGTCATTTTGTTGATCAAAGATGAGTTTTAAGGTATAAAATTATTGACTACATAGGGACTTTAAGGAAGAACACACTGTTTTTGTTTGTGAATATAGTATTTGCCATGCAGAAAAGGCCTATAGCCTATAAGTTAACAGCATTCGTCATCTTGCTTCTGTGTGTATAAGAGCATACAGCATCGTTCAGAGACAACTTATGGGCTAATTAACGTTTCTTTGGTTAAATAAAAAAGGAACTAACATCAAACCAATCTTCCTCAGGTACAAAAAGTAGATTTGTTGTCACTGTCCATGAATAAGATGCTATTAGCCTTGCGTTCATTACACATCAGTCTTGCAAATATTCAGAGGAGATTTTTCTCTCTCTACCGCTTCTGTGATCTCACATATGGAATCGTCCAGGAGATTAATAAGCTTACACTGGCTTTATGTGTGAAAATGTCAGCTGAGACTGCACCTGACTGAACAAACAAGTCACATTTCCATATTTCATCAGTCTGTGGTGTAGCCTACCTGCCGTGGCATCAGGCATTATTGGGTTTTTATGTCTCTGGCTTTTGAAAAAAAATAAATCTGATGCAGCATCTCACTGCCAGAATCTCATTAGGGGTGAATGCAAATGTGTTTCCAACCTGTTAGAGCTTTGAAGGTGGGAGTAGAGCATGTCCTGGATGGGCTCTAATGAAGTACGGCGTAGGAGAGGAGACACTTTCATTGATGGAACTGACTTACTCGCATAAAGAGCACTTTATGTCTTTATCTCATTAATCTTAACAAAAAAACTTGGGAAAATAACCACAATTTAGCACATAAACACTCAGACAAATCTGTCATGATTGACGAGAGAAGTATGAGAGCTGGTCTGAGGAGTTATTGCACTGTCAGGTAGATTAATGACCGCGGATGAAAACAAATCAGGTAGTTATGGTATCAGCTGAACCCCCTTTTGCCTTCAGAACTGCCTTAATTCTTCATGGAATAGATTCAACAAGGTGTTAGAAACTTTCCTCAGAGATTTTGGTCCATATTGACATGACAGAATCACACAGTTGCTGCAGATTTGTCGGCTGCACATCCATGATGGGAATCTGGTAATTGTGGAGGCCATTAGAGTTTAGTGAACTAATTGAACTAAATGTTCAAAAAAACAGCTTGAGATGATTTGAGCTTTGTGACATGGTGCATTATCCTGCTTGAAGTAGCCATCAGAAAATGGGTTCACTGTGGTCATGAAGGGCTGGACATGGTCAGCAACAATACTCAGGTCGGCTGTGGCATTTAACGGACCTCAGTTGGTATTAAGAGCAAAGTGTGCCCAAGAAAATATCCTTCACACCAGCAGAAGAAGCCTGAACCGTTGATACAGGATGGTTCCATGATTTTGTAACCCCTCCTGTTCGAAATGCCCACTCTAAGTGGGACTCAAACCCTGGTCCATCTGCATGGGAGTCGGGCACCCTAACAAGAAGGATAAAGTCTCCAGTGTTGGTTGCTAGAGCACCTCTTGAGTTCAGGGGAGGTTTACACGCACAGCTCTTGCTGGCTTACGATAGTTACACTCACCCCCCTAAACCTCACTCCCATCCGGGTCACGGCACCAATGTAAACCCTCCTGTTCAAACCACCCACTCTAAAGCCCAAAGTATAGTTCACTTTTTACGTGTACACGAGGTTACAGTGCGTATCATGCGAATTTCATCATCAGAAGAGTACGCACGTACTGTACGAGCATCGCAGGATTTTTGTAACCGTACTTTTCACGCAGGTCACACATGCGCATTTAATTGTTTTTGCAATACTTAGTTTATCCACAAGGTGGCAACTGTGCCCTGGTGGCGTCGATTCACAAGGCAGTCAAAGAAAAACTGCATAAACAGAACAGAATGCATGCAAGCTACAGCGACAATGGAGGCCTACATAGATGAGAGACTGTGCGAAGAGGTTAGAAAGTACCTTCATTTGTACAACTCTAGCATGAAAGAATACAAAGATGTTTACACGGGTTGTAACTCGTGGCGAGAGATTGCTCAAAACTGTGCATGCATGAAGAAGAGTACTCGTGCGTTCAGCTGAGTCTGAGAATGTATTTGCACCTCAGAATGCTTTTATGATGCACGATTAATGTAAACAGCCCACTGCAAACACCCTTGTAATTCCCTTCAACCTTTTCGAACTTTATGAATGATTATTTTATAGAAGGTTCAAGTGGTGTGTGTGTAAGGAATTGGAAGGAAGCAGAGTACAGCTGTTTCTAAAGCATGCAGTGCCATCTGCAGTTGAAAACCAAGCTCAGAATCGATTCGAGAGAATCGCAATATGTACGGAAAATATCAGAATCGATCCAGAATCATTTCTCGATTCGCAATGCATCGATGTATTGTCCCAGCCCTATTGTTTACGCCAAATTCTAACCCTACCATCTGACTGTTGCAGCAGAAATTGAGACTCATCAGACCAGGCAACATTTTCCCAATCTTCTATTGTCCAGTTTTGGTGAGCCCGTGTGAATTGCCACCTCAGTTTCCTGTTCTCAGCTAACAGGAGTGTCACCAGTGTGTCTTCTGCTGCTGTAGCCCATCTGCTTCAAGGTTGGTCATGTTGTGCATTCAGAGATGCTCTTCTGCAGACCTCAGTTATGAATTACTGTTGCCTTTCTATCAGCTCGAACAAGTCTGGCCATTCTCCTCTGACCTCTGGCATCAACAAGGCATTTTCACCCACATTTTCTCTTTTTTCAAACTACTCTCTATAAACCCTAGAGAAGGTTGTCTGTGAAAATCCCAGTAGATCAGCAGTTTCTGAAATACTCAGACCAGCCCGTCTGGCATCAACAACCATGCCACGTTCAAAGTCACTTAGGTTTGAACTTCAGCAGATCGTCTTGACTATATCTACATGCTTAAATGCATTGATTTGCTGCCATGTGATTATTTATAAATTATTATAGATATAATACATTTGATCAAATATGTAACCATTATTACAATTATAAAAAATATTTAAATGATAAAAGCAATAAAACATAGTTTCAGAATACCAACTAGACTATTTCACTGAAACAGTGCGAGATTCTAAATTTCTAGTTGGAGAAAACTACAATAATTATTTACAGAAGTGAATGTAAAGCTGCATTAAGCCAGTCACTTGTGAAAGTGAAACTCTGCAAGATTTTTGTGAAAAATCAAATGATAGCCTATGTGACAATGCACTGAACTCCAGAATAGTGTAATTGTAGAATTAGACTACACAAATTCATCAAGACCTACAGCAAAAATATTTATTTCATTCCAAAACATCTTCCCATTAAAATATAAATACCTACTTTCAGTTTACAGACACCGAGCTAAAATATGTCGTTGCCTTTTCAAGGCTTGTACCGCCATCTTTAGGAAGCATAGTGATTTACATGTCTCTTTTGCAATGTATCACACACACACACACACACACACACACACACAGACATATTCTCATAATTGCATATTTGTAAGACTGTAAACCTCACAATTGTGACTTTTTCTATCATTTTTAATATTAAATATGACATATTTTACAATTTTCAAAGAAATATGGGGCACACAATAACACGAGGGGGAACATAGCAAACGAAAATGGCAGCGAGTCAAAATTGGCACAACACCGGAACCATTGTTTCGAGGTCTAGTGTTACCCGTGCCATTCTACTGCTGCGCTCTTACAGCAGGCGGCGCTGAGCAGCTTTGCGGCTCGTGAAGTAGTTTGATGCTGGAAGTGTGACAGGGCCACTACGAGAAGCAACGACATGGCACTAAACTTGACTATAAACAGTAGCAACCCACCTCTAGGTAAGTACAAATGCGATGTTTTGCATATATTACAAGCTACATTGCATTTTGCAGATGATCTCGCGCATCGGCTCAATAGACTGACACGCAGAATATCCTCGTGCCGTCGTGGCATAATCTAAAATTATCTGTCTGCCATTCACAATGTTCATAGGGCTTTTATTGTCTTTCCCCGCTTTTAAATTTTAATAGATTCAAAGCAAGATCATTTACAGTAGTGCTAGTTTGGTACTGCTTCCCTAAAAGTGATTCAGAAGTAATATTTTTGCATGTTTTCATTATTATGAAGGTAAGAGGGAGTTTTGTTGGTTTTGCAGTAATATGCAGAGGAAACCTAAGGTTTCCTTTATTTAAGAGACGTTCTACCATGTATTTAAAATGTAAAATGTCGTTAAAGCTGCTGAATGATATTTATTGTTTGCTTAATGAATTGAAGTGCGCCATCCAGTGCTGGTGAAGCTGTGTCACTGGCTGATGCAAGTCATTTGAAAGAGCTGTCTGAATCTGTTTGCTCCACGCCTGTCTTGAGCAGCAGGATTATCAGACTCTTTCTGTTTGTTTGCATATGTGTATTAGGGTGTAATCTTTTTAATGGTGTTGCCAGAGTAAAATTAATAATTCGAAGTGGCCTTGCTCACTACAATCTTTGCAAAATCAGTGGAAAATGTGATAAACCAGAACCAAAATGGGTGTGACAGGTTTTATGCAGTAAATTTTGGTTACACCTTAATTGTCAAACCTGATTTTCATCATAAATAAAAATCAGAGAACTAACATACATGCCAAATGCTTGCATAATATTCATGCAGATATGTAATAAGGCAATAGTATCTAGCTGCAGTATCTAGTTTCAGCTTTTAAAAAGTTTAATTTTAAAATTCTAATGAGAATGCTATTAACAGTGCTTATTGATATAAGTTTTATCCAGTGTATTTAACTAATGTAGTCCTGTTGTAAAATGTGTCCCATTTGACTGTATTTTGTGATAATTTTATTTCCTTCATGTTCATATTGTCACAAGCAGCACTTAAAGATACAGAGTATAAATATATTATATTGAATCATATCAAATTAATAACCTTTCATGATTAAAGGAAATGTGCGAATTAATATTATTGTGACAGTTCAGTTTAAGGAGTATTCGTTTGCATCAATTTAATTTTTCAGTGTATTAGGTAATGTTGTACATTAATGCAGGGCAACAAAGAAGTATAAACTAGGAAGTTATGTTAATTTTTTATAATGCAGGAACATGCCATTTTGAGCTTGGATTTGTGTTTGCATGGCTTTGTATACAGCAGGTACTAACATTGCCTGTTTTCTCTGTAATTCACCTCTCTGCCTGTAGGGGCACTGTTGACTGCTGAACATGTGAAGGGCAGCGTCAGTCTCTCTGTGAAGGAGGGCAAAGACACCATGCTCCATGTCTCTGAGTGAGTATATGGCCTGTATGAGAGTAGAAGTGCATGCCTAATCTATAATATAATAATTATAGATATTTATCAACAAATTAGGAGGAAATTGTTTTGTTATTTATACACATCATTCTGTCCTATTTCCAATTTTTCTCTCATTTGGTGTGTCTCCTTCAGTCAGGTGCAGTTCAGTGACGTGAACTCCATCACGCGTTATCTTGCCCGAGTGGCTCCGGCGTTGGGACTGTATGGTTCCAACATGATGGAGCAAACTGAGGTTAGGTTTGGGAATCATTTAGATTACTACATTCCACTGACTCTCTATAGCATATTACATTTATTTCATCGGTTAACATTTTACATTTACATTTATGCATTTGGCAGACGCTTTTATCCAATGCGACTTACATTGCATTATACTATACAATTGTATCTGAGTATGTGCAATCCCTGGGATCAAACCCATGACCTTGGCATTGCTAGTGCCATGCTCTAACCACTGAACTACAGGAAAGCTAACAATGTTGTTGATTATGTTCTGTCTTTGATTATGTTCTGTCTTTTGCAGGTTGATCACTGGCTGGAGTTCAGTGCCCGTCGTCTCTGTGGTCAGTCAGATCTGTCTTCTGCTCTGGCAGATCTGGATAAAGCTCTGGCACTGAGAACCTTCCTGGTGGGTCACAGTGTGACACTGGCTGACCTCTGCATCTGGGCTGCACTCAAAGGTCAGTCATTTGGCTATGAGAGAAATTAGACTATATATTTATTTAGTTATTTATTTGAGATGCACCGATCGGCCAGGGATCAGAATTGGATGATTTCTAACCGATGTAAAGGTCACGTTTGACGTACATTTTTGGCTTGTCAACATTCAGCTGTCGCAAATTCATTGACACTTGAAAATCAAGTTGTTTTTTTACCAGGAAAAGAGTGGTTTTGATGCACAAAGTTGTTGTTTTTTCACTTATTACAAAAATCCTTTATTTAAACCCATGAAAATGCAGATCCTGTTGTAAATAATAGTGAAAAATGTTTAAAACTGTTGTTCCATTATTACCCCTTAGCAGATTTTGATGCATATTTATGCCAAATCAAGACATCTTAACATTTGCAATAATTCTCAAGGAAATGGTGAGTCACAGGCCAAGCCAAGCTCCTACCCGCATCTGTGCCGCTGGTTTTCGTTCCTGAGCTCTCAGGTGCCATTCAGTTCTGTGGGTAGTAAATGGGCCAGCAAGATCTCCCCCAGCAAAGCCACTGTGAGTTTATTTTGTTGGCTTAATGACAGACTATTGCAGTTGTGCCTGTCCTTTTGGAGAAAAAAAAAAAAAGTCACTTTTATGTTTACAGCTAAAATTGACTTTGAACTTGGAGCATACCTTTTAAATGTTAATTAAGTTGTTAATTTGCATGGTTTTTAGTAACTTTAAACCACAAACATGCAATGCTTCTCCTACAGTGATTCCTTTTAAAGTTCCAAACTATGTTTTTAGCCTGTGGAAAAGGAAAAAAAGCAGGATCTAGGAAAGTTTGTGGAGCTCCCTGGTGCTGAGATGGGCAAAGTAATTGTGCGGTTTCCCCCTGAGGCTAGTGGGTAAGTAGTGTTAATGTCTATACATTCAAAGTCTTTCACAATATATACAAATGCTCAGAAGTTTGGGGTCGACAAGATTTTTTTTAGAAAGAAGTCTCTTTTGCTCACAAGGCTGCATTTATGGGCTAGGTGCACAAGGTGGCGCCTGTGAGGTTCGGCAATTCGAGTGTGTGCATGTTTACTTGCGATCATACTCTTCCGGTTTTAGCAATGTTTAGATTTACTGTAAGGAGAAACTTATACATTAAACTTGTTTTGACTGCTGGGGGACTAAATGGCTCAAAACTGCCTTTTTTTATTTTTTATTTTTTTTATTTTAAGTGATACAATAGATTCTATAAACAACTGTATAAAAGAATTTTCAGCTTTCTCCTGCTGTATGCACTCCGACGTTAGGCGAAAACCGGAAGTGTCTTCTTGCTAGATTGGAAATCCAACATGGCGGCCATATGCAACTAGCCCATTTGATCAAAAAAAAACAAAAAAAAACAAACAAACGTTTTCAATTGGAAAAAACTGTTTTCTATTATTATACATTTTTTAAAAATGTTATTTATTCCTGTTATGGCAAAGCTGAATTTTCAGAATTTTCCCCCATTTGGGTGTGAGCAAAAATATGCCGCTCCTTTTTTAGTAATCGAGCTTGCCAGGGTCAACTTGCAGCCTACCCAAGCTAACGAGACTCTAAATAGTGTTCTGTGCTCGTCTGTGCAGCCAATGACAGAACAGTTAGCATGCTTTGCTCGAACTTTTGCCATTGCCTTAGAACTGGAACACCGTTGTCGCATGTGAAAACAAAATGGCGGCGCCGTGTGTGGAAACGTGTAGATTAAGCGGCAGTAATATTATAATAAGATCCCCTTCCTATGTCACCGGGGAGCGAAATCTGAGCAGCTCCTTTTTCACATGCTTGCAGAGAAAGGCTTGCCAAAACAAAGTTACTGGGTTGTCCTTTTTTACGTTTTTTGAGTTGATTGATGCACGGGTGACCCGATTATAGCACTTAAACACCGAAAAAGTCACATTTTTATGATATTTTTAATTACTTAAAAAAAAAAAAAAAAACTTACTCCAAACTTTTGAAAGAGAGTGTAAATTAATGTGTCTGTAATTTATCTTTCCATCTCAGATACCTGCACATTGGTCATGCCAAGGCAGCTCTACTCAACCAGCACTACCAGGTCAATTTCAGGGGCAAGCTTATCATGCGTTTTGATGACACCAACCCTGAGAAGGAGAAAGAGGACTTTGAGAAGGTATTTTGCCTGCTTTCATACACAGTTATTTCCCATGTCCTGTATAAATGGCCCATATCCTCTCTTACCCCCCCCAAAATAAAAGAGAGGTTTTTTCACACTAATTAACACAGTATTTAAACTCAAACCTGCATCTTTGGCATGAGCACCAAGGCTCAATACATGTCTAAAACATGCAACTTCCAAATAATTATCTGTAAGGCACCCTTGGCTAAGCTAACACCTTTTGCGACAGGTCATCTTGGAGGACGTGGCCATGCTACAGATCAAACCAGACCAGTTCACCTACACAAGCGATCACTTTCCCGCTATCCTGCGCATGGGGGAGAAACTTCTACAGGAGGGCAAGGCCTACATAGACGACACTCCTCCAGACGTCATGAAACAAGAAAGGGAGCAAAGGGCCGAGTCTCGCAACCGTACCAACTGTGAGCATTACCAGTATTGGTCTTATTATTATTTGTCTTCATCACAGGAATTGTAATTTGAGGTTTTATACTGAACATGTTGTCCGTCTCTTGTCAGCTGTGGAGAAGAACATGCAGATGTGGGAGGAGATGAAGAAAGGCACAGAGTTTGGCCAGACCTGCTGCATGAGAGCAAAGATTGACATGAGCTCCAACAATGGCTGCATGCGTGACCCCACACTGTACCGCTGCAAGAACGCTGCTCATCCTCGCACCGGCAACACTTACAAGTGAGTGAACGACATACAGTTGTGGTCAGAATTATTGGCACCCTTGGTAAATATGATCAAAGGTGACTGTAAAAATAAATCAATTACAGGTTAGATTTTTGCTGATTTTATGAATTAATGATCAAAAGGATAAACAATGCAGATTTATTTTTACAGTCACCTTTGATCATATTTACCAAGGGTGCCAATAATTCTGATCACAACTGTACTAGTGTTACCAGCATACAAGCTATTTTTTATTTGGTCTTAGTCTTGTCAAATGTCCTTTTTTTTATTTTATTATTTTTTTATCATTTTAGTCATGTTTAGTTCAGTTTGTTGTTTTTTTTTAGTCATGTTTTAGTTGATTTAGGCCGGTTTCACAGACATAGCTTAGATTAAGCCAGGATTAGGTCTTGGTTCAATTATGACATTTAAAGGATTAGGACATTTTCTTCAACAATACTGAGTGTTGATATAATCACAGTAAGTGTTTAGGGATGTTGGTGTCATCTGTGTCCTAATCATGGGACAAAAAGGTAGTCATCAAACATTTTCCGTCATAGTTTTCATTAATGAATTTGTCACTGTTATACATGCTTCTGAATATGGCCAAATGATGGCCCTCACTGATGATGTTCTTATACTTTCTTTTTCACTCCTTCTATCCAGAGTGTACCCCACATACGATTTTGCGTGCCCCATTGTGGACAGTGTTGAGGGGGTGACTCATGCCTTGCGTACCACTGAGTACCATGACAGAGACGAGCAGTACTACTGGGTAATAAATGCTATTGGTCTGCGTAAACCGTACATCTGGGAGTACGCCCGACTCAATCTTAACAACACTGTGCTCTCCAAGAGGAAGCTCACCTGGTTTGTCGACCAGGGCTATGTGGATGGCTGGTGAGTATCATGAGAGCCCTCACTGTCTTTACTTTTATAGAAAAGAACTCTTTTTGATTACATGGTAAAATGCTTTTCTTGCTCTCCCCATCTTTCCTTCCTGCAGGGATGACCCGCGTTTTCCCACAGTCAGAGGTGTGCTACGTAGAGGAATGACTGTGGAGGGACTCAAACAATTCATTGCAGCTCAGGTATGTGTATTTCTTGTAATGACGTTTGGGCTAGAATACAAAAGTTGTTACAGTGATTTTACCACAGCAATGGCTGTTTTTTGCTGTGGCACTGGTAAAATCTCTGTAAA
This sequence comes from Hypophthalmichthys nobilis, assembly GCA_037950665.1. Taxonomy (NCBI): domain Eukaryota; kingdom Metazoa; phylum Chordata; class Actinopteri; order Cypriniformes; family Xenocyprididae; genus Hypophthalmichthys; species Hypophthalmichthys nobilis. The sequence continues at coordinate 31,455,367 of CM075478.1, forward strand.
TTGCACACTATATAAAATGGCAAAGACAGCAAATTTATAAAAGACATTAGTAGCTATGTTTCCATCAACCTATTTTTATGCGCATTTTGGGAAATCGCATAAAAAAACGGCAAGATGCGCATAAATGGGCATAAACTTAGCTCAGCTGAGGCGGATAAATTTTTATGCGATAGGAAAACGTGCATAAACTACGATGGAAACACTTTTACAGAATAAATTCCTTGATTCGCATCAAAAAAGACGTGACTTCGCGATCGGACGGCGTAACTGGACCAACCTGCTGACTGATCTCGTTGCACAGCATCTGAAATGCTGTTTCGGTCATTCTGTAATGCCTGAGCAAAGTCGGTTGTTAAAGTGGTTTGGTATAATTCCCTCCCAGAAGCGTCAAACACCAGGCATCTGAGTGCAAGGTAACATTACAGCATTTGAGTTTCGTAATTTATTATATAAGAAATTATTATATACAGTGGCTTCTACTGCAGTTACTTCCATTTTTCTTAGTAATATTTAGCGCTAGTTTATCAGGAAGTGACTATTTTGTTCTCTTCGACTCACTGGATGGAAAACAGTGCTTTGTTAGCAAATGTTTTGTGATATTCCAAATTTGCACACAAGTTAAATTCGCATCTTTGATAGAAACATAGCTATTGGTCCATAAACAGTTTTTTTTCAATTAGCTTTTATAGCTATTAAACCTTTTTTTTTAATATATAAATTATAGTTAGTTTTTTTCCCCCACATCTGCAGTCTTTACACTTCAGTACAATTCTTTTATCAATATGATTCACATTTTTCTTTTCTGTCCATTCCACTGTGTTACAGGGAGGCTCGAGATCTGTAGTCAATATGGAGTGGGACAAGATCTGGGCTTTCAACAAGAAGGTAAATATTAAAACCACGTCCAGGGTCCATCATGGCTGCACCTGTTCTCCAGCTGGTCCTTGTCATCCCACTCATTCACTAGTTTAAATACCCTGAATAGCTGGCTAGCATCTTTGTATTCTTTGAGCAATATACTGTCAAGCAAAACTTTAATTTGAAACTAATTTTCAACACTTTATCCTCTAATCTCTATTCTCTCAGTATGCCATTCACATTTAATGCTTCACTCTGCCTTTTACATTTGCACGTCACCCTCCCTCCCACTCTGTCTCATTCTCTGTGACTAACTGAAAAGAACTTGCATTTACTTGTTGTTTATTAAAGTCAGAGTAATTGAGAGTACTACTTAATTAATATTAAGAAATTAATAATTAAAATAGGAGCCACTTGTTCTGTGTTGCTTTTAATTGTGCTTTCATGTCTTATAGCCACCATCTTTCAAAAGCTGCACACATTTGTAATTCTGCGTCTGACACGTTATCTAGACCTCATTTCCTGCATCAAGCATGACCTGAGCTCTTTAACACACTGCTCATAAGCTGCAAACTTTAGTTGTCTCTTCTTTTCTTGGTTTGGTACCATTCATTTTTTCACCCATTTCTTAAATGGAATACTTCACCCAAAAATGCAAATTGTCATCATTTACATTTGTTTTCATTTTTGGGTCAATTATTGATTTAAAGGGCTAGTTCACTCAAAAATGAAAGTTCTGTCATCAATTACTAGCCCTCATGTCCTTCCAAAGTTCATCTTGGAAATACTAATTGAAGGATTAGTTCACTTCAGAACCAAAATTTCCTTATACTGTTCTCACCCCCATACCATTCAAGATGTTTATGTCTTTCTTTCTTCAGCCGAAAAGAAATTAAGGTTTTTTTAAGGAAAACATTCCAGGATTTTTCTCCATGTAGTGGACTTCAACAGTTACCAACGGGTTGAAGGTCCAAATGTCAGTTTCAGTGCAGCTTCAAAGAGCTCTACATGATCCCAGACGAGGAATAAGGGTCTTATTTAGCGAATGTTTTTCGTCATTTTCTTTAAAAATAAACATTTATATACTTTTTAACCACAAATGGTCGTCTTGCACTTCTCTGCACCAAGCATTACGTAATCATGTTGGAAAGGTCACGCGTGACGTAGGAGGAAGTACCGATCTCATGGTCTCCTCCAACTTCAAAATCGTTGTTTTACCTTTTTTTTTTTTTGTAAAGGGCGTATGACTAGTCTTTGCATGTTCGCTTTGTAAACACTTGCTCGGTACTTCCGCCTACATCACGCGTGACCATTCCAACGTTTCCAATGTAATGTGTGGTGCATCGCAGAGCTAGTTGCAAGATGAACATTTGTGGTTAAAAAGTATATAATTTTTAATTTTTTTAGAAAATGGTCGATCGTTTTGCTAGATAAGACCATTATTCCTCGGCTGGGATCGTTTAGAGCCCTTTTGAAGCTGCACTGAAACTGACATTTGGACCTTCAACCTTTTGAACCCCAGTGAAGTCCACTATATGGAGAAACATCCTGGAATGTTTTCCTCAAAAACCTTCATTTCTTTTTGACTGAAGAAAGAAAGACATAAACATCTTAGATGACACAGGGGTTAGTAAATTATCAAGAAATTTTAATTCTGAAGTGAACTAATCCTTAAAGTTATTTTTAATGATACCTGAGAGATTTCCTTTACTCCATTGAAAGTCCATTCCAACAAAACCTTTGACCTTTAAAAGATTTCATAAAGACTTTGTTAAAAGTAATCCATATAAATCGAACGGTTTATAATTACATATAAACATTGATCACAGCACATACAAAAATGATGCACAGAAGCTCAAACATGCATGCTTGACATGTGACACATGCAAACCTCCTATGTTCTTGCAAGTACGGGTGAGCTTCCGTTGACCATATATGATGTGCTCCATATACAGAGCTTAACAAATTTATTAGACCACCTTTCAAAATAAAGAGAGAAAACAAATAGTTTAGGAATCTGTCAAACTCTTTGGTCTTGATAAGAGCTTGTGTTCTTGCTGGCATTGTTTTTTATGTACTTTTCCACAGTCTCTGTTGTTATTGACTTCCAAATAGTTTCTAGTTGTTCCCAAAGACTTGCTTCCGATGAAACTTCAGTTGCAATCTATCTTTCAATCCATTAAATCTGAACAATAATTATATTTTAGCATTATAAACACTACTGTGACTGAAGAGCTTACACATACTCGTGTGGATTAACATTACAGAAACATAAAAAAATGATTTTGGTAATCATCAATACTATTAGTTTAGGGCAGCTGTAACACAAACCTTACATTGGGCAGTGGTCTAAAACAAAAGAAGCACTATGTGCTTTGATCAATGTTCATATGTAAAGCCTAATTTGGATCTTTATATCTTATAAAGTGAACTTGTCAGATTAAACCGCTCGATTCAAATGGACCTCTTTGACAATGTCTTTATGAAGCTTTTGAAGTTTTGGAGGAGCTTTCAGTGGAGTTAAAGAAATCAGGTTTCATTATTTCAAAGATGAACAAAAGTCATACAGGTTTGGAATGACATGGGGGTGAGAAAATGATGACAGAGTTTTCATTTTTGGGTAAACTAACCCTTTTACATCGTCAACTCTTGGTACTAATTTGTCTAAGAGTAGGAATGTTGTTTTTATAAAACCTCTTAATTTGTTCAGAGAAATTGCCTCTAGTGGGTCAACTTCTGGTCAGAGTGCCCTGATTTAGGTTGGCACATGAGCGGTAATGCTTGTGATTTCATATCACATTGAAACACTTCCCGTTCTGTCTGTCTCTGAGCTCTGTGTCCCCAGTTCTACATTAAATTGCATCTCACTCTTCTGTTTACAAGCTGCCAGTTAGCTGTAAAAAGGTACTCCTCTTCCTCCTTCCTCTTGTTCCTCTTCCTCGTGTTTCCCCTGCCCCTGTATTGTCTGCTCTTTCTTTCCCTATAACTTTCTATTTCCTGATCTACGGCTTTCACAAAAGTCCAAATTATTCATCTGGCAGATGGATTCTTCACTCAAAAATGAAAAATCCCTAATCATTTAGTCGTTCCAAACCTTATGATTTTCTTAATTCCTGTGAAACACAAAATAATTTGCAATTTCCTGGCTGCTTTTAACAAAAAAGTTTGACCTTACAATCTGAAAGAACTGCTGTCTATTATGATGTTAACATGAATATGAGAATTCAAATCTTCTCTCTTTTTCTTTTTTCTGACTACTTGAATCATTACATGGGAGGAAAAAATAAATATCTGCTGATATATCTGCCTTGCTGATATATCGGTCAACCACTATTTAATAGTATGTTAGTTTTTGCTGTGCTTAAGAACTGTAAAATTTCAGTGGTATTGTATCGCCTGCTGGAATAATTGGTATTTGGACAACCCTGGTCTGCAATCTTGTTCTTCTTTTTTCCTTCTGACTTCCTCTCATTTGCAGCTTTTATCTGTGTTTATCACTCATTTCCACCCCTCATACAGCTTCTGGCAGATTCTATATTTTAAGGTGAAAATACATTAGAGCAATTCATGGTGTTCAGTCAAACTTATTCAGCTTTAGCGCTCCCCAGTGACACATTTCAAACCTTTTGCTCTTGATTTCTCTCTGAAAACCTGATAACTGTTGTCAGCTCCCTCATTTCCCAGTCAGATAACATTAATACTTACTGTTTATGTTGTAAACCTACCAAAAATAAAGGCTCCAAGCAGTTTTGGGCAGTAATTATGTTTGGCTTCCCCTGCTCTTCATATCACTCTACCTGTCCTTACTCATCCTGTTTCATCTGTTGATCTGTCCACCATTCAGAGCAATGTGAGAGCAAAGAAGCTTTGGTGGTTTTATGTGGACTCTTATCTAAAGAATCATTTGTTCCCCTCTCTCTCGCCCTCCCTGTATAGGTCATTGACCCAATAGCCCCAAGATACACTGCCCTACTAAGCTCTCAGGTTGTGCCAGTCTTCATTTCTGAAGCCAAGGAGGAAATGAAAGAGGTTGCCAAGCATCCCAAGGTAATAAAATCTGCATGCACGCACCCCTAAAGAACTTGTCAGTAGTTCAGTTCATATGTTGGTAGGTAATATACTGTATAAAGAGAGACGGGTATATAAATTAGGCCTTGTCATTTAAGTCACATCCTATTTTGTGGGGATTTGCAGAATGCAGATGTGGGAATGAAGCAGGTGTGGTATGGGCCAAAGGTCTTTATTGAGGGTGCTGATGCAGAAACATTCACAGAGGGCGAGACCGTGACCTTCATCAACTGGGGAAACATCATCATCACAAAAATCCACAGGTAAAACTTTAAAAATACAAGACCCCTTTGCGTGCTCTGGCGCCAACTCTGTTACAATTTAAAATATCTGTTTTCAAATTTAATACATTTTAAAATGTTATTTATTATTCTGATGGCAAAGCTAAATTTTCAGCAGGCATTACGCCAGTCTTCAGTGTCACATGATCCTTCAGAAATCATTCTAATATGCCGATTTCATCCCTTAAGAAACGTTTCTTTTCACTATCACGTTGTTGCTTAATATTTTTGTGGAAACCGTGATATATATATATATATTTTTTTTTTTTCAGGATTCTTTGATAAATAGAAAGTTCAAAAGAACAGCATTCATTTGAAATATTTTTTTTTTTAACATTATAAATGTCTTTACTGTCATTTTTGATCAATTTTATGTCATGGCTGAATAAAATATTTCTAGGGCTGCCCCTTAATATTCAATAAAAAGTTTAGTTGACCAAATTTTAATTAGTCAGTCGCAGAAAGAAAAAACTTCAGTGCATGACGGACACATCATTAACACTACTGGTCCATGTGGTAATTGTCAGACAAGAAAATCTAAACGTTCGCCTACTCATCGACGTCAGACATGACTTATCATTTGAAATGATTTAAGTAGTAGCCTAACATTAGCCACTTTACATGGCCGCTCACTCTGTTAACCTAGATAAATGTGCTCTATTATTAGGCGCAGATCCAAGTGTGTGGAGTGGAAGCTAAATTAGTACCTTGACGTGTTTAACTTAACGTGCATGTCTCTCTATAGGCGTGTCCACTATATTGAGATTCATTTTTGCAGCTGACACTAAACCAGAAAACACTAGTTTATTAAAGGGACAGTTCACACAAAAATGAAAATTATCCCATGATTTACTCAACCTCATCATCTTTCAGACGAACACAATTGGAGATGTATTTAAAAATATCCTGGCTCTTCCAAGCTTTATAATGGTAGTGAACGGGGGGTGTGATTATGTTTTGAAGCGTCAAAAATGCATCCCTCTGTTATAAAAGTAATCCATATGGCTCCCCAGGGGGTCTTTTGAAGCAAAGCGATGTGTTTTTGTAAGAAAAATATCCATATTTAAAACTTTATCAGAAGGTCATGAATTAGAAGTCTAAAATGATCATTTTTAAAGAGAAATGTCAGAGGGTTTTGATATAAGAGAAGAGGAGCTTGAGGCTACTCCTGCATCCTGCGTCATACATCATGTCAGGGGTTACTCATTTGGCGCAAGTCGACTTGTGTAGAATGCATACGGTCCTCTGGCGGAAGCTAGTTATTTGAATTTATAAAGTTGTAAATATGGATATTTTTCTTACAAAACCCATCGCTTCACTTCAGAACGCCTTTATTAACCCACTGGAGCCGTATGAATTATATTTATGATGGATGGATGCGTTTTTTTGGGCTTCAAAACAGGCCCCCCATTCAATACCATTATAAAGCTTGGAAGAACCAGGATATGTGCATCTACATGTGCATTTACACGTAGATGTGCTGCTGATGTCTTCTGTCTTGGTGCCTGCAGGGACAGCAGTGGAGCGATCTCGTCTCTAGATGGTCGTCTGAACCTGGAGAACACTGATTATAAAAAGACCACCAAGATCACCTGGCTCGCTGAATCCAGCCGTGCCCCCCTCCTGCCTGCTGTGTGCGTCAACTACCAGCACCTCATAACCAAACCAGTCTTGGGCAAGGATGATGATTTCAAGGATTACATCAACAAGAACAGCAAGGTGTGGTACTGAAGTCTCAAATGTTATGTCATATTATTACAATTTAAAGTAGCATTTTTAAATAAAATAGAGAGGAGCTGTTTATTCCTGTGATCAATTTTCAGCATCATTACTCCTGTCTTCAGTGTCACATGATCCTTCAGAAATCATTCTAATATGCTGATTTACTGCTCAAGAAACATTTATCAATGTTGATCAAAAAAAGTTGTGCTGCTTTTATAGTTTTGTAGTCGTTTTTTTCAGGATTCTTTGAATGGAGAGTTTAAAAGAATAGCATTTATATGAAATACAATTTTTGCTGCATTAATATCTTTACTGATGCTTTTGATCAATTTATTGTCCTTGCTGAACAAAAGTATTAAATTCTTAGAAAAATGACCCCAAACAGTAATGTTTTGAACAGTAGTGTATATAGTTTAAATGCTAATGTGTATTAAAAATAATTTTGTTTCCAGATAGAGGAGAAGATGATTGGAGACCCTTGCTTGAAGGACTTGAAGAAAGGTGACATCATACAGCTGCAGAGACGGGGTTTCTATATCTGTGATCAGCCTTATGAGCCAATCAGGTGTCATCTCTAATCTGTTTAACACATTCTTATAAATCTGTTGTAACATTTAAAGTCCACCTGTAGTCAATAATTTGATCCCTTAAAACTCATCTTTGATCACCAAAATTACATATTTAATTTTTTTTTTTCCTGTAAAAAAAATATTCATGCCTTAAAATAGCTTGAACATAACTCTACACCCTTGCTTAATTTAGTATACGTGGATCTATGAATATGCTAATTAACCCCGCCTCCACTCATTCGCATGAGCTCAGAGATCCACTCGGTCAACTTACTGAGGTAAACGCTGCACAATATCGCTTTTTACAACGTCGGACACATAACAGTAATTAATATAATTCGCCTTTTGCTTGACTGTTATCAAACCGCTAATAATGTGTTGCTAATGTTACACAAACCATATTCCCGTTCTCCATCTCGGAGTCAGACAGCTGCCTTCTAAAAATCAGCATCTTTACAAACGCTTTGAACAACACAGAACGTCAGTGGAGAAAGGCATATAGTTCATCATAACATCGTAGTATACATCATATACATAATTCACCCACTGTATTGCTAAATCTACCCAATTTTTCATATAAACAGAAAAATATACTGGGATAACCTGGCTTCATTTGAGACTCCCTTGCTCCAGAACGCTCATAGTTAATGATATGCTAAAGCCTGCCCGCACATTGAGGTGATTGGTTACAAAGTAGTTTGTGATGTCAGAAACACCAGCTATTTCAAACCGCATTTTTGAAACTGTCTTTAGATCACTGCCGTTTTAAAGAGAAAATACTCAGCAATGGTGTTGACTTAGACATATATACGACATTAAAAACTTGATGTTCACCACAGGGGGACTTTAAATACATATATATATTTCTGTCTTTATGCTCCATTTGTAATTCTGTACTTCGTTTGATTATTAATTTAGCCCGCACAGCTGCAAGGAGAGTCCCTGTGTCCTGCTCTATATCCCAGACGGACACACGAAAGAGATGCCCACTGCTGGCTCCAAGGACAAGAGCAAGAGCCAGACAGCTGCTAAACCTGTGAGCACAGAATTGGATCCATCCATTTGTTCTCCGAACAACTCTGTTTTCAAACATTGAAGAAAATGATCACTCTTGTCATATCGTTCTTCCCTCAGGTGAAGGCTGAGTCTGCTCCTTCGAGCAAAGCCAAGCTGGCTCCTGTCTCCAGCCCTGCGCCATCAGCATCAGGAGACGCTTCCTCCCTATACTCCAGCATTGTGGCTCAGGGAGACCTGGTCAGGCAGCTCAAGACAGACAAGGCACCTAAAGAGCAAGTGGATGCCGCTGTAAAGCAGCTCTTGGCTTTGAAGTCGGAGTTTAAACAACTGACCGGACAGGAGTACAAACCTGGCATGGCTCCACCTACTTCCGCCCCAACACAAAAGAGCTCTGCCCCCACTCCTGCAGCAGGAAGTCCAAGCCCCGCCTCCACTGGTTGTCCGTTCACTCGTGTTGCTGAACAAGGCGAGGTGGTCAGAAAACTGAAGGCTGAAAAAGCACCCAAGGTCTGTTTCAGTCGCTGTTGCATAATTTAGTGAGCTGCCTACCATTCAGTCACTTTTAAGGGTCTGCTTCATTTAGGGTGCTTTTGATTGTTTTTTGAGAGTTTTTCATTGTTGACCACATCTCCATTTTACAGGAGCAAGTAGATGCTGCAGTAAAACAGCTCTTGGCTCTCAAAGCTGAGTTCAAACAGCTCACTGGCCAAGACTACAAACCAGGGATGGCTCCTCCCACAGCATCTCCCACAAAGCCAGCCCCTTCATCTGACTCCTCCCCTGCTGCCATATATGGGCATGTGTCTGAACAGGGGGAGCTGGTCAGAAAGCTGAAAGCAGAGAAAGCACCAAAAGTGAGAGACTAGTTACATCTTGCCTTAGATTATGATGATAATTTTTAATTTAAACTATATATATATATATATATACACATTATATAATGTGTATATATAATGTGTATATATATATATATATATATATATATATATATATATATATATATATATATATATATATACACATTATATAATGTGTATATATAATGTGTATGTGTATATATGTGTATGTGTATTTATATATTGCCCAAGACTATTATATAATATATTCTCCTAACCTATTTTTGTTTTATAGTACTCAATATCTGTTGCAGATATGCATCTTTAGCTAGTCATTAAATATTACAAAAAATATATATTGCAAATAATAGCTTTATAATATATATAATTATTATATATAAATAACTTATATTATATATTTATAAATGCATGTTTATAATATAAATAAAATGGATCTATGTTTATTTTTTATATATATAATTTTTTTTTTTTTTTTTTTCAGGAAACGTGTGTAATTTGTAATTTACTTGTTGGTAAAGCACCATGTTTTCTTTTTTCTCCTCAGGACCAGGTTGATGCAGCAGTGAAGCAGCTTTTGGCTCTGAAGGCAGAATATAAGCAGGTGACGGGGCAGGATTACAAACCTGGAGTTCCCCCTGCTGGTAGCTCTCCATCAACTCCAGCTCCAGCTCCAGCTCAGCCTGCCGCCACCACAGTTTCAGTGTCGGTCCCCTCTGACAGCTCTCCTAAGTCTATTTACGATCGAGTCACTCAACAAGGAGACCTTGTGAGGAAACTGAAAACAGACAAGGCACCCAAGGTTTTTGACTCCTTTCAGTTTTTGTCATAGTTTTTACAGGGTTTGTTCACCCAAAAATGAGAATTGTCATCATTTACTCACCCTCATGGCATTCCAAACCTGTAAGACAAAATTTCAATTAAATAGGAGGGACAGAATGCTCTCAGATTTCATCAGAAAGATCTTCATTTGCTTTCCGAAGATCAACGAAAGTCTTAGGGGTTTGGAACGACATGAGGGTGAGTGAGTAATGACAGAATTTTCATATTTGGGTGAACTAACCCTTTATAATATCTAATTTTTAAATGATTCTACGTAGTATTCAACAATTCTTCATATTTTTACAGGATCAGGTAGATGCTGCTGTGAAGCAGTTGCTGAGTCTTAAAGCTGAGTACAAGCAGCAAACTGGGCAGGAATACAAACCAGGCATGTCTCCTTCCTTTGGCCCCGCCCCTGCACAATCTAGTCCCGCCCCACCTCAATCCAGCTCCTCCCCTCAGGCTCAAGCTCTGTTTTCAGACATAGCCCAGCAGGGTGAGCAAGTGAGACGGCTTAAAGCAGAGAAAGCTCCTAAGGTTTGTTTGAATTTGTTTGCAAACTTGTTTATGAAATATTACATTTTTATTTTAGCACTCATGATATTCTAATTTGTTTTTTAGGATCAAGTTGATAAAGCAGTGAAAACTCTACTTGAGCTGAAGGGCCAGTATAAAGCCCTCACTGGGGAGGAGTACAAGCCTGTGACTACCCCAGGAGGCTCAGGGAACACGGGGGGAGAAGACAAGAGCCGCAAGGAGCGGGAGAACAAATCTGAAAAGCAGGGAGGAGGAGGACGTAAGCAGCAAAAGGGAGGAGAGAAACCTCAACAAGGTCAAGACTCTGGAGCAGCTGGAGCAGGAGACGGCCAAGGGCCAAAGAAACAGACACGGTGAGAGGCAAAATCGCAAAGTAATCCGTACAGTGTCAAATGCCATTTATTTGTTTTTGTTGAGACATGAATAACTACTTAAATGGAGGCTTGAGAAAGTTTTGCAGTTGATTTAGTACTGCCTCAACTGGTTTTGTCCTCCAAGACTAAACCCAGAATGCAGCCTCTCTTGTCTGAATGTCTTTTTCAGACTGTAAGCTGTGTACATGGACACTTAACTAAAGGATATTCAGTTATGAATTAAGGAAATGTTGCATTTACAAGAAGGATTTGTAGATTCACTAATTTTGTGTTTCTCAAATGTAGGCTGGGACTGGAGGCAAAAAAAGAGGAAAACTTGGCTGATTGGTACTCACAGGTAAACTGCTTGTATGATTTTGCAAACTGTTGAAGAACTATCTTTATAAAGATCATTTTGTTCAGCCGTTTAAAAATCTTTGCTGGTTTTAGGTCATCACTAAAGCAGAGATGATCGAGTACTACGACGTCAGTGGCTGTTATGTGTTGAGGCCCTGGTCTTACGCTATTTGGGATGCCATCAAAGAATTCTTTGACCGGGAGATCAAGAAGCTGGGTGTGGAGAACTGCTACTTCCCCATGTTTGTCTCTCAGGCTGCCCTTGAGAAGGAGAAAACCCACATTGCAGATTTCGCACCAGAGGTGATGAGTTGGAAAGAATGAAAGAATAGAAGTTTAGAAGTCAGATTTTTTTTTTTTTTTTTAAGAAATTAATACTTTTATTCAGCAAGGATGCATTAAAGGATTAGTTCATTTTCACAAAAATTCCTGATAATTTACTCACCCCCATATAATCCAAGATGTTTCTTTCTTTCTTCAGTGGAAAGAAAATTAAGGTTTTTGAGGAAAACATTCCAGGATTTTTCTCCATATAATGGACTTCAATGGGTTGAAGGTCTAAATGTCACTTTCAGTGCAGCTTCAAAGGGCTCTAAACGATCCCAGATGAGGGTCTCATCTAGTGAAATGATCTGTCATTTTCTAAAGAATTGCCTTGCCTTGCTTTACGTAGGCGGAAGTACCGAGCAAGTGTCTACAAAGCGAATGTGCAAAGACTAAGTCAAACGGCCTTTACAAAAAAAAGGTAAAACAGTGGTGTCGGATGATTTTGAGGTTGGACGAGAAAAGAGTTTTTCCCCTACAGTGGTACTTCCGCCTATGTCATGCGTGACCTTTCTAATGTGATTACGTAATGCACATTGCAGAGCTAGTGCAAGACGAGCATTTGTGGTTAAAAAGTATATACGTTTTTATTTTATTTTTTTTAAGAAAATGACCGATCATTTCACTAGATAAGACCCTTATTCCTCATCTGGGATTGTGTAGAGCTGTTGGAGTCCACAATATGGAGAAAAATGCTGGAATGTTTAAATTGAGTAAATTATCAGGAAATGTTATTTCTGAAGTGAACTAATCCTTTAAATAGTTCAAAAGTCACAGTAAATACATTTATAATGTTAATGCATCACTTTCCCCACAGAAATATTAAGCAGCACAACTGTTTTCAGCATTGAAATTTTACTTGATAATTTTATTAGAATAATTGGATCATTATTGCAGTGATTATGATGTTTTTAGCATGTTATATATTTGGCAACAGTTCTTCTAACCCTAATTGATGGCGAGTGACCAATTTCTAGTCAAGCTCTTGTATTGACAATGCAAGAGGTGAGCACTAAAGTCTCCTCCAGCACATCCCAAAAACTTTCAATAAATTTCAGGGTCTGGACACAGAGGTGCCACTTCATGTGTGAAAATGATTCTTCAAGCTCCTTCCAACCATTGTAATCCTGGAATATGGCCATGATGTGTCTTCATACATGGTTGTTTAAGAAATGAAAAACTACACACTCCATCAATTAGGGTTAGGAGAACTGTTGCCAAACATATAACGTGCTAGAAACATCATAATCACTGCAGTAATGATCCAGTCATAGACTCTTAGGCATTTGCTTATTTAAATCCAAACAGCGACTTTTTTGGGGGTCAGGCGGTGAATATTAAAATAGAAGAAAAGTATTTTATTTTTTGATAAAATAAGTGCATTTTTTTATATTATAATAATGGATGATTGGAACAAGATCATATTATGGTGGATCATATTTGGGGCTTTTCAGTGTGTGGATAAGGGGATATTTGTTATGAACAGCCACTCAAAGATCTGTGCTTTTTATCTGCAAATGTCTTTAGGTCGCTTGGGTGACAAGATCAGGAAAGACAGAGCTGGCGGAGCCCATCGCTGTGCGTCCTACTAGTGAGACAGGTGAGCAACTGCAGCTGTACCTGAAATGGACTGGATTCTTTATTTTAGTCTTTTTAATAAATCCGCATTCTTCTTGCATTGATGTAGTGATGTACCCTGCCTATGCCAAGTGGGTCCAGTCACACAGAGATCTGCCAATCAAACTCAACCAGTGGTGCAATGTCGTGGTCAGTTTCAGCCTCAGTCATAAACTTTAAAAAACACGTCTAAATTAAAGGTCTGTGTATTCATTCAGTTTTTTGCTGTTCTCAGCGTTGGGAGTTTAAACACCCCCAGCCCTTCCTGAGGACCAGAGAGTTTCTGTGGCAGGAGGGACACACAGCATTTGCCACCAAAGAGGAAGCTGAAGAAGAGGTTGGTTGGATGTGATCAGTCACACCTCACTCAAAACTTAATATTTACATGCTGATCCTGAAATTATTGTACCATGTTTCTGACCCTCCCACTCTTTTAACCTTCATGTGTGCAGGTGTTGCAGATTCTGGACCTGTATGCTCGGGTGTACGAGGAGCTGATGGCCATCCCTGTGGTCAAGGGCAGGAAAACAGAGAAGGAGAAGTTTGCAGGAGGAGACTACACAACCACTGTGGAGGCTTACATCTCAGCAAGTGGCAGAGCAATTCAGGTAAGCCTTTGGTTTGCAAGACCTCAAGGCCCCGAAGTACTTAAAGCGAAACTGAAGAGCGAACTAGTTTGATGTCATAAAAAAAAAAAAAAAAAAATCAGGCTAAAACAAATTTTGTTTTGGGAGTTCGAAACTGCTTGCTAGGGGTGTAACGGTACATGTATTCATCTCGAACTGTCACGGTTCGGTGCATACAGTCAGACAACGAATACAGTCAGTCACAGGCTATCCACACTACAGTCCATAATGCATTGTAGCCTCACCACTTTTAACCAGCATTAACCACCAATAATCAAAATAAGCTATGTGTTTTGTTACTTTCGATAAGAAACAAAGTGTCATCTTTCAAGTTCTGTCTGTTTTATCATGAAATTCAAACAATAAATGCTTTTTTGATGCGGCACAACAGATTGTTGTATAGGCACCTCAGTTCAAGCTGCAGTTAAAGCGAATGAATACGATCATCCCTTCCTCTTCACTACTAGTTATAGAATGAACATGAATGAACATCTGAAGCCATGTTGAAAGATACAGCACAACTTACTGAAACATATATTGTGTAATTGCTCAATCAGTGTTTCAACCACGGAAAGACGTTAATAAAACAGCTTGTAAACAATGTCACAGCATTACACTTACCTCAGAAAAGCCATTCAGTGTCCACAGCTTGTTAGTTCGCTCTTTCGCTAAATATATGCACTATATTAGCCTATATATTAATTATATTTTCCAGTGGCATCTTAAAAACACGTGCGTGAGATGCTGGAAACCACTCAAGACACAAATACAGCGTTCAAAGACGTCCAACTAGTGCATATTTATGCAAAAAAAAAAAAAAAACAATGGAAAAGCACAGTGGAACACTGTGGAAGTCGGACATATTTAAAAATCGATGTTTTTCATTTTGACAATTTAAAAAGTCGTTTGACTCAAGAATCATTTTTTCCCCCCAACTCTATTGTTTAGTAGTTGTGCTTGCTAAGGCAAGAATCACTATTACTATTGGTTAGATTTTGGGTTAGGGATGTGCAACATGTTAAAAACACTCAGAACACCTTAGCAATGCCCTGGAGAACACCTGCAGCACCCTGAAATGTTTACGTTTTAGAAAATGTTTACATTTCAAAAAATGTAAAAATTTACCTGTAGGGTGTGTAAAAGAAGTATTGTAGCGGTATCAATGTGCTGCAGTAAGATCTAAAAGTCTCCTTATCGCTCTCAGGGTGCCACATCCCATCACCTGGGCCAGAACTTCTCCAGGATGTTTGAGATCATTTTTGAGGACCCTAAGAAACCAGGCGAGAAGCAGCTGGCCTACCAGAACTCATGGGGAATCACCACTCGGACCATCGGGGTCCTGACGATGGTTCATGGAGACAACATGGGTCTGGTGCTGCCACCCAGGGTAGCATGTCTACAGGTGTGCTGGAGATCATCATTTCTTCTTGGTTATAATGGATCATAGCAATGTATGCAAACTTACACTCTGATTCGCAGGTTGTCATCATTCCTTGTGGCATCACAGCCACTCTACCAGAAGCAGAGAAAGACCTTCTGTTGGCCCAGTGCTCCAAGTATCTTTCCAGACTACAGGAGGCCAATATCAGAGTCAAGGCTGACCTGCGTGATAACTACTCACCTGGCTGGAAGTTTAATCATTGGGAGCTGAAGGTATGGAGGTTCTCCATCTCCGCTGAATCGCAACAATTAGAGCTGCTTAATTATGGCAAAAATCATAATTGTGATGGTTTTGGTCAGTATTGTAATCATGATTATGATGATTAGGAGTGGGTGATGTGACCTAAATCTTATATAATCTTATAGGTTTTTGTTGTTGTTGTTGTTGTTGTTTTTCAATGATAAATATTTATGATATGATATATATTTGGTGCATAGTTCAGCTCCAACCCTGATAAAAACTCACCTTTCTAGTATCCCTTCAGACCTTGATTAGCTTGTTCAGGTGTGTTTGATTAGGGTTGAAGCAAAACACTGCAGGACTGTGGCTCTCCAGGGCCAGCGTTCGCCACCCCGATATATATCAAATATAATTTCCTGCAAATAAGGCTGCCATGATATCAAAATTTTGGATACTAGTGAAGTTTCACAATTCTTGATACCAATTTCGATACCGCAGCAGAAATTAATACTAGGCTGAAGTAAACAATCAGTGATACAATAAAACCAATATGTTACATTTGGGCTTTTATGGAGGGGCTAGGGTTGTCAAAAACACCGGTACTTTGGTAGCAAGTTGGTACTAAAATTTAAAAAATTTTACAATACCATTTTTGCATTTCTAGCATTTCTCATAGGTGTTTAAGTTAGTCAGATTTTTAGTTTCACTGCATGCTTTAGCATTCTGCACACTCGCAAATTCTTTCATTATTACCAACAAAGTGTATGTAAATAAGATGTAAATAATGATTTTCAAGGTAATGTTCTTTGCACCTGAATAAACTGGTAATTATCATCATGAATTTAATTTAATATTTTTATTTACAAATGGTTAACTGAATTAGTAAAATAGTTCCAGCAGTTTTTGCTATGATACCAAAATTGGTACAAAGAACCGTGAAATTTTACTGGTATTGGTACCGGCTACTGGAATTTTGGTACCGTGACAACCCTTTGATGGGGCAAAAGCCACCGCTTTAAAGGGATGGAACAGATTGAGGCACAATAATTGTTTTATCTCGATTATGGCTGACATCCTGTTTCTGAATGCAGGGTGTGCCCATAAGGTTGGAGGTTGGGCCAAAGGACTTAAAACAGGGCCAGTTTGTAGCAGTAAGAAGAGACACGGGACAGAAGGTTATCGTGCCAGAGGCTGATGCTGAGAAGAGAATCTCAACCCTTCTGGAAGAGATCCAGAACAATCTCTTTAAACGGTATAAACAAACTCTTGCTTTTTAGTTCTTCACCTCGTATCAATACATTTTGATCTGCCATTTCCTTCAGAGGCCGAATGATTCACTATTTTCAACTTGTCACAGGGCCTCTGATGATTTGAACAAACACATGGTTGTGGCCGATACGATGGAACAATTTCAGAAAGATCTGGACCAGGGAAGGGTAAGTAAACTGTAGGGATCCAGAACTCTTCGGATACTATTTATTTTTTCAAAACCAGAAATATGCCTAATGTATGTAATTTCTCACAGATTGTGCAGATTCCCTTCTGTGGAGGCATCGAGTGTGAGGACTGGATTAAGAAGACAACAGCCAAGTAAGAAACTAGTTGATGCTTTTGGGTTGTTTTTCCGAACTAACCAGGATTTAAATTTGCTGCACATTTCAAAGTAAAAATTCGCAATGTTGCACGTTCTACAGGCTCACGGTTTCAGAGGAATGCAATCAGTGATTACCGAACATTTATGCCAAGCAATTTCTTTATCATCAATTGTTTATGAATTATGACTGATTACTTAATGCTGTTTATATTAAATCTTGTAGCATTTCTAAATGAATTCATTGTATACAGGAGTTATTACAGTAACTGCTATATTTCTGCTGTTTCATAAGTGCCACCTAAAAACTGCATTTTCATTTAGCTAGTTGTGTGTGTGTGTGTGTGTGTGTGTGTGTGTGTGTGTGTGTGTGTGTGTAAACACACATCCCATAAAAATGGTTTATTTGGCAAAATATTACTTTGTATTAGGATATTTGAATTGTTTATAATCGTAGCTTTTACAGACATTTTATGGTTTAATATGTTACCATAGATCTTGTTCTACCCCACCCATATGGCATTCATTTTATTTGTACAGGTCTTAAAAAGCAAAATTATTTTTATAATTATTTTTTTAAAGGGGTGGTTTATGATTTCACTTTTTTAACTTTAGTTAGTGTGTAATTTGAGCATAAACATCTGCAGTTACAACACTCAAAGTTCAGTGCAAAGGCAGATATTTTCTTGCACAGAAATCACTTTTTAAGGACAACAACAAAAAAAAAAAAAAAGGGACTACAATAAGCTTCTTCCTGGGTTGGTGACATCACTAACCCTAAAATTTACATAAACCCCACCCCGAGAACACACAACAAAGGGGGTGAGGCCATGTTATTGCAATACAGTACGTAACACAAATGCAATAGCTTGTCATAAAAGCAAGATGACAAGTTATAGCCGTAATTAAACTAAACTATACCTGTTCTATCTTCATGCAGCATATATTCTCTGGCTCTGTAGGCATCTTACAACAGTTCCCACATGAGCGATTTTATAGATTATCATGACAAAGTCATTGACTAGATATTCTAAGATAGTTAACTCCACATCAGCTACATAAATTCATCAACTAACCATTCAGAGACATCATGTTGCATTCTACATGTTGTCACTTCTTCTTGAGTCTCTCCATCATTGTCCGACTCCGTTTTGAACATAAAAGGCTGAACAGTTTCTAACATTTTAAGTGGGGTAATCGGAGCTGCTAACATAAGCTCTTGAAACTCCGCCCTCTTCTTGAGAGCAGCAGCTCATTTGCATTTAAAGGGACACACAAAAACAGAGCGTTTTTGCTCACCCTCAAAAAGTGACAAATTTAACATGCTATAAAATTATCTGTGGGGTATTTTGAGCTAAAACTTAACATACACACTCTGGAGACTTATTTTACATCTTGTAAAAGTGGCATTATATGACCCCTTTAATTAAAGTATAATAGTATATTAGGCTGCTGTCACTTTAAGACCGAATGCATGGATCCAATATAATACATTCTGTACACGTGTTTTCTTTCTCAACTGTTTACCTTCTTGTAAGACATAACCAATTATATTTACTCGCCGAGACGGGCATTTTTTGACATACTTAGTGAATTTGTTTTTCAAGCACAAGAAGAATCGATCTAGTATTTGCGCACTGTCTGCGGCACGACTTTCTTGGCGAGCCTTGTTCATGTTTATTCACGTTCATGTTCTCAACATAGTATTGTTATTGAATTAATAAAAATGTTACCGGCCAACTAGCGATTGACACAGTTTCATATACTCGCCAACAGCAATTTGACCTCTAATTTGACACTTGGTTAATGTGTTAATGTCATGGACCCCAGGAATCCCTGTTAAAAAACCTCTGGTCTTGAACACTAGAATATATTTATATCAATTTAAAGAGGAAAGATAAGCAAGATGTGGTTACTCTTAACACATACACTTTTGTCTTCAGGGATCAAGACCTGGAGCCTGGTGCACCTTCAATGGGAGCCAAGAGTCTGTGTATCCCCTTCAAGCCCTTGAAGACCCTGCAGGCCGGTCAGATGTGTGTCAGCGGCAAAGAGCCTGCGGAGTACTACACATTGTTCGGTCGCAGTTACTGAAACAGTCTGTCATCCCCAAAATAGTGACTCCCCTTATCATCAAATGCACTAGTAGGGTAACATCTGTCATCATCTCTAATCACTCTAAATACTGCTTTTTACTATATTTTAGAGGAACCCTCTATTTTTCAGGTCACAGGTTTACTAATGGACAGGCAGAGAGTTTTAGGCTGAGATTTGACGTTCTATGCGACCATACTAAACCTTTGCACATCTTTGTCCTAAATAAATGTCTGACAATTATAAACTAAAATAATCTGTAATAAAGGGATTGTTAATTTCTATCGTTTTTGTGCTCTTTGTGGCTTTTGAGTCTGGTATGTTTACATGGGGATCAGAAATTAAGGTGTTTTCTTAAATGATTGTAACATTCCATAAACCAAGGGATTTCACTCTTTCACTGTGATGAATGGTTAGTGTCCATGGAAACAGATGAGTGGCGGGAAACTCAAAGGAACATGTTACTGATGAAAACAAACTGAGGATAAACACAACTGAATGGGTGTGACAGTTATAAGTACATTATGATTTTATTATGAGTGTCTATAAAACACACAAGCAATATACCATGAATATTATTTAACAGGTAATGGTATATGCTCAGCTGGGGTGGTCATAATGTAATGGCTCATCAGTGTGTGTGTGTATATATATATATATTTTGACTTGATCAAAAATGGTTCCTTTATATTGGTTACTCTGAATGACATCAATGAAATTCATTTTTCTGGACATTCTTTCTCATAACAAAGCAACGACTTCTACACATAATTTTAATACCATTTTGCACTATGTTGATATATGATGTTATAAAATCATGCCAGAATAAAAAAAATACATACATTTATTACATTTTGAGATATTTTAATCACAAATGAAATGGCTGTATTGGTCTTTGGATGGTTAAACCGAATGACCTTTTGACAAATCTTTCAAATACCTTTATGTGAAGCAAAATATAATTAAAAACTTTTGGATTCAACAAAAGAGATCTAGTTGTACTACCTTACATACTATGGATGTCATATCTTTGTTTTTTATTGTTATTAAGGCCTTTGGACAAAAAATGACCCGTCAAGTCATTGACCCGAATGCAAAATTTACATGCAATGACATTGCTTCAAAATGATGCTCCTCTTAAATGAATATCGCCCACTGTTCACAGTTTTCCTAAGGCCACCAGGTGCCGGGTACAAGGGCCCTTTCATCGGTGCTTGCAGCTGTAATTCGTCATTATAACATTATTTTGACAGCTAGTCACTATTTTATTTCTATTTTTATTTTATTGACTATATTATTTTACAATTTATGATATACTATCTGCTATTTTGTTCATAGTTATTATATAACTACATTATACTATATTTTACTGTATTTGTACTCAATTGTATTTTTAGGCTATTTATAATAATATTATAGGCTAAAAATAATAATATGCTATAGAATAAAACCACCTATAAAATAAAACCAGAGTATGCCACATACTGTATATTGAACTATTACATGTGACCTTATATTACACTTATATTTCATACAATTTATATTGTACTGTAATTGTACTAAAAATTGTTCTACCGCTGTATCTCAAAAGTTTTACTGGATCTGTTAAGGATGCTCTTATAATTAGTACAAGCTGTGCTCTTAATGTTGTCCACTAGAGGGATCAGGAATTTAGTACATTTGTATAACTATGGTGTACTGACATTAAATCTGTGAAAAGCTTAGGCCTATAGATAATATAATGTTCAACTTTCTTTAGACCCCAATAAAGCTGCCAGACACAGTTAAATATAATGCTGTCCATTTAAAATGGAGACAATTTTATGTTTTTCTTTTTTTTTTTTACTATAATATACATTTCTATAAAGACATTTATTGTTGTGCTATGAATAAGAAAGCAAACATTTGTGTGTTTCACTGCAAGCATGAGGTTAGGAGGCAACACGTATAGAAATAAATTATAAAAATGAAAAGGGCCTTATGATAAATGCTTCAGATTAATAAGGTTTCGAGATGCAAATTATCTTCACATTCATTTGAAATTGTCCTGTGACATCCTGTGATGTGATTCAAGAGGAAAACCTAAAGGCATGAGGGAAAAAGCTAAAATGACGGTGTTGAAGACAGAAAAAGCCATTTCCACAATTAAAATTGATGCGCATTTTCATGTACATTAAATTATATTACATTAGGAACATCTCCACAATTAACCTTGAAAAATAAACCAAATCTATGCTTGAGAAGCGTGAGTTTTCCTTAGTTCCTATTACTGTCAGTAAGTTAATATTATTAACTTAATTTGACTTAACAAGGGTTCATAAATAGTTCCATGAATATTATTTACTTCTCCTCATAAAATTAATTTAACTGCTTTTCTTTTGTTTATAACTTGTCACTGTATTCCTCTATCATATATTAGATTTATTGTTTGACCTCACTATTCGGGGAAGCACGTACCGGCACCACTTCTAGCACTGAAAGTGATCAGATTGAATACTATAGATTCTATTGGGGATATGTACACCCACTGTAAAAAGAAAACATTTTAGTTTATAAAATTGAAATATAGAAGAAAACTCAGGATTAAGAATCAGCTTGACAGAGCTCCAAATTCAAACCACGCAGCAGCAACATACACAAAGTGATATAATGAGATTCAAATATACATATTCAGGTTAAGAAAAACAGAAATACACACATATATCTTAACGAAACACTATTATGTCCAGACAGAAGAATTTATTTGTCTCTACTTTGTTTTATCACCATCATAAAATAATTTTTATAAAGTCCTGTAAAATCAAAGTCAATTCTAGATTGAGCAATCAGGTTGTGACTGTAAAACAGACATGAGTGATCAGGAAGGGACGTCAACCTTCCACATGGAGCGCAAGATGAGCTCCACAGACTTTAACATTTATAATGAAGTGTGTTTAGAAGATAATCTCTGACCTGACCCTCAGTTATCATAGTTACAGAGCAAGTATAACTGAAGCAAGCTAGTAAGAGCTGGGTGAGTAAACCTCACTCCCCTGGCCTCCCATGCAGGAGACTCCGCAGATTGAGTAGGACCGTTTATACAAGCACTTGCTAAGAACTGTTTCCTGTGAGTCCGAAAACTGAAAAATTTTGCCTCCACAGGCAGGATAAGGAGTTAGGAAGGTAACAAGGCACATCCAAATCCAATGATTGTGCCACATCCTGTCTTCTGAGATGCCTTCATCTGATCGATTTTTGAAGGCAGCACAGATGTATTATTCGCTGCCTTTGATTTCCCGCAATCCTGCGCTTTCCATTCCCTGACTGTTGAGCTAAAAAATAAAGATGGCATCTGAAATTTGAAGCTGGTGGTCAGTTTGTGTGCAAATTGTACATTTTGACCAACTTTTTCCACTTTTGATGACATTTCTAGTGAGAAGTTAGTAATGTAGTAATTAAATATTCAATTTGTTGTCACCAAAGCACTTTCTGTGTTGTTATGTATCATTAAATTGTTATGCTGCCTCAGAAGTCTGTCCGAAATCCCTTTGTGTGGTGCGCAAATGCTGCCTGCTAAGTCATTGCCTGACAGGGCAGCAAGGCAACAAGTCAACTGCCTAGGTTTTTCGGATGCAGCCTAAATTTTCCTCCAGGTGGCACTTAGACTAGAGACTCAGAAAGACATAACCCCTGTTGAGCCATATTCAAATGTCTTTATAGAAACACAATAGAAGTCTGTGGTGTGTCTCATTTAGACTGAAGTCAATGTGTGTGTTTTTATATATATACACTGAAATTAAGATTAGAAGAGAGAAAGAGTTTACAGCTGTGTGAGTTGAAGAGAGAGATAATGTGAGTGTTTCTTTCACTCAATCTGTTCAAAAGCACAAACACGCAGGTATGCTAAAGCAGTGTAGTGATTTTTACTCCATTCACCAGTGACATAGTGATTTTTGATCACATGTGGTTATGAGTGTATCAAGCTAACCTGAAGTTACGGTTATCTAAACAGGTTAGAAAAACATATGCGGCATGTATATGTAGCGGGTCCCGGCTAGGTCTCCGCTGGCAGATATATAGATAATCCTCTGATAGGAGTGCTTTGGAAATATTACAAATATTACAGAGAAATCAGTGACGCAGGACAACAGTTGCTCATTCTCCATTCACTCGGATTACAAGCTCATCTTGCTCTGCGCATCGCTAAATGTCCCAGTGTGACGCTGGTCATGGTTACTGCCACCCTGTGTCCATTTTATGAAATACATGTCATTATGTGCTTTTTCCGTGATCTCTCATTAGTATTCAATTATATAAATGAGAATAAAATAGAATACTATTGCAATAAAAGGAAAGGAAACAAAAAGTAATAATCTCAACAAAACTTATTTTGTGAGTGTCACATATAAACTAATGTCAAGGTCTCTAGAAAGAGGTTTGGTAAGTTTATATTTACATTCCACGCAGTTGGGTGATCAATCTGGCGTCTTCCACTGATGATGCAGACTGCGTGCAGTGGAAGGGCATGGAGTTGCGATACAGTAGTCATGCCATGCTGAACTTCGGTTGCACCAAGAGGGTCCTTTAAGGATGGACTGGGCAGCTGGGCCAGATGAATCTTCACAGGTTACACTTTTTCTGTAAGTTTAATAGGGATGGCGCATGACATAAGTTTTGTGAACTGCAAGAGGTTTACACTTTCTTTGTAGGTTCTTAGTACGTTCTTAGTAATGCATTAACTAACGTTAAATAATGAGACATTGTAAAGTGTTACACAGCAAAATCCACAGAGTTAAATCAGCTCTGCTCAGAGTACATTTGGTCCCTCTCTAAATAGTGTTAAAATAACACTGACGCAGAGTTAAAGTTAATGAGATAACTAAGCAATTAATTAAGTGATGATTTAGCAATAATGACAAACAACTGCTGTTAACAAGCAGAATCACTGAAGAAAAGAGAAACACAAGAACTACAACTGACTTCAGTCACAGCCTTAGATGAAATCAACTGAAGATAAAAATCATTAAAATCTCTGAAGATCTGATTAAAGGGTTAGTTCACCCAAAAATGAAAATTCTGTCATTTATTACTCACGCTCATGCCGTTCCAGACCCGTTAATCTTCGGAACGCAAATTGAGATATTTTTGTTTAAATCCGATGGCTCC
Source organism: Hypophthalmichthys nobilis (assembly GCA_037950665.1). Lineage (NCBI taxonomy): Eukaryota > Metazoa > Chordata > Actinopteri > Cypriniformes > Xenocyprididae > Hypophthalmichthys > Hypophthalmichthys nobilis. Next base: position 31,479,823 of record CM075478.1, read on the forward strand.
GTGAGGCCTACATAGGGAGCAATGACATTTCCTCTCTCAAGATCCATAAAGGTACTAAAAACATATTTAAATCAGTTCATGTGAGTACAGTGGTTCAATATTAATATTATAAAGCGACGAGAATATTTTTGGTTCGCCAAAAAAAACTAAATAACGAATTATTTAGTGATGACCGATTTCAGAACACTGCTTCAGGAAGCTTCGGAGCGTTATGAATCAGCATGTCGAATCCGAAGTTCGGAGCGCCCAAGTCACGTGATTTCAGCAGTTTGGCGGTTTGACACGCGATCCGAATCATGATTCGACACGCTGATTCATTACACTCTGAATCTTCCTGAAGCAGTGTTTTGAAATCGGCTATCACTAAGAAACCCTCCACGACCACCTGAGCAAATAGTAGTATAATGATGTAGCATTGTTTGATAATGTCATTGTCAAACCCTGTATACTCCTATAAAAGTAACTCATTAGGATGAACGGAAAATTAATGAGCATGACACGCATCAGCTGACCCAGCCCGAAACACATATAGGTACATGAAACATCAACCTTGAAGTGATGTTGAAGTTGAGCAAATAAGTGAGCCACGGTTGAATGTCAATACGTTCTCATGTCCTCTATGCTTAGTTGCAGTGATGCTTGCTGCTGTATAAAATACGTATCGCTGCTGCTGCTTGTATTTTACTCCTACATCATTGCAGACTGTAAACACCCTTCTAAGACAAATAAGCATAGTCGGTGTTTCATAGATTAAAAGAAAAGGATTATGTTTAGACATGAAGCCCAGCCCAGTTCCAGAATCTGGAAATTAACCAGAATTAGTGAGGGTGCTTTAATACAGATGCTGTACAAGCAACGTCTCCACCATAAGAAGCAATACTGTGAAACATTTAGATTTACAAGTTACAAGAATATGAATGAGATTTCTAGAGAAACTCAATATTTTGAATTAATATCTCTATCTTGTCTGAGTTGCATGCTAATGCATTACTATTATATCTTTGTCCCATGGTTATGTCAATCGATGCAATTTGACAGTGAATCCCATAACATCACTTCCTAAAATTCCACAGCGTGCACCGACTGTCGGTCCTCACAGTATAAACACAAATGAACGTATTGGCCGCGAGAGCGTGTAGAAACGTTCACTTATCTCCAGGGCTGGAAATGGGGTGTAACGCGGGGTGACGGCGCCCGGGGAGTGAATTTCGAGGGGGGACGGCGTTCCAGTTCAAATTGGTTTATTTATTTTTTTTTTTATTTTAGGGAAATGAAGGGATTTCTGTATTTTATTCTCTCAATAGCCTACGAAAACGATACGAATTCGATACGAATTCAGCACAAAAACATAGCGCGCAATAAAATTGCATGATTAATCAAAAGAATCAAACACCCTCGATCTTACTCAGTGCTCGAAGTTCTATATTTTAATCTGTAGTGTAACCTCGCTTTTTCTTGCGTACCGGCACTTCTCACATGTTGCCTGTACTCCCCACACCGAAAGAATCAGGGTATTAATACATTGTATAGCCTACATCGCGCGTTCGGAGCTTTTGTAAGAATGAGTGGTGCACGAATCACCGTAGGCGCGTTCACCAGCGCGCTCCAAAAGTGTGATATTTGCGCGAGCCGTTCCAATGATAAAATGTGCAACCCATTTAAATTCTATTGAGAATGTAGTAAAACGCTATGGAGAAAGTCAAACATGATCTAAAAACAGCCACTAAAAAGACTGATGAATAGAGGGAAAACATGATGATGATTCTGCAAGCTTTTTAATCTTCTCATGACCACCTTTACTATAATTTATCATGTTTTATTGTATTTATTGTGGTACATTTTAACTAACTTTTTGAAGAATTTAGAATATATAATCTGTTAAGGGAATAGATTTTAAAAAAAGAAAGAAAACGATTAACATTGCCATAAGGATGCAAAGAGGAGCCATCAATGGTGTACCTGTAATTATATCCTTATTGTAACAAATGCATTGGTGAACGATAGAATCAAGAGCTTTAATATGGACCTTTTTGAATTACTGACTAAACATGTTCCCATGTGTAAAATGTTCTGCTAATATGACAGATATGTCCATTAGGAAAAACCTCGCTGTATTCCAAGAAATGACAGGAAATTTTAAGTAAAATTTTAAATGTTTAATTTTAAGTAAAGATAGTTTGTCACTTTGTAAACAAGTGCTTGTTAATGTTAACTATAGGCTACTTACTTTCTTGCAGTTATGTTATCAACCAACTTTGTACGTGTGGACCACTTTGCAAAAATAAAGTAACAAACAAATAAATAAACCTCACGAGGGAGCAAACACAAACCACGCCCTTGCAACCGAGGGAGACAACCAGTCCCCCCATCCCAACGGAAGTGAACAAAATAGAGTAAATCACCTTTTGAAAGTAACTTGATGCTTCAAATAAATATCGCATCAATTACACCAGTAGTTACACCAGTAGGTGGCGACAAGTGACTGTTAAAAATGTATTTGTCATTGAATCATTAAAAAGATTTGTTCAAAAACGTTGATTCATCCAGTAATGAAATAAGTGACATCTTTATTGAGTCATTGAATCATTTTTTCAACCCGAATGTTTTAGTAATAATAATAATCAATTCAAATTAATTATGTTTTTGTATATAGACTGCAGCAACTAACATTATGTCAGAGCCTCTAGTAAATTTAATTTTTTTTTTTTTTTTTTTGTCAAGTCAATCATGGGAGAATTATAAACACTTTTTTTTTTTTTTTATTGTGATTTTCAATATCCAGAATCTTGAGTAAAAACAGCATCATAACCTCATGTCATGAAACAGGTTGTGAGAAGGAGAACAAATAGGCTACTCTTTAAATTCTGGGGGATATTAAAATAGAACTGCATGTTCAAGTGTTTTAAAAAACTTCACGTCTGGTAACATCCTCAAAACAATAAGTTTTATAAAATGATAAACATCACTTTTTTTTCAACCTGAGGACGTGCATTTAAATTGTGTGTGACGTGACCTGTTCAATTCAGTAAGCACCACAAATGCAAATTCCTAGACAATGTATTTTTAATTTGGCCAAAATCAAACAGGTTATTTTCTCCAAGCAGAGATTTTGTTGAATGAACATGTTTGTGCCACAAATAATTCATAAATTTTGTTCATTGACCTTTCATGTGCCTGCTTGATAATTAAGAAAATATTGTTTGGAGGAAACATGTAATAGGCCTGTTTAATGTTATTATAGATTATATAATAGGCTATTTTATATTTAAATACATTAGAAAAGTCATTGAAAGTAAAAAAAATAAATAAAATAAACTAAAACAAGTCCCCCCAGTGAATCTCAGCCATTTCCAGCCCTGCTTATCTCAGTAGCGAACACGAAGTTTAAGCAGAGAGAGATTTCTGAGACATGCAGCCATCGCTCAGATCAACAAAGTGTGTCCATAATTCAGCCACACTACCCAATAACAACCAACTGCTGAACCGCAGAACCATACGTCATGACAGGACAACAGAGCCAGACTGACAGCCTGAGGCGGAGTGGGCGGAGTAACAGTCTCACGTCGGATATGGGCGGAGTTAGCAACAAAAACAGTTAACAGTTGATCGTTAACAGTTAACATGACCCTAAACTTTTTGTTAATGGGCTTTGCGATGAAGTCACTTTATCGCATCTTTTGCTGTTTTACAAATGGATTGTCTCACGTTGTTTAGTTACATATTCATAGTGATTTTGCTTTGTTGTAGGCGCTGTATTTTGTTTCATTGGTTACATTTTCCAATACTGACCATTGTTTATGTGGATTTTTAGAGGCATATTAGGATTCGGCGAGACTGTGCTTTACTACATTTACAGCGATGCAAAACATGCTGCCACAATTTCCACTACCCAGTGTTTTTAAACCAACCAGACGGCACAGGTTGAATGCACACCTTCAAATTCACTCCAAAAGGGCTGCTGTCAATGGAGGTATGAACATTTCTTTTATATTCTGAATTTAAAATTTAGTTTTTGCAATGCATTAAGTAGTAATTTTGACTATAGAACTAATGAAACTTGTCTCTTTTATGTAATTTTTATGGCTATACATTAAAGTTTTTGATTTTGTTGCAGTAAATTAGCAGAATCACCCCATGACAATGGAAGCTGATCAAAAACATGGTTAGTTTAACCGGCTCTATTGACTGTGGGATCTTCATGTCAATGGTAAGAAAAAGAAGGGAAAGTTAAAAGTTTTTAAAAATGTATGAACTTCTCTTTTCATTAGAATGAAAAACAAACGAGGGCTTTTCATACTTTAAATAGTTAACCCTGGGTCATTGTAAACCCCAGATAAACGGAATCCTGGGTTATCTTGATTCACGTTTCACATTGATCATCATTTACCTGAGGTTAACAATTAATCCTGAGTATTCATATGCAGCGTTTCACACTGTACATTACTAAACCCTGGGTTAATGTCCTTATTAGCATATTTGCAGTGTCAGTGTCACTGATTGGATGAAAAAGCACACAATATGTTTTGCATTGCACATCCTCATTATATATAGTCAATTTCACTATCAAGTTTATCCTGAATGCACATTTCAGACTATGAAAGAATTAAACAGTATTTTCTGCAGTGCAATTGTTGCATTTTCTGTCAGCATTTGTTGTTTTTTCTTTTTAATGCTGAATTTACTATTTATACACAAAAGCATGTAAATATACAAGCGTGGAGCGTTACTTTACCCACGGTTAAAAGTGGTGTTTAGAACGACGATAACCCGGGGTTAAGTGCAGTGTGAAAAGCCATGTGAATTGCTTGCCTTTTTTGAAAAAAAATAAATAAAATAAACTGAACATGATTGATTAATTTTATTAGTGACAGGGTATGATTTATGTCTTCAGTATATAAACATGAGAAAAACAGAATCAAAACTTTATTATACATGCTGTGCTGCATCCTGACTACAACACAAAGTATTGGTAAATACACTTCCAACATTTCATCCCGTTTGTTTTGTACCCTTCTCTCATGAAGGAGCCACGGATCACAGAAGACTTCTGCGCTGCACTTGAATAGCTGCACAACAACCAAAAGTCTTCAAAGGTTTAGTGGAAGAGCCTTTCTGATATTGAAAGAGGAAGACCAGGAACAAGCCCTTCTTCAACCTTCACAGGCTGAAACGGATGATGACAGACAACTGGCCAAAGAGCCTTTAGTGTTTTGCTTCCAAATTAAGGATGATATGGACATTTTTCTTAGTGAGAGTCTGGACAAAAAGAGTCTTAGAATTAATGTTTATGGAGATTTCTTTTTTTTTTTTTTTTTTTTTAAGATTTAATTTGTCATCATGTACCTGCTGTGCAATAATTTGTTCAATTTACTCTTTTTGGTTTGATTTTGTATTTTTTTAGAGCAAAGCACAGCTATATGATGCTTTTGCTATTTAGGGGGAAAAGTTAATTTTTATTAAAATTAAATAAATTTTGTTTTGTTTTTTGGTTTGATGGATCTGAATTTGCTTAATTCATGTAATCTAGTGTACAACTGTGTAATGTGTATGATGTACTATGAAAAAATGGTTCATTCTGAAATGCTTGAGTAAAATATACATTTTATGTCAAATAAATATTGTTTGGTAAATACAATATTGTTTGTTGTTTTTTGTAGTGTTTCAGCTTTGTGTTCAATTTAAGACAAAACAAGTTAGTGAACTTTTAACTTTAAAAATATTTTAAAAGGGGTTTAATACACACATTTATATATCCTTGTAACTTTTGTGTGTTTGTGTGTATATATTTATATGATTAAGCTATTAACAAAATGTATCTATCATTTCAGTTAGATCGTTTTAATAAAATATTTGAGATTAACATGGTTTTAAACTTTAAAACGCTCCAAATGGAGCAATGTCTACGAAGATAACTTTGCTCCGCCCACTTCCGGCCTCAGACTGTTAGTCTGGCGCTGTCGTCCTCAGACTGTCATGACGTGTGGTTCTGCGGTTCTGCAGTTAGTCCTATCTCACACTGCAACACACCGCATAGAACACACCTAATGTTATCCAGAGCGCAAACACAGATTATACTATACAGATTATAACACAAAATACGTATTAAGCATCAACTGAGGCGCTCTTGCTTCGTAGAAGAAAACATTGAACTGCCTTGGCACACTCTAAGGTAAGTAGAAATGATAAATATCATTCTATGTGAAATCTAGGGGAGGGCGGGGCACAAACTAACGCGGGGTTAGTTGTAACACACATGGTTTAAATACTTCCACACACGCTAGCATGAAGAAACTAAGCGTATTTACTAGTTGCCATATCGACAATGTATAGAGAAAAAATTGCGCCAAAATTCAGAAATCTTTGTGAGATATCACTGAACATTTATTTAATAATAGCAAAAGTAAATTTCTTACTTAAGCTTATTTTTCATCTATGTTTTTGTTTTTACTTAAAATGAAACAAATCTGATATTATTTTATGCCCCAATCTGTTGTTTAGCAGTTTAGGTAGTTCTTTAATGCTTCACTAACTATCAGAAGACACTAACCAGGTTTAAAGTCCAGTTGCACAGATAGGGTTCGTTGTAACACTGCGTTACAATGTGTCTCACTATTAGAACTGTACTATTCTATACAGTTACGATACAACTGGCATAATCAACTTTTATGAATTTCTGTTGATAAACTTTGGAGAAAAAGGCGAATAAAGACTGAGAGGAAGAACCTGAACATTCAGAAAATATTATTTCAAGAAATGTTCAGCATTTGTACTGGCTCATCTATTTATACCCATGTTCTGTGAGAGCTGTGAGTGGAGGGAGAGGAGTGTTTTTGTTCAGCTCTGTGTTTTTCTGAATGTGTCTCTTTATCTGTTTGTCTGTATTTTTTTGACCTAGGCTGTATAGCTGTGTTTTACAGAGTGTTCATTGTCAAACTACAAAATTATTTAAATTTGAATTTCTAAAAAAAATGCTATTATTTTAAATGAAAAAATAATTATTGTCATTTATTGACAAAATATTTTAGTTTGTCATGTATATTTTTTTAATTAAGTCAGATAAAATTTTTAGATGTCATATGGTCATGTTACAATGTGCCCCACCTATGGGGCATGTTGTCACAGTTCACTTCCCTTCTTTCGGGGTAAATAAAGAAAAAAGTATACACTGTATTAATGAAACAAAGCCACATATTTGTACCAGACACGAGTGAAATTAATGTGGAACAAAAGAAATTCCCTGAACCTGATTTACACAAACTGAGAAAGTCAAAAAGCGTTAGGTTGTGCCCTATATATTTATTCAATATGATATATTTATCATACTGTTTATAGACAGATGGATAGATCATATACTGTATAAACAATATATTTCATACACACACACACAGCATTTCTTTGCAAAATTATGACATAATGTGAACTCTAATCATAATTTGTCAAATATTTTTAAATAAATATCTTAATATATATATATTTTTTTAATTACAGTAATCATCATGAACAACATGATTGTCACAATGCAATAAATCTTAATGCTCCTAAAATCTTAATGGCTTCAAAATCAATATAATTTTGCCAAATATATTTATTTTGGGATGAATAGTGAGATTAAACCTTTATATATAGTTCTCTTAATTCCAAGCAAGTATATATAAATTATCAATGAGGTAATGGATATGTTAAATATTTAGCATTGGAGACTCACTGTATAATCAATACAGCATTGGCATACAGTATAAAACAAGTAATGAATGCAGTAAATTGCATCATAGGTACAGGAACACATTACTGCCAGACCACAGACATTTTAGGAAAATATGCACAGCAACCAAATAGCTTTTGAGTTTCAAATGGCAGAGCACATTTGCGAAAGATATAATCAGTATAAGGATCTAGAGAGTGATGTGTCTCTACATTGATTTGAAAGATATTGATCTTCAGGAAGAGTGAATTCAGTTCAGCCAACGAAAAGCTTTCAGCCGCCTCTTGCATTATGTCAGAGTGAACAAATATCAGTGCAGTACTGAATATGGTGCTGTTATCTTTAACAATTGGAGTGTTAGATAATTGGGTTTAATTGCAATAAATGAAACTCTATCACAATAAGGCATGTGAAATTACGAATCCTACAATAATAAAGATTTGGCTTTTGAATTTGAAATTTGGTGTGATGTAAATATATAATTGAATTGTATTTTTATAATTCAAATAAATAAATATAAAACTATCTTTTTCTTTAATTAAAATATTTTTTTTTAATAAAGCAAGCCCCGTGAAGCCGTGGTTTACAGTGAATCCACAACAGCCAAAGCGCGCTGCCAGGCACGACTTGGAGCGGAGTGCCTAAACCCCCCCAGCTGTTATAAATTCACTGTAAACCACGACTTCACTGGGCTTATTGCTTTTATAAAATGCTTTCCACATAATACAAATATTAAAGCCAAAAAATATGTATCAGTGCAACTTTAATTCAGTAAAATCATTAAAAGCCTTTCTTCCGCTGGAAAAAAATAGTTCCTGACCGTGAACAGCAACAGAAGTTACATTTATTATGCCATTAGATGGTGGCAAAGATTGTTTTTATGAGCTTTCTGAAGCATGCTGCACTGCTAAGCAAATGCTAACTCATGTATTTAAAGATTGAGCACGCAAGCTCATTGGCTATTAAAACAACAGGAACCAATCATCTGTGTGCTATAGATAATGATGTGATTATGAGCAGGTTGAGTTAAAGGACCTATTAGCCTGCCCATTAGAGTTTCATGCCAGAACTTTGTATATCAACATCATATTTGGTCAGTCTAATCTTAAGGCCTTAGTGATGATAAATTTTGAAGATCTTGAGTTTTTGCTGAAGGGCGTGTCCATGGCGGCCTGGCAAAGTCTGATGTTTCGCCATAAAAGAGGAAGCTGTTGTAACTCAGGCATACAATATCCAAACTGCCCCAAACTTCACATGTGTGATAAGAGTCCTGGCCTGAAGACATCTACATGCAAATATTCAGTTAGTCATTGCGCCACCTGTTGGCAACAGGAAATGGTATGCTTTACACTGTAATTCACTCCCTGAAACACATTTAAATATGCCATGAAGTACCAAACATGCTAGAAACAGGTTAAATCATGCAACACTTGGCTAAGTGCTAATGTATGCGTTTAATGCCTAGAAACAGGAAGTTGTTGTAACTCAGGCAAACTTCACGTTTGAGAATAGTCCTGCCCTGAACACATCTACATGACAATATTCAGTTATAGTGATGGCTCAGCATAACCTGGAGGTCTGGTTATGCTATGGGATTGCTGAGACTGGGACAATGGAGATGATGTGTTGTCCAATAAGGAATAGTGACCTTGTTCAGGCTCAACCAAGGAATCTGAAACAGCCAGTGAGTTTGTATCTAGAGCAGTGGTCAGGAACCTATGGCTCGCGAGCCACACCTGGCTCTTTGACAAAAATCATGTGGCTTGCCAGGTCTCTCACCCTTTCCCAACAAATAATCGATAACAAATTCGACATCACTAGAGATCAGCAATTCCTATGTTGTAGAGCCTACCGAAGTTTATTAAAAGTTTATAATAATAATATATTTAAAGTTGTATCGGCCAAAGTGCACGTTCAGTAATGTTTGTGACATCGCGAGTGTCACGACAGCAATTAACAACAAACCACTTAGGTTTCTATGGTAACCTAGAGCTCCTGCTCTCAGATTCAAGTGGCTATGCAGCTTTTTCGTGGTAACGACGAAAAGAAAACATTTTTGAACAGCAGCGAAAATCGAAAAGTATGTAAAATAGTGACTGGACTGAAAAATATTATTTTATTGAAACTGGTGCTCTGCTGTGCCAAGAGACATTTCAAAACATTTCACCGGTTACTTTCGCTTTTGCCGCATAGATCTTTATGTCATATAAATGTGTCTTATTTATATCTATGATAATCCGCGCAGCTTTCAGTTGGCATGACTGTTGGCGTTATTAATAAAGAAACATGAATGAATGAAAAAAGTAAAGAGCAGGACGTGCTTGGTATTGAAAAAAGGAAACACAAAGCTGCGAAAGAGAACTTATGCTGTGTTCCAGGCAGGTTTTTGAGCCCGTAAGTCACAACTTCAAACCACGACTCACGACTTTGTAGCGTTCCAGGCAAGTCACGTTAAACTGCCTGAGTGTAAACAAACCAGCATGGCGGACTGTACGGGGCTTATGCTCATTTACAATCATTTCGTTCGCCAAAGGTGGTCAAATGGTCAAATACACACACTGTCAAAATGCCAGCATTGGTGAGTATTCACATAATTGCAGTCGATGTAATCACTGTGTGTGGGCATTGTTCTTCACTTGTTTCTCCGCTCTCTCTCTCTCTCTCTCTCTCTCTGTGTGTGTGTGTGTGTGAGTGAAAGAGAAAGAGAGAAAGAAAGATAGAAAGAACTCTAAAGAGAATTTATGCTCCTCAGGTGGTAAATCAACCTCATATGAAAGCCCAGCACAATTAATTGTATATTGCAACTTAGTTGTGTGTTGCATTTTTTTTTTTTTTTTTTTTTATAATATTACATTACATTATTTTCCTACTTTGGCTGTTTTAGAAAAATTCATTAACAAAAAATGAAAAATTGGCTCTTTGGTGCAAAAAGGTTCCCGACCCCTGAAAAAAAGAACTGATTGTTCATGACAAGGTAACAGAGAAGTGGGCATACATGTCTCCCTACCCTCATCAACTTTACTGGAGGCAGGAACAGAACCTGCCTGAGGGTGGAACCCAGAAGAAAGACTGACACTCGCCCCCAGTAACCAACAAAATTCCTTCCAAAATTTGGAAATAAATTGGGGTCCCCTGTCAGAGACCACATCCATTGGGAGGCCACGAATGCGAAACACGTAATCAATTACAGTAACCGCTGTCTCCTAGGCAGAGGGTAATTTAGTCAAGGGAATAAAATGAACTGCCTTCGAAAACGGGTCCACCACGGTCAAAACGTCCGTGTTGCTCTGAGAAGGAGGTAGGACAGTGACAAAATCTAATGCGATGTGGGACCAGGGTCTCGAAGGGATAGACAGTGGTTGAAGAAACGCCCCCGGAGGTCGACTGGAAGTCTTACAATGAGCGCACACTGAGCAGGCCAACACAAAACCCAGAATGTCACGAGCCATGGATTGCCACCAGAATCGCTGCATGACCAAAAACATGGTACGATTAACCCCTGGGTGGCATGGTACGTTAACACAATGACCCCATTGAATAACGTTGGACCGTAATTCCTCCGTCACAAATAAGCAACTCGGTGGACCATGCGGACCTTCGATTCGACTTCCCTTGTGAGTGTAGAGATGACAAGTCTCTCAGGAATGATGCACTTGGGAGTGGGTGGGTTTGAGACAAGGCATCGGGTCTGATGTTCTTAGAACCCGGATGATAAGAGATTGAATAATTTAAACGACCGAAAAAAAGTGCCCACCGAGCCTCCCTGGAGTTAAGACGTGTGGCGGATTTGATGTATTCAAGGTTCTTGTGATCAGTCCAGAGGATAAAGGGTACTTCCGAACCCTCTAACCCAGTGGTTCCCAACCTTTTTTACACCAAGGCCCCCCTCCTCTCGAATCAATACTTCACGGAATGTCCGAGTATTACACAGAATGTAAAATGAATGTCCGAGTTCAGAATGGTGCACAAGATTTACAACTAACTTTGTTAGTGTCGCGAGGAAAAGGGGTCCAGCTGGTCTCAAGTGAATCACTGTGGGAGGCCTTCGCTAGTGCGCCATCAATCTTCCAGCGTATGTCGTGGCAGATTCGATGTCTCTTTGTCCCTTCAGTTCTGGTCTCGAAGAAAAACTCACCGAGTCGAAGTTCCAGGTCTCAGAAGTGTTTAACTTTATTGTCAAGCAACAAAGATGCCAGCTCCACATCTGAATCTCTCTTAGCTGGGGCACAGTTTTTATACATTTTTCTTATCTCTTAAAACACACCAAAGTAATATTATTGGCTGGTAATATTCACCCTTACATTTTCCCATATTCTCACTTACAGGGGCTCTCCTCCCACACCTCCTTCCCATGTACTCCCCGACCTTTCCACCATAGTCATTTCACCAATTAAATTTCAGGTGTTGCTTATGTAAGAGACAATTTTCTTAGTAAGGGTGGCCGACTGCCAACTACTGTACATCTTTTACCTTAATCTCTCATGGCCTTCTGCCAATTGATGGTCAACCCTTTTCCCATTGGCCAACTGAAACATTGTATCAAAACAGTCAACACTCCCCGGAGGCAAAAAGCCTTCACGTGACACCCTTAATAATGATCTTATTCATTTCACAGCCACCTGTTGTCTGGTGGAAAATTACCAACAAAATATGCTCAGTGGCCAAGTAAACTTGTCTGACCCTTACAGTTACATAGGCCAAGAGGCCTCAAAACACTTCTAGCTTTTATAGTAAGCAAACTAATTCTACAATTGTTTTCTATAGGATGGATAAAATACTCCATCACGTACCATGGATATGGTATTGCAAGGACACCAACGAGCATTTGAAAAATGTAGACAATGTTTTGAAATGACTAGAAGAACACGGGCTTAGGCTAAACAAAGAAAAATGTTCTTTCTTTCAGAATAGCGTAACATACCTCGGACATGTCATCGATGCGGAAGGGTTGCACCCAATCCCTGGAGAAAACTGAAGCCATCGATAAAGCCCCCACGCCCAAAAATGTATCAGAGTTGAGATTGTTCTTGGCCATCCTGAATTATTACGGCAAATTTATACCAAATTATAAATTAAACTACTCACTGAGTTGCTGCACAAAAATGTTGATTGGAAGCAGACAGAAAAATGTCAAAGTGCATATGAGCGCACCAAATCAAAGCTGTCTTCAGAGCTGGTGCTGACCCTAAATTGCCTGTGATAACCAGAGTTATTCTTAAAGCGGGAATTCAAAACCAGAATGTCACTTTTGAAACCTGGTTTCACCAGGAACATGCAGCAGAAGCAAGCAGCTCAGCAAGCTAAACAGTGTCATGGCAAATCTGTTGATTCGAAACCACAGGGGAGGGGAAAGTGTAAAGTGGGTACAGGGAAGTGTGGTTAAGGTGCTGGGTCCTGGTCCTTGGTAAAAGTGTGTGGAAAATTGTACAAGAGAAATGTAAGCCAGCTCATTGGATCAGAATTGCAACAAACAGAGGTAAATGATGAACTGTTGCCAACTGAGTTAAACGATAAAATGTTCCAGACTGAGGTAACTGACATGGATGTGTTAAAAACAAGGGCTCATGGCATTGTATTAGAACATGTAAGAGATGATGATTCTAATAATAATGTACGTGAAAAGCAGTTAGAGTTAAGGGTTCCAGGAACCACTGTCACCCGGGAAAGTGCACTGAGACCTGAGAGGCAAGTGAAGCCCTGGTTCGATTGGATCTGTAATAAAATGAGAAGAAAGATTTTTAGTTCCAGATTTCAGGGTAGGTGTGTTGTGTATTAACATTATTGTCTAAGCTTTGTTGTAAGAAAATGGTATAATTGAATAATACTGTTAAGTTGTTTGAGTTGACTTTTGACCTTGTTTGTGATTGACTGTGAGAGCACAAGATAAAAAGGGGTGAGCCTTTAGTGTGGCACGCAGAATACATTTACCTTTAGCCATTTAGCAAACACTTTTCTCCAAAGCGACTTACAAATGAGAGTATTAGAAGCAATCAAATCAACATGAGTTCAACAGTATGTAAGTCACCTTTATTTATATAGCACTTTTTACAATGCAGATTGTGTCAAAGCAGCTTTACAGTGATAACTGGTATATGATTTTGGCTGCACAGCAGCTCTTAAAGAAAATGGTGTCAGTGCAGGCTGATGCATAGCACTGTTGAATATCAAATGTCAAGTGTCCCCAGCTAAGCAAGCCAAAGGCGACAGCGGCAAGGAACCCAATCTCCAACAGGTGACATCAGGTGGCAAACAGATGTTAAAATGGAGAAAAAAAAAACCTTGGGAGAAACCAGGCTTAGTCGGGGGGCCAGTTCTCCTCTGGCGAACAGTGCTTTGTTACGATTCAGGTAGCTATCATAAGTTTGATAAGATCGCAACATTCAAAGTATTTATTCCAGTTCAGTCCAGTTGAGGATCGTATTCATCACACCGGTATGGACGGTGTGTTGAGGAACTGTGCCACTGGCTGTCGTGTCGATGAGGATCTACCGCCTGTGGTTGATTTTGATATTCTAGGTATTATCAGCTGGCCTGAATTCTGAGATCGCAATAGACGTGAAGGACTATAATGCATTAAGAGCTCGCTCAGATACTGGGGAGCTAAACCATTTAGTGCTTTGTAAGTAATTAGCAAGATTTTAAAATCTATACGATGTTTAACAGCAAGCCAATGCAGTGTTGACAGAACTGGGCTAATATGGTCATACTTCCTAGTTCTAGTAAGAACTCTAGCTGCTGCATTTTGTACAAGCTGTAGTTTATTTATCAAGCGAGTGGAACAACCACCCAGTAGAGCGTTACAGTAATCTAGCCTTGAGGTCATGAACGCATTAACTAACTGTTCTGCATTTGTCATTGAGAGCATATGTCGTAGTTTAGATATATTTTCAAGATGGAAGAATGCAGTTTTACAGATGCTAGAAACATGGCCTTCAAATGAAAGATTGGTATCAAAGAGCACACCCAGGTTCCTAACTGACGACGAAGACTTAACAGAGCAGCCATCAAGTGTTAGACAGTATTCTAGGTTATTACGTGAAGAAGCTTTTGGTCCAAAAATTAGAATCTCTGTTTTTTCTGAATTTAGTAGTAGGAAATTACTGGTCATCCAATTTTTTATATGAGCTATGCATTCCGTTAATTTTGTGAATTGGTAAGTTTCGTCAGGGCGCGAAGAAATATAGAGCTGAGTATCATCAGCGTAACAGTGAAAACTAACGCCATGCTTCCTAATGATATCTTCCAAGGGTAGCATGTACAGAGTGAAAAGCAACGGTCCTAGTACTGAGCCTTGCGGTACTCCATATTGAACTTGTGATCGATATGACATCTCTTCGTTTACTACTACAAACTGATAATGGTCAGATAAGTATGATTTGAACCATGACAATGCAGTTCCACTAATGCCAACATAATTTTCGAGTCTATTTAAAAGAATGTTGTGATCGATAGTGTCAAATGCAGCACTAGGATCCAGTAACACTAATAGGGAGATACAACCACGATCTGATGATAAGAGCAAATCATTCGTAACTCTAATGAGAGCAGTCTCAGTACTATGGTACGGTCTAAATCCTGACTGGAAATCCTCACAGATACTATTTCTGTCTAAAAAGGAACATAGTTGTGATAATACTGCCTTTTCTAGTATTTTTGACAGAAAAGGGAGATTTGAGATCGGCCTGTAATTGACTAATTCTCTAGGATCAAGTTGTGGTTTTTTAATAAGAGGTTTAATAATAGCCAGCTTAAAAGTTTTTGGTACATATCCTAGTGATAAAGACAAATTAACGATATTAAGAAGAGGATCTATGACCTCTGGAAGCAACTCTTTCAATAGCTTAGTCGGTATAGGGTCTAACATACATGTTGTTGATTTTTTTTTCTTGTCAAGTCACAGTTTCATCAGTAAAGTGCGCGTAGCAAGAATAACAAAGAATAGAATAGCAAAGTATAGAAATCGAAAAAAAAAAGTGAAATATAAATAAAAAGTAAGTGCTAAAATTACTGTTGACGAAAAAGATACGTCTTTATCAGTTTTTTGAAAATGGCTAAAGACTCAGCTGCTCGGATATAGCATGGTAGGTCATTCCACCAGCCAGGAACAGACCCGGAGAAGGTCCGTGAGAGTGATTTTGTGCCCCTTTGGGATGGCACCACAAAGCACCGTTCACTTGCAGAACGCAAGCTTCTGGAGGGCGCATAAGTCTGAAGTAGTGAGTTTAGGTATACTGGTGCAGAGCCAGTGGTTGTTCTGTAGGCAAACATTAGAGCCTTGAATTGGATGCGAGCAGCTATTGGCAGCCAATGCAAACTGATGAAGAGAGGTGTGACATGCGCTCTCTTCGGTTTGTTAAAGATCAGTCTTGCTGCAGCATTCTGGATCAGTTGTAGAGGCTTGACAGTGCATGCTGGAAGGGCTGCCAAGAGAGCATTACAATAGTCCAGTCTGGATAGAACAAGGGCTTGGACAAGAATTTGTGTGGAATGCTCTGATAGGAAGGGTCTAATCTTCCTAATGTTGTACAAGGCAAATCTGCAGGACCGGGCCGTTGTAACGATATGATCTGTGAAGCTTAAACAATCATCCATCACCACTCCAAGGTTCCTGGCTGTCCTGGAAGGAGTTATGGTTGATGACCCAAGTTGAGTGGAAAGGTTATGATGAAGTGTTGGGTTGGCACCGACCACAAGCAGTTCTGTTTTTGCAAGGTTGAGTTGAAGGTGGTGGTCCTTCATCCAGGCAGAAATGGCTGTCAGGCAGGCTGCGATGCGACCAGCAACCGTCGGGTCATCTGGTTGGAATGAGAGGTAGAGTTGTGTGTCATCAGCATAACAGTGATAGGAAAAACCATGTTCCTGAATGACAGATCCCTCTGATGACATATAGATGGAGAATAGAAGTGGTCCAAGCATCGAGCCCTGAGGTACCCCAGTAGTAAGATGATGTGGCCTTGACTCCTCACCTCTCCAAGATGCCCTGAAGGACCTACCTGAGAGGTAAGACTTGAACCACTGGAGTGCAGTTCCTGAGGTGCCCTTTGACACGAGGGTTGACAGGAGGATCTGGTGGTTAACTGTGTCAAAAGCAGCAGACAGATCCAGCAAGATGAGTACTGATGATTTTGAAGTTGATTTTGAAGAATAAGAGAGTCCTTCATGTGAATGGTACACAAGTTCTTTATTGGTAATTCTTTTGGTTAATCAGCAAATAATATTCATCAATCAAAGACAATCCCTCATCGTATTTGTTTTATCTAGTAAATACATGACACACCTCTTGATGGAAATAACATCACAACATTTATTTCCATCAAGAGGTGCATCAATTTTTGGTCAAGATCTTGTATTGACAATGCAAAAGGTGAGCACTCTGTAAGGTCTACTCCAGCACATCCCAAAGACTTTCAATGAAATTAAAGTCAGCACTCAGAGGTGCTAATTCATGTGTGAAAATGATTCTCCATGCTCCCTCCCAACAATTCTTTCACAATTTGAGCCTGATGAATCTTGACATTGTCATTCTGGAATATGGCCATGATGTGTCTTCCTACATAATGTTTAAGAAATGAAACAACTCCATCTTTTAGGGTTAAAAGAACATTACAAAAGCAAAATGTGAAAAGAACTATAATAGAGAGGAAATTACAAATGATCTTCTCTAAAGTGAATTTTATGTTCAGGTTGTTTGCTAAAGTGTTTCTATAGGTGGTTGTAGCTAATGTATGTGGTTGATGGGGTGTTCTGGGTGACCACACACAAATATTCCGACCACTGTTAATAACAAAACTGATTTCTCTCTTTAACTTGCACTAAAACATGTTATTTTTACCATCCAAGCAGCCTGTGCACTATTAATAAGTTTGTCTTGTCTTGTTAAGTGATACAAGCTCAGAAACATTTGTTGATGTGTTTTATATAGAGTATCTTGACTTAATGGATATTGAAATTTTGGTATTTATTTTCAATTTTAAACAGTATTAATGATTACTTTGTGGTAATGCAATATTTGTGAACACAATTGTGTATGTCAGGCCATAAATCTTGCTTTAGTGTTGCCATCCCTCATAAACCTAATGATTTGCCCCTGCCCGAGGATGAAATGTTTCGAAATTGTTGGCTAATTGTATGGTTTTGGGACACACAACAGCCCCAGGTGTACTGTATTTCATGAGAATGAGCAATAAAATACTTCTGTTGAATTTCTGTAGAATGTTTTCCCACAGGTAAACATTGAATAAATAAAAAATAATGGGAGTATAAATATCACTACAGAAACCCAGTGGGCTTCAGAAGACAATATCTCTTTACAAACCGAAGACACACAGAAACTCCAGGTGAGTCAAGACTTTATCAACATGTAAATAGTCACCAAAAGATTGACCTGTTTAGACCTTAGGGATGGTCGTGGCCTAATGGATAGAGAGTCGGACTCGTAACCCAAAGGTCATGGGTTCGAGTCTCAGGCCCGGCAGGGATTGTCGGTGAGGTGAGTGAATGTCCAGCGCTCTCTCCACCCTCAATACCACGACTGAGGTGAGACCCTTGAGCAAGGCACCGTACCCCCAACTGCTCCCCGGGCGCCGACTGGCAATGGCTGCCCACTGCTCTGGGTGTGTGTTCACTGCTGTGTGTGTACACTTGGATGGGTTAAATGCAGAGCACAAATTCCTAGTATGGGTCACCATACTTGGCCACATGTCACTTCACTTTCACTTTCACTTAGCAACAATATTACAGTGCAGATTCAAAAATCATAAGAATCAAATGCAAATACAGCATAGGCAAAGAAAATAGATTTTTAAATATATTAATTAAAAAAAAAGATAAAGAGAGAAATATCACTGGATTTATTAAAGGAAAGGGTAACACTTTAGAATAACTCACGCTATGAAGCATTAGTTAAGCATTAGTGAATAGTTAATTAATCATTTATAAAGCATTAATAGACATTAGTAAGCAGTTTATAAATACACCTATAAATGTGTTGTTCTTGATTTATAAGCATATCTATAATGTGTTTAATAATTGTATTATCATACTTTATTAATGATCAACTTCTGATCATTTCTAAATTATGTATTAAATTATTTACAAACCAGTTATTTAGAAGCTGTCAGTGGTTCATAATATCATTTATAAAGTGTAAGTATATGATTAATAAACAATTTAAATGTACATTTATGCATCTTATTATTTAGACATATAGTAATAGTTAATATTACTTTATTAACACATATTCCTACTGTAATTCATGATTAATTTAGGTAGTTATAAAACATTTAGTAGTTGTCAGTTAACTATTTTTGTGAGCTCATCTAAAGTGAGGACTATTCATGCCTCGTAAAGCTTTTATTAAAGGAGGTTTAAAGGATACAGAACATAGAAATATTTATTTCAAGGAAAAAAATGAAACTTTACAACAGGTAAATTAAAAAAAAAAAAAAAAAAACTCTGCAATTTCACAGAAAATATAAATCCCTGTTCTCCTCCAGAAAACATAAGGAAAGATTTACTTCTTTCAGTGTTTTTATTGGATTTGGTAACACTTTAGAAAACAGTTCAGTCGTTAATGAATAACTACACAGGAACAAATGAGCAATGCACTATTAATATTCTATTAACCACTCTTAACTAACAAGAAACTCTTATTAATGAATTAGTAAGTAATAGTGCTTAGTTGAATGCGGTAATTCACTATTAGCGAATCAATAACTATTTTCATACCTCCCAGAATATGCATAATGTATAATTAATTCTAAAGTGAAGATCATGTTAACCTAGTAATGATTACCCAATCCTTCAGAAGGAATTACTAATTATTTGGATCAGTACAAGTGAAAAGCATGGTAATGACTGAAATAATTGTAAGCTTTTGAGGTTTTTGTAAGGTTTTGGATAGTAATTACTCAAGTGTTCCTACATCCTTCTAAAGGAATTACTAATTATTTGGATGCTAAAGTGTGAAATCTTACACCAGCATTGCAAGCGTGGCTAAATCCCCTAACTTTATTGCATAGGGATTGGACATTTACTAATATCAGCGCGTAGACTCAGAGCCAATTCGGAGATAAATAAAATGCACAGAAATGATTTAAATGCAAAACGGAAAGAAAAAAAAAAAAACCCTGCAATTCACAACAGTGTATTGAACCGTGGATGTCGTACCGAACGGTTCAATTTTATATTAGAGAATATGTAGCATCCCTAGAAGGAACAGTAGGCTATTCTAGTGTGGGATTCTACCTTGGATATTTTTTAAAGAAGAATTAGATCACGTACACATATTTTTAAGGGATTTTAAAATTCTGTGAGAACTAATAAAATGAATACAGTTAAATGGTATCTTTAAAAAAAATGAAAGTAAATTCATAAAAGTTCAACATTTTATGTGTAACTAACCTGTTACCAGTTACCTGACTTAAATTTTAATTTAAAACTTGCCTTAAGAAGTTTAGAATAATAAAGGTGACAATTTACAAATATTATATATTTTTTTAATTATGTATTTTATTTATTAGAGCCATGGAATCAGAGCCAATCGAAGTGGCAGCCCTAGGAAGACCTCTATTTCCTGGTATGCTGTATGACTGCCGCAAGGATTCCTTCATTCCAGGTGCTGTATACATTTATTTTTAATGTTTTTTTGTTCCCTTTTTTCACCCAATTGCTAAATTACAGTACTTAAGTGGCAGGATTAGAGGTGCACGATGCCAGAGCAATAGTCTGTGCCGATCCTGTTCCTCTCTCTCTCTCTCTCTCTCTCTCTTTCTCTCTCTGCCCTGTTGTTTCCTGTCTCACCCATATAAAGGCATAAAAAGGCCAAACATTCTGTTTTCTTTCTCGAGCAAATGCATCGAGTGCATCAAGTGCCATTATGAGGCTTTAGACATGGGGGGTTAGAGGGATTATTCACCCAAAAATGAAAATTCTGTCATTATTTGCTCACTCTCAAGTTGATCCAATCCTGTATGAGTTTCTTTCTTCTATTGAACACAAAAGAAAATGTTTTAAAGAATTTGGGTAACTAAACCAAATTTTTTTTAGTATATATATATATATATTATAGCTAATGTGCTTGTTATACTAATTGAAACCTTTCTGGTAATATGACAATTCACCAATTCACTAGGCCTGCCCAAACTCTGATGTTTTTACCTACTCGTATTTAGGGGTCCAAGCACTAAAGGTGCTGGAAACCTGGTAACACTTTAGAATACTGTTCCATCATTAATGAACTACATAGAAACAAATGAATAACACAATATTAACATTCTAGTAATTACTATTACCTAATAAGAAACACTGATTAATGAATTTGTAAGTAATAGCACTAAATGAGGTAGATCATTAGCTAATCAGTAATTACTATTTTTTTCCATACCGGTAACACTTTATAATAACGTTCAGTTATAAGTAATTTATAAATTGTTAGTTAATGATGAACAAATCATTTACGAAACATGATTATACATTCAGAAATTATTAATAAGTCATATACTAATATTTTATGAATGTTTATTAATTCAGTAATAAGTCATTTATAAATTATTAGTTAATGATGAACAAATCATTTACAAAACATGACTATACATTCATAGATGATTAATAAGTGATATGTTAACATTTTATGAATGTTTTATTAATTCAGTTCTGAGTCACTTATATATTATTAGTTAATGGTGAACAAATCATTTACAAAACATGACAATGTACATTTATAAATGATTAATAAGTGGTATACTAACAATTTATCTTAAATCATGAAATAAATCAAACAGATCATTAGTAGATGGTTTATAAGTTATTAGTTGATACATTATTTATCACATAAATAATTTAAATATTTATGACAAAATTGTTTGGGAATAATGCATAATGTATAATTAATGTTTACGTGAAGATTATGGTAACCCACTTGTAATGACTCAAGTTATTAACACTGTAAAATCGAATTAGTTTTTTCCTACGAAAATTAAAAAAAAAAAAAAAAAAAGCTTAAATTGATCAAATAATAAATCAAACTCTCAAAATGGCTGCTCAAACGAGAAATCAAATGCTCAAATGCAATTTCAGTTTTTCATTCAGGGAAGCATGAACTGCACCAAAAATAAAATTAAAAATAATTTGTATTTGATATATAATTTTCATTATCAATTCAGTATAAACCTGTCATAATTAAATCTATAATTCAATACTCAAATGATAAATCAAATGCTCAAACCGACACTGCAAATGATAAATCAAATTCAAATGAGGCGTGTCAATCAAGTGACGTGTGGGTGGAGTTTTGAGGCAGAAGAGGAGACCTTCTTGTGTGCAGTTTGGGTAACTGCCACACTTCAGTAAAAAATATGATTCTGTACATCATAATAATGAGAAACTTTCTCATAATTATGACCGTGAATTACATACCTCTTCCGGAAGCTCAAATGTGCTCCGTAACACACGAGAATGAACCTCAATGGTTACTCAGCATGTTTGAGCTTCAGGAAGAGGTTTGTTCTTGTGTGTTATTCACGTTAGGTTGAGCTTCTGCTTATATTTGCTGATCAGTGTTTACATGTGAGTAAAAGCCTATATCAAATCTGTTCGTCGAAACAAGCTAACAAGCTCTCTTCAGAAAATTTGGACTCGATTCATATGGATTAGTTTTCAGATCTCTTTAAGAAGTTTTTGAAGTGTCAAAGTGGTAGTTGCAAAGGCTGTCTATGGAAGGAAATCTGACAGCATTCTGTCATCAAAAATATCTTAATATGTGTTCTGAAGATGACAAAAGTCGTATGGGTTTGGAAAGACATGAGGGTGAGTAATTAATGACAGAATTTTCATTTTTGGGTGAACTAACCATTTAAGTCAGTACTGCTATTAAATCCTTTCTGTTACAAATTGTGTAAAGTGTTTTTGATTTAAAGTTAGCATTTAAATACTACTTATTGTAATATAATGACATTCTAGAAAAGCTCTCCTACGCATTTTGCTAATCTAACAGCATTTATTTCCATTTTTTGGTATAAGTAGTAGAGGGCCGTAATAGACGCGTGATTTTTTTCCCCCAAACCAGTTCAGCGGAAATCCCGCCCAGAATCCAAGTCTAAACATTTCATTGGCCATGTCAATCACAGTAATGACTGCCTACACCAAACACTGATCCCTAAACCTACCCGTCACTGTAACCTCAGCCAATGAAATTGGTTGCAGGCATAGGCGCCAATCCCATGGGAAAATACGAGATATTCTCCATTGATTTTTAACCAGTAAAAAAAATCGATTGGAGCTTTCAGACACGATCTTCAGCCTTTTTTATAGTTTATTTAAGGCCGTTTCTATGGCGATATTTTAATGGGAAACGTCGAGAGCGCATCCAAGTGATGCGCGAGCACAAATGGCTCTGCTCTCGATCAGATACATGCACACGTTCAAACTCAAACTCTCCTTGCATCAGATATCAGCGAGAGCATGACTCGCGACAATACTCGTGAAAAGAATGTGCTTTTAGGTCGAAATTGTCATCTTGCTGCACGGATATACATCCAGTTGATGTTAATTTGAGTTAAATATTTATTGAATATTGAATATTGTTTTTGAAATCATGCTGAGGAACGTTGTGGCTTGTGTAAGTCAGACAT
Source organism: Hypophthalmichthys nobilis (assembly GCA_037950665.1). NCBI lineage: Eukaryota > Metazoa > Chordata > Actinopteri > Cypriniformes > Xenocyprididae > Hypophthalmichthys > Hypophthalmichthys nobilis. The sequence goes on from CM075478.1 coordinate 31,503,154, forward strand.
GTGCGTTAATCTATTGCTTGACTCTTCTTTCCAGGGAAATCATTAACAAAATGCACACAAACATGTCCCTGCTCTTGATATACAAACATTAATGAACTTCTTTGAACTTAATGAGGAAAAAAAACGATATGAGGGCAGATTCGAACCACTGATAATTAGAGCACGGCTGGACCTCTGACTCTATTAACAAAAATTCTAACACAAGACCATTATTTACATTTTTTGTGCTGGCTAATGCTAATCGTAAATACTCTAAAATTAAAATTCACGTCGGCAGTAATGATGTTCGACTTCGCCAGTCGGAGATCACTAAAATTAACATTAAAGAGGTGTGTGAACTCACAAGTACAATGTCAGAAACTGTAATCTGCTCTGGCCCTCTTCCTGTTCGTCGGAGTGATGAGATAGTTAGCAGATTATCATCACTCAATGGCTGGCTGTCTAAGTGGTGTCCGCAGATAATATAGGTTTCATAGACAATTGGAAAAGTTTTTGGGGCAGACCTGACCTGTTGAAAAGAGATGGAATTCATCCCTCCCGGGATGGTGCTGCTCTTCTCTCTAGTAATATGGCACATAATCTTAGAGCGGAAACATGACAAACTGGGGCCCAGGTCAGGAAGCAGACAGACTGGCTAAACCGACCGTCTGCTAGCTGCCTCACGTTACAGAAGTCAGATAATTCCCAACACATAGAAACTCTTACACCTAGATATTATCACATAGAGACTGTGTCTGTACCCCGAATTAGTAAAAACAAAAAACTTCCAAACCCATTTAAGGGTAAAAATTTAATTGATGTTCAACAAATAAAAAATAGAGATAATACTGATAAACAAATGATAAAGCTTGGGTTGTTGAATATTAGATCCCTTTCTTCAAAAGCACTTATTGTAAATAATATTATCACAGACAATAATCTAGATTTGCTGTGTTTGACAGAAACTTGGCTAAAACTGGACGATTACATTACTTTAAATGAGTCTAGCCCTCAAGGTTATGATTATCGACACAATCCTTGTCAGAAAGGCAAAGGGCTGTAATTTATAGTAATATTTACAGTATTAGTCAAAAGTCTCTCAAATATAATTCCTTCGAAGTGATGGTGCTTTATGTAACGCTATGTAAGCTGACATTTGTGCTGGCTCCTGTATACAGGCCACCAGGGCACCATACAGACTTTATCAAAGAATTTGCTGCTTTTCTTTCAGAGTTAGTACTAGCTGCAGATAAAGTCCTTATTGTTGGTGATTTTAATATCCGTATAGATAATGATAAAGACACATTGGGATTGGCATTTACAGACATTCTAAACTCTATTGGAGTTAGACAACACATGTCAGGACCCACTCATTGTCGTAATCATACTTTAGATCTAATATTGTCACATGGAATCGATATTGATGCCATTGAAATTCTGCAGCAGAGTGACGACATCTCAGATCATTATCTAGTCTCGTGTATACTACATTTAGTCAAGGCTGCTAAACTGCCTCCCTGCCATAAATATGATAGAACCATCACTAAAGATTGCTTTATAAATAATCTTCCTGATCAGTTTCATCGCCTTAGCATACCAGACAGCTTAGAAGACCTCGATGTTGAAACAGAAACTATTGGTGGGCTGGTGATGTGGGGCACTGGGCACACCCACTTTAATTCACGACTGTACTGTTTTGTTTACTTTTACTCTGATGGCACCCATTTTCATGATCAGGCCAACCCTGTCCCTAAATCAACTATTAAATCAGTTTAAAACTGTATTATACATATAAGACCTGCACATTTACTTCAACACTACATCACTTTCATACACAGCCAATTCTCTTTTCAGGTGTTACTCTGTGGGATAAGAAATCATTGAGTGAAGATTTGGACAGTCGTCTGCAGCTCATGACAGATTTGAAGTTCAGTAGCTCTGACTCTCTCTCTAGTAAATCCAGTCTCATGAATATAAGTGCTTCCCTGAAGGCCAGCTTTCTGGGGGGGCTGGTGGAGGTAGGAGGATCTGCCAAATACCTGCGTGACACCAAATCTTCAAACAAACAGTCCCGAGTTGCAATGCATTATAGTGTAACCTCCAGATTCGAACAGCTCACTATGACCCAGCTGGGCCAGCCCACCTACCCTCAGGTGTTTGACCAGAAAACTGCAACTCATGTGGTCACGGCTGTTCTGTACGGAGCTCAGGCCTTCATGGTGTTTGATCTGATGTCTTCAGAAGATGAAAGCAAGCAGGAGATTGAGGGAAAACTGAATGTCATGATCAAGAAGATTCCTGGATTTTCTATTGAGGGAGAAGGATCTGTAAAAATGACAGATGGTGAAAAGAAAACTGCTCATAATATCAACTGCACATTTCATGGTGACTTTCATCTTGAGCAGAACCCCACCACATACATGGAGGCCCTGAATTTGTACAATCAGCTCCCCACTCTGCTGAAGGAGAATCCAAAGAATGCAGTTCCAATAAAAGTCTGGCTATATCCTCTTTATTTATTGGAAAAAAAAGCCGCTCAGTTAGTGAGAGAAATCAGCACAAGTCTGGTTTCCAAAACTGCAGATATAATGGAGGACTTGGGAGAGGTAGAGAGGACATGCAACGACCTGTCCAGAAGACCAGAGGTAAATGTTTTCAGTGACATTGAAGACAGGCTGCACTCATTTCAGAACTCATTTAGCATTTACAAGACAGTGTTTCAGAAAGCAGTGGCCAGGGTCTTGCCTGCTATTCGAGGAGGAGGAGAGGAGGAGGAGAAACTGGCAGACATTTTGGAGATCCACTACAGCTCCCCTTTTAATGCTGACAAGCTTAACCAGTGGTTACATGAAGCAAATTCTGAACTTAACCTCTTGAGTTCTCATACCAGGAAGCTGGAGCAGATCAAAATTGAAGACTCTGATGATCTGAACACCATTCTCATTGATCCTGATATTGATGTTGTGGTGTGCTTGACCTTCACATCTCTGAAGTATAAAGACCTGTATCTTTCAACCCTGAATGAGTTCCTGAAATCTGATAAGTTTAAAGAGTTGGATGGAATAAAAAATGTGCTTTCTGGGGCATCTGTCGGAAAATGGTTCAAGGATCCTGATATAATAAGAAAGATGAGAGAGAACTTAACTCACTTCAGAGGTTTTTCAGAAGCCAATAAAAATGAAAAGAGAATCTGCTTCATTATTTCTGCTGTCTCTGATCCCTCCAATCCAGGCTCGTCTATCTATTTGTACGAAAAAGGGAATCTGACAGACAAACAGTTCCAGCCCGTGTCAAAGCCGCCCCCACCGATAGTGAAGGATGTCCAGGACCAAAGTGTGTCCCTGAAACTGCAGAAGTCTCCAAGTGGAGTAACAGTGCAGTACAGAGTAGAGTACAAGGAGGTAAACGCAGATTCTGGAGCTGAGGAGGAACAATGGCTTTTCAAAAATACAACTGATGAAGACTTTACTCTGACTGGATTAGAATCCGGAAAGCAGTATTTGATCCATTACAGGACAGTGGATAAAGTGGGAATGAGTGAAGCCAGTGATACTGTCAGCTCCATACTGTCTGCAGGTAAGTGTCATATGCACATATTCATGAATAATCTTTTTTCATTGGCTACATTCACACAGTCAGTGTTTAGGTTTGACAACTGTATTTAATAACAGGACAGGAGTGACTCTCAAACTGTCCCATTCTCACTGCGGCTTATATACAGTATTCCAGCTGCTACTATATGAATGAATACAGGGACTGGCCAACTGTTTTATGATAAAAAAATATTAAACAACCTACAGTAATATGTAGATATGCAAACTGCTCAGCATTGGCAAATTTCACTGGTTTGAATGTCATTTACGTTATTCGTCAGAAAATTCCTAATGTAAATCCTAATTGCGAATATGACAAACAAAGACATTGAAACATTAATGTGTCAGTTTTCGTCATATCAAGCAAACTATAAAGAGTGAACATGTGCATATTGTGAATGTGACCTGGCTTTCATGGTAGCCTTTCAGTAATTTCACTCGTCTTAGAAAATTTTTCGTAATTTTCAAAGTGGGCGAGTTATCATCCTCTGACTTGAACACGGTAAAACTTGTTGATTTCACTCTAGTGTGCTTTATATTGTGGTTAGGACAGTGTCATCCACCCATCCATTCATCCATTTTTTTATACCGCGTATCTTCTGTAGGGTCACGGAATGGCTGGAGCTTATCCCAGCATCTCAGGCCGAAGGAAGGGAAACACCCTGGATGAGCCCCGTGATGCTCAGCAATGAGTTGATGTGTTATGGTGTGGTTTGTTACGGACCAGATGTGGTGGGCCGCTCTGTGCTAGAGATGCCAGAAATGCCTTTTTAGTCCCAGTCTGCCTCTAAATAACTGATGTCAAGCCTCTTTTCTGTCTTCACATTAGACATGAATTTCACCTCTAACCAAAATCACTTTTCAATGTAGATTTTATTCTGGCCAAAGTTTTATGTTTCCACCTAGAACATGTATTTACGTGTCTTTAATCTAGTCATAAAACCTTTAGCTATCTGGCTTCATAGCCACAATGGTTTTGAAGGAATTACACGTCATGGATTGGTTCACAAACTTTCTGTTTATGCTAATGACCTTTTAAACCCTGCTGCCCCTCTGCTCCCAACGTTAGATATCTTAGCAAATTTAGCCAACTATTATATTAATAAACATTAAAAAAAAGAAAAAAAAGAAAAAAAATTGTTGTTGTTGTTTTTTGTTAACTTCCATGATCACTTTTACCCTTGAAGATTGCTTCTGGTTGTTTCAAATACCTGGGGGTCTTTTTAGTGATTATAAAGGGAGTGCTCTCTGCACACTGTCCAGGCGGTAATTAATATATATAGTATATTCAGAATTTGAATAAAACCTTTGTTTTAAGGCCCATTCGTGTATAAATGTGGGATTCACTTTCAAAATTGCGATGACAGACAGTGATAAACCATAAAGCACCCTCTGTGATTTCATTCTGGAGCTGGGTCTGGTCCAAAAGCAGGATTCTGCTGCATTAGTTAAGACAATTGTTATTTACTATATTTAGTTGTTATTTATATATATAGTTGTATTGACTGCCATGCCTTTTCTGTTAAAATTAATGGTGGTTTGTGAACGTAGACGCTTTAATAACAAATCATTTATCTAGGGCGTTTATGCTGGGACGTGTTGGTTGTTGTGAGCGACATGGAACTTGAAACTATTTGATGGAAATCTTTAACACCCAGTCAGCCTACCCCCCATCAGCCCCCCTGAGAAATATAAAGGCTGTCCTGTTGTTTGACTTGACAGACAACTGCAGATGTCCAGTGTAGTTCTGTTCAAAACAGGTTTACTGAGTCAGTTCAGTTACTAAATTCTGTTGTCACTCTCATTATTAACAGAACTGTGTGAATTTTTACCCTATTTACCACTCTAAAACAGGACTGACCACCGTATTCTGCTGCTGTGTGAATGTAGTAATTTGTAACAATTTTTTTCTCTTAATTACTTTCTCAGCACAAGATGGGACTGCACAAGATGGGACTGCACAAGATGGGACTGCACAAGGTGTGACTGTGGGTGGGAAAGGAGGTGATCCATTCTCCTTTAGGTGTTTTTCCAGCAGCATTCAGAAGATCAACATTACTTACAGCGAGGTGTGTGAAGATTGTTTTCATTCCATTTTATCTCATATTCCTGCTTTTTGAATCACATTGTTTTCATTTAGTTACTTGATTCACACAAAATACATTTGTACCTTTTAGATGACACTGAACACAATCGAGGTGACTTTCAACACTGGCCAGAAGATGAAAGTTGGTAATTTAGCAGGATATGAGAGAAAAACATTTGAACTTGATGAATATGATAAAATTGAAGCTGCAACCCTGTGGCCAAATAGTCGAAATAACATGTGTGCGGGTTTGGAATTTGTGGTTGCAAAAACAAATGGTGAAAGAAAGTCATTTTCTGTTAGGTGTGATTGGGTGGGTGAGCCTGTGAGTGTTGATGTGAAGTCTGGAAGGTGTTATGGCTTTATGGGTAGAAGCGGAGATGAAATTGATGCTCTGGGTTTCTACTTTGTTTAAGCTCAAGCTATCTGTTGCTGACAGTCTCCAAATATCTGAACATCTAAAAAAAAAATGACATCTAAACAGCAATCATATACTCATATATATCAGGGTTATTCAATATGATTGGCTTTGATTGGATATGACTGGTTATGATTGAAGTGTCAGATTTGAATTAATCAGTGGTGTGTCAATCAGACAATTCAAATATATTTTTTAGGTAAATGGAACCTTAATAAACAAATAAATGACAAGTTAAAAGTAAATTTATGAGTCAGTAAACAAATAGTGATTGTATCTGAGAATATTCTGGTAGAATTTTTTTTTTTTTAATCTTATGAGGTATGGTGAGGTATTTCATGATCTTTTACTTTAGTTGCAAGCTGTTGCTCACAAATTCTCGAGAGCAGGCAAGACAGAGTTCTGGAGTGATTTCACTGTTTAATATGTTTTGACTGTAATCACATACATGAATATAATAAAATGATGCATGGAGAAAAAAAAAATGTTGACAGTCTTTTTGAGTTTGATTTATACATTGATAATTTGTGTTGTTAATTAGGATATATTATGCATTGAGCTGTTCAGCACTGGTGCAGTTCATATTACACTTTCCCCTGCATTATGTTGATTGTTAAGGACAAGAAAATTGATTATTTGCCAAAGTCATTTTAGTCATTTTTGGCAATATGAGTTTAATTAGTTTTGATTTGTTGTTAATCTGATTAATGATTAAATGCACTGAGCACTGCTGTAGTTTATATCACAACACTCTCGAATCAGCGGTTCGGAATGCCAAAGTCACGTGATTTCAGCAATTTGGCGGTTTGACACGCGATCCGAATCATGATTCGACACACATTCATAACGCTCTGAAGCTTCCTGAAGCAGTGTTTTGAAATCAGCTATCAATATATGTCGTTATTTTGGGGTTTTTTTGGCGCACCAAAAATATTCTTGTCGCTTTATAATATTAATATTGAACCACTGTACTCACATGAACTGATTTAAATATGTTTTTAGTACATTTATGGATCTTGAGAGAGGAAATGTCATTGCTGGCTATGGAGGCCTCACTGAGCCATCGGATTTCAACAAAAATATCTTAATTTGTGTTCTGAAGATGAACGAAGGTCTTACGGGTGTAGAACGGCATGAGGGTGAGTAATTAATGACAGAATTTTCATTTTTGGGTGAACTAACCCTTTAAGTTAGGCAGAATCTGCACAACAACGCTCAAAACACCTAGTTTTTTCCTCTTTACCGCATGCTTTAGCATTCTGCACACTCGCAAATTCTTTCATTATTACCAACAAAGTGTATGTAAATAAGATAAAGAAATAAGAAATAATAGATGGCTTCTTTGATTATAGCGGGAGTTTTTGCAGGCGATGAATGTAGCCTAAATGATTGACAGCCTCAGTGATTTTCAAGGTAATGTTCTTTGCACCTGAATAAACTGGTAATTAACATCATGAATAATTTAATTTAATATTTTTATTTACAAATGGTTAACTGAACTAGTAAAATAGTTCCAGCAGTTTTTGCTATGATACCAAAATTGGTACAAAGAACCGTGAAATTTTACTGGTATTGGTACCGGCTACTGGAATTTTGGTACCGTGACAACCCTTTGACGGGGCAAAAGCCACCGCTTTAAAGGGATGGAACAGATTGAGGCTCAATAATTGTTTCATATCGATTATGGCTGACATCCTGTTTCTGAATGCAGGGTGTGCCCATAAGGTTGGAGGTTGGGCCAAAGGACTTAAAACAGGGCCAGTTTGTAGCAGTAAGAAGAGACACGGGACAGAAGATTATCGTGCCAGAGGCTGATGCTGAGAAGAGAATCTCAACCCTTCTGGAAGAGATCCAGAACAATCTCTTTAAACGGTATAAACAAACTCTTGCTTTTTAGTTCTTCACCTCGTATCAATACATTTTGATCTGCCATTTCCTTCAGAGGCAGAATGATTCACTATTTTCAACTTGTCACAGGGCCTCTGATGATTTGAACAAACACATGGTTGTGGCCGATACGATGGAACAATTCCAGAAAGATCTGGACCAGGGAAGGGTAAGTAAACTGTAGGGATCCAGAACTCTTTGGATACTATTTATTTATGCAAAACCAGAAATATGCCTAATGTATGTAATTTCTCACAGATTGTGCAGATTCCCTTCTGTGGAGGCATCGAGTGTGAGGACTGGATTAAGAAGACAACAGCCAAGTAAGAGACTAGTTGATGGTTTTGGGTAGTTTTTCCTTGGTAACCAGGATTTAGTTACCTACTACGTTCTTTTTTAAAACATTTAAATGCCAAAAACCCAAAAATGATAATCGTCTGCAATGGAATTATTTTCCTACAATATAAACGCAGCTATATATTTTAATGTGTGAGTGTGATATAGAGACACAGGGTCCTTTTAAAAAGTCTTAAATTCAGGGGCTGGTTGCATAAACTGCTAGTCATCACATTTTTTTCTGTAAGACTGTTCATAACTTTAATTCAGTTATATAAAAACGTACATTGGTCTAATTTTTGATACCAAAAAGTAAGATTTAATACTAGTTGGTCATAGTAATACTAGTTTATGGAAATGGTGTGAGAACAGTCTTAATTATCATTTCAAGAGGTCTTAAGTTTGGCGATGGTAAAACAGGAATGGTGATATACTTGGGTAGTGCACATCCTTGACCAAAACTCACAATGCCAGACTGAATCCACCGAGTGAGTGTCTTAGTGACCAATGGACCTCCAGAGTCTCCCTGAAAAAGATAAACACTTACAGTAACACCTGTATCTCTGACAATATTAGACAATGACATACATCTTACCAAACAGGCATCTTTCCCGCCTTTGTTTAGTCCAGCGCACAGCATTTTGCTTGTAATGATGTCTCCATAGGCAGATTTACAAACACTGTTGCTGACAACTGGTATCTGCACCTCCTGCAGTATGTTTGAAAACTGTGTGTCTATACCATAAACCAGTGGAAAAAAAAAATATATAGTTTTAGTAGCTTTCTTGTGACACTAGACAGAGATTTAGAATGTTGAACATCAGTTTGAATGAATTTCAGGTTGCACTTACCTCCAAAATTGAGAAAGCCCCATCCAGTGACCCAGCTCTAGGTACCTTCATCATGTTCTTCCAGCAGCTGCCAGACAGACTGGCCTAATATAATCAGAGAATGTCACAGCAGAGGAGAGCCGAAGCAGTGCTATGTCATTTTGGATTTCTTTATCTTTGTTTTTATAGTCAGGATGGATGAAGAGTCGACTCACTGTTCTAGATATCGCATTTGGGCCTGCTAAGCCTGATAGGCGCTGTCGTCCCAGGTAGATTCTAGTGTTAAGTCTGGAGCGCCTGTAAATAGATACAACTTTTAATTCCTTTCTTATTGATCTATATATGCAATGTTGTATCATTTCATACCCGTCGAAGCAGTGAGCTGCAGTCAAAACCCATTGTTTGTTGATTAGACTTCCACCACAGAAATGCGTTCCAGATTTATATTCTTGAATGCTGACTTGCCAGGGCCAGGCCCCCTCACGTGCATTTTGCCCTCCGACAATCTTGTTGTTGTGGGGTGCTTGGCCACACACTAATGAGAGAAAAGTAGATGTGGGAATTTATTGTAAGAGATAACAAAATCAACAACATATTCTGAATGATGCATGTTCCTAGTCTTATTGTTCATCATTATTCAGTGCACTGTACACTGTAAAAAGTAATTCTGTGGGTTTGTAGATTTCATGAAATTTAATGTGTAAACTTTAACTAAATTCATTTCTTGTTTTTTTGGACTTTTTTTTTTTTTTTTTTTGTGTGTGTGTTAAAATTAATTAAAATTGTAACAAAATCTACTCAATTTTGTCGTTAAGAATTTATCTATTTTATGTAGTCTATCTATGGAGGCTGACGACGATGACAGTCTGACAGTGCTATTTTTCAGCTAATTCTTTGACAAAGGTAAGGAAGATAATTTAATTTATTTCTTAAAAACTTGTTAATTGTCCATTGATTGTGTGTTATTACCACCAACAACGTAGGGAATCGTGTTTTAGAACGATTAATGGCTAAAGCAGATAAGCTAAAACTATTAACCTATCGCTGCTATTCAACAGTGTATGCTGTTTCCAGTGCTCACATGCACTGCTCCCTTTTTCTAGCCCTTATAATTATCATTTCAATGTTTTGTTTAACTCATACAACAGACTATGAACACAGATGCATTTGGTTGCACAGTATAATGAGGTATTAGAATCACAAAAATGATTTTAAGTGCAAAAAACAATGCAGTTAACCGTTAAAACGTCTAAATGTACTCATATGTTGTTGTTTTTTCTCTCATGTCTTTTTTTAAAAGGTGTAACATAATGAGATGGCGGTGTAAAATCTGCAGATTGCAACAAGGGGTGATCTTTTACATTACAGACTACAACACCGGTCATCTGTAAAGTTACCTGGAAAATCAGTGCCTTGTCTGCATTTGTATAGCCCAATTTTCTGATAAATAAAGAGTTCTTAATCTTTGATATCTGTCTGTTATTTATACCTAAAATCCAATTTAATTAAAATACATTAATTTAAATAATCCACTTAATATTATTAATAATATTAACTTAATTTTGTCAAAATAATTTAATTAAGTAGTATTCATTAATATAGTGTTCCTTTGTAATAAACCCAATATTTTTACTTAATTTATTTGTGTGCTTTTGTGCTTTTTTATTAGTATGCTTTTTGCAGTTACTCATTTTAAATGGTTCACTTTTAAGGAGCTCATTTGATTAATTTTAACTGAATTCTTATTTTGTTGAATTTAATTAATAATATTGCTTGTAATCTGTTGCTACAATTTTATTGAGTAAACATAGTGTATTATTTTTTACAGTGATTTGAAAGAAAAGTATTTGCAATCTTTCATCAAAATGTAATAACTTGCTCCACCTCTGAATCGACTTTCCTATTAATTTTATCCCCTCCAATATTATGCAAAATTACACAGTCAGTTCCAGATAAAATTAAGTCCTACCTTACATTTTTTCTCATTGAAGATGTATTTGCGTGGTCAGTGTAGAAACTTACCAATTAATTCAGAGAGTGAGCCTGTATGGAGAAAAACAAAAAAATAACAATCTGAGCTATTAAACGAAATGGAGAGGAGTAAAGTAACCTTAGTTTTTAGTGTTTGTACATTGGTCAGAATCGGTTGGCACAAAGACGTGAGGTATAGATGATTACAGAGCTGATAAACTGCTTTGATTAGCATACAATCTGTTTCACATTCACATCAGCATTGTTAAAAAAATAGTTCAGCTCAAAAGTAAGACTGTCATTTATTCAGTTTGATGTCATTCTAAACCCATATGACTTTATTCTTAGAAACCCATAATAAGAAATGTAGAATAAGTTACACTTTGTTCTTTTCCATGAACTCACAATGAATGGGAACTAGAGATTAAACAGTATGAAAATTTCTTATCACAATTATAGAGACCAAAATTATCACGGTTATCAATATAATCATGGTATTGTTAAAATGTGCTGGAAATGTTCAAAAAGTACTGAGAGGTAAATCATTTCACCAAGTTTTACATTTAAAATCAACAAACAACAAATAAAGGTATGTCTTATTTGTATAAAACACTAAAAACATAACATTATTAATGATGTCCTGATTTCAAATGATAACATGACTGGCAACTATTTATCTAATAACATATATGAAATGTTCAAATAAAACTTTGAAAAATGTTTCATAAAATGATAAATCTCACATTTCAGCCTTTAAATAAAGAAAAGGGTCAAGTCAAAATGATAATAAATGATTATAGGTATTTTATCTGCTCCATAAATAATTCTAGATGCCTTATAAAAATTGTTTAAAATTGTAGAATCCACATAAGCTTGTTTTCATCAACCGGTTAAAATTTATTGTGGTACATGCAAATTCTGTCCGTTTTTTGGCCAGACAATATCTGCACACAGGCTCTCTGTAAATCCACTCTCTGACACTGGGTGGCGCTTATGGAACCGCAGAAATAGAGCCGTTTCCCGGTAACCTCTGTAAACCAAGAAGCATTGCGATTATAAACACTACTTTATAGGCATTACATGGAGCGAAGATGAAAACAAAATGCAATCGAAACATTCATATAATTAATTTATTCATATATTAATTCGTATAATTTCTCTTAGCACTCTTTTAAAACCTCACAGCTTTCCGCCATGTTCTCAGACAAAACGAAACTACTCTGTGTACTGCACCTGCGTGAGACTGTTGCTTAAAACGTGTCCCGTTACCTAACGTAATCTCGGTTCCCTGAGAGGAGGGAACTAGACACTGCATCATTGAAGATGTTGCTTTGAGGTTATCCCCTCCTTCTTTGAATCTACTAAAGCCTTATGAAATCTCGTGGGCGAGAATTCACCCACCAATGGCGTTCAAGTGCGCGAAATAGAGGCGGGCTCTTCTGCTGTGGTGAACACCATTGCCTCAGAATCTTGGACTGAAGTGCAGCTGACAAGACTCTGAGCTATGTAACACAGCAGTGTACACAGTGTCTCGTTCCTTCCTCTCAGGGAACCGAGGTTATGTTAGGTAACTGGACACATTCCCTTTCAAGTCGGTCTCTCGACACTGTGTCATCGAAGATGTCGCTTTGGGGATCTATAAAATCCTGACGTGTAGATAACGAAGGTCCAGATCGGCTGCAAGTAAGCCGTTGACCTCAGCTAAAAGTACTTCACGCGACAGAAGACATATAAGTTCAGCGGCATAATGACTTTAAGAGCAAGTTTCACAAGCATAGACTACTGCAAACAAATCGCAGAGTAAGGATAGCGGTCTCACCTGCATCCTGGATTAACTACTCACTGCCAGCATTTATGTCGGCGCTTGTCTCCAGACTGCATTAACAACAGCCATTCAGCACCACAGACACAAGGACAGGCAACAGCACTATCACCTAGCAATGATCCCCGGCAGGGCCGTAACCGCCATAGACATTGAGGGGGACAAGACCCCAATAATTAGAAATGGTCAAATCCCCCCCCCCCCAATATTTGAAATTCTTGCACTGCTCTGCTGCACTTCATTACAGCACTCTGCATGTTGTTAGGATGACAAAAATGTTTAAAAGTTACATTTTTAGTCTGGTCTGCCTCAGTGGTCTAAGAACGCTCATCAATGTCAAAATGATTGAGATGGCCAATCAAATTAAAAAGTAGGCGGGGTTTACGTTCTTTTTTTGTCTTCACAGCACAGACGGGCGCGTCAATCGATCACTTAACGCCATTGCGGAGGTTCCATTTTTCCAGTAAAATCACAAAACAAATGCACACAAACGTGTCCCTGCTCTTGATATACAACCATTGATGGACATCTTTGATTTTATCGAGGAAAAAAAAAACTAGGCGAAGGCGGATTAGAACATGTAACCTTTGATACTATTAATAGAAATTCTACAACTAGACCACTAGGGAATCCATATGTTTATTGCGGATCTATATATTTGTTCACTAAATTGAAGAATCTCAGAACTAACAATATATTGTATTATGAAACTATAACATTAAACACGAGTTCTCAATGTACTATTGAAATTGATTTCTGGACATCATAGTGTTTTTTTTTTTTTCCTGCAACTTTTATTGTACATATCTGATATAGCATTGTATTAGCAGCAATTTCGTTCACTGTTTTGTTTCTTTATGCTTTATTAAAAAAAAAAAAAAAAAGGTCCCCCCAATGTTCAAGACATGGTTACGGCCTTGATCCCCGGGATATGTGACATCCACCGTGTGAACACCACACCGTCACAGTGTGCTGGTGGCCAAATAATGCATGCGGCAGCCACACAGACACACTATTGCATAATGTTGCAACCGGTGGTAAGCCTGAACATGCTGTGCGGTTAATGGTGGCGGATTTGCCAACACCTATTACTGATGTCCACTGCAGCGGCAATGCCAATGCTATATAAACATAATGCAAGCGGAGTAAACACTGCGTAGATGATGTAGCACTTATGCTAAACCTCATTCATTCATACACATGACTTGGTGTGGGGCTCGGTGGGGCTACAACAGTTTAAGACGTGTACTGAACATGATTTCAGAAGCCTGCATGGACAAACATGCGTTGCAAAGAACATAGATAAATTATGTTTTATTAACAAAATTTGGGAGGAGCAACGTTCAAATAATCTGACTAATCATCACGTCATTTCAGCCAGCTGTTAGCAATCAGTAATCAACATATCTACCCAATCAGCATGAGTGAAAGCATACATATAGACACAGTCGACTCACCCATATTCCTCGACAGTTTTACAGCAGCCCTCCACCCCGTCTCCTCACACTTGCCTGGTTACTTTCCTAACCAGAATACAGGGGGAGTACTCTGGGTTCGGGCCAAATACCGAGCTCGGAACCCTCTCCTCGGACAGCAAGCCAAATACGCATGCTATTACACATACTATTTACTATCTGATTATTTGTAAGTGTGAACTCGTGAAATAACACGCGAGACTACATGCATAGTTGTCTTATAGCCCACTTGGCTTAGATTTTCCCGCAGAGGTTACTACCTGTGTAGGAGAAACCAGCAAAACGACAACAAATTCCCATCTGTGCTTTTACACTGTGAATGTGTACAACAGCAATGCGCATATACATATAACCCACGATGGTGACATTCACGCAGAAAGGCAGCAGTGTCTGCGCCTGTAACCACAGACTGTGAATGGCTAAACGACCTAGTTGAACACCACCCAGCAGGGGCGTCAACAAGTTTTGTAATAGTCCACATGACTTATTTGACACCACACACAATCTCAGTTCAGGTTGTAGATATATGTCTTGTTCGACTTTATGCAGCGCTGCACAGACCGATCGGTGTCTGACTTGAACCAGTGCATGCCGGTTAGAAATTTTGTCCGACCTGAGACAGTGCAGACACCATGTGACTGTGACGTATGGCATCAAAGTACCGCAAGAGCGATTTGAGAGCAGCCGGCTGGTTCATTCTGTTCATTCTTGTAAAAACAGACGCTGTAAGCAGTATATAAAGTATTGAATGAAAATGGCTTTTGTAGCCCCTCCAGTTTGCACCTGCCCACTCCAAGCGGAACACCAACCCAGGCCCTTCCGCATGGGAGTCGGACGCTCTAACAAGGAGGCTAAAGGCTGCAACCTCTAGCGTTAGTCACTAGAGCATCTCTTGAGATCAGGGAAGTGAGGTTTACACGCACAGCACTTACCAGCCTACGTCTGTTACACTTTGAAACATTGGTGTATTAGTCAAATATTGCATTTATTTCACTTCAGCAGTGGTAAAGTATGCAAACGCAATGCGAGTGTCACTACGGGAAGCAGAAAGTGTCTGACTTCACGTCTCCGTTTTCAGCTCCTCCCCAACTGCAAGCGGCTATACTCTCGCCAACTGGTTATATCCAGCCGATGTCGAACACACCTAAAATCCTCTTGCAACGGCAAACTCGCGATGCGAAAGAGAAAGCATACCAAATACAGAACTGACCAGAGTGCCCAGCATGAGTGATCATGTAGAAGGGCGAGAGGTGATCAGCCTCGTATACACAAAACAAGGAGGCTCTCCAAGTACTCTTGCAAAAAGACAAGGCCACTAACAGGGGCTATCTTCGTGTAGAGATAAAAGGCCATGCGGGATCTGTGTCGACATGAGAACCCTGGTTGCATTCTCTGCACTCCTTTAAAGAACTCCACATCGTGACCGTCTATGAACGTTCTGGGAACGTTACTAGGTGACAGGTTACCCCGCTAGAAATTTTACGTTCCCAGAACATTCTCAGAACGTCCCCACTGGTGTTAAGGACGTTGTCTAGTAACGTTCCCAGTACGTTCAGAGACGGTCACGATGTGGAGTTCTTTTAAGGTTTGGGGGATGTTATTTGGTGGACCTTCAGGGAACATTCAGGACGTTCTGGGAATGTTTAGGGGACTATTACTATAGAACGTTCTGTTAATGTCCCAAATGTCCTCTTTGTAACGTTCTTATGTGACCATAAAATTAACCAAATTTGAATGTCCCCCTAAAGTCATATAAGGAACCTTGAATTGCAGCACTTTCATTACCAAAAGAGGACGTTTTAGAAACGTCCCTAATGTTCTGTAAGGGTTCAGAATTTTCGTCACCTTTAGAGAACTTTTAGGCAAGGTCACGAGAACGTCACCTTCTAAGTGGGTGTTTTATAGAAAATAATAAAGTTTGAAGTCACCGTTATGGAGGTGAGCGTTTTTAGATGGGCTCTTGATTCTTGACATTAGATTTTCTCTGGCTGCTTTAACTGTGTTTCCAAAACATGCTTGTTACAACAAAAATTGCAAGAGAAATTCTGATCAGATGAATTTGGTTATTTAGTGATGATAATTCAATCATCATGGAGTGTCCTGATTCTCTCTAGAGTCTAAACTCTGGGTGTATTAACTGTTAGTTTCGCATTAATTAACGGTTAGTTTCTTTCTATTTTTTACGAGGTTTTTTTAAATTCATTACACTGACAGAGTTTTGAGCTGTGTCTTTTAGATTCACACAGACATCATGAATCAGCGTATGAACCTAAACAATGGTGACAATGAAAAAAAATATTTTTTGTGACTTTAGTAGCTTGTTTTGTGATGCTCAGAACTGATCTGTTTATCTGAATATTTTGTCACCATTGTTGAGGTTCATACGCAGCATCTTGATGTCTGTGTGAGTTTACATGATCTTGTCTGAAAACTTTCAAAATATCAAAGCAGGACAGCATTTTATGCATTATCATAGGACTACAACAACATGAAATAAATACAATATTCAGAGATCAGTGAATAAAGCCACTGTATGATAAAATCATCAACAATGAGCAACCAAATCCATTTGAACAGATTTTTTTTTTTCTCACAACTTTTTTTTGTAACAAATATGCTTTAGAAACACACAGTTACAACAATTGGAGAAAAATTAAAGTTAAAACTTCAAGGGTCAGGAGCCCAACTAAAGCAAGCGCTTACCTCCGTAACGGTGACATTTATACATTTTAATAAAACATCAGCACCTCATTAAGAAGATTTGTATGAAAGAAATAAAGTCAGAGTGGTTTGTAATAAGTGAAGATGCTGAGATCTAGAGAGATCTGTTAGTGTTTAATGTTCTGTTTCTGTTATCTGAGTTTTGTGAGGTTACCATTGTGCTGAAGAGTAAAGCCTGTTCTTCAGTCAATGATGAGCCAGAAACACTGATGTTATGCTGCAGTGTTGCTTTATTTAACCTTCGGGTTGGCGGTCGCGCCGGCGATACCGCCTCGCTTTTTTTCTTATCAGTGTGAAAGAGACTCAAAATACTCAGTCGAATTTGATCACACATACCAGTGTTATACATAATTCTAAACTGTTAAGTGTGTACTTTTATTTGTGTACACAATATAAGCTAATATATATAATAAGCTAATATAAGCTACATAAGCTAATACTAATTCCTCACAAGTATTATTTTCCTCTTATAGTGTGAAAGAATTCAATATTTACCAGTAAGTTTATATTTGTCAAAGTATTTTCAGAAGCTTGCAAAATAAATGTATCTCCCTTCACTTTCTCTGCAGTTGATGGTGGACAAACAGGTCGATTGTGACTGCTTTTACAGGTTGATTGTGTCGATCTCTTACTTATATTTTTCACACAATATCATCCTTTACTTTGTCCATTTTTGCTTTGTCAATGAAAATATTTCAGCTGAAGGAATCGCTGTGTTTCTGCTAAGATCCATGTTTCAGTCAGAGCCAAAATGTTAAGTTTTGACTGACTGACAAAGGCAGGAATTAAATCACCTTGTAAACTCTTTAATCACAATTTACAGAAATTTAAACATGTAACAGTGTTACCTGTTACCCTTCTATTTTTGATCATACTCACCACTAGGGAGTGCTGGAGCGTTAAAACCCCAGGTATTTAAACTGTTAGGAGTGTAGAAGAAGTCAGGTTGTTTGGAAGAGGGAAGCATGGTCTTGACCTAGCACCTCCAGCAAAACTCATTGGGGTCCTGATTGAGAAACTTTGTTTTCAGTTTGAATCATGTAAGTTTTGTTTCTCTTTGTGTTGTGTATTTGCTTTCACTTGATGTATATAATTTATGTGTGGGTTTCTTTAGCTAATGATAGATTATTTTCTTTTTGTAGATGGACTCTTTAAATGTTGCTTTATATTTTGGTGTCTTTAATCTGTATGAGTAGTTGCAAGGACACTACTTATATGGACATCAAGTGTTTTTCCCCATTGGATTGTTCACTACATTACCTTGTGGATTATCAAATGTCCTGAGTACAAGGATTTGACTGTGGACTATTTTATTGGCTGGATTATTTGAAGAGCACTTAAGGAGTGTTTTCTACTTTTTGTGTGAGTGTTTTTTTTTTTTTTTTTTTTTTTTTTTGGTTCATTATCAGCGGGACATTGGATTATTATCTAAACATATTCAAAGTGCTTGGTGATGATTCTAAATTTACCCAAAGAATCACTCATCTACAACTTTGAACTGATCAGATAAGCTTTGTTTTCCATTGTCATTGCCATTCTTTTCCTGTTGTTTCACATTACTTTATAGACAATCTACAGGTATATTACTTTGATTTACTGTACTAGTTTTATTTCAGTTCATTCTCATTTTCATGTATGTGCATTGTTCTATTTGTTTATTTTTTTTTTGGTTTACCTAAGACATTCAATTTATATAAAGGTGGAAAAATATAAGTTTTGTCTTTGTTGTTTGTGACAATACACTGGGAAATAGATTAATATATTTTTAGCAGCGTTAAGTTAATAGTTGGTGGGCTCCTCCTGTATTTCAGATATGTATAACTGCTTGCCACTTCTGTTGACAGTGGTTATAAACATATAGCCTATAAATATCAGGACTTTATATAAGCAACCTCTTTAAAACAGCATTTTTTTTTCCCTTTCTGTATTCATATACTTATCTGAATATATTTTTATGACAATATACTTATAACTTTTGATTAAACAGACATGGGGAAAAAAAATATTTTGTTAGAAAACTTTTATTGATTGAAAATTACAATAATTAATCATACTTAATTTTATAGCAAGACAAGCACCACAGCCTTTAACATTTGTGATGAAGCATGTTTAGAAGGCCAGTGCTCTGGACTGACCCTCAGTTACCATAGTAACAGAGCAACTGTTTCCTGGAAGTGAGAAACTAAATCTTCCTCCAGGTGGCGCTCAGAGACTGCAAAAAAATGCATTCTAATGTCTTTATAAAAACACAACAGAAGTCTATGGTGTGTCTCATTTAGGCTGAAAGTCTAAATGAGTACTGAAAGTCTAAAATATATATATATATATATATATATATATATATATATATATATATATATATATATAACTGTGTGTCTCAGTTGTTTCTCACAGGAAGCTGTTTAATCTCACACAGAGACACTGAAGTATCAGAATAATAGTGGCAGATGCTTTCTTTGTGTATTAGTTTTTTTTTTTAAATATATGTTTGTCTATTTCACCACCAAAAATCAGGCACTGGTGAAACATTTAGTATAATAAAATAAACAAACATTTGTTGAGTAATTTTTTTTTTTTTTTTTGTTGAATAATTGTTTTTTTTATTAGAACTAAATAAATGTTGATAAAATTAATTAATCCACACTAATGCCCTTTTAAACAAACATCATGCAATATATTAAAGACTACCAAGCAGATATAAACCACACTTGCATTCTGAATGGTGTGACCATCTTTCTATCCGTTGTTCTCTGAAACGATCAAAAGCTCTGTGGGACTGCTGTGGTTTCTAGCTCACAGCACATTTCTACCATTAGTGGTCCATCATGGTAAAGCGCTATATGTAGTTATAAATGGCCATTGTGACTGATAGCAGTGAAAAACAGGATGTGGTTAACTGCCAGTGAACAGATATGTCTAAAATAAAAAGTTTGACATGTTCATCAAAGTCATTGCCTTCAGACACCCACAAGCAAATGCATCCAAAAAAAGCTTCTTAATTCTTCATTTCAGTTGCTTATATGCACTTTATTAGAAGGATTTCTCTAATTAGAGTGTCTCTGTCCAATGTGCATGAGGCGTCTTGCTTTTTTAAAATGCTGGCACAAGAGCTACAATTTGTCAATAATCACAGATAGGAAATAACATTGTTAAAAGGCTGTTGTGAGAGTGGAGCTTTATGATGCCATATAATCACAAAATAATGTACAATTATGTTGTACATAATGTACTAAGATACAAAAAGACAACAGTATAGGCCACAATGGCAAGTATTATCATTATACATGTGCACAAGTTAGATATTTAAAGTGGCAGAAAATTTCATACATATCAGGCAAGTGTTCAATGGACAATTCAATAAACTATAAGCAAGTCTGAAAAGAGGGGTTATACAGAGAAGCTGAAGTCTACAAAGTCTTATGGTTATTTATATGTAGTTATAAATAACCATAATGACTGATAGCAGTGAAAAACATGATGTGGTTAACTGCCACTGAACAGAATATGTTTAACATAAAAACTTTAGGACATGTTCATCAAAGTCATTGCCTTTAGACACCACACTGTAAAAATTGTTGTAAAATAATGGTAATCTACTGGCAGCTGTGGTTGCTAGTAATGTTCTGTCAATTTACTGCCCTCTAACATAAATTTACAACTCTCTCTTTTTTTTTTTTTTTTTTTTTTTTTTTTTAAAAACAGTATGTTACCGTAATACTACAATGGAAATTAACTCATTTAGTTTGGGAAACCGATTGCTTCTGTAAGACTTGATTTTCCTGCTAAGACAAAAGCTGAGATCAAACGCCCTGCAATAAAGCAAAAAAACTCATCTGGAGAGAAGATCTCAAAGAAATAGCATAGGACAAAATGGTCTCAATTTCACAGCAGTCACTGGTATTATGAGTAAGAGTGAAAACTAAGGAGAATTCTGTCCTCCTCTTGGGTGGTGTCTCTTCAAGATATCTGAAAACCCACTCCTCTCCCCCCAAAATGGGTGTTGGTGTAGTAAATATTTACAATCCTTTTGTTCTGGTCTGGGTATTTAAGGGAAAGTGCAAAGCAGCCATGTGGGATCTTCTGTAGTCAGAAACCCCCATGCAGTGATGGGTGAATGTCTGAAGACACTCACACTTCACTGTGTGTATATGCATTTCTTACTCTTAGAGTCATCTTTGAGCAATTGATGTTATGCATTTATTATTTCTGAATTGGCTTCTAATTGTCTAACTATGTAATTGGCATGATGCATTTCTACCTGACAAATACAATGTTATATTTGATTTACTCTGGATTCTTCTGAAATCATTATGACCAGTAGATTATTGGAGCCCATATTTCCACAAATCTGCGTCAGGATAGGTTCAAACTAAAGGCTCAATGAAAGGAGCATGTTGCACATCATGTGAGACCTTCGGATTTCTGTCTGTCACTGACTTAGCAAGTTGCGGTATCGTGACTAAGAAAACTGTGTTTTTGTATGAACAAGCATGTGGCGGTTCGACTCAAATGCATTAGTAAACTCTGCACCCTCTGACTAAGAATCAGAAACTGACGAATTTGTGTCTCGAGATCCGCACAAACCCGGGGCGTGTGACTCTAAGTGATATGGGTCCGTAATGAACGAATAATTGAAAGTACGGGATACCCAGAATAATCAAATATTTAAATAATACATGACCAATGATTAATTTCTTATTAGAAACACAATCTAAGAGTAATAATAATTTGTAATTGGAGTCAGATTAAACGAGCAGTTAAAGTGAAATTGAAACTAAATTCTAAAAATTGAGTGAACTTCACAGGGGTGCTGAAAAGACATATACGCGTTAAACCTTCGCCCAGGCCGTCAGATTCTGTTCATTGGGCCTATGGGGGGTTCCTTACACTTCAAACAGTTTGAATTTAAAAACTATTTTTTATACAGCATTAGTACTGTGAACTTATTTCATTTGAGTCAACTGAAAATGAATATTTCTTAACTGCAAACACTTAATGTATAATAGCGAAATAATTAAAAACATGATTTTAATTAAAATCTTTGCAGCTTGTTTAAGTTAGCAATAGCACACATATATGTATTAAAGTACTTAGCAAACAGCTTATCACTGCATCAGCAACTACACAGTTACTGCCTTTAAATAAAGCAACATGCAGCATAACTTCAGTGTTTCTCAGCTCATCATCTCAAGCAAAGTGGTAACACCCAAAATGAATCAATTAAACTAAAAAATCTTTCCTATATCATCTTGTTCAAAAACACATGAAACACTTCAGTTCAATATTTACTCTCCTTATCAGTTATTGCATAAATTTTTCTATTAACTTTCAGTAATATTTCAGTGAAATTAACTTGTTTCGTTTAGAAATTGTTTTACAGAATATTACTGTTTTTTCCCTTGATTTTACTGTAATCTACTGGCAGCTGTGGTTGCCAGTAAATTGCTGTTTGTTTGTTTTTACAGTATGTTGCCGTAAATTAATTTACAGTTGATTACTGTTAAATTACGTTTCACTCTGATTTTTTCATCTTACACCTTTAACCCTTTTATCCCACAGCAAAATCTTCAGTTTTAAATGAACACTTGAATGTGTCCACACTAGAGTGTTAGAGTAACATTGAAGCAGTGTTAAAGTTAATGAGATAATTAAGTGATTAATTAAGTGATAATTGAGAATTAGTGATGAACACCTGCTGTTAACAAGAATCACTGAAGGAAAAGAAACAAGAAGAACAGAAAAAAGACAAGCAGAAACACAATAACTTTAACATACTGCAGCCACAGCCTTAGATGAAATCAACTGAAAATAAAAGACATTAAATATCTTAAGATCTCAGCAGAGGAGGATAAAAGAGAAAAAACGGCATTACTGCTTCACTTATTACTAACCAGATTGACTTTATTTCTGTCAGATGTCTACAGAACTTCTTACTGAGAATTAACAGAGCTTCAGATGTTTTGTTGTTTCGTTTGACATTACCACGATGGAGGTCAGTGTTTGCTTTAGTTGGGCTCTTGACCCTTGACTGTTTCACTTAAATTTTTCATTGGCTGTTGTGATTGTGTATTTAAGATACATTTGTTGTGGCCAAAAAGCCAAGAAAAATTATAATAATCATCATGTAATGCTTGATTCACTGAACTTGTCTTTCTTTCTCTTGTTGCCACAACAAATGTTTTTAAAAACACAGTTATAACAGCCAAAGAAAAACTGATGTTCACAAATCAAGGGTCAAGAGCCCAACTAAAGCAAACACTGATCTCCAGCATGGTAATGTCAAACAAAACAATAAAACAACATCTAAACCTCTGTTAGTTCTCAATATGAGATGTGTGACAGAAATAAAGTCAATCTGGTTAGTAATAAGTGAAGTTGTTAATGCTGTTTGTGGAGTTGTTTAATCAGATCTTGAGAGATTTACCCCCAGGTTTCACAGACAAGGCTTAAGCTAGTCCTAGACTAAAATGCATGTTTGAGCTGTTTTAACTGAAAGAAACTTTAACTGACATGTTTAAAAATATGTCAGTGTCATTTTTGTCTCTTGATACACAACAGTAATGTTTTTTTCTAGGGCACATTTATAAAAGTTACTTAAATGCCCTAATTGAACTAAGGCCTAATCCTAGCTTGGTCTAAGCCCTGTCTGTAAAACCAGGCCTTAATGTCTTCTTTAATCTACAGTTTTCATCTTTTTTTCTGTTCTTGTTGTTTCTCTTTCCTTCAGTGATTCTGCTTGTTAACAGCAGGTGTTCATCATTGTCTGAATTCACACGTGTTTTCATTCATTCTGTCAAGTGGACTATATTAGTAAACTAAGGGAATAGTGAATGAGGGTATAAGGTGTGATTTGGAACACAGCCTCTGAGTGTCGACTTTGAGCATCGTTAATTCACGATATATTGCTGTAGGCTACTTTCTCGAAAACATTACCCACAATTCATTGTTTTCTACGGTATATTACTGTTTTAATGGAAAACAGCATGTTACTGTTGAAATATCTGATTTTACATAGATGTACCGGTTTTCTCCCAACAGGTTAATATACAGCCTATTATGATAATGTGGTAAAGAAAAATGTGAAAAGAAAGAAGCTTTTAATAAATATTTTTAATGTGTGTGAATAAATCGGTTTCCGCATCCTGCTCCATCTCTTGCACAGTTGAGCGCGCGAGCCTTTCAGAGTGACCGCGGAAAGAGTTTGTGCGCACTATCTAGTGACTAGGACTGCTATTTTTCAAGCACCCCCCCAGATTGCATGTGTTTTTATCATAGACTGTAAAAAAAAATATGGACATAGTGTCCGTGACGTCACCCGTAGATTTCTGAAGAGCATTTTTGAAGCGAAAATGAGACCGCTGCCATCTTAGCAGCGCGTCACTCCCGGATAACTGAAAATGGGCAAAGAGGCGGGACGTGATAATATTGTGACTTGTTGCTGAAACCAGCCCGCCTAGCTCGACGTGATCACGTTAGCAGGCAAAGGAGCTATCTATCTATCTTAGATACTATCTAAATAAAATATTAATAAAGATAAGTTATATCATTAGAAAGTTCTAAAGGTGTTCAATATACGGTGTCTTTTTTACAAGATAGATGCTCCAGCATCAGTAATTAATTTGTGTCGGATGTGCAAGAAAAATCATGAAAAATCAAACGGGACTTCATACGTTTATATAGCGATTAGCGAGATGAATCTTGTGTGGCATTTGGGTAAAATGTCCATGAGTGTCCAAACTTGGCCATTTTAACATGGGGGTCAATGAGATTCTGCTCTCTTTTGCAGCCTGTCCCTAGCGGCCAGTCGATGAATTGCAGTTTAAGTCACTTCCGTATTGGCTTCACGAGAAACTGGGGGAGGTTGCCGCTTGGTTTTTATTCCTGCTATAAATAAAGATGAGCAAAAAATTTGTTTTGTTGCTGCATGTCTGAACAAAAACATATACATGTTTTCATTGCTTCAGGCACATTTGGCTTTTGAGATATGGAATGAAACATTTAATAAAATATTAATAAATGTCTTTATTATGCTTTATTAGTTTCAGCATGGCTGTGAATTCTTTGCTAAATACACATCTACAAAATACTAAAATTTAGCAGTAAGTCCATATTTGTCATAGTATTTTCAGAAGATTGCTAAATAAATGTGTATCTCCCCACACTTTCTCTGCTGTTGGTTGATGGTGAACAAACAGTATGATTGTGCAATCTTTTACCGGAATAATTTATTTAAAAATTTTAAAGTAGAAAAAGTGATAATATTGTGACTTGTTGCTGAAACCAGCCCACCTCGCTTGACGTGATCACGTTACCAGGCAAAGGAGCTATCTATCTATCTTAGATACTATTTAAATAAAATATTAATAAAGATAAGTTATATCATTAGAAAGTTCTAAAGGTGTTCAATATACGGTGTCTTTTTTACGAGATAGATGCTCCAGCATCAGTAATTAATTAATTTGTGTCGGGTGTGCAAAAACATGAAAAATCAAATGGGACTTCATACCTTTTATATAGCGATAGCGAGATGAATCTTGTGTGGCATTTGGGTAAAATGTCCATGAGTGTCCATTGAAAAACAAACAAACAAACAAACAAACAAAAAAAAAACAGTACTTTTTGTCCACAAAAGGTTAAATCCATTAAATATTGATATATTATCCATTGTTTGCGTCACATTTCTTCTGAATGATCTGCTCTCTATCGTCGTTCTTCAAGAAATGATGCAAAATATAATTTTTCAAAATAGTGGAGCAGTTTTAGTTATAATATCCAAGCAGTGCTGTCGGAGTTTAATATTCTCCTGCCATTGTCATTGTAGTAAATCTCACAAACAAAACTTTAAGCCAATGCCACGATCCAACAACGTGTGTTCTGTATATCTTCCGCATGCGTGCACATGTACACAGACACACATCTGTCTCGAGTCTGGACCATTAACACAGCAAGCCATATTATTTTATAATTGTATAAAATAATCCCCCCAAAAAAACACAAACACGGCAGAGATGCCAAATTCAGTGGCTGGAATTAGCTGAGGTGACGGCTCACAGACAGCAGCGGCAATCTACCTGTCACTCAAGTGACCACGCCCTTAATTATGCAGAACTTTAAGGCTTAATATAATTTAAACAGATGAGTTATAAAAAAATTCACCCCCCTCAGAGTTGTCATGAAGGGCAAAATTGGCAGTATAGACCAAAACCACAATTTTAACCACGCTGTAAACATGATTTTTTTTCTGCTGTAAACTTGGCCATTTTAACATGGGGGTCAATGAGATTCTGCTCTCTTTTGCAGCCTGTCCCTAGCGGCCAGTCGATGAATTGCAGTTTAAGTTACTTCCGTATTGGCTTCACGAGAAACTGGGGGAGGTTGCCGCTTGGTTTTTATTCCTGCTATAAATAAAGATGAGAAAAAAATTAATTTTGTTGCTGCATGTCTGAACAAAAACATATACATGTTTTCATTGCTTCAGGCACACTTGGCTTTTGAGATATGGAATGAAACGTTTAATAAAATATTAATAAATGTCTTTATTATGCTTTATTAGTTTCAGCATGGCTGTGAATTCTTCGCTAAATACACATCTACAAAATACTAATAATTCTGTACTAATAATACAGATAATGTTTCAGCCATCTTATCCTCGTGACTTGGCTGTATTCATCTTCCACCATGTACTGACCATCTCTTGCAGTCTGGAACAGTGAAATAAAATGCTGGTTACTTGCGTAACCATGGTCTTTAGTCCAAAGAGACCGACCATGACCTAGTCAAAACTGATATATCTTCTGACACGTCATCGTCAAAGTCACATGTGACTGAATTAATATGAGATTCCCGATGTGATGCGACCATCTCTGGCGGCCTTCCAGCGTTCAGAGAAACAAACAAGTAACCAGCATTATCTTTAATTGAAAAATAGCCTATGCATTTTCATTCATTCATAAATGGTTGCAACAACATTTAGTTTAAATTGTGCATATTCAATAGTGCCATTGTTTAAAAATGCTTTATTGACTGAAATTTTAAAGATGTTCAGTTGTTATGCTTTTAAAATGTTATGCCATTTGTATGCATCTATGTATCCTGACATTCCTGACATCAACAACAAAAAGGACATTTAAAAGTGTATAGTTCTGAATAGACTTTGATGTAGTAAATTCACAAACCCACCAAGTTACTACTAGGGATGTGCCCGAAGCCTAATACCTTATTCAGAAAGGCACAAATAATGGCTTCAAAACGAATAAAGAATAATTCCACTGAATAATAATAATTTAAAAGAAAAATCGGCTGACACAATCACTCTTCATGTTTGCTGGATAACAGGAATGCCAGATGATAGCACAAAATTATACTTAAACTTCTAAAATCACTACGCACTAATGAGTGTGTGAAGTGAATTAGCGTAATCAAATAGCTGCGTTGTCGTCTCCATGCGTTTCTTAGAAATCAAAGCTTGGCAAAAGAAATATCAACTAAAATACTACATCATACACATGTTTTGCTATTTGATTTGTAGGCTGTATTTAAATGATTTTAAACCGTGTACAAAATGATACATGAATAAAATAAGCACAGCATGATTGCAAATCAAATAGCTGAGTTGACGTCACTGCGGGTCTCTCAGAAACCAGCTCTCTGTCAAGAGTAATATCAATTAAGATACGGAATCATACACATTTTCTATACTTGATAAGTCTATTCAAATGTTTTAAACCTTGTACGATATGATGGGCTACATAATATTTCTCTGTCTCTCTCTCAGAGATGGCATTGACATAGATCTATTCTTTATAATTTGTTCAGACTTGCATTTGTATGCATAAAAAAAGTTGTTTTAGCAATGTTCAACCACTGAATATTTTCTTTCAACTGCCATGATCTCTAATCAGCTATTTCCAGAGTACAACATCCTCTAATGTGAGACTGTGGATATTGTCCTGACATAACTCTGTACACAAAGTTCCTATGGAAAATGAAGAAATTTTTTTTTTTTTTTTATGTAACATTTAGTATTACTGTTTTAATTAGAAGGTGTATAAATATTTATTGAGTCCCCGAGCCAGGACTTGATCTTGGGTCACCCGAAGCACAACTACATCTCAAAGCACTGCACAATGAACCACTTGCTGTATTTACATCATGTTTGCATTGTTATGATGAAAGCATTCGTGAGAGTGTAGAAATAGCATTGCAATGACAAGATCGCCACATTCACGCAGTCAACTGTCATCTGCTACAATGCTCATCGATGCAGGCTTTCGTGAGATGGAAACAGATCTACATATAATGCATTAACACTTTTCACGATTCGTTAATCTTGACAGCTGTTATAGGAAGAAGTTTTAAAAAATATTCAAGAGGGTTCCGCATTTAATACTTTTTTCATATGCAAAGATGTTAGCCAATCACAGCAGTGGGTGTTTACACTGAAGTCTCACAGCAGACATGCCTCTAAGTAGAGCGTTCAAGTCCGAGGGCTAAAATCAGGGTAGAAAATGTCCATTTATTTCTAAATTCAATTTTTTGATGTAAAAATAATATTAGCATTATAAGTGCACCTCAGGAAACATTATAAAACAATAAAAAAATGCAATTCATGACCCCTTTAAATATGGTATAATCATAATAAAAAATAATTATTTTATGAGAGTTACAAACTGCTTTTATAAACCTTTTATACACATACTTAACTGCAGACACTGTAATGACATAGTGTAGGCCTATGTGGTACAGTACAAATATTTTGAGTGTCCCTTATTCTGTTTCTTATTCTCCTATAAAGAACCATGATGGCGCTTAGTGACTCAGAAAGACAAAGCTCTTGTTGAGCCGCATTCTTTATAAAAACACAATAGAAGTCTGTGGTGTGTCTCATTTAGACTGAAGTCAAAGTGTGTTTCTATATACACTGAAATTAAGATTAGAAGAGAGAAAGAGTTTACAGCTGTGTGAGTTAAAGAGAGATCATTTGAGTATGTTTCTTTCATTCATCTGTGTGTCTCAGTTGTTTCTCAGTGGATGTTTTTTTATTTTATTTTACACAGAGACACTGAACTACCATAATCAACCATAAATCCAGTATAGAGGGGTTCCGTGAATGTGCTGTTGAATGTGTATAAGTGTGTGAGTGTGTGTGTGTCAGAGACGCTGTAGAAGGACAGAGTGCCGGCCGACCAGTTCAGAAACACTCCTACTCTGTTAGAGAGATTAGAAGGAGCAGATATTTCTATGCTCTTATTATTGTGAGAGACAGTGAAACTGTTATTAAACCAGTCCAGACTCCAGGACTTTTCATTGTATCCAAACCAACAGTCATCACTCCCTCCTTTCCTTTTGATTCCTTTATATGTCACTGAAACATAAACCTCACTCCCACTCCATTCAGCCTCCCAGTAACAGCGTCCAGTCAGACTCTCTCTACACAGAACCTGAATACACTCATCAAATCTCTCTGGATGATCAGGATACGGCTGCTTCTCCTCCACATGTGTCACTTTTCTGTTCCTCTCAGACAGAGCGAGGTGAGTGTTTGCTGTGTTTGGATCCAGTGTGAGATCACATGCATCTGAACACAAGAAGAAAGATTATTACATTTATAACATATAAAAACAATGATTAAGGCATTTGTGTATTTGTGTGTGTGTGTGTTACATTTCTGTGGTCCTGTTGTAATCCTGATCTCTCCTCCATGATCCATACTGTAAACACAAAAGACATCAAACTCATTTTAAAAAGTTGCTTGGATGGATGACCAGAAACACTGCTCATATTTTCTCATGATCTGTTTCAGTGGTTTATAGCCGACAGGAAGACACATAAAACTCTGTAATAATACTCTTTGTTATTGTCAGAAGATCAGCTAGTGTGTTGAATGTTTGCAGTAGCACATACTGTAGCACAGGAGCATACCTATGTTCCCCAGATTTATATGGAACATAATGAACATGTGAAAAGGGTCCTATGTTCCCTAGTTCAATGGTCTGTTAACACATATTAAGTAAACATTTAAAAAGGTCAGGACTCATTTTCCAGGGCCCTGTTAATTTTAGGAACATCTAACCCTAACCTAAGGAACCTATGGCCTTTTGTGATTCCATTACTTCCAACCATTTATTTAGTTCCCTCAAGTGAACCCTGAAGGTTTCATTTTGATGATGTCACTCCTGATTGTATTTGTGCCACATAAATATCTACTGAAGCTTGTTTCTGCCACTGTAAATAAAATAAAAAAATTTAATTGTGACTTTTTATCTTACAATTGTGTTTACATCTCTATTTTTTATATCTCTTGCTCATATAAACACGCAATTGCAAGTTATAAAGTCAGTATTGCAAGATATAAACTCACAATTGCAAGTTATAAAGTCAGAACTGCGTGAAATAAAGTTGCAATTGCGTGTTATAAAGTCAGAATTGTGAATTCTAACATTTACCTTTTTATATTTTATATAGTGGGGGAAACAACCTTCCATAAAGAGCACATAGAAATGCAATAGAAATAATAAAAAAGCAATGGAAATGGACAATGAGCAAGGATTTGGTGCATCTCTAATTTAGACTGTGATCTCTGAGCTTGTATTTCTGTTTTAACTTCATAACTTTATTGTGCACATATGTACAAAGACACATGACAGGATGATTGTTAGTGTTAATCATACTTGAGTTTGTCCAGTCTGTAGTTTGGATCAGAGAGCAGCTTGACTAATGATTGTCCTGGGTGATTGTAGCTCAGGTCCAGTTCTCTCAGATGTGAAGGGT
Source organism: Hypophthalmichthys nobilis (assembly GCA_037950665.1). Taxonomy (NCBI): domain Eukaryota; kingdom Metazoa; phylum Chordata; class Actinopteri; order Cypriniformes; family Xenocyprididae; genus Hypophthalmichthys; species Hypophthalmichthys nobilis. The sequence continues at coordinate 31,534,042 of CM075478.1, forward strand.
TTGAATTCAGAGCTGAAGCCAGAAAACAACAGCCTTCCTCTGTCACCATACAGCCAGATAATCTACAAACACACAACACAACATAATCTGGGACTGGAGATCATCCTAAACTGATCATCCTGATCAATGAGATCATCCTAAATTCAACAGGCTGAAGCAAACACAAACCCAAAGTTTTCAGACACACTTGGGTCTGCTGATATATTACAAATACCCAGGAGATCACAACCAGAGCAGAGGACATCTTTAATTTTTCAACCAAATTAATCTCTATCTGTTTTTATTACCTCAGTATGTTAAGATGGCAGTGTGAACTCTTCAGTCCATTAGAGAGAGACTTCACTCCTGAAACCTGCAGGTCATTGTTACTCATGTCCAGCTCTCTCAGTGAGTTTGATGATTGTAGAGATGAAGACAAACTTTCACAGCACTGATCAGTGAGATAACAGTCAGCAAGTCTATAACACAGGATGAAATAGTTTAATAAAGAGGAGATCAGCAACACCCATTTACGCATCTGTAACATTTATTCAGTATTCAGTGGAGCAACATGGAGCATCAGAGACACAGTGAAGAAACAAGTAGAGATTGACAGATAAATGGTTTTACAGATATTCGTTCTAATATCTAAGCATTGTTTTCCTTTATCAGATATCAGTTTTAAAATATCAGATCCACCAATAAATTGAGAATTGCACACATGACCATCATTACAGTATTGCATGTGAGGGGAAATGACAGTGCTCACAGGTACAGTAACTTGGAGTGCTTTATTGAATAACTTTTTAATATAGCATTCATGCTCAAATGAGAAAGGTTACATAAATGCTTGATATAGTTTCATTTGTTGCTAAGAAACAGAAACAAACTCACTGGGTCATGCAAATCAAATCCATCAAAGTCCCAAAGACATAGTTTAACATTAATGAAATAAAAGAGCCTTGTACAGGAGCATTGTAAGGGTCAGAGAGAGAATTAAACTATAACCTTGACTAACAGCTGAGTATTATTAAAAATAGATAAGCTGCTTAATTAACGGAGATGTTTATAAATGTGTACTCTGTTACTCTCTTAACAGAAAAAGAAAAAATCAGCTTCATCTCTAATTACATAAATTTATACTCACAGAGCTTTTCTGCAGTTCACTACAGCTGGTATCAGTCTCCTTCTACCTTCATCGGATGTGTTGTATTTCTTCAGATCAAATTCATCCAGCGGCTCCTCTGATATCTGAAGCAAGTAGGCGATTGTTGAGCAGTGAGATGGAGAGAGTCGATTCACTGAGTGATTCTCTGATTTCACAAACTTCTGAATCTCTCTGTACAGAGTTTGATCCTTAATTTCCAGCAGACAGAGGAACAGATTGATGTTTCTGTCAGCTGAGAGATGTTCATCACCCTTGATTTTGTCTTTAATGTACTGTGTGATTCTCTTGATGGTTTTTGAGCTGTTCACTGTGTGTGTCAGTAGATCCTGTAGGAGTTTCTGATTGGACTCCAGTGAGACGCCCAGCAGGAACCGCAAGAAAAGATCAAGGTGTCCATTTTTACTCTCTAAGGATTTATCAACTGTTGCTTTTAGTAGATCATACAGAGAGATTTCCTTTGACCCAAACAACATATTTAGAAATGACTTCGGTGATTTCTTAATCTTGACTACATGGGAGTAAAACACAAAGAAAGCAGCTAGAAACTCCTGAAAGCTAAGATTAATGAAGCAATAGACTTTCCTCTGCTGAATCACAGATTCCTGCTTAAAGATCACAGTGCAAATCCCAGAATACACTGAGGTGTCAGTGACGTCTATGCCGCTCTCAATCAGGTCCTCCTCATAGAACATCACATTGCCCTCCATTAGCTGTTTGAAAGCCAGTTCAGCAAGTTTTACAATTACTTTTCTGTTGGTCTTCAGGAGTTTCTTTGCTTTTCTCTTCTGATTCCTCATGTTGATCTGAGTCAGCAGGAAGTGGATGTACATTTCAGTAAGAGTTTCAGGGATTTCTGCACTGTCATGTTGTTTCAGGATGTTTTGAAGCACAGTGGCTGAGATCCAGCAGAAGACGGGTATGTGACACATGATGTGGAGGCTTCTTGATCTTCTAATGTGTGAGATGATTCTGCTGACTTGATGCTCATCACTGATTCTCTTCCTGAAATATTCCTCCTTCTGAGGCTCATTGAATCCCTGAATTTCTGTCACATGGTTGATGTATTTTGAGGGGATCTGATTGGCTGCTGCTGGTCTGGAGGTGATCCAGATGAGAGCGGAGGGAAGCAGCTCTCCTCTGATGAGGTTTGCCATCAATACACCCACTGATGAAGACTCATTCACATTGCAAACTTTGTCATCATCTGAAAACATCAGTGTAATTCTGCTTTCATCCAGACCATCAAAGATGAACACAACTTTACACTCCTCATAAATCTTTGAGTCCAGATCTTGAAGTTCAGGATGAAAGTCCAGCAGAAGTCTGTGAAGACTGTACTGGTGATCTTTAATCAAGTTCAGCTCTCGAAATGGAAGCACAAACATGAAATCTACATCCTGATTGGCTTTTTCCTCGGTCCAGTCCAGAATGAACTTCTGCACAGAGACGGTTTTTCCAATTCCAGAGCTGCCTTTAGTAAGAACAGTTTTGATTTTGTCTTTCTTCTCACTTCCTGGTCGATGTAAGGGTTTAAAGATGTCATTGCAGTAGATTGGAGTGTCTTGTGTTCTGGCTGTTTTCTCCATCTGTAAAACCTCATGTTCTTCATTCACCCCTTCACTCTCTCCCTCTATGATGTAGAGCTGTGTGTAGATCCTGTTCAGGAGGGTTTGAGTCTCTTCTAGTTTTATTCCCTCAAATAAGCTCTCATACTTGTTCTTTATGCTGGTTTTGTGTTGGTCTTTGACTCTCTGAAGGACATCATTCACTGGTTGGTGAAAATCGCGCTGCGGGTTTTTAGTCTTCTTAAGCAGTGTGTGTGTCTGCAGGGATGCTTCTTTGACATGCTGCTTGCTAAATAAAAATTGTAAACAAATGTAAAAATCTAGATATCTTAATTTTGCTGTAATACATTTTTACAAACTGTGTAAATAACTGCTGTCTGAGGTCTACTTGTAGATAACTTTGAAATGTAATCTACAAGTAGTCAAATACAATAATTTCAACGATTCATAATCACTTCCATACTTTTACCTCAAAATCTAATATGTTTTAGTAGTTAAAATAATCTCTCATTTCACTGCAGCAGTAAAATTATGTTTATACTTACTCCAGGTAAGAGGTCGTTACTTCCACACCAATATTAGTGGGACAGCTAATGGACTTAGTACTCTTAGACACAAGACAGGGTATTGAAGATGCTGCTAAGTTTGTCTGAACAGCATCCTCTTCCTCTATCTTCTCATTGACACTCATTGTAAAAGCAGCGCTGTGTGAACACAGAACATGAATATAAAACAATTTACTTCAGATAGATGAAAGAAATATAAAAATGTGTATGTTTTTGGTGTCCTATAAAGTGAACTGTTCCCCTTTAACACTAATACATATTAATATACTAAATCAAACTATCCTTTCTGTAAACACATACACAAATGAGCAGAGAGTTAGTGTTCGGTTTATTCAGTAATTTCTTTATGTCAGTAAGCCAAAGAGATTTGAATTTTACCTGCCAAACCCAGATTTTTTTTCAGTCCAAAACTCCCATTTCAACACTGCTAAAAGAAACTTTATGATCTTCTTAGCTCCACTTTCCTGATTCCTTGATATACTGTAGACTTTATACACAGCCGTGAACTTTGTTAATGCCCAATAGAGCTGCTGCCATTCTGATGTGGACATTTAATTTCGGTTTGAACACTGAACACATACAGTATAAATTATTAGTCATGTGAAAAAGAAAGTACACCCTTTTGAATTCTATGGTTTTACGTATCAGGACATGATAAAAAAATCATCTGGTCCTTGGCAAGAGTTAAAATTAGTTAAATACAACCTCAGATGAACAACAACACATGAGATATTACAGCGTGTCATGGTTTATTTAACAACAGCTATGCCAAAATGGAGAAGCCATGTGTGACAAACTAAGTACACCCTTAGGAATTAAGAGGGTAAGTGGCAGTCAGGCGCTGCTAATCATATGTCTTTGATTAAATTATCATAAGCAAGTGTGATCACTTCTATAAAAGCAGAAGTTTTAGCAGTTTGATGTTCTGGAGCATTCAGTTGTGTGCTAACACAATGACATGGAAGAAAGACATCAGCAATGATCTTAGAGAAGCAGTTGTTGCTGCCCATCAATCTAGGAAAGGTTACAAGGCCATTTTCAAACAATTGAAGTCCATCATTCTACAGTAAGGAAGATTATTCACAAATGGAAAACATTCAAGATGGTTGCCCATCTTCCCAGGAGTGGATGTCCCAGCAAATTCACCCCAAGGTCAGACCGTGCAGTGCTCAGAGAAACTGCAAAAAACCCAGACGCTACATTTCAGACTTTACAGGCCTCAGTTAAGATGTTAAATGCTAAAGTTGTGACAGTACAATTAGAGAAAGATTGAACAATTATGGCTTGTTTGGAAGGGTTGCCAGGAGAATGGGCATGCATGTTTGACTGGGGTTTTTGTTGCATTTACTCTGTTCTGAGCAGCAGGGGTCACCAGCATGTGGTGTTTCGAACACTTTGAAACAGTGAATGAGTTTGTAAAGCAATTGATTTAGTTGATTCTAATCTTTGAAAAACGTCTCCGTTACGTATGTAACCCTCGTTCCCTGAAGGAGGGAAGAGAGACATATGTCAGTAGTGACCGACGAATTGGGATATCGCTAGAGAGCCCTATCAGCTTTGAGTGTATAAAAACAAGCCAATGGAACTGGTGTGCGATATTTGCATAATGCGCACCGTCCCCGTCAGGATGGTATAAATACGGAAGCGGATGCAATCTCACTCTGTTTTTCGCTGAGGAGACAACTTGAGTCTGCACTACAGCAAAGGCACAGGAACTGTGGCGACGGGACGTACGTCTCCATTCCCTCCTTCAGAGAACGAGGGTTACATACGTAACCGAGACGTTCCCTTTCAGTCGGTCACGTTCGACGTACGTCAGTAGTGACCGACGAATTGGGATCCCAAATAAAGCGCCACAGTTACTCACCCCTTCCAGCACCCAGCGGGTTTACCACTACAGTAAACTAGACAACACTGGGGAAGCAAACCCGGAGGGGACCACAACCTACCCTGCAGGGGAGGAATTATGTGGAAATACACATATGTGTACTGCCCTCGGCCAGTCCATATTGAGTCCCCGGGATGGCTCCAGCCTAGAGATAGGGGGAGACTCATCTGACAGGTGACAGCAGAGCTCACCGTGGGGAGTTTGACCGTGGATAATACACATATGGGACCACTCACGTGGAGGGGTCGCGACATATGGCACCCAGCCAAACATCAACGTCGGTGACGGACGTTTGGCCTGGCATCAGACACTCCACAATGTCCGAGCCGCAAGGGGAGGCGGAGGAACTCGACAGGGTTCGCCAAGCGGGAACTCTACTGGAGTAAATGGATGCACGTATCCGGCCCAGGGGGCGGGAATGGCATTGCAAGCTGACACTAGAACGGGTTCTTCGTGTTTAGCAGGGACCAGGGAACGACCACATCCAGTAACGCGCAGACGGAATGACATCTTGAAAAAGACGCAGGGTTCGTCTGTGAAGCTCTTTTTGAAAGGGGGAAATTCAGCTCTATTCTGTGTGCTGAGGAACGCAGGGAACAGCCGCGATGTGACTGCAGGTACACGACTGATCGCCTGACAGTACACACGCAAGGAACCGGCCCAAATCGCAAAACCAGCAGGGCAGAAAAAGTGCTGTGATAACAGCAATTGAGAGCAATAAGCTCAAAGGCTCCTCAGGAAGTCGCGGCCTCGCTGTAGTGTGCCGTAACACCAGCATTCCAACAGAAAGCTCTCTACAAAGGCTTGAGAAACACACTCTCAGTCTTGACAGCGAGAATGCAAGTTGGCTCCGAAGCAAAAGACAGAGTGCGATTGCATCCGCTTCCATATTTATACCCTCCTGACGGGGACGGTGCGCATTATGCAAATATCGCTCACCAATTCCATTGGCTTGTTTTTATACAGTCGAAGCTGATAGGGCTCTCTAGCGATATCCCAATTCGTCGGTCACTACTGACGTACGTCGAACGTGACCGACTGAAAGGGAACTTAATTTCTCCCATCACTACTTCTCTCTAAAAAGAACATGGCAGCATGGCTTAGGTTTGCAAAGTTTCATCTAAACAATCCACAAGACTTCTGGAACAATGTCCTTTGGACAGACAACACCAAAGCAGAGATGTTTGGCCATAATTCACAGTGCCACGTTTGGTGAAAACCAAACACAGCATTGTGATGGCCAGGATTTATGCCACACATGATTCTTATATATTCATCTTTGCATTGATCAATAAATAAAAAGACAATATTGGCTTGTTTTAATATCTTTATTTGTCATTGTACGGAGTCAGTGCATGGGCTTAGTTATTTGGCATAAAGGGTTAGGTCACTCAAAAATGAAATTTCTGTCATTAAGTACTTGCCCTCATGTTGTTACAAACCCGTAAGACATTCGTTCATCTTCAAAACACAATTTAAGGTATTTTTTGATTAAATCCGAGAGGAATCTGAAACACCCCATACCAGCTGTCAAGCACGGTGGTGGAGGGCTGATGATTTGAACTTATTTTGCAGCCACATGACCTGGGCACCTTGCAGTCATTGAGTGGACCATGAACTCCTCTGTATACCAAAGTATTCTAGAGTCAAATGTGAGGCCATCTGTCCGTCAGCTAAAGCTTGGCCAAAATTGGGTCATGCAACAAGACAATGATCCGAAGCACACCAGCAAGACTACAAGAGAATGGCTGAAAAATAAAAGAATCAAGGTACTGAACTCAACCTTAACCCAAGTGAAATGCTGGGCGGGACCTTAAGAGAGCTGTGCATAAACAAATGCCTGCAAACCTCAATGAACTGAAGCAACACTGTAAAGAAGAGTGGGCCAAAATTCATCCACAACGCTGTCACAGTTATATAGAAAATAATTACTTCAGGTTATTGCTGTTAAGGGTTGGTTTTACAAGCAATTAAATCATATTTTTTTATTATGTCCTGATACATAAAACCATAGAATTTAAAAGGGTGTACGTTCTTTTTCACATGACTGTATATACAGCCTTTGAATATTTAACTATCTATCTGGATTCTTTTTCACACATTTTCATAGTTCTGTTTCTGTTATTATTTCTGTATTAATAGAAAAGTCAACATCACTAAAATAGATTAAAGCATCTGAAAATATACTGCCATTCCGGTAGTCAATTAAAATCCATATTAACACATGCAAAATCAAATTAAACAATACATAAATATAAATCCAGTAATGTATTTTTTTCAAACCTACCTCTATCGCATCAGCAATGAACATCAGGAGCATAACGTCAACATTGGTTAATTTATAACACACCTAAGACAAAGAACAATTTAAACAATGATTAAATAATGGAATAAATAAACTTAAACAAACCTTAGGAGGATCTTTACCGCCGAACAACAAAATATTGCTTTTTTATTTCTCAAAGCCATCTTGACAGATTCTATACAATCATATATAATGTCCTAAATCATATATTAAATCTAATCAAATATATAATATCAAATCTAATAAAGAATACCAATATCTGGTATGGACAATAATTTACACCTAAATAAAAATGAATTAAAATGACTTGAAATGTTTGGTACCTGGTGCGTTGTGAGAATGGACCAGCATGGTGAGAAACAGGAAGTTGAACTGATTTTATAGGAATTCTAAAAGAAGTGAGAATGTACCAACTTTGCTGTATTAGAGGGGACACAGGAAAATGTCATTTCCTGATCAGTGTGACTTTGGTCTAATAGAATCAAAGCCACCTTGACAGATTCTATACAGTCATAGATAATGTCTTAAACCTATTATTTAATTAAATTTATTTACTGGCTTTTTATGTGCTTACCCAATAGAGAATGGACAGTGGACCAAATCAAATCTAATGAAGAAAACCAATGTCTTGTATGGACAATAATTTACACCTAAATAAAAATACCTAATGAACTTTAATTTCATCAGTCATTCAGGCTATATTGGTTAAAGTTAATTCTTTAAGCATCAGCGGCCCCTGCTGGATGACATTTAGTGTTGGAAGGCGAAGATCTTACACTTATACAGTTACTTATAAATACTTATAAATAATTAATTTTTACTGATTTATTTACCTACTTACTTACCAACTTGTGCCTCTTTGTAAGAAACCCTAACCTCTCCTTTGTTTATTTCAAAAGCTTGACCAAAAACATCATCACATGAAATAGACATTTGTGTTTTTTTTTTTTTTTTCCCCTCTCTCTTCTTATTTGTTCATTCCTCCAATGAGCTGATTATGTGTGTTTTGGCTGTTAGTTTTCATGTATTGTTTCATGAGGTTTTCCTTTACTTTTCTGGATAATTAAACCCGATGGACTGAAATTAATGTGTAGCATCAGCACATGAAACTCTTACATCAGCACAAACAGACAGCTGTAATGAATCATCTCGTCATGAGGTGCTGCTGTATGAACACAGAGCTACGATCATGGACACACTGAGAGTTTTTTCTTCAGGAGTTTCTTTTTTTCAGTACTATTTGTAGCAGAAGTTTCACGACTGATGTAAAAATGTTGCAATATGCAAATCAATCACTGCCATTATCATCAGTCTGATAATATGAGAGGTTTTAGATTATTCAAGCTAAAAGTTGAAGGGCAACAGACAATTTAAATGGTTTTAGATGTTGCGTACAGAAATTTGCTGACCAGATTTGCTCAGGTTTGCAGTGATTCGTTCTGTACTGGTAAAGTCTGGTTCTTATGGACTCATTTAGCATACAGAGCTGTCAGCACAGAATATGCATCCTGGAAGGTTTGCAATTTACGTTAATCCAAATTATCCATCATGCATGTGGACAGTGATATCATGTCATTTGAGTGACAGCTGAGGACTATGAGAGCTCATGAATAACTCTAGATTGATCCAGCTGCCACTATTGTGTATAAATAGAGCTTGTTAAAAAGGAAAACATCATATTCATATGGGCTCATAATGAGGATATCAGGTTCATATTTCATCCAGCTGAGGTCTGAAATCATCACTGACTCCATCAGACGCTGCTGATGCAGACATAATTATCTGTGCATCGTTTCTGGATTCCGAAATAGATGACAGGGAAATTGAAGGATATTAACTATTAAAATTTTAATAGTAAATGGCATATTTCAAGTTACAACAGAAACAGCATCATTCAAATCTTATTTTGAAAAATAAAAACTGTTCTCTTAAATAAACTATACACAACAAACTGAGCTTTCACTTTCTACAGATTTTCTGTAATTTCCAAATCTCATTTGTTGACAGCTTGAATTAATTTATACCATGACAGGCTTTACGAATAAACGAATAAGTCCACCAAAACCTTGTAAGACAGAAATATAATGGCGGAGTTTCGTGCACATTGTGTTTTGAGTATAATATGTTACTGTAAATCTTATTATGTTACTGTATACTGAGCGAAGTAGCATCCATGTGTTCATGATCTGTCCTGTCTGAACATAACACATCATATATCTAGAATGAATAATAGTGACTTCAGCAATAGACTAAATGATATTTCATCATTTAGTCAAGTTTGTAGAAGTATGTGTTCACAGTTTAGGAAGAGTGATGATGTGGCCAAAGATGTGATGTTTATATCAGATGAGAGATAACAGGATGTTTCAATTGTCTTTATCAGACTGGATTAATCTGAAGTTAATAAGTGTGAAAACAGAATATAGATCTGACTGATTATATGACTGTTGGCCATACTGTATAATCAGTCATTATATGGCTACTATATATATGACTATCAAATAAGTTTATTTTATTTCAAGTAACAAAAGTGTTTTTTTTTTTTTTTTTATGGTTTTAGTTTTAGTTAACTATAATAACCCTGGTTGGTGCTACAAAGAAATACCACTGCAGCTTTAATGACCTGCGTCTTTGTCTCTGGGGACATTTAGGGAGGACCAAATCTTTCAGTAAATTGAATTCTTTGATTTGTCCCCAGAGGCGGCCTTTGTAATTTGGAGGCCTGTTTCAAAGAAACAATCAGAGAATAAACATTTGAGTAAACAATTTAATTCAGTGCATTAATATTTTGTACATTGCGCATTTGGCCTCAGGAGATAAGCCAAAAGCTTTTTTTCCCTTACTGAAATTATTCCTTTTAAATTTGAATACAATTCAAATATTACTAATATTTAAGTAAAATTTAAATTTAGTTTTTTAACCATTTTGACAGCCATACTCTTTCTATTTATAAACGCATTCTATCTCTTTAACCAGAACTATTGTTACAATCATAACATAAAACAAAAACAGCATTCAATCTTTATCCCTCAGTCACTCAGCTAAAATGAAATAATACTAAAATTGCCAGCAGATGGAGGAAAATCATTGTCTAAAGGGATAGTTCACCCCAAAAAATGAAAATGTTGTCATCATTTACTAACCCTTATTTTCGAAACCTGTGCAAGTTTCTTTCTTCTGTTGAACACAAAAGAAGATATTTTAAAGGATGTTGGTAACCAGACAGTTGACGGTAGCCATTGACTTCCATCATACTTTTTTTCCTACTATGGAAGTCAATGGCTACCATCAACTGTTTGATTAACAACATTCTTCAAAACATCTTCTTTTGTGTTCAACAGAAGAAAGAAACTCATACAGGTTTGGAACAACTTGAGGGTGAGTAAATTATGACAGAATTTCAGAATCATTTAGTGAAACAATTCGTTCAAAATGGTTGATTCATTAAAGGACAGAACAGAAGTGAGTGAGTTGTCGAGTCATTCATTAGAGCGATTCGTTCAAAAACGTGGATTCATTCAGTAGCAAAACTGAAACTGTGTTGCTCAGAGATGCGCAATGGCTCTAGTGTTTGGAACTATTTTTGTTGGCAAAACAGAGGAAAAATAGACAATATTGTGTCTAAAATTTAAGTCAACTTATTGTTTATTGAATTGTTGTATAAAATCAATATCACATTTGCTAATGTGCTGATATTCGGGAAAACAGCACTTTTGCTTGTGTGATATTGCTTATAAATAAGAACTTGGTTTTTGGAAGCTTTTTTATTAATTTTGGTAGCATTTTTGGCCCAAGCCCCTGTCATTTTCTGACCCTGGTGTGTGTGCGCTGTGTGATAGTGGGGACAGTGCTCTTTTTCGAGCACAAGCGGAGGCCCCTTCTGTTGCGAGGCCCATTTCAAGTGAAACGGGTAAAACATAGCAAATGCGGCTACTGTTCGTCCCCCACGTGCATGTAGGGCTCGAGGTCTCAGGATGGTGAAACAAACGTAAAAAAAAGTAAAAAAACTGAAACTGCATCTTCACCATAAGTCTTCTATTGATCCTTCTGTCCTTAGAAAGTAAAAGCATAAACGACTCCAACAACCACAATGTTCCCAATGGTGGCGATGATGGCTATCCACAGCCAGACGGCGTCACTGGACATGTGCTGCTGCTCCTCCTGTTGTGCCTGGCGCTGAGACAGGGGGCGCTGCGTTCACACTGGCGGACGAGTTGAAGAGCGAGTGCTCTGTGCTGCAGTCGTCCATGGGAGACGCATCCATGAAAGCGCCGCTCATCATTGGAAGCTGAAAGATAGAGAGTTCAACAATGTCACGTTTCGCTGGTTATGCTGTGCAAGATTTTAAACTAGATTTTTATAGATTTTTAAACTAGGCTGGGTGACTGCTAGAGAGTTGTTATGCAGTTGCTTGGGTGGTCAGGGTGGTTGCTAGGGTAGCCTGGATGGCTACGAGTCTAATGGGGCAAATATGGACAAACCCAAAAGGTTTGTTTAAATTTTGTAACTAATTTTTTTAACCCAAAGGTTGGGTTGGTTTGAAACAACCCAGCATTTTTTAGAGTGTAGTCTGGGTGGTTGCTAGGATGTTGCTATATGTTGGCTGGATGTTCTAATTGGTTGTTAGGGTGGTCTGAGTGGTTGCTAGGGTGGTCTGAGTGGTTGCTAGGGTGTTTTGGGTGGTTGCTATGCAGTTGCTTTTGTGTTCCTATGTTCCTAAGTTATTCATTCTGAATAATCGGTTATCAGTGTATTGGCAAGAAATGTATTATTGGTGCATGTCTAGTTTGAGCACATCACTAAAGTGAGTAATAATGATAGTGATACTTGCCACAAATAACATTGTTGGGTTTGTAGTTTAATGCAAGGCATAGGATTTTTTTTTTACCTGTTTTGTTGAGGTTTGATCTAGAGATGCACCAATGTATCGGCCAATAATCGGTATCAATTATTGGTAAGCAATTATTTTCACTATTGGCCATTGGCCGATTGTTTAAAAATAGCCAATGATCAGGGCCGATTATATACTCTCAATCAAAAGGGGACAGAAAAGCATTTTATTTGAATAATTTGAATTTGATTTTAACCTCTAATATTATAGTAATGTACCAAATGAAAGGGTCCCCTGTATAGTTTACAGCATTATTTTGGAGAGATTTTTTTTTCTTTAAGAAAATCAAACTATATCCGTAGATATCATTCTGAACTAGATAAAAAAAAGTCAGTCAAGACAAACTTTAAAGTTGGTTTGAGAAAGCCTGACCAGAAAGTTTGAAGTAGTTTTAAAAGCTTGAAGTTTGAAGGTTTTCAGTTTGAGTTGGATCAGTTAGAAAAGATGAAGCAAAACAGTCTGAAGGTCTGACCCGAGTTTGGTGGTTCTAGCTTCAAAGCTCTAGGAGGAGTTAGAGTCAGAAATTTTAGTCTCAGAAGTAAGTTAAAATAGTAGCATTTCAGTAATAATTGATTATCGGTATCGGCAGAGAAATTTAGTATCGGTGCATCACTGATCACATCACTAAACTTAAATAATGATAGTGATACTTGCCTTAGCAAACACACAAATAACATTGTTGGGTTTGTAGTTTTATTATATGTATTGCATTTGAGGAATATCTTTATATAGCCTGAACAAATCCTGCCGCAGGCACTGAGGAGTAAAACCATGAGTTGAATCATCAAAGCACATCAACACGAAAACTGAATTCGAGCAGAGCACATCTCACGAATGTTGTTGTTGTTCTGTCAGAAAATATTTCCCAGAGCATCTTCATGTCTGTTTTTGGCACAGTTAAAGGAGAACTGTCTCATGACAATTGTTACACACGAGAAGTGTGTTTCCCCACACATGCATGAGAGGGAACTGGGGCTTAATTAATGTGCCATAAATAATTAGGAAGTGGGAAGTGAGAGTGATTTATTGGTTGAGACAATCAAAGCCCAACAGCACAGGCTGCTGGAGCAATAAAAAGCCTTGTTCCATTTCTACTGTACATACAGTATGATGCCTCTGAGAAAGACTTCTTGCTTTCCCTGATAAAATGTAAATGTGTGCCTTGAATGCAGTGTAAGCATCTCTCAAATGCATAAATGTAAATCATGATATATATATATTTTTAAAATAACACAGAAAGCCTTTTCTTCCTTGGTTAAACAAACTATTATCCACACTGTCACAGACACTATTAACCACATGCTGTAGAGAGAAGGTTTGGCTGGTTAGTTTATAGAAAGCTGTAACTACACCATGTGGTTCTAAGCAGGAATATTTAAATGCATTTTTGAAAAGTAGTATGGGATAAAACTTTTTAACGAAGTGAGCATTTGCTAAGCAAGTCAATATTAAATGTAGCCACTTAAAATGTCACAATACTATAGAGTGCAACAGTCAGTTTCAGGAAAAACAGGGAAGTAGATTTTTAACGAGAATGTATAAACCTTTAAAGAAGACAGTCTTACTGTGAGCTATAAGGTTGTTAATCAATAGCATTTGCTTTTGTTAAAGCAGTCTGTTTGCATTATATCAACTTATTTTTAAAATATTCATGTTTAAAAGAGGAATTCCTGGTGAAAAACTACATTACCCATGATGCTGTACAGAAAATGCCACCGATCAGAGTTGTGGCAAGGAAATCGCTTCAAAAAAGCTGTCCATATTTGCATATTTTTCAATAAACTTAAAATATAGCTTCTATAATCAACAAATGTACTTTTTTCCCCCCGTTTTTTATTTGTCATTTGAAATGCTTTAAGGGATTGAAGTTCTTTCCCTCATTAAAGCTGTTGAGTATGCAGTCTTTTATTTTTGTCTGATTGTCAAATACTTTTTTGCTTCAGATTAAAGTTTGTAATCTTCTGATTCTCCTCGTAGCTGGATGGTTCAGTTCATGGATTAAAACACTTTAACGAAGACTTTTTTAAAACTCTATATGGGAGAAGTGAATTGAAAAAATACTTTCAGTGTCAACGTTGGTGAAAAAGTGGGCGGACACTAATGCACTCTCTTATTTTGAAAGGTCAGACTTTAGCAGTGTAGTATTGATGAGTGAGACACTAACTCTGCTCGTTTGTCTCATGCTAATGATGAGACGCTTCTGTGTTTACACATTATAGAGGATGTGAACCGTTCACCTCGCTGATCACAGCACTGTACTTTATTGATTCTGCCAGAAAATCAATAAATGCATGAGTAAAACGGGTTGTAGAGTGCTGGATAAAGCCGAACCATCATCGCTTTACTCATGAGGGATGGAAACTGGTGAGGTTAAAATGTGCATACATTTCAAATACTGCATATCATCTATCTATCTATCTATCTATCTATCTGTTTTTCTACTTAACTATCTATCTATCTATTTGTTTTTCTATCTATCTGTTTTTCTATCTATCCACCCCATTTCTGTTTTTCTATTTAACTATCTTTCTATCATCCACCCATCATCATCCATATTTATCTATTTAACTATCTATCTATCCATCCATCCATCCATCTCTTTATTTGTCCATCAGTCCATCATCCATCCCTATTTAAGTTTTTCTATCCATCCATCATCCATCCCTATTTATCTGTTTATCTATTTAACTATCTATCATCTATCATCCATCTATCTCTCTATTTGTCATCCATCCATCCATCCATCCATCCCTATTTATCTGTTTTTCTATTTAACTATCTATCTTGCATCCATACATCATCCCTATTCATTTGTTTATCTATCTGTCTATCATCTATCCATCCATTCATCAGTCTCTCTATTTGTCCATCCATCCATCCATTCATCCATGTTTATCTGCTTATCTATTTAACTGTCTATCCATCAGTCTGTCCTTCCTTATCATGCATTATTAATAAAAACAACATTTTATTTATGCACAGTTATAAGGAACAGTCTGAACTCATGGAGATGTGGAAAAATTCAACATTAAAACTTGTTCTTTATAAAACACACCCATTCACAGTTTTATAACATCATTTCAATATTTAAGCCTTTAAAGTTGGAATAGAAATATAACTTGTGCATGAAGGGACGGAGGGCAGTGGAAAGAGCTTTAAACAAAAGCTTCATTACAGCCATATGAAAAAATGCATTTCTTTCAGAGACGCCGTCACTATTCTTCTCTTACAGTTTTTCTCAGTTGCTTTGGCACATTTCTCGAATCATCCTTAAAATTTGCAAAACAGTATGTTCATTTCTCAAAACAATTTGTACAAACAGCACAACATATTGGATTACCTGCAAAAGCCTGTAACTTGCTCAAAATCCTTCTCTCAAAAGCAGGTATTTATGTCAAAGAACATATGGGTGCCATCAGAATGACAAGTCCTTGTGTCATTGTTCTCGAACAAGATAGTCAAAATGCTTAGCCATGTTGTCAATATAACAGTGATGAATATTTCAGATGTAAACTATGGCTACAGTTTTTATGACAATGCACAAATTATTGTAAAATGTCCTTGTGATAAATAAAAAACACAAGACTATATATACATACACTGTATATATGTAACTCTTGTGTTGTGCTCTGTCTATATATGCTTTCCAGTTGAAGATTCATGACATGCATCTTTGAGCTGTTTTAGAGAACTGGTTGGGTCATTGGTTGATCTAATGCTTTACATTCCCTGAATACATTAGTGAAATTCAGGATTCACCTGCAAAATTCTTCAATTCAGGACACATTTACAAAAGTCTAATAGAAATGTATAGATAATATACTTGACACATTGTGATAACTAGGTCAACCATTTTGCATTTAATGACTTGTGCGATGAACTAATGACTAGATGTTTTGAGGGGTAAGACTATTCAACAGAGAACCACATAATCAATTGCCTGAATGTACTAAAGCATTTGCAATTTGTTCAAAAGAATGAGAAACTGCTTTTATGATGTGCACAAGTGACTAGATGATGTGGTGGTTGGAGAATTTCAGTTCTGATCTGAGAAATGTGCCAAAGCGACTGAGAAAAACTAATAAAAACAACAATATTTTATTTATGCACAGTTGTAAGGAACAGTCTGAACTCATGGAGATGTGGAAAAATTCAACATTAAAACTTGTTCTTTATAAAACACACCCACTCACAGTTTTATAACATCATTTCAATATTTAAGCCTTTAAAGCTGGATTAGAAATTTAACTTGCGCATGAAGGGATGGAGGGCAGTGGAAAGAGCTTTAAACAAAAGCTTCATTACAGCCATATGAAAAATGCATTTCTTTCAGAGACGCCGTCACTATTCTTCTCTTAATGTGAATTAAATCCACACACCATTCAGCTCTTCAATATGCTAATAAGCTTTTCTAATATAATTGACCTACTTCTGATCTGAATTACTCAAGTGGAAAATACATTGGCCCTGAAAGTATTTGGACACTGAAGTCACGTCTGAATGTATTAGAAAAGTGTTGAAGATGCCACTGTATGTTACATCATGCCTACACATGACTTTACTTAAGTTAAATGTTAATATGAGTTTAAATCTCGAATCTTTTCTAATGTGTTTTGACCAAGATGCTGCTGTGACTTTATAAAAGAGCTTTCCTTTCAGAAGAACATTAGCCTGTGGCGGAAAGATGTGTTTCCAGACGGACGGCGATGGATGTGCTGAAAAGCCCTAAGCAGGTGTCGTGTTCTCCTGCACAGGCTCTTAGTGAACACACACACACTAAAACTGATTCCCATGTCATGCTCGGATACGACTGAGGGTTTGTTTCAGGGAGAAACAGGGTCATTTTAGGGCAGCGATACCATGGAGTGTATAACACTACGGCTGTGTTTGGATAGAGTACTAGCATACTGCTTAAAGAGGATCTATTATACCCTTTTACAAAGTCTTGATTTTGTTTTTTGGCTCTACTAGAACAGGTTTTCATGCTTGAATGTTCAAAAACACATTATTTTCCTAATTTTCTCCATTGTTGCAGCTCTTCTCTTCCCAGTCTGTCAGTAACGCTCTGTTTAGTTCCTGTCTCTATGAAGCCCCTCCTTCTTAAGCACAGTGTGCTCTGATTGGTCGGCTGGATCAGTGTCTTGTGATTGGTCAAGCGCTTCGAGCGTGTTTGGGAAATGTCCCGCCCCTTATCATAACCGCCAGTTTCAACACTCTACTAACTAACTCAACCAGGCCCCGCCCCTTTATTCTGCGTATGAATTATTTAAATGAGGAATATTGTGACGTGTTCATTCCCAGAAGAAAACTCAAGACTACAATGGAGGTGTTTCAGGGAGTTCAGGAAAGTTGATAAAACTTTGTACATTTTAATTGTAGTCTGGGTCATCTTTTCCATCATCTGTGATTGAAAAGCCATTTTTAACAATTATTATGGCAATTTCATTTGAAGAAGGTGTAGTTTTCAACCTCACTTGATCAACAGCAGGATCTCCAGTGAGGCGTTGTGATGTTTGTGACAGGAAACTAGAGCGGAGAAGAGGAAGAGATGGAAACAGACCTCAAGCAACAACATGACCGACTTCCACTAGAAGAAGAAACGAGGTTTGAGGATAAAAGTGATATTTTCTTGAACAAACATCAGCTCAGTCAGGAGGGCATGCGGCACATCTGTGAAGCATCAGGAATATTTCTAGGGAATAATATCAGTTTCAGAGTTTCATGCAGATGTGGTTCATCCGTTGAATATGGCAGAGATCAGTTCTGATAATCTTGCTTGTTTAATATGCTTATGTTTTCATGAATTTCTTTTTTATATCCCATTGGAAAAGAATATTGAATGAGAAACATGTAGGAACAGAAGTTTATAGGATAGTGAAAAGTGTCTCTATGGCAAGTCAGTGAAAAATAAGTGACATCTACCAAATTGAAAGTCTAAAAAGGAAAGATTAGATGATTGCTGAACTAGACTCAACAAGAAGAACTTGTGAAGCTCATAAATATGAATTTTCTATCCATTATTCATGCATATCAGATGTTTTGTCCTTCAGTTTGTCGCTGTGACTCAATAGAGCTCTCTCTGATTCAATTAAGTCCACGATCGTTTGAATCAGAGGATAAGAAGATGATTGGTATAATAACTCCATTTCCTGCTGTCCTAAAAATGACTCTGTTTCCTTCAGTTTGCTATTACAGGCTGTTTGTACGGATGTTAGTGCAGCAGGTAATTTACCGCTCAATTTACCACTCTTCAGATAAGATCTAAGTAATGTCTCAAAGCTCAGATTAGCTCAAGAAAAGTCAGAAGTCTCAGTTTGAGCTCAAATATTTCTCATTTAAAAATTTAAATTTTTGCATTACATTAATGAGAATTTAGGTGTAAATATGCTTAATTTTCATAAAAATAATTTAAAAAAAGAATAAATATAAAAAAATATATTTTAATAATATAAACATTATAAACAGGGTTTCTGCAGGTCCTAAAAAGTATTAATTTGCCCATTACACAAATTAAGGTTTTATATCAGAGCAGAATGTCTTAAATTCATAAAGTTATGGCATTAAATGTTGCATGCATTGCAAAAAAAAAAAAAAAAATGAATATCTTCCTCAGTATTTTTGTTTTATTTTCCGGTATATCTAAACATCTTTAAATCAAGATACATTTACTTGAGGTGCAGATATAAAATGATGTCCTAAAAAATTTAACAAAATTAATGCCTAAAACAAGAACAAATATGTCAACGAGTTATGAAAACTTCCTTTTGAATTAAGTTGCTTTTTTGAGGCCATTGACAGGGATTGTTCTTGTTTTAATCACAAACTCGCTTCATGTTGATCAATTTCACAGAAAACAAGACTTTGTATTTTATGCCATTTTGCATCTCCAGCAAATGCATCTTGATTTAAGACATTTGCACTGGAAAACAAGACAAAAATACAAAGGAAGAACAGCACTTTTGTGCAGTGTGATCGGAAGGTACAGTAAATTATAAATTATAAAATAGTTGTTTCCATATTATAGTAGATGGGAGTTACTTTTGTGTTCAACTCACAGGAATGAACCTCATTGGTTACGCAGCACGTTTGACCTTGAAGAGGTTTGTTCTTGTGCGTTATTCATGTTCGGTTCAGCTTCTGCTGATCAATGTTTGCATGTGAGTAAAAGCCTAAAGTAAATCTGTTCATCATAAAAAAATGATTGAGTCTCATCAGAATATTTGGACTAAACAATTCGATTTCATATGGATTAGTTTTACGATCTCTTTATGAACTTTTTGTAGCGTCAAAATGGTCGTTGCAAAGGCAGTCAATGGAGGGACAGAAAGCTCTCAGATTTCATCAAAAAGATCTTCATTCATGTTCCGAAGAAGAACGAAAGTCTTACGAGTTTGGAACGACATGAAGGTGAGTAATAATGACAGAATTTTCATTTTGGAGTGAACTAAGCCTTTAACAGTATTCTAAATGACCAACTACGATCTGTTGCACCCCTATTCCTGCTTGTATTCCTTAAATTCGCTTTACTGGTCTTAAAAAAGGTATTTAAAAAGTCCTAGGTTTACCTTAATAAATCCATAAACCTTTATAGATAATTTTTAGCAGAAACAAAAGATGACACTTGATTGAGACATAACTGACATCTCCATAAAAAAATATCTCCAAGATCGTATGATACTGATTTTTTTATCTTTTTAAAAATTTATTTACCATGGTATTTGTTAATTTTGTCTTTATGATACAAGCCAAATAAAGTATAAATGAGGAGGCTTGAGTGCCTATAATGTATGTAGACATAGTTCTAAATATAGTCCTATTGATAGTTTAGGTAACTTCAACACAAGCTCTTTCACAGGAGCTTGTGATTATAACGGGTCACGGTGTCACGTCGCATGGGGTTTCTTGTAGCTCCGAGCAAGGTCATGTCAGACGCTCTGGATCCGCAAAAAGACACAAAACTCCATGAGAGAAACTCCACAGGGAGCAGAACGTGTGTCTGAAGCATCAGTATAACCAGCCTACAGCGTCTCCAAACAGCACGCCACTGAAATACAATTCATAAATTACTAATGCAAGCAATTCCTGTTCTCATAGCGCTCCGTTCTCATTTTTCAAGCACTGGATTCATGACCAGGTCATAAATAAACCTGACAGCATGAAATGCATCAGTTTACATGACTGTACACTGTACAGTGACCCCAAAACATATTAAAAATGTATGAATGCCATTGCATTAGATTATTTACTCTGAAGAAAGATGCACAGACACACTTTGCATTTGAAACATTTGATAAAAAGAAGTTTTTTTTTTATTATTATTCTGAAATGCTAAACCAATAGATGTAGTTTTGAAAATAAAGACATATTTATAAGTCCAGATATTGCATGAACTAAATGCATCTTCACATTATTATCGTTTACAAAAAAATAAACTATTTTTTGGTATTAAAATAAAGCTGAAATAGAATAAAATATAAATATTAGATTAAAAACGTGAACTAATGAAATAAGTCTAAGTTGAAGCAGTAAAATTACTAACTGGAAATGAGTAAAAATTAAAGCTGAAATAAAAATAAATTTAACCTATAAATAAATGAAATAAGTTTAAGTTGAAGCAGTAAAATTACTAAGTGGATATAAATTAAAATTAAAGCTGAAAAAATAACCTATAAATGAATGAAATAAGTTGAAGTTGAAGCAGTAAAATTACTGGAAATGAATAAAAATTAAAGCTGAAATAAAAATACATTTAACCTATAAATAAATGAAGTAAGTTTATCTTGAGTAAAATTACTAACTGGAGATGAATAAAAATTAAAGCTGAAATAAAAATAAATTTAAACTACAAAAATGAAATAAGTTGAAGTTGAAGCAGTAAAATTTCTAACTGGAAATAAATTAAAAAAAAAATTAAAGCTGAAATAAAAAATAAATTTAACCTATAAATAAATGAAATAAGTTGAAGTTGAAGGACTAAAATTACTAACTGGAAATAAATAAATAAAAATTAAAGCTGAAATAAAAATACATTTAACCTACATAAATGAAATAATTTTATGTTGAAGCACTAAAATTACTAACTGGAAATAAATCAAAATTAAAACTGAAATAAATATAAATGTAATTTTGAATAACTAAATAGTATTATTTAAAAAAAAAAAAAAAAAAAGACAAAATCACATAACAAATTACTTGATTTGTTATGTATTTGCTAGAATCTATGATGCCATAATTATAATGAAACTGAAAATATAAAAATAAAATCTAATTCAAAATAGTAATACAAACTGTAATAGTATATAAATAATAATACTAAAATAAAATGAAATAAAATAAAATAAAATAATACTAAAATGAAAAAAATGGTGTCGGATTTACTCAGAAATTGCTAGTAAATTTCCCATATAATTACAAAAAAATGGCAAGTCACGTACTTAAGCATGAAATTTTGAAGTAGAAAGCTGAAATAGTATTTTCTTGTGAAACACTGATCTACTTTTAAATCATTTTTACAGTGTTCATGCTCCTGTAATAGTTTCTTTTATACCCTCATGTTCTTGTTTAGCCTGCACTCTCTCATTTTGTGGTGAATAAAGTGTAAAACAGTGTTTGTGGTGTGTGTATCTGTGTCAGATCAACCACTGGCACTCGCGGCAGTAAACAAGCGAAGAGGAAGTGACACTGGAGGGTCACTGGTGCCATGCTGATGCCCGCCGGGGGCCAATCTGACACGTTTGCTCTAGAAGATT
This sequence comes from Hypophthalmichthys nobilis, assembly GCA_037950665.1. Classification (NCBI taxonomy): domain Eukaryota; kingdom Metazoa; phylum Chordata; class Actinopteri; order Cypriniformes; family Xenocyprididae; genus Hypophthalmichthys; species Hypophthalmichthys nobilis. The sequence continues at coordinate 31,556,153 of CM075478.1, forward strand.
CATTCCTGCTGCGTGATACGTGAGCCGTTGGGCCGCTGCGAGGCATTCGCTGAGTGATGATGTTGGAAAGTTGTGATTATTCAGCACCTGCTGTCCGGTTGTGTTCATGGCAGATGCTGAACTGCCTCATGGGAGTCACATTTATTGTGCCCATCTCAAAACAATAGAGTTTATCACAACGTTCGATTCACGAATCATTTTTCTCCCAGTAGGTTAATGGAGTGTGCCGCGCTCATTTGCAATCACTCTTGTGTTATCGTCACATTCAAAAAGTCATCGGAAGAAAAATAGGTGCATTTATTTATCTGTGTCTGATGTGCATTTCAACGACTAGATGATATACAATCAAACTTGTCTTGATAAAACACACTTTAAATGCCTGAAGTGTCTAAAAATGACCATTCTTCTTCTTCACTGACATGTGACGTACCTGCATAATGTGATTTTTAAGTTTAAGACCATCAAATAAGACATAAATGGTGTTTGCAATGTGCTCAGTTTGAACTTCAGCAGATCGTCTACATGTTGTTGCTGCCATGTGATTGGCTGATTAGATATTTGCATTAATGAGCAGTTGAACAGGTATACCTAATAAAGTGGCCAGTAAGTGTACATACACACACACACACACACACACAAGTCACTGGTTAAACTGCGTACATAAAGAAGTTGTCAAGAGATCTGGAATCAAATCAGTGGATGATGAGGATCTTTGAGCTCTAAACTCACATGCTGCACAGTTTCAAAGTGAACAGGTTGATGTGCGTAGTAAGCTTGTATCTTTATAATCTTAAACATATCATACCTGCGCAGCCATGAATGAAAGATCCATGATGATCTGGTATGTATAATTCCTGGATGAAGTGTTTCTTCAGCTCCTCATGGGATTTTCACAGCAGGTTTCCTGACTCCAGACGTCCACAGAGTTCATCCTTACAGATCCATAGTTGAAGACAGAAATCATAAACGAGTCGACGTGTAGAGAGCAGGACAGAGAGAGAAAACACCAATGTTGTGGCTGTGAGAGACTCTGTGTTCCTCTCATACACTCACTCTCACTCATCCACTCTCTCTCTCTCTTTCTCTCTCACTTTCTACCTCCACCTTTCATGTCATATCACGTCATGCGTGATCACAAATGGCTGAATGATTTTAGTTGTTGTTAAATGTGTCAAGAAAATGTCCCACTCATATTTCACTTCAGGACCATAGAAAAAATAATAATAAAAAAAGAGTGTACTGTATATTTATGTCCTAAATTTTCATTACTGTAAAGCAAAAATATATATTATTTTATAATAATAATACGACATTTGATTTATGTTTTTATATTATTTAAAAAAAAAAATGTAACCATTTTAAAATGTTATTTTCTTTAATGATTATTTACTTTTTATTATCCATTATTAATTTTAATAAAAAAAAGAGACCAGACAGTTACAGTAATAATGAAAATAAAACTAATCTTAATCATTAAGGAAAATAATAAATGAACATGTAATAATATTGTGTCATAAAAGTAATGTCACAACATAAAATCTTAAAGCGGACCTATTATGCCCCTTTTCACAAGATGTAATATAAGTCTCTGGTGTCCCCAGAATGTGTCTGTGAAGTTTCAGCTCAAAATACCCCACAGATCATTTATTATAGCTTGCCAAATTTGCCCCTATTTGGGTGTGAACAAAAACACGCCTGTCCTGTGTGTGTCCCTTTAAATGCAAATGAGCTGCTGCTCCTGACCCCCTTTCCAGAAGAGGGCGGAGCTTTAACAGCTCAACAACAACAAAGATGGAGAATCTCATGCAGACAAAATGAGGATTGTCAGTAACAGTGTTCAGCCTTACATTGTTCAAACCGGAGTCGACACTGATGGAGAGACTCAGGAAGAAGTTACAACTTTTAGAATGAAACTGGACGTTTCTGAATGGTTAGTGGATAAATTTATGTAGTTGCTGTGGAGTTGATTCAACTCATCCACTAGCATGTGCCGTCATGTTAATCTTTTGTGCAAATCCAGTGTTGAATTGACCCTCGTTTGTGAAGCAGTCTGGTGTAAATGACGGCATGACAACAACACTCTACTACAACAACTCTTCCTCTTCTCTAAAGCAGCCCAACATGGCCTCACCCCCTTTGTTGCATGTTCTCGGGGGCGGGGTTTATGTAAATTTTAGTGTTAGTGATGTCACTAACCCAGGAAGAAGCTTGTTGTAGTCCCACCAGTCATTTGTTGTAGTGCAGCGAATTCTTTAACAGAAAATATCTCCCTTTGCATTCAGTCTGTCAGCCTGTTCTGTTTCCTCCTCATTAGGAGGTCAGACAGCGATCAGTTGTGTCGTGTGCGATCAGAAGCAGGTTAATTCGGGAGCTATACCATTCTTCATCATCCTGGAACGGAGCATCGCATGCCGAGACGTCATCTTCAGTCACAGCTGATCACGTCTCGATCCGTCTCTCTGTTCTGTTGGGTTCACTTCTGCAGCTCGGCTCTCCGGGAAACTCCTGACTCAGAATAAAGTCGAGTTTTCTGCTTCTCCTTTGAGCTTTACGTTCACGGTTCACCGTCACATGATGACTAACGTGTTGAGTTGATTTCATGCATCAGCGCTCCTGCTGTCATGTCCTCCTGTGACACTGTGCTTGAACTTCAGGTTAGTCTGACCAGTTTCTATTATTTGAGGTTGTAAGGGAGAGCGGGTATGGTTGTAACACTTTTTGCTTCAGCATTTGTAACTTGCTGAATTTTTGAAACTTTCATACAAAGTACCCACATTTGTTTACTATACAAGACACCCATTCAAACCTCTGCAAGAATATCACAGCCCTTATGAACTGATGTTAAATATATGTGTCTTTGTTCTACACTACCGGGGTAGGTTGTAACACTGGGTAAGTTGGCCGGTACAGCTCTATCTGTCGTTCTTTTCCACTGTCTAGGCATTCTGTAAGATTAGTAAAAAAAAAAAGAAACTGTTCTAAGTTTTATGTAAGGGGATCGTTGTAACATTTTTTAAAGACATGTTACAACTAACCCCACCCCTGTCAGCCAGTGTTTAGCTAGCTGTATTAGCACAACGGTTTGAAATTAGCCAGTCAAAAATGCATCACATTTCAGAAATCATCACAGATCAGAAATTACAATTTAATCTAATATAAGTTATATGATCTGCAAAAGTTTAAGTACTGAACAAAATATAGTTTTAGTAAAAAATAAATAAATAAATAAATAAATAAATAAATAAAATCTTTTTTTTTTTTTTTTTTTTTTTTTTTTTATAAATTCTGCATGTACCTATTTACAGCCTTGACGACCATTCATATGGGATCTGGGAGGAAGTGGGTAAATAATGAAAAGGTCATAGGACTCCTAGCTTATCCCTGATTGGTGGAATTGGCGGTGTTACAACTCTCCCCATGTTACAACCAAACCCGGTCTCCCTACATTAAATCTTCAGCTTGATGTAAATATCAACAATTTGTTGATATGTTAATATTTTTATGAAGAAAAGATACAATTTATGCCATATACAGTCATTGTCAGAATTATTGACACCCTTGGTAAATATGATCAAAGAAGGCTGTGAAAATAAATAGCATTTTATCCTTTTGATCGTTCATTCAAAAATCACAAAAATCCAACCTTTCAACAAGTAAAACAAATGAATGTGGGGGAAAGCATATTATGAAATAAATGTTTTTCTCTAATACACGTTGGCCACAAATATTAGCACCCCTGGAAATTCTTATGAGTAAAATATCTCTAAAGTACATTCCCATTCATATTTACAATGTTTTTTAGCACACCAGAACATGACATTTTCCAGCTATGATTTCACAGAAGTATAAATATGAGGAAACACAAAGGCCAAATTCCCTTAATCATTCATCACGACGAGTAAAACCAAAGAATATAGTTCTGATGTGCAGCAAAAGATTGTTGAGCTTCACAAAATAGAAGTGAGAAAATAACTAAAGCATTGAAAAAAAACAAAACAAAACAAAACAAAAAACATTGTCTTAATGCATGGCGAGGAGGAGAGTTTGAGTGGCCAAAGACTCTCCAAGGATCACAGCTGGAGAATAGCAGAAAATAGTCTTGGGGTCAGAAAACCTCTGCTCTCATCCAAAAACAAACTCCAGAATATTCAGTTGTCAGACACTGGAAAAACCCTCAAGATGTGTTTTATGCAAACAGGAATAAAAAGTACCCCATGCACACGGTTAAATATACAGCTGGATCTTTAATGTTGTGGGCCTATTTTTCTGCTGGAGGTCCTGGACATCTTGTTCAGATACATGGTATCATGGATTCTATCAAATACCAACAGATAAAAATAAATAAAAACCTGACTGCCTCTGCTAGAAATCTTATTATGGGCTGTGGTTGGCTCTTCCATCAGAAAATGATCTAAAATCAACACAAAAATGGGTCAAAAAAATGAAGGTTTTGCTATGGCCATCCCAGTCCCCTGAGCTGAAGCCTATAGAAGACTGAAGAGATTCTGTATGGAGGAACATTACAGGACAAGACTCAGATCTGTTATCTCGGCAAAAGGAGGTTGCAAAAAATATTGAATAAAAGAGTGCCGTTAATCGTGGCCAGTGTGTATGTGCAGCAACAGACCTTCGTTATGAAATATTTAAAGTAATATTTCACTTTATCATGAGAATTCTCATTCCGTTTCTGCATTTAACAGAAGCATCTGATATCATGAACACATGCTGAAATGTGTTTTCCCAAACTCAGCTGTTCTTAAATCTCCAACTTTCAATTGGACATCCATCTTGTGTTTGCTGTTCAGATCATTCATCATTATAGTCTGGTTCTGGTTTGGTTCTTCTTGCTGTCATTGGGTTCGCTGTGCGCAGTCAGTCGTGACCTCACCTTTCACTTCCGATTTAGTGTTTGCAGCTCAAAGTCACTACATAGTGCTGACTGCAACAAATAAGAGCATGTTTTCATTGCATGTTACAGCTCCACATTCAGCTGGCCAAAGCCCTGATCCCTAGTGACAGGAATTATTTAATGGACCGGATCTGACCAGAGCTCTTTTCAGATATGAGTCACCTTCACTTCTCCCTGAATCTGTAGATGCCGTTTCGCTGGGATCACATTTGTGTTCCAAAGATGCTTTCAAACATATTTTAGTTGTTGGAACATTATTATGTCCAGTTTGCATTCATGCATTTGGCAGAAACATTTATGAAAACTTTCCAAACGTTTCGTGACACTCTTCAGCTTTAAAGGCCATTCAAACAATGTTGGTCTTAATGTTTTCTCTGAACATTGTGACAGCCAGTGCAAACAAAAATAGTAACTGTAGTTTTGAACTTCCCAGAAGATTTGATCATGTCAGCCTGACATCATAATGTCCCGTACATCTCATCCCACCCAGTTCAGTGGTGGTGTGTGTGTTTTTAGGGGTAGATTTACTCATGAAATTGGTGGCAGTGACTTCAAAGTCATCCTGTTTCTCAGCTGATTTCCCAGAGGATGCTGAATTCAATCCCATATGTGATTGGAGAGAAAATAAACTTATACTTGACTACACACACATCCTCAACATAAATGCAAACATATTGTTTATAAAACACATTTACATTTATGCATTTAACAGATGCTTTTTTACAAAACAGGAACAAAAGCAAATCGTCAAAGAGCCAACAATATTCATAATTGCCTTCTGGTGATTTTAAACGGCACATAGCTAGAAAAATGGATATTAATCAATCTATTTTTAAAGACTTTTCATTTTTATAAATGCTTATACTGCCTTCACATGCTATTGGAATAATCATAAATACAAGATTTCTAGTTGGAAATTGAACATGGATGCTGTCAAAGTCACGTTTGGTTGTCTTAGTTTTCATGGACTTTCAGTTTGTTTTCAAGTGTCACGTGTCGTCTTTGTTCAGATTCCCGCCATTCATCGGTCTCCTTGGTTAACGTCATTATTAGTTTGTGTGTCAGCTGTGTTTGATTAATTATCCTCGTTTGTGTTCTCTACTTAAGTTCTTCCCTCACAGTCCTTCAGTGTTCGGTCTACATTACATTTAGTGTGTGTTTCCCTGCCTGTCACAGTGTTATTTGTATTATCCTCATTCAACCTTTGTGTTTGAACTATATTCGTCTTCTTCATCTGGCTTCCTGCAACCACTCGTGACAGATGCTCTCTCAAGTCATATTTGCCACTGGGAAATTCGGGGATAATTTTGACACCCGAGTTCCCGATTTGGGCATGTCATAAACTTTAAGCATGGTGTGGAGAACGATTGCTATTCTTACTGCTATTAGTTTTTCCACAGCTACATCACCTTGTCTTGTTAAAGTAGTGCATATTTACACAAATGTATAATAATTTGAAGCGTATTGTATTTATTTATACACAGCAAAAAAATAGCCTTTATTTGACTGAAATTCCAGAATGGTCAGCAAGCTGACTATCTAGATAGCGCAGTGAATGTTTATATGGTTGTCAATGAATGGGATGCTAAATATAATTTTGGCTTTAATAAGATTTTCTCAATAAATAGACAAGAATAAACCTGGTTTCCTCCAGGAATCCTGTTCTTTCCAACAACAAAGCACTTGAACGCGACGAGCTCATAATCGCGACTTCAGAAGTGGGAAGTAGGAAATTTCAGCATTAGTATAAAGACTATTATAAATAGTGGCAGTTATTTTTTACAGTGTGGTTAAATAGATAATGAAATAATGATAATGTTTTTTAATTAATATTTTGTATTTTTAGGGGCTTTTACGGTACTAAATTATATTTTTTGGAATAATTATGATCCATTTATTACATGTTAACCATTTTTTAAGAAATGAAATTTCCAACTTAAAGTGTCATAAATCTTGAATGCTATATACACACTATATTGCCAAAAGTATTGGGACACCCCTCCAAATCATTGAATTCAGGTGTTCCAATCACTTCCATGGCCACAGGTGTATAAAATCAAGCACCTAGGCATGCAGACTGCCTTCTACAAACATTTGTGAAAGAATGGGTCACTCTCAGGAGCTCAGTGAATTCAAGCGTGGTACCGTCATAGGTTGCCACCAGTGCATTCGTAAAATTTCCTCATAACTAAATATTCCGCAGTCAACTGTTAGTGGTATCATAATAAAGTGGATGCAATTGGGAACAACAGCAACTCAGCCACGAAGTGGTAAAATCACAGAGTCAATAGCTACAGGATTATGGTGTGGGGTTGTTTTTCAGGGGTTGGGCTTGGCCCCTCGGTTCCAGTGAAAGGAACTCTTAATGCTTCAGCATACCAAGACATTTTGGACAATTTCATGCTCCCAACTTTGTGGGAACATTTTGGGGATGGACCCTTCCTGTTCTAACATGACTGCACACCAGTGCACAAAGCAAGGTCTATAAAGACATGGATGAGTGAGTTTGGTGTGGAGGATCTTGACTGGCCTGCACAGAGTCCTGACCTCAACCCGATAGAGCACCTTTGGGATGAATTAGAGTGGAGACTGTGAGCCAGGCCTTCTCGCCAACATCACTGCCTGACCTCACAAATGCGCTTCTAGAAGAAATGTCAAAAATTCCCATAAACACACTCCTAAACCTTGTGGACAGCCTTCCCAGAAGAGTTGAAGCTGTTATAGCTGCAAAGGGTGGGCCAACTCCATATTAAACCCTACGGATTAAGAATGGGATGTCATTAAAGTTCATGTGCATGTAAAGGCAGGCGTCCCAAAACTTTTGGCAATATAGTGTAAATATAATTTTATGTTTATTGTTATGAAAAATGCACAAAAGTACTATTTTCAGTGTCTATGAAATATATATTTTCCAAAACATGTTTTACTCTAAAACTGTGTGAAAATCAAAGCCATAAATCAACCTCAAATTTGAGGTTGATATCTCAAAATGAACTTTCAGTAAGAATTTGTTTGAGCACAGTACCATAAGTTTCCATAAGATGAAATTCGTTTCTCATTCGTCATTTTTGACCGCGAACAATACAAGTGTGACTTTTTTTCAGAATCACTTAACCTTTTCAGATCATGTTCATGATTTTGTGTGTGTGTTCACATAGTAAAGGTTTTGGCAATTGCTAAGTTTGTACCATTCCGACAAAGTAAACATTCTAAAAAAAAACAAAAAACAAACAAAACGTGTCATTTTTCGGTCCAAAGAGCACCAGAGGGTTAAGATGACTAAAGGTAACATTTTAAGGCAGCATGAACACTAAGTTGAAACAACATTTTTTTACAGTGCATGTTTGAGAAGGGTAGCTGCTGTAGCTCATCTGTGTGTAATTCTTCCAGCACTGATTGCGTTAAAGCTGATAAATCAATGATGCTTTATTTTACTGCACTGATTGTGATTGTCTGATTGTGAGACTCATGCAAATGCATTTCCACTTCACCTCCTCTTGTCTGCAATGTGAAATCCAGGACAGCTGTCTTGTAATGTCTTCATATTTAATGTGTTGAGCATCACGATGACAGGACTGCTGGCGTTCGCTCGCAGCCTCTCTGTGAAACTTCTGTTCTCTGAGCACTTTCAGTGTTTGCTGCACTGGTGCACTTCCTGGAAAACACAAACTCTGTTCTGCTGCTTTACCCAAACACATTGTTTGCGCTAATTAGCAGAAATGTCAGCTAACCTGATCTTGACCTTAACCAACCCGGGTTTAACCACTCCTGTACACTAGTTACTGCATCATGTTTCTGACCCTGAACAACATATTTAAGGGTTAAATATTGATTTGATCTCTCCTATGGCTCAAATGCTCAATGTGGGCCATCTGATTGAATCAGAGCTTGATTTATGTATGAGCTTTAGTTTAGTGTTCTCTAAAGGCCTGTCAGTGTTTATTTGGAGATGTCATGGTGAGAAGGTCATCTACTCACTTCTCTCAGACAGGTTTGCTCAAGTAAACAACCAGCCTGGACGGGAACTCAAAGGTGGGCAGCTGAAATCATCCCAACTAACAGGGAACCTTCTCAGAACGTTCTGGCATGGTTCTTTCAGAGTTATGAACATACTTTTTACAGTCATGTTAATAAAAGTTATCTGGTCTTTAATAATGTTCTCAGAACGTTTGCACAAAAACAGTATTTATACATAATTTATGAAAGATGTAAATCTACTTGTTTCTGAGTTTTCAGAGAACATACAAAAGTAACGTTCCCATGTTTTCAAAATGATGAAATGGAATGTTTCCTTAACTAAGAAAAAATATTTTTAAAACGTTTAAAAAACTTGACATTCTGTGAAAATTCAGAAATAATGTTTTCATTGAAACCTATTTTCAATGTTTTCAACTGAAAGGAAACGTTATAGCAAAATGTATTTCATTAGCTGGGATTATTTCCATAAATTAAACTGCTGTGCAATGCTGTAAAATCAAAATAATTCTCACTATTAACTAGTTGCTTATTAGCATTCATATGATATTGTATATTAGTACTTATAAAGCACACATTAATGCCTTATTCTACATGATCATATTCTACATCCCTTAATCCTACCTAATACCTAAACTTAACTACTTACTAATTATTAATAAGCAGTAATTAGGGGTTTATTGAGGCAAAAGTCATAGTTAATAGGTAGTTAATAGTGAGAATTGGACCCTAAACTAAAGTGTGACTGTAAACATAACTTAGGAATCTAAATAGTAAATAGTAATAATAAAAGCATTTCAAAGTGTGAGTAATATTTACTTGAAACAAAGTACTTTTACTTGAGAATTTCTAATTAAAGCCACCTAGAATTGTGTATAGCCTTCAAAACATGCAATTTCTGAGTAAAAATTGTTTCTTAGCTTTTTTTTCAGTGATGAAACATGACTGAATCTTCGGAGCATTATATTCTCCTTTGAGTTGATCATAAATCATTGATTTCAAGAGGGAAACCAGAGCTGTAAAAATGTGAATATTCACATTAAGGTTGTTTGAGGTTGTGTGACAAATTGATGAATTGCAGTTATTGCATAAATTATCAACGGATTAGGGAAAGAATAATTTATCTACACTCTCTCCCCAGGACATCCTCAAGTTTTACACTTTGATAATGAATAAGATTGTCCCAGTTCGTTTTATCGGGTGGGCGAATGACGACGTGCTGTGTGTAATTTATTTATTTTTTTAATCTCTCAGCGGGGTGGAATAAAAATTAGTCAATGCATGTATTATTACAGAGAAATGCTGATTCTACACAGTTGAATTGAAACTGCTGTCTTGATATCATGTACAGTGTTTAGCTGTTCACATGGAAAAATATGTGCACAAAGATTGTTGTAACTTTCATTATAATTATTATTACTGTAAATAATGGAATATTTCCTTACATCTCCAGTCATTCAATATGTTCCCTGCCATACCTTAAGTACGAAATGCAATAAAGGTTAATAACACTTGGTTAATGTCAATTCTCAGTCTAATAAGACAATTCATTCAACAATTAATGACTCTTTATTAATAAGTTCTCATAATAATTCACAGGATTTTAAATAATTACTGTGTATCATATAAAGAATGATAGGGTAGAGTTGTGCTTTGCAATCTTCGTTTTGTCCACTAGATGTCAAGAGAACTCTATTTATCTGTACAGGTGTATCAGAAGATGGTTTATATGAATTTGGTGTTTTGTTCCAGATGATGAGAAACAAATTTTATGTTTTCATTCCCATAATCTGACATGACAAATGCATGTTTTATGGATGACCACAAGTGTCTCGGAAATAATAATAAAGCATTTCATTAATTAATAACTAATTGTACATTAAAAATTGGCATTACTAAACACACACGCACTTGTGGATGTCCATAATGTTAATAATAGCTAATGATTTTATGACTCAAAATCCTTTCCATTGCAGTAAATGTGGATTGCAAAGAGGGTAAAATATGCAAAAATGTTTTAATAGAGGAAATAATTATTTGGTTATGCAGTGAGGAATAATATTGCTTTAGCAGTAAAGAAGTACTTACATTTCAATGATATATTTTACTGTATCTATATCAGTATCTTAAATGATACTGTCAGTAAGCCACAGCTGCCAGTTTTTTACCAAACATTAAAACTTTTCTACAGTGTGCATACTGATGGAATTAATGTCAAATACAAGAAACATGTTTATTTAGTTTGAGTTATGGTTCGTGCTTCTGGAAGCTGAACATGTTGCATCAGTCTCGCTGTTGTCTGGAAAGCTGAAATATTGATGAAGAGCAAACTAACAGGTGTAGTGAGATCTCTGTCAGTCTGAAGCGCTCCAGTAGAGGGCAGTGTGTCACATCACACAATCACATCCTCTTTCAACTGACCAGACATTGTTTACAGTCCAAATCAACAGTGTGTGAAACCTGAGCATCTTCTGAAGACTGTGAAATCACGGTGACACATCAAAGTAAGACGTTCGCTGTCTTAAATCTGACTCATTGTACGAAGACAATCTGTTCAATATCGCCATGAACACGGCTGCCATTCTAACGCAGGCCGGCTCATCTCGTCTCCTTTGGTCCCCGCTGACCTCATTACAATGTGGCTTACAGCCAGAGCCAGTGTCACTTTTATTTACGGCTTCATATAGCAAAATAACGTTGATTGTCCAGGTTGCATGCAATATGTGCGCATGTAGGCATCGGAGCTTTAGTGTTTTGTTTCAAATGCATGGAATAAAATGTGTGGTTTTATTCCAAATGCATGTTTGGTTGTTGAAGATTACAGAGAAAACAAATCAATATTCCACTAAAATGACAGAAAACACCTACTTGATCTGCACAGTTGTTGAATTGATGCCGATCAGCAGTGATGTTTCTGTGAGCTTGTGAATTATATAATATAATGACTTTCAGGAGGCTGAACTTATTAAAATGAATCTCTAGGTGATTTTTTTTTTTTTTTTTGTGGCACAATCTGTTCAGGTTTGTCTTGCATGACACAAATTGGTTTTTGACAATTAAATGCAACATTAAATCAAAATATTATTATGGTGGTTAATAATATACACCGATCAAGCATAACATTATGAGCACTGACAGGTGAAGTGAATAACACTGATTATCTCTTCATCACGGCACCTGTTAGTGGGTGGATATATTAGGCAGCAAGTGAACATTTTGTCCTCAAAGTTGATGTGTTAGAAGCAGGAAAAATGGGCAAGCGTAAGGATTTGAGCGAGTTTGACAAGGGCCAAATTGTGATGGTTAAACGACTGGATCAGAGCATCTCCAAAACTGCAGCTCTTGTGGGGTGTTCCCGGTCTGCAGTGGTCAGTATCTATCAAAAGTGGTCCAAGGAAGGAACAGTGGTGAACCGGCGATAGGGTCATGGGCGGCCAAGACTCATGGATGCACGTGGGGAGCGAAGGCTGGCCTGATCCAACAGATAAGCTACTGTAGCTCAAATTGCTCAAGACGTTAATGCTGGTTCTGATAGAAAGTTGTCAGAATACACAGTGCATCACAGTTTGTTGCGTATGGGGCTGCATAGCCGCAGACCAGTCAGGGTGCCCATGCTGACCCAGAAAGAGCCAACAGTGGGCACGTGAGCATCAGAACTGGACCACGAAGCAATGGAAGAAGGTGACCTGGTCTGATGAATCACATTTTCTTTTACATCATGTGGATGTCCGGGTGCGTGTGCATTGCTTACCTGGGGAACACATGGCACCAGGATGCAAGAAGGCAAGTGTGATGCTTTGGGCAATGTTCTGCTGGGAAACCTTGGGTCCTGCCATCCATGTGGATGTTACTTTGACACCACCTACCTAAGCATTGTTGCAGACCATGTACACCCTTTCATGGAAACGGTATTCCCCGGTGGCTGTGGCCTCTTTCAGCAGGATAATGCTCCTGCCACAAAGCAAAAATGGTTCAGGAATGGATTGAGGAGCACAACAACGAGTTTGAGGTGTTGACTTGGCCTCCAAATTCCCCAGATCTCAATCCAATCGAGCATCTGTGGGATGTGCTGAACAAACAAGTCCGATCCATGGAGGCTCCACCTCTTAACTTGCAGGACTGAAAGGATCTGCTGCTATCATCTTGGTCCAGATACCACAACACACCTTCAGGGGTCTAGTGGAGTCCATGCCTCGACAGGTCAGGGCTGTTATGGCAGCAAAAGGGGGACCAACACAATATTAGGAAGGTGGTCATAATGTTATGCCTGATCGGTGTATATTATGCATGCATTTTATGTTATTATATGAGATAAAAGCTCTTGAAAAGACAAAAGCATTAATTAGTAAAAGTGTACAAGAGCTTTAGGTGGCACATACAGATTTTTATTTTATAATTTTTTAAAAGTCATTTTATTTCATTGTAAAATGTAAATCACCCAGCTCTTTATTTAAAGTTGTATATATCTAACTTTATCCACATACAGTACATTCAAATATAGCAAAATATACTTTTCTTTAAAGCTGATTTGAAACAATGTGTATTGTAAAATACAAATAAAGAATAATAAAGAAATTTAAATAGACTAAAAAGTGAAAGAACAATTTCCTGTGTGTGAGTAAATATTAACACAATTAATCACTGTCCAAACGTCAAGCACAACACAAGAGCTCCCATAAGATTATGCAAACTGTATGACTGATTTCACAAGCCTCCTCCAGAGCTCAAAGTGAGCCTCTAATTTAGTCAAGGTCACTTAGCTTGAGTTTAATGGATCTGAGAGCTATGCGATCAGACGCGTCAGATGTCCGATCAGTAAAAGCGTCTCTGAAGCTTTCAGGAGCCTGTGTTCTTGATCCAAACATCTGCTCTGTTCAGCATCTGTGCATCATATTTAAAGTTGATTAACACAAGTGTAAGATGTTAAGCATCACTTTATTGACTGCAATCACAAATTACTCTACTACAAAACACTTTATAAAACAAATAGTTCCGGTCCTTGATTCTGATTGGTTGAGACATGTTCGAAGCCATTGTAAATTACTCTACAAACATACACCTTTGACCTCATTACATCAGTATTACTGCGCCACTGCGTCTGTTGCTGCAGTTCCATGTATTATGTATTTCAGCAAAAGTTACTGTTTATTATTTATTAAATATGAGTGACCCCTGCTGGCGTTATGTTGCATCATTCACCTTTAATTTTGAGACCACGCCCTTCTTCCCGTCAAAGAAAGACTTCTTATCAGATTCGTTAATGTGTGCGTGTGTGTATGGAAGGCCACAGTTTCCGAAGTGTAGAGGGAAAATTATTCAAAATTTTCTTTTATAGGTATGGTACTGTTTGTTCATCGAGTTATACTGTTTAATAACGCTTTTTAAATTCGAATTTGCGCTATCTGGTTTAAACTATAAGAGTAGCCTACTTTGCTGGGAGACAAGCAAATAGTCATTTTCGCGGATCTGTGTGAACGGGGATAGTTTTGATAACGCTGTCATCGGTACATAAAAAAAAACGTTTCCGTTTTTAGTACATCGTTGTCGTATAAACGTACCCTCTAGCGGTACTAATCTCATCGGTGCAGCGCCATTTTAAGTCCAACAAGCCTGGTTCACCCGATTCGTTCAAAACGCGGATTCGGAAAAAAAAATCTGTCAATAATTTTAATGCATTATTTTTCACCATAATTAATTTTTTTAATTAACGCGTTAAATTGACAGCCCTAAAAATAAAACACAGTAGCTACATCAGAAAAGTTCCAGTCAAATTTGTTATTTGAGCGCCAAAAGGCATTCCGCTTACTACTCTCAGGGACTATTTTTCGCGCGGAAGGATGGCAGTTAATGATTAACTTTAAAAAAGTAACTTATTAATCCATTTTGCCTTTCAGGTATGTAGCCTATTGTGTGGTAACCATTTTATAAAGCAATAATTAGCCCCGTGAAGTTGTGGTTTACAGTGAATTTAAAACCGCTAAGGGGGGTTTAGCTGTTCTAAAGTGGACTACTGCTTTATCTGTCAAAGGGGTCAAAAAATTAAACTCAATTCAAAGGGAAAACAAGTTTAGTTTTCTGACTCCACTGGCAAATATTTGTTTTAAGTGTAAACTCACTATATTTTGGTAAATAGAAAATAAGACTTAAGTCATTTTACTTATCAAATAAATGTATCTTGATTTAAGAATGTTTTAATGTTTGTACTGGAAAACAAGACAAAAATACCACATCAATTTTTTGTGATGTAACACCTGTAAGGTCTGATGTAACAGTGATCCATGTTGTTTGTTTTCTTGACATTTCTTTCAATAGGAGCCAATCAATGTCAGGGGTTGGAATGACAAGGATAACCACGAGGGAAAGAGGTGACAGAAACAAACAGAGAATAGAAGGAAAACATGATGGGACTCAGACTGGAAGAGGGTCAGTATTTTGGCATCTTAGAAAATGCAATGTATTTGGGATGTGTGATACAGTGGGGTGATTTTCAGCTGTCATTTTGCCACTTGTAGTCTCACAGTAAATCTGTCAGAAAAACATGAACACATGTGAGCTTTTTTCTCCTAATAATTTTGTTTTTATGGCTTAATGCAAGAAATATTCCACGAAGTATATTGCCACAAAAACTGCATTCCAGATGTTTTTTTTTCATGGTAAATTCATGGCTAATGTTTATTTTTAACACATTTGGTGCATGGTGAGTATTACTTTTCAACCCAGACACCAAACTTTTGAACAGTAGTGTATATGTTGCATATTTGCAGAACTGACTGGATCACCCCATGCATTACATAATTACACTATGCAGTTTTTTTTTTTTAGGTCTAAGTTGTTTAATTTTTTCTGTACTTTCAATTCTTTCAATTATCAATACTTTCAATTCTTTTTTCCTATCTAACTTTCAATCTTCTTCCAAAAACCTAACAAATACAACACACCTTATTATTCATATTTCCTTGATCCTCTTTCATCTTTTTTCCTGAGGTTTATGTTGGATTTGGGATTGGTCATGGGTGTCAGAGTCTCTCTGGTTTAGATCAGGAACGCTCGAATAAGTTTTGAGAGGGACAGGGAAGATGAAATGTGTGCAGAGCCCATGAAATTTATGTAAGACATGCGGCTCACCACCAAACCATTTCACTCCCTTAACTCGGCCAGAGCGATTCAATGGACAACCTGTAATGTCCTTCTGATGAAAACCAGAAGCTTCATCATCTCACAGGTGTGACATAACCGGCCCTGAGCCAGACGTGAAAAGATGAGATGGTTTTCAATATAGTACAAAAGATTTCCAATACAACTGCAAGAGATGAACAGCATTAGGCCCAGAATATCTCCGAGACACAGAACACAAGCAACGTTTCATTTTCTTAATCACTTCTTGTTTGTTTGTGGTGACGTTGAATGTGTTTAGCTAAAATGAATTTGACTTCGTTCAAATATCTGGATGACCTGAAGTCAATTACGTTTTGCAAATGAGACTGGCACAAGTCAGCAGTGAGAGTTACACAGAATACAAGATCAGCTCACTATTGAGTGTCTGCATTGTGAGTTTTTGCATTATGCGTTTTTTTAGATTAGTCTGAAATGTTGTCATTTAAATAATGTGTTTTATCTGTTTTATCACACCGCTTCTCATGTGTTTAGTAAAGCATCTCTACATTTGAGAAGCGGCAAGATTGGCGCAAAAACTTTGGCACTTATACCACGTGCCATATAAAAAAATCAATTTATAAAACGGTTAGCTCCTGTCCATGATTCTGATTGGTCAGTAGCTGTGTTTTATTCACAATAAAACATGGCTATGACCACTTCACCCAACGGTTCTGTGTATCACTACACAACACCCTTAGCAACCACTCTTAGCAATGCATGTTCTCAGTTGATATTGTTCATTGAAGGTTACTGTATTATGTAAGAGAGTATTGTGAGAAAGATTGAGTGAGCGAGTTTATTACCTGCATTCAGATTTAGCATTTTCCTTCAGGTCAGTCCTATGTTCATAATAAAAAATCTGTTTAAATGTCCGATGTATTATCTTGTCCTTTTAACAGTTGAGGGGTTTTCCCGTGACTGACAGCGCAAGGCAAAGCATTTTTCAGTTGCGTCTTGTTCCGTGTTCACAACAATTCAGTCTTTTCAATGTAAAAGTCTTCGCTACTGACTGACACACTCATACAGACAGTCTTTGCTGCCATCTAATGGCGTAATAATGTAACTTCTGTTGCAGTTCACGGTCAGGGACTATTTTTTCCGGCAAAAGGAAGGCTTTTAGTGAAAGTTTACTTCATGAAGGTTGCATTGATACATATTTTTGGCTTTAATATTTTGTATTGTGTGGTAACCGTTTTATAAAAGCAATAAGGTACTCGAGGCTAGTGCTGTATCGTCAATAAGTCATGGCTGAAGGCCGTTTTTAGGCACGACGCGAAGCATTACTGCACAGCTTCTCGTACCTTATTCCTTAGTTAATCAACTTAATCCTAATACTTAGTGTTAGAGGATTCTAAACCTATGGCTCCTGATTGCGACTGAAATTGTTGCAAATGCAACTAAAAATGTGATTAAAAAGCTTTGTGAGCATTCATATAGGCATCGTCATAATCTTTTGTTTGAAAGCAACAGCGTTTCCTGCACACATGATGTTGAACAAAGTGCGAGTTGTAATGTCTGATTCCCAAAAAATGACTCTTATGAATCAGTTCTTTTTAATGAGTCAGTCAAAAAGATTCGCAAAACAGCCTCAACAACTTCAACCTCACTTAACCATTTTTCAGTTATGTCCGATTCAAAGCTTCCAGTTAACTGCTTTCTGTTGAGTCGTCTCAGTGTAGTCCAGTGATCCGGTTCTTTTTAGTGAATCAAAAACATAAGGCACGGCTGATGTAATCAGATTCTCCAACGAATCACTCTGAGTTGCTTCTTTTAAAGTTCCCCTATTATGCTTTTTGGAATATTACCTTTGATGCTTAATAGAGCTGTTTGTAAATGTAAAAGGTCTGCAAAGTTTCAAAGATGAAAGTGCATGACAAATAAAGTTATTGTCTCCTAAAAGAAAGAATCAATTCTGAACTGCCGAAACGAGTCGTCAGTAATTCCAGTCTCACTTCCTGTTGCATACCTACATAACAATGTAACAAATTTGCATAATGCCAGCCTATGGTCTTCATTGGCTGCTTGTGAACAGTGTCTACTGTAGTTGTAGCTGAGACTGGAAGAGTTTGGTACGTGTTGTTCATGTCGAGAATATGCTGTTTTCAGTGCTGCAAATGCCCTTTGCTGCACTTCCAAATGATGAGGCTGATATGGTAAAACTGACACCATCGTTACTACTGTGTCACTGTGTATCAAGTGCTGAGGAAGATTTGGTAATAGGCATTTCATTTCACAACAGACTGGGTCATCTGACCAATCAGAGCAGAGGAGGCTCTTGGAAAGGAGGGGTTTAGAAAGACCATTAACCATTTTCAGACTCTTTGAGAAATTAGGTGATGCTGCAATATATGTTATGAGAAAATTAGTTTTTTTTTTAACCTAAACCTATTAGGAGACCTCCAAAACAAAATTAGGAACTTTTAAAATAGCATAATAGGGGCACTTTAATGAACAGTTAAAAGGACTTTCGCACAAATCGTTTACTGAACTAAATCAATCAGGGCTGTTTCTCTCAAAAGCATCACAAACCTAAATAGAACAGAAACCATTGGCACCAACTGAAGAAAGTGAAGTAGCTGCAGTTATAGCCTAGTATTTGTATATATCTATATTGTGTTTCTAACCTATCCTGACTAACGTTCTTTGTTGTAGGCCTACGTGTTTTATATGCGTGTGAAAGTCTTGCACAAACAGTTTTTAATGCAGTTGTTTGTTCACAATAATAATCAGTTGTTTATTGAGAAAGACTCTGTAGAATGGGGACTTTGAAGCTTTTCTGTTTTAGCATCTGGACACTTTTTATCCAGGTAAAACAAAGTCTGAGAAAAAGGCTCCTGGGCTCATTTGAATTTCTGCAGCTGTGAATCTTCAAACAACATTGTTTACTCGCTTGACTGCATCATTTCACATATTGAGAGACATTTAGCTGTTTTTAGATCTCTCGCCTCTGTCTTTCTTTTGGTCTTTCTCTGAAAATGTCTATTCCAGCATGCCTTAAATCCAGAAAGCCCCTTAATTATTTGGAGATACGTATAATGTAAATCACACAAAGAAGTGTTCAGGGATAATTTGGTTTCTACAGATTTGTTGGGGTCTGTTCTTCATATTAGATTTTAGTCTTGACAGTCACATAACTTGAATGACTTCATTGTGTTGTGTTAACATTAAAACTCATCCCATCATAAACAGGGCAGCAAGGCTAAACATTAAAGGGACCTATAATGCCCCTTTTCACAAGATATAATATAAGTCTCTGATGTCGCCAGAATGTGTCTGTGAAGTTTCAGCTCAAAATACCCCACAGATCATTTATTATAGCTTGTCAAATTTGCCCCTATTTGGGTGTGAGCAAAAACATGCCGACCCCCTTTCCAGAAGAGGGCGGAGCTTTAACAGCTCGTGCTTCGGTCGCTCAACAACAACAAAGCTGGAGAATCTCACGCAGCCAAAATGAGGATTGTCAGTAACGGTGTTCAGCCTTACATTGTTCAAACCGGAGTCGACACTGATGGAGAGACTCAGGAAGAAGTTACAACTTTTAGAATGAAACTGGATGTTTCTGAATTGTTAGTGGATAAATTTATGTAGTTGCTGTGGAGTTGATTCAACTCATCGACTAGCATGTGTCGTCATGTTAATCTTTTGTTCAAATCCAGTGTTGAATTGACCCTCGTTTGTGAAGCAGTCCGGCATAAAATGACGGCATGTCAACAACACTCTACTACAACAACTCTTCCTCTTCTCTAAAGCAGCCCAACATGGCCTCACCCCCTTTGTTGCATGTTCTCAGGGGTGGGGTTTATGTAAATTTTGGGGTTTGTGATGTCACCAACCCAGGAAGAAGCTTGTTGTAGTCCCTACCAGCCGTTTGTTGTAGTCCTTAAAAAGCGATAGAAATAATAGAAAAAGAGGAAAGTGTTCTGATGGTGTTTCACTTTGTCTAATTCAATATTCAGTTTGATGAAGAAATGAGAAAATATTTTTTTTTTAATAATTTTATCAATCTTTACTAAATCAGCAGTAGCAATATTACATGTTCAAATACATAAAATAGTTTTAGACAAGACCGCCTTTGTACAAAGGAGTATTACTGTAATGCTAAACCATTTTGCCCCTATAGATATTAACAGATATATACGTGAAAGTAAAGTCAACTAAAAGCCAATATAAACATAATTCGACATGATTTACACAACCACTAGAGTGTGTCAATGAAATCTGCTGATGATGAAAAAGACATTAAAGAGTGTATCTGATGATCAGCCATAAGACCTTCAACTACATTCTCTATTATAAACTTTACCTTGACTTTTCAAAACAGAAGCTTTAAGTAAAGATAGGAAAATGCCATTACTGTAAAGCCCGTTCACACCAAGAACGATAACTATATTAGATTATTATAAGCGCACTGCAGTTTTGTCGTCTGCCGCTTTAAATGCTCAAGCTCTTAAAGCAGGGTGGATTCTGATTGGCTGTCAATGTATTTATTGTTAATCAGCTGGGGAAAAAAAAATTATATTTAGAAAAATTTTTAGAACTATATCTTTATTGTTATAGTTATCGTCTATGATGTGAACGAGCCTTTAGACTTTAAGACTTTTCATAATAATAATATTTATTATACAGTAAGATTATTTAAACAGAGAGGCTAGAGAATATTTTGCAGAAATACAGGCACTTTATGCACTGACAACTAGTTTTTATATAGTTTCTGTCTTATCAGAAATAATTTGCTGACATATTGTACATTCATTCATTCTGCAAATATCCTTGCTGCTGTTGTGCTTGTATTAACATTAGTACAGTCTCATGTTGGTATTAGGATAGAATATAGAAACTACAAATTACAAATTTGCATCAGATAAATAAAATTATTTCCTTTCATTTCTAGAATAATAAAACTGAAATGTGCTTCTATGCTTATGTCCACCAATAAGCAACTAAATATTGTGTCTGAAATGTTTTGCAGATATGAATGTGACAATGTGTCGATCATTATTAAGGCAACACTGTCTGTATTTATAATGAACGTATTATATTCAACAGTCTGTTTGAGTTTACAGTAGTGGCCAAAAGTGATGCCCGGCCTAGGAAAATTGACATCTTCACCCTTTATTCAAATGTTAATAAAACTGATTTTGTAAGCATATTGCGTAGTTGTGCTTGGAGTTGATTGTTTTATTTGTGATAATAACTGAATGAAACATGCCAAATTTTTGGCCAGGCTGTCATACAAAGAAATCATGAATACAAAGAACCAATGAAATATTAATAACTGATTATATTGTAGACTAGTCTTTTTTTCTGTGAGCTTTTTGTTTTTCTATGCATTGTTTTTTACCTGTAGCTGTAGTTTGCCTTTTTTGCTAAATATTTTTGTCAGATAAATACCTTAACCACTAATTCTGATTTGTGTTCTTCCCTCATATTTAAATTTTTTCCTCACATTTTGATGATTCAATTGAACTTGTAGGGTCATTAAAAACAAATATCCCCTCTGGACATCACTTTTGCCCTGTACTGTAGTCGAAATTTCTCGAAAACAATGGGAAATAGTTGTTTTTTTAAAATAAAGAAATATATTTAAAAACGCACATACATAAGAAACACCTTCACGTAAAATTACATTTCAATATAACACCCCACATGTCCTAAAACCCGCACAAAACAATACTGAACAAGAAAGAAGATCTGCAAATAAGCATTGCACAAAAATAAATACTGACTGCACCTCAAAACTGGTTCAAACTAGCCTGAAACGTCCAAATGACACGTTTTACAGCCAAACTACAGAATGTCATCATAAATGATTATGTATTTCTCAAGGGTGTATTAAAATGCCTTCATGGCAGCACTGATGACAAAATTCAGATCTATTTTAATACTATTAGCTATTTATTGTAAACAGCAACATTTTAAATACAGTAAGAGTAAACCTGAAACGTAGAATATTGTTGCCTGCAGACGTTTGACTCTCGTTGAATCAGTGGTGTAAGAAATCTCACTGTAAGTTTACTATCAAAAACAACTAATCTGAATGAGAACGTCCTACGGACTGAGCCATGCATAGAAACGGTCCTGTTTCGCTGGATCGGCCTGCCGGAAATATGGAAATAGCGTGCATATTTACAGGTTATGACGTTCCGGATGGTATCGTCTGTGTTTGAAGGGAATCTGTTCTCCATGTTTCCCACTGGACATGCGAGTGAACCCCACCGCAGCGGTGTCTATACGAGCACACATTTCCAGGGTTCCCTGGTGGAACGGCCTGTTTTTTCCGTGCCAGAATCTCGCCGCCAGTCATCGCGAAGTTCAGAATTCCAGAGTCTCGAGGGAAAGTGACTGCATGTATGATCTTATAGTGTTGTGTAGATATACACAAAGATGATGACAACTAGGTTGAGGATAGTCCCAATGATTCCCAGCATGGCCAGAATGGATTCCTCCTTGCTTTCCTTGTCTTGAATTCCCTTTTCCTCATCACTTAGAGCAGTGTTTACCATTTTCCTTGGAGAAGTCTGCAATTTTCCTCTCACACCAATCTGGGAAAACACACACAAATCAACCATCGGTTGATGTTTAGACAGTGAAAATCTCCATCAAGACTTTAACAAACTGATTTGAGATGTTAGTAACGGAATAAAACATGATTTGTAAACATCAACACACTATCATAAAAAGCAACCTACTGTATTTGTAGAAAATACTTTGTCGAATTTAAATAAAGAAAGATTATTGAAGTACATTTTAAAAGAAAAAATCTTCATCAATCTTCAGTAGTCATTCTACTTCAAAATGTCACATTAATTAAGTGCTATTCTATTATTTGTTAAATTTACTAGAGTGAGTAATCTAAATGTTTTCTGTGTAGTAATCAAATAAAATGACCACATACTGTGGTTTTATAATGATGGTATCTTTAATGCCATTTGTACTTTTATATATAACATGGTACTAAATGATTACCATATTTATATACTATAGTATTTATTTAAAGCTATAATGTATTTCAAAGAATACCAAGGTAATCATTTATAAGTTTATTTTAAATAAAATTATTCAAATTATTAATAATATAATTTGTTGTATATAAACGTAATGGTCACTGCAGCATTTCTCTGCTCAGTTGCACTGGTTTTCCTAAGGCTTTTACAGAGTAATGATTTATTAAGGGGCATAAAAGAGATTTTTCTTAAAAAATATATTCATTTCTATCGTCCCCTGAATAAAACATAATCAGCCGTTGAAAAATGTGCTTGAACTCAGGAAAAAGATGTTGTTTGCACATGTATTTAGCACTGCTGTCCCTATTTAGCATTTATGCTTTCTAATAATTAATGGATAAATGTTACAAATATTACAAGTACAGTGAACTAGTACTTTAATTTGCTGGAGTTGTGTGCAGTCTTTTGGAGGCAAAAAAAAAAAAAAATTATATAAACGCAGCTCAAAAAACTAAACTATGGGCATGTTTGGTCCTGTGGTCCTTCATTGTCTAATAATAGAGTGGACAATACATGCATAAATAAATACTGGAAGGGTTTAGGATTGTTTCACTCTTTGTTTATATGAGCATTTTTAAAAATATATTCAATATTTTCAATATTTTTGGATTTGGGACAAGATTTTGGGAATTATTTTAATTAATTAGTTATGGAAAAATTATGCATTAAAATAATTTAACGCACCCGCCCCAGACCTACGTAGTTCATCATACATTTCATACAGTTGATTGGTGACAAACATTAAGCAGGGCAACAACTCACTGCGTGATGAAGACTAGAATACAGTTAGAATGTCCCTAAAATTCAAGTTTTCAGGGCAAAAATGCTTTTTGTTTTCAAAAAAGTTTTTGTCTCATATTTATATCATAGGAAATAGTTATATCATAAACAAGTAACGAGCGCAATATCACAGTGTGTGTTTTTAACCCTTATTGTACAAGTGCAAATGTCATATTGATTTTATACAAAATCAATACGAAGTTAATATTGTCTTATATTTTAGACACAATATTGTCTGTTTTTGCTTAATTTTGCCAATGGAAATATTACCTATAAAGCAAGAGAAGAACTGTTGTGCGTTTTGTTTCTGAATTAATCTGCATTTTGAGCGAATCTGTCGAGTGATCCAATGATTCAATGGCCTGTTCATAAAGAGAACCATTTACTTCATTCCTGAATGAATCAGCCATTTGAACGAATCAAATGAATGAATGACTCAGTGGGCTTTATTTTAACAATCTGCATGGTTTGAAGCTCATGGCGCAGATGCTCTTAGGGCATATCCAAATCCACTTTTGCTAGTTTAACGATGGAAAAAATGGTCGGCGCTCCAGATGCATGGTCCAAAAGGGTTGTACCTAGTCTCTTAATGAGTCATGGGTGTGTTATGGGCATAACATGCAATAAACCAATCAGAGTCTCATCTCCCATTCCCTTTAAAAGCCAGGTGCGCTTGTACCATGGCTGATTGCTATTTACATGGCGGAATATAGACACCTCAACCTGACAAATCAGCTTAAATACATGTGTGTATTGCCACAATCAGTCAAATAATTAGTTGTGCATCCACCTATAGGCACATATTACTAACGCTCCCTTTAAATAACAAAAAAAAAACTGCCACTGACTTTAAACCAGGTTTCAGTTGGTCAAAGGCGCAGTCGTTTTCAGTTGCCTCAAAATAGCAATGCGCCTGAACACACCTCGTTTTCAGACCAGCACGCCCATGGGCGAACAGATGGGTGCAAGTGCATTTGCTATTTAAACAACATGGGTGCTGGACGTGAAAATGATAACTGTGTCGGGCTGAAACTAGCAAAAACACTTGTGTCACACTTGGCGTTGCATTGCGCTAGGTTTATGATAGGGCCCAGTGACTTACTCATTTAGACAAATTGTTCTGGTCTTTAAAAATATCTAAATATTAATTCAGATGCAGCTTCTGAAAATAAATCTGGCTGTTGTAGCCTAAAATTGTATGTGTAATAAATTCTTTGTTGAATCAAATAAAATATTTCTTTCTAAAGTTGCTTTTTGTAATGTCTATTTGATGCTTTTCTCATTTAACACAATAATGACTTAAAGGCCTAACACTTAATTTACTAAATTATGTTAGGGGGTAATTTCTCAGCCAAATTTGATGTGTGATCGTCACATCATGTAATTAATTAGATTAAAAATTTTAATTGCTTAACAGCCCTAGTAAAATGATAAAAACATCTATACTTAAAATCCAGCCAAAACTACACGGCGAAGGCGTGACAAGACGTTTCCAATGTGACCTTCATATATCAAATATTAAGAAAAAACAAAAAATACAAATAAATGAAGTTTAAATCTGTTATTTGTAATAAAAACTAACCCCTGGGAGATGAAAGAGATTTGAAGAAACAGACATTTCTCTTGTCTAATAAATCCTGCGCCAACAGCTTTCCAGAAGTCTGATGGCAGATTGACACGCTATACTGCGGGATGATGTGATTTCGGGATCTCTTGAGACTCGTTCACGGTCCAGATTTATGATGAATGCAGTCATTCATGTGGTTTGGCATTCAGTCGGTCCACAAGGGCTGGACAAAAATGTGCCAGTCCTTTTGTCATGAATATTGGAAAGTGAAAGACACAATAGATGCCCTATAGTCAAAACATCCTGTTGGAATTGCAGTTTAATCCGGAAAGGTCTTTCCTAGAATTTCTAGAATCCTATAGAGTGGTGCAGTGATGACGTAAATTTGTAGGTCAGCCCAAACCCAATAGGAGTTTTCCATAGGCTTTTGGATTATCACAAAAAATAAGTTGTGATCAACAAAAGTTTGTGATACTTACACGTTTTATTCATCAAGATAATTTTCACATAGTAACACAACCTTTATGGATTAAGCCCTCCATAAAAAAATGTGTCAGAAGTAAAAAGCTAAAGGTAAACGAACTGCACCACGGTCCCATGACTTTTCACCACCACTAAGCTTCTGACAACTCTTTCAGTTTTCCCTGAAAGTTTTTAAGAACGTGATTATAAGCACACTAGGCTGTAAAAGTGGACTGAGTTTATCGGGTATGCGTGATGACATTTAATGTCACCGACAGCCTCTGTAGTCCCATTTAGCCACTTGTTAATAACAGCCTTTTTCAAGAGACGTAACAGCTTTAAAAAAATCATGAGTGGGGTAATACTGATGTATTTTATATTGTAGAATAAAATGTGAAAGTATCTTGAGCTTGTGTTCACCACAGACCTTATTTCAGACATTTAGCCAGAATCCCATTCGAAAAACCCATTGACTTCGGGACGATGGAACCGGAAGTGCTAAAATGCAACTCGTTTCCAGGTTTTTGGCCTGTAAAAATGCGTCATCCCTGCAGCACTCTATTGTGTTATCTCTAAAAGAGCCTTTTATTACAAATGAAAAGAAAATCTGTTGTTATCAAGAGAAAGAAAAAAAGATTCAGCACATTAAAAGAGTCTCTGAATGGTCTTTCTAATTTTTGTTTAAATAAATAAATACTTTTTATTCAGCAAGGATGCATTAAATTGATCAAAAGTGACAGTAAAGGCATTTATAATCTTACAAAAGATTCTATTTCAAATAAAAGC
This sequence comes from Hypophthalmichthys nobilis, assembly GCA_037950665.1. Classification (NCBI taxonomy): domain Eukaryota; kingdom Metazoa; phylum Chordata; class Actinopteri; order Cypriniformes; family Xenocyprididae; genus Hypophthalmichthys; species Hypophthalmichthys nobilis. The sequence continues at coordinate 31,582,791 of CM075478.1, forward strand.
TTTTTTTTTTTACTTTCTATTCATCAAAGAATGTTTTCAACATTGATAATAATCATAAATGTTTCTTGAGCAGCAGATCATCATATTAGCATGATTTCTGAAGGATCATGTGACACTGAAGACTGGAGTAATGATGCTGAAAATTAAAATAGAAAACAGTTATTTTAAATTGTAATAATATTTCTCTGTTTTTACTGTACTTTTGATCAAACAAATGCAGCCTTGGTGAGCAGAAGAGACTTCTTTCAAAACAACATTAAATAATCTTACCAACCCCAGACTTTTAAATGGTAGTGTATATATACACACATATAATATACATTTACAAAACTGAATACAAGCAGTTAACAGATATAGGCCTATTTACACACATACTTTCATACATGTACCAGTATATACAAAGATAAGGTCTAGTTTGTAATTAAAGAACACTGCATTACTTAAGTGCATAAAATGCACTTGCCATCATCAGCAAATTAATCTTTTTCTTTCAGTGATGTGTGTCTGTCTGTGATCTATAGCATGTGTCTGGTCGTAGTGTCATAAACAGGGCTTTCCTCAAACCCAGCCCTCTTATTGTACACTAGATGTGCTCTCATGCATGAAGACAACTGCTCCTCGCTGATAGAAGACATGTTTCGGGAAGGCTTTGAGTGTCGGACGTGCCAAAATATGAGGCTGGAAACAGCTTCACTAGAGAGAGCAGCTGTGCTGAGCTCAGAAACAAAGTGGAGATCGTCCAAAACCACTTTACCAACTGGCCAGCTGGGACAACACCACAGTGATTCAGCCAAGCGATGTGACATTAGTCCAGGAACATTGGTCATGAGGTTCTCTGGAAATATCCTTTAATAAAAACATACAAATAATGCCCAGCACAATTTGAGTATGAATGCAAGTGCTCTTTGTTTTAGGGTTTATTCAAATGGTGGTGACAGATGTTGCAAAAGGCTCAAAAAAACGTGATTATGCATTTAGAAAATCAAAAGGGTGTTTCACGCTACACTTCATGTGTTGTAAAACCCGCTGTCTGTGAAATGAATGCGGTGCTCAAACGTTACCGTGAGTTGTTTCACAACAAAAATCCAATCATAAAAGGCCTCAATGCTTGCCTCTTTAAATATTCATGCGCTCTGAACATCACAAAAACTTTCATAAAGTTTTGTTTCAGCATCTAAAGGAAAAATGCTCTTGTGTCTTAGATTTTTGTTTTTGTAGTGTTTCAGAAATAACTTGAGTGAAGTTCTTTCCCCATGACATTCTCATTCTACAGAGCATTTCTACACGCTGTTGATGATCAATATTTTTTTAGCCTGTTTTCTTAGTCTAAAGTGAAATTTAAGACTAGACTAGTATATAAATGGATAGTTCAACCAAAGCTGAGAATTATGTAATTGTTTACTCACCATCGTGTCATTCCACATCTTTTACTTTTATTGCATGGATGAGGGGGAAAAAAAACAGACATTTTTCAAAATATCATCTTTTGTGTTTCACAGAAGAGAGAAGGTCATACACACTGTAAACCCTAACGCTCAAGATAATTAATTGGTTTGAGTAGGACAAACTTAAACAAATTAGTTCAGTTAAATGAACTTTTATGAATATTTAACACTTTTTTTCTTTTGAGTTCACAGAACCGACATATTTTAAGTAAACCGAACTGTTTGATTGCTTTAAGTTGGAACTCATTTCTTTTATTTTAGACAACTTACATTTAACTGAAACTGGGCTGGGATTTCTGTTTCCCAGCATGCTTAGCCCATGGCACTCGAAAGGGAGAGTAAATGCTAAAAAATTTGTGTGCAAGATTAATGTTAAGTGGGAGATAAGTAGTGATTAATGTTTTGTTATGCTAATTTAGAAGAGTTTCTGTAAATATGGGTTTTTGGAGAGTTACCATCATGGTGACAAGTGGTGCATGTGGCTTGGTTTGAGAAGAGCAAGTGCTATACCATGTTATTGCTAACATGTTAACAAGTTAGTATTTTCTGTATTAGCCAGTGGCGAGGCCTGAAATCTTCAAGTGGGTGGACCTTGGTGAAATAGGGTGGACCTCTATTTTTTTGTCTAATTGATACAATCTTTATTTGAAGCATTACTTTCAAAAAGATTTAGGCCTACTCAGTGTTACTGTAGACATCAGTTTATATCTGAAATATAAACTTTTATCCAAGTATATTGTTCTATATTATATCCAATAATTCAAATGTTTGTTAGACAGAAATAATGTTGAAAACACTTTCTGTGATTTTGATTTATATTTTGAATAAACCTAAACAAGAAACATTTAGAGTAAATATAAATAATAATAATAATAAAAACTAGAATATTGAACTGGAATATTCAATTAGACATGATGAACTAAATAGTCCACTACAAAAAAAAAAAAAGAAAAAGAAAAAAAAAAGCCATATGGGACTCGAATCGGTGAATCTGTTCATTACGAACATTCCGAACGAAGTGATTCACTAGAATGAATCAGACTTTCCAAAGCTACATATGAGAGATAGGACCGTTTAGATGAGTCAATTCGCTAGAATGAATCTGATTTTTCAAAGCTACATATGAGAAGAGGACCGTTTAAGACGAACCGATTCAACTGAATAAATTGGACTTACCAGTGCTATACGAGATGGACAGTTTGGTTGTTTACCTCCGCTCGCTCGTCAGTAAACAAATGTGACATTAAAAACAGAGACTGCCACGCTGCACAGCTAATCGCTGGGGAAAAGTAGCTTTTTCTAGAAAAGCTTGTGTTGAAAGCAGAGCTCTTCAAAGCTATTTAGTGTTTGGAGAGTTACCGTCATAATGGTGTGGGGTAAGGACACAATACTGAACCAAAGCTCGATTTAATTTCATTGTCATCACTTCATTTTGTAGAAATTGTTTACACACAGGTGAGTATGTTACCATAGAATAAATAGGCTAATCACAGTAAAAATGAAACAAACCAGCACACATAGGCTATTATAAGCGCGACTCATGGACGGTGACAGACGCTGCATAGAAACAGCTGCTGTCGCGACTCTGGAAAGCTGAATTTACCAGAGTGAAATAAAAACATGTTATATGTATTTTTAATAATACATTTTTCAAATTATATATAGGCCTTCACAACAGATATGATTATTTCCAGACCAAAGTAGTGTCTGGAAATAAAACAAAATATTCTGGCACCTTTGATTGGGTGGGCCAGCCATCAATCTGGGTGGGCCAGTGCCGCCATGGCCCTACTGTAGCCTCGCCACTGGTATTAGCTAGTTATAGCTATCTAAGTTTACACTAATAAAAACAAGATTTTGATCATTGAGATTACATGACAATTTTAAGTTAAATGTATTTATTATTGTAAAATGTAAAATTTATTAATTTAAAATGTAAAATTAATTTACTCAAATATTTCAATTTAAGAACAATTAAAATATTTGAGTACAAAATAAAAATCCACCAGTTCTGCTTACTTAAACTTTGAAATTCTTAACTTAAAACTTTTCATGTAACCGATTGCCTCAGTGTTTTTGAGTTTTGCCAACTTATTCAAGTTCACAGTGCAGGTTTGCAATGATGGTGAGTAAGTGATTTTCACATTTGGGTGAACTATTCCTTTAATATCACTTTTGCAATATTAATATTAATATTTTATTCACTCGTGTTTTACAACATTTAATGCCACTGTTAGGTTTTGCTGGAATCTTTGCTGGAAAAACCAGAGCAGATTTACAGATAGACAATTAGGCTATTATTAAAACGGGTTGCATGCTAGTTATAGTGTGCAGTCAGTGTTATTAAACGCATATATATTCAGATTTCAGGTACTCTGAATCTACTTGCATTTCTCCCACTCCTTGGCATTAGTAAATATTATATTTTCTGCCGAGAACCAGACTTGACGCAACCAAGTTGCAAGAGCAGCCTGACAGAAGACAAATTGAAAGATTTTGCTGCCTGACTGCATTTGCATGACAAAAATATGTGGACACTATTATAATGAACAGGCTTTCTGGGCCTTTTAATGCAATGATGACAAAATCCAGACCTGAATCTCCTATGAGACGAACTGAAACTGGATGTCATTTGTCATTTAGATGATGTTTGTGTTTCTGAATGGAAGCAAATCCCTGCATCCACATTCAATATGTAGTGGAAAGTCTTTCCAGTACATAATGCACTAGGGTTTGAACCCAACGCACATGGACGCACAACATTAAGCGCAACCCCATATATATGCAGATGTTGACCAATCAAACGAAATGCCATTCCTGCTACACCTAAGCAGAAAACATGAACCTCTCTGGATAAGTGAATGGCCAAACCTTTTCCCACTCGAGTTATTTCAGGCATATGAAATGTTTGAAGACATTAACCTGCTCTGACAGTGTTGCTGTAGGCATTGATTTAAAATGGAGTACAAACAAACAGCCCCCAATACAAACACACACACTCCTGAGCAAATACATGTCAGATGAAAACTGTCCTCAAGCTTTGTTTGAATTCTGCCGTGAGGCGTCTTATACTGTATTGATTTCGATCTAAAGCCTATAATGCTGCCGAAAGCACCAGGACTTTCTCCCAACACACATTTGGTCTCAAATACGCCCTTTATGAACATCATTTACACCTTATACTTTAAAATAAATGAGAATAATCATTAGCTTTCAAACTAAACACTTCCAGTGTATCATAATCAGTGCAATCCCACCTAAATAAACTTAAAAGTTGCTGCCTTAAATTTTTAAGTATAATCAAATTAATTTAATTTAAATTATATTAAAGTGACTTAAAATCGAGTTAATAAATGAAGTTGCAATTGGTTAAATGAGTTAAAGTAATGGAAAAAACATGTTGCCATGACTTATTGATCAGAAATTTACAGTGCAGTAATGATAAAATGAATAAATCGTACATTGCACAAAAATTAATCTGAAGTTCCAGTAACTTTATTGTCATTTGAAGGAATAAACCCATCACTTTTGCAATACAACTGTATGCATGAATTTTCACAATTCAAAACATTCAAATCATTTCTCCTTTTGTTCCTCGCCATCAACGCCTCTGGCAGATGATCCTAAAAGATGGGAATCATCTTACCTTGCACAGCATCAGGAGGAACATAGCATCGGACATGCTGAGCGGGATCGTCTTTCCGAGGCATACAGACATCCCTGGCAGCTCAGAGAGAAGTCGTATCCCCTCATCCTTTAGCTCGGAGGGAGATCCCGAATCACGGAGAGTGGCTGAGCTTTCTTGTGTTGCTTCTGACGGTGCTCCAGTGTTTTCCTGCCCAGTTTCATTTCACTTCTCACCGAGTTGAGCTGTCATGAGCTCTCTCTCCTCTGCTCAAGTGCGCTCGCTCTTCCGTTCGTGAGCCAAAGGTGAACAGATGAGAGAGGGCGGTTTAATCACGTGCAAAGTTTTTATCTTCGTCTTTTTAATTAGCCAAACTTGATGAGCTCTTTTCTTTCTTGTCTTGGACCCAAGGACAAATTCTCAGTCTTAAGGTTCGGTCACATTAGCGAAATTTCATGGGGTAAAAAGGATGTTTTCTATTTTGTCGATAGTGTAGTGATGTATGAAGCACAGCTCACAAAAAAAAGTCACTTTCAAGCAGCTTTCTTTTGGTCAATTCTGCGAATCCACGTGATCAACAACAAAATCTGCGTGGTAAAATCTGATCGGGTTGATTCCAAAAATTCACAGAACAACAGTAAATGTGACCACACCTTTAAACTTCAGCTTTGTTCAGGTGTTCAAAGAGTTGCTGGCCTCGTTCTGCGTCTCCGTGGTTGAAACCCGATAAAAAACTAGGACATTAAGTGCCTTCGAGTGCAATAGCAGGAAAAGTGAGAGAGGATTCCAGCTTTTGAGATGTGCCGCCTTGAGCGCCTGGCTGTGCGAGTGTTATTAGAGAGACGAGAGCTCTTGTATTTGGTGGGAGTCGCACCGCCCAACACTGATGCTCCAGAGGCAGAAGGCTTCCCCTGATTCCCTCCAACTCGCATATCAATGTAGCGCAGGTTGCCTGGCAACCGTCTCAGGACCGCCACACAACGCCTGACGACAAGAAGCGTTTATGACAGCGGACTTTATGAGGGGGAGGGTCTCCGTCGGTCCTGAGTTTCTTTGCTTTTAATACTCCCTCAGTCTGCTGCGAGCTGTCAACACTGCCTGCCGTTACCAGAGGCGCGCATGGGGGAGAGATTGAGGCGCGAACCTGAAACCTGACACAAACCCACCCTCAGACAAACCCACCACAGTCTCTTACCCAACATCCTTTGCTCTCTGTGGAAACATTTTATTTAAAGCATGGATACACCAGTACAGTTAACAAATGTTATGTAAAATTTGTAACATTTATGTGTGTATATATATATATATATATATATATATATATATATATATATATATATATATATATATATATATAACATTTTGACAAGCCAAACATGTCAGTCTCTGAGTAACATGTAATTTAAGCCACAAAATAAACTTCATTCCATAAAAAATAAGCATAATGCACTGTGCTAAAAGCATTTTGAACCAGGGGCGAGTCTATGGACCTTCATAAATCAGGCTGGGAAAAGCGTAGAGTATGAAAACTGCATGGCAAATTACCAAGAAAAAAATATAACGCAGCACAGTTTCAAGTTCAAAGTTTCAAAATAGCAAACAACAACCTATAAAAACTACAATGTAAATAAATCCTACTTAATTCAACTTAAAAACTTAAGTTCTGTTGCTGCTTTAAATGAAGTATAATCAACTTGGCTGTACAAGTCATTTCAACTTAAATTATATTACAACTGACTTAAAAAAATCAAGTTGAATCTCTTGTAACTTATACAATAAAGTTGACATTGCAAAAATGTTTGTACTTGCCTTTACATGTCCTCCTGCAATATTAGTCTGAGAGAACGGGACTTCTGGTTAAAAACAGAGATGAACTCATCATAATCAAGTGTCTCTGTCAGTTCTCATTAATGGAGCAGATTCATTGCTAGCCTTGGTTTCTTGAAGCAGAACATTTGGGATATCCAATTTAGGATAGAATTTGAGATATCAATTGATTGATGTTTGTTTCAACTCCACAAATGCGGAATTCTTATTAATAGTTATTACAAGTTTTACAACCTTGCATCGTAAAGATAACCTTGTGGACGGGACTATCAGAAACTTAATCATATTTAACTTCATTTTGACAAGCATATGATATGCACCTATAGGGAGAAGGAAAACAGGGAATCGCCTGCAGTTGGCCATGGAAACTTACATTTAATCATTCTTTTAACTAAATAAATAAAGTTATAGTATGATAAGATGTTTATTATAATTATTATTGTTTATTAAATTATTTCATACATCTATTTGGAAAGTTACCAACTTTTGATTGGGTGAGCCACAATTCAAAGTGAAGCTATGGGTGGGCCCAGGTGGGCAGTGGAACACCCGTAGCTTTGCCACTGTTTCGAACATCTTAAGCATGTTTTATAATTACCCAAACTCAAACATAGTTCACTCCTCACACACGTTATCATGTCTGTCAAAAACTTAGGCTGGCTGTCAGTTGGAATATGACAACTAAAAACATCGACATAACACACTCATGGCCATCAATCACTTTACTCAGTACTTTCTTGCCAAGAAATAAATAATTATTACCTACACTCTAAACAATGCTGGGTTAAAAACAACCCAAGTTGGGTTGAAAATGGACATACCCAGCGATTTGGTTGTTTTCACCCAGTGTTTGGGTTAAATGTTTGTCCAACCTGCTGGGTAGTTTTATTTAACTCAACTATTGTTTAAAAATGACTATATGGCTGGCTTAAAATGAACCCAAAATAGGTTGGAAATTAAAAAAATCAGACACATAATTACACAAAGCAGCAATAATCAAATGGTGAACATTTATTAATAAGCAATTTAATAAATGTTAATTGTTTAATTATTATTCAGTGAATAAATGTTCATTTGTTAAACATAATAATAAATGTTCATTTGTTAAATATAATAATAAATGTTCATTTGTTAAACATATTAATTAACATGTTAATTTAATATATGTTGTGTTCATTTTAAGCAAGCAATACAGTAATTTTTAAACAATAGTTGAGTTAAATAAAACTACCCAGCAGGTTGGGAAAACATTTAACGGGTTAAAACCAAAACCCAATTGCTCGGTTTGTCCATTTTCAACCCAACATGGGTTGCTTTTAAATCAGCATTTGTTAGAGTGTACAATTCATCATTTGAATATCACGACATCGTTGTCTGTCCAAAAAATAACGTGCACATACACTGTAGTATTTATAAGAAGCAGAGTGACTCCACGCATTTCCTAAAAAACCCATATCCCGGATGTTTTGACAGTCATCGCTTTCCAAAGACGAGTAAATGGCAGCCTGAGCAGCTTCAAAATGCTGTCTGTCAGAGACAATAACGTACATAACACATAATCCATAAGTGACTCTCATAAGCATAGATTCAGGAACTTGACAGGTGAATTTTATAAAATGTAGTTTGATCTTCTCAAAGTTTGATAAAATGGTGTTTAATTCTCCAATAATAGATAATATATTTTTACATGATTTGTTACATTTAATTACCCCTTAGTAGATTTTGACTAATATATATTACTTTGCAGTTGTACATACAAATGCTTTAGATGCATTTACTGTAGTTGCAGTAAAATGTTGATACATCCAATGGGTAAAGTAACAAAACTTGCATATTGTTTGCAAATACCCATTATTTATGTGCACCTCTTTGCCATGTTTTCATTAGTCAAAAATCTTAGAATAGGCTCAATTTCTTCCTCTAATAAAAAACAGAAACTGTAGAGTTGCTTAAATAAGATTTTAATTGTACAGCCGATCAAAGTCAGGCTTCTGCTCCATAACGTTAATACTAATGAGATAACTTCATAGTCCAGGCTTACTGATCCCTGATGTGATCAGATTTATGCACTACACAAATTGTACGTCCAACATTTTTAAATAGACAACAATTCATTATGTGCATGAGATGTTAATGGAAAAGTTTAGCAAATTGGTTTAAGCTTGCTTTTATATTGTCCATGCAGTGGCCTGGAATAGACAGCAATAAAAATGGAAATGCAAAGGTAACATTTGCCCGACTAAAATCACTAGCAAGCATAATTTTATTGCTTACTCTCCGTCCTCTCCTGTCTGAGATGAACTTACTTTGAACGGCCACTTTCACCGGTACATGTATAACAATTAATCAGACAGAACAATCATTTCACTCCCGTCAACAGAGAGAGCGCTCTTGAACAAACCTGCTTCATTTTGCTGTCTTAATCACGCAGTACTGATTTAGAAATGCAGGTCAGCTGAATTCCATGCATGCTACATGCCATGTTGTTCAAAAAATCCCATAATTCTCCAGCGGTTTCATCTGCAGCTCAGAGCAGTGGGACTCACCTGCCCGTGCCTACGTTGACCCACACAGCAGAAAAAAGTTTGCATGTGTTTGCAGAATAAAGACAACAGGACCTTGAAATGGCCCAGAGCAATGCGATTAGTCCTTTCATCCTAAGTGTTTCGGACCAAGTTGAAAAGGGCATTGCAGACATTAAGCATCAGCTCAGGAGAAGAGGAGGGGGAACTCGTGTTCTTCCATGTACAGCACAATTTCCACTCAGCCAAAGATAAAAACACTGACCATGCTGCCGTAAAAAGCTACCATAGACGTTTCAGACCTCTATCCTGACTGGAAACACTTTCAACCAGGAGAACGGATACAGTTGGAACAGTATTTTCCTCTAATGCAGTGATTCTCAACTGGTTTTGCTCCAGATTTTACATCAATGGCCGACCCAACATTTTTTTTATTTTTAATCATGAAGTTGAATGTCAATGTTTTAATGCTCTCAGCAGCCAGTAATTCACCCCACAAAGCACCAGATTTCATCCTCACCTGCAAATGAACTCATATTTAATGTAGTCTGGGTCTACCTTTGTAGTTTTCTTTGTAGTTTCTTTGTAGTATGGTTTTTGGGGATGATTAAATGTCACAAGTGATCAAAATAGCAAAGACTTTGATTGGCACATGACCTTTGACAACAACAACAACAACAAATATAGAAGCATTTGGAAAAGAAATGGAAGCATTTTAAAATGGAAGCGTCTTTTAAAACATGATTCTATTTTAACTATAAATTATTATATGATTAGATGCACATGCTATTTACTTTTATAGTTTTTTATTAATGTTTCAAATTAGCTTTTATTTTTGTATTTTCAGTTTTCATTTTAGTTTCAGTTTAATTTTGTAGTGTTTTGTGATTATTAGTTTTTCTTTTTAAATATTACAATTTAGGTTTAATTTATTTTTATTTTTTATTTCAGTTTAGTTTGTTGTTTAGTTCCAGTTTGTAGATTTAGTGCTTCAACTTATTTCAAAATCCCGATGTGAAAAGATACAACATAATCAAAGACTTGGCTTGACAAAACTTGAACATAGACTCAACAACAGCAGGGTACAGGTAACAACTAGACAAGAAAACAATGAAACATGAGGGCTATTTATACAGAGAGACTAATGGCAAACAAGGAACCCCTGAACACAATGAAACAATGAACCAATCAGAACATAGGACATGTGACCAAAACAACCAATCATACAGGGGAAGCACAAAACATGATTGCAAGATACATGAGAAGCAAGGGAAGCACATGGCAAACAGGAAATGTGACTAAATTTCAAAATAAAAGTCATGAAACAAAACCAACGTGACATATTCCCCCCTCAAAAAAGGCAGCTCCAGATACCTAAAGAACCAATCAAAACAACAAAAAATCCAGGAGGGTGGTGGAGCAGAGGTGGTCCAGGGGGTGGGAAGGAGGGCCAGGCCCGTGAAGCAGAACTGGACCTGGATCACGGCAAGGAAATGGATCTGGACTGTGGAGCAGTGACAGGCCTGGACTGTGGAACAGAGGGTCGTGGTGGAATGCCAGGCCTGGGCCATAGAGCGGTGGGTCATGGAGCGTTGGTGGATGTGTTTTCACCAGCAGATGCCAGTGCTTCTGGAAGGGCTGTGGTGGATGACGCTGACTAGGAAGGCCTGTGGCAGTTGCCGCCACCTCTGAAAGGGCCTGTAGCGGTTGCCGCCACCTTGACAGAAAAGTATACGGCCCACACACATCAGATGGCGACTCCTATAACAGGCAGCACCGTGGACAGAGGGATAATTTCCGGGACCACCAGACTTGGCCTTTGGACCACTGGCCTAGGAAGTGCTGGGGCGTGGGCCACAGTCGGCTTAGGACCAGCCTCCATGGTCGGGAGTATTATACCCCCCCAAAAAATCTCCTTGGAAAACTCTGGCGTGGCGGCCATGACATGACGAGGCTCAGGCTTGGCGGCCATGACGTGACGAGGCTCTAATTAAAGTTTTTTTTATTCACAAGTCTGTAATTCTAAGTGAAGTTGGTAGCTTATGAATCCAGGTCAAGTTTTAAATCACATTGTTCTGTCAGATCAATTAATCTCCTCCAGTAGGAAGTTTGCAGTGTAGTCAAGATATAGATTTATGAGCATTCATTAAGAATAAAAGTCATGACCTTCATGTTGCAAATAAAATACTCTTCCAGCTGAGCTACAGCCACAAGAATGTTATTGAGGCCTAAACAAGACGAGGCATGAAGCAACAGATGTGAGACTTTTTTCAAGCTGGGATTTGGATCAGTTTATTTGTTTATCTGGATGAATAATGTCTTTTCTTCATGGGTTCTGGTGTGTTGGCTGTTCCCTTCACAGACGTCTGTCATTGGTGTCATTTATCCTCATTAGGGCTGAACATGACACGGCCATATGTGCGTCCCTGAGCCAGCTGCAGTAAGGAGGGTCCTGCTGGTACCAGTCTCAATAGTAGAAGATGGAAAGTGATGCATTAGAGTGATTTACACTGAGCTTTCATGGGATGTTTGGCATGTGTGTTCACAGACTGACGAGAACCAAGTTTCCACATTAGTAACTGGAATAAAGCTGCAATACAATGTGGTAGCCAGTGCTAGTATCATTGAGATACTATTATAGAATCTTTTTTTTTTCTCTCGAGTTTGTGATTTTGTTGTGATTTTTTCATTTTTAAGTTAAATATGTCTATATATATTTTAACTCTCTACAGCACAGCGTTGCCTTCAGGCAACGGAAAGTTTTCTTAAGCCCTATATTTAGTAAAATTTTCTTTAAATGATTACAACCAATTAGAAATGTTGAGAAAGTACCAAAGAACAGTCCAGTAAGGTGTGGGAGTCACTATCAAGCACCATTTATAGGTGGGACATCCTGTTCTGACACATGGTCACAGGAGCACATGGTGTGAGAAGAAGGCAAGATTATTTGCTTTAGTAATCTTATTTAAAATGACATGAGCTGTACATAAAAAATATGTGTGTGTGTATGAAGGTGTAGAGAAGCCTTTTGTCAGGTTTTATGTTTTTTTTTTATTTTGCATGTTCAGAAATTCAGTTTTTCTTTTCGTTGCCTCAGGGCAACGTTGTGCGATAAGGGGTACTTTTTGAGGATGTTTTGGACAATACCTTACATTGGCCGTAATGTATTATAAGAAGGGAAGATGCAGGGTTCCTGGGTGCACAGGAACACCCAAAGTGATGTGAAAAATGTTTTTTATCAATAAAATGTACCCAAATGTGGAATTCTTTTTTTTTCACGTGCCATCAACATGTGTGCATTAGAGGGTTAATTTAGTTTGTTTTTAGTACATCAAATAAGTATCATATTTTTTTTATAATGTCTCACCTTCCCCAGACTCCATTTCCCAGCATCCCTCTGGTTCCTCACCTGCACTCACTCACCACCATTGTTAGCACTCTCAGCACACCACTACTTAAGCCCCATGTTCACTCCACCACATTGTCTGGTCTTGTCAATGGATTACACAACGTCTAACGTACCTGGACTCCTTACCTGCTACTCACCTGAGGTTACCGTGTTCCCATCCTGTCGTCTTCCGTCTCCAGTTCTCCATTCTCTGTGGTCACCTGCATCTGCAAAAGACATTCCTCTGATATTCACCCAACTAAGTTACCGTTCAAAAGTGCTTGTTCGTTGACTCACCTGCATCCTGCGTTCATGCCCCTGTTCAGTAAACTTGTGTTTCACTTACCTCTCTGCCTCCGTCTGTGTCCTGACAATTCTAAATATTAAAACAAAATATTATTATTATTATATAATGATATGTATGTAAATAATACTAAAATAGCACTTATACCTTTTTTAAAGAAGTATTTTGTGTTATTTGCCCATATACTTAAGTCACTGCTTTGGAAAAAAAAAATCAGATTTAAATAGGATTTCTAAATTTTAATTTATTTGTTGCAATGAATTTCTCTAGGTGGTGTTTGCTCATTGTAAAAGATGCTTTACTGTATGTACAGTTACATCCCTTCAAGAAGACAAACTTTCTGTTATCTTCACCCAAATGCCAAGTACTTTTAAATTTTTAGCTGGTTCTATCACACTAGTCTTTTGCCAACATGTATATGATTAAATACTTTCAAAATAACTTTGAATGTTTGTGTTGCAGTTTGCATTTGTTTCAAGTTCAATACTGTAAACTTATTTTCAGTGGAAATCGACAGAATGCCAGAAAATTTGCAGATAACCCAAAATATCCATGTATCTCATTTTTTCCTTACATTTCTCCAGTGGGATATATTATGCATCAGTTGTGTGTATGTGTTGGTTTTTGGCCCTCAGGAAAGTCTCTGTCCCTGTTCTGTATCTGCAAGCATTTCTTGCTTCAGAGCGAGAGCTGTTCGATAAAAACATCAAAACAACAGCTAACAGTCATAAATGGAAAAACATCTTACAAATGAGGCCAGGTTCACTTGATGAAGTTAAAGGAATAGTTCACCCAAAAATCTAAATTCACTTCCAAAACTCTGTGACTTTCTTTCTTCAGATTTATACCGCTTGCTCTGTTCCATGCAATTACATTGAATGTGTAGCGATGCTTTGACATGTGGGTGAGTAAATAATATCAGAATTGTCATGTTTGGGTGGACTATTCCTTTAAATGTTTTCTCTGAAAACTCTGTCTGTGCACAGCAGGTTTTCGTCTGGAGAAAGCCTTAAAGTTTGAGATGCGTAAACATTGGATTCTCCACAGTCTCGCTGCTTCTCACATCCTGAAACATCAAATGACTGTCAGACTCAGAACATGAAAGTGTGTTTGCTGCCTATTGCATTCTCCTGAAAACAATCCAGACATGAAATCTTAAAACACACTCACAATATGAGTCTTAGACAATAGAAAGCATGATAAAGTTACTATCATGCTACTGCTACTATCTCCTACTATATTGCTATGTTTAAATATCTCTAAATTAAATATGGAAACCCTTTACAATAAAGTTTCATTTGTTAACATATTTATTAATCTTTCAAACAATGAAATTTTTTTTATTTTTATTAACTTTAACAAAGATTAAAATATATATTGCCAATTCATTTTAGCTAATACATTATCTAGTGTTAACCTTACTGTAAAGTGTTTACAATATAATAAATACTTCACTATTACATAATATTATATTATTTATTTCAAATTCATTTATTTAATATTATTTTATAACACTTTTCCTTATGAACACCAGTTTGTGACAACATTATAAAATTAATGTTGAAATATTTTACTTCAAACTATTATTGTCAATATTTGTTTTTAATAGTAGGCTAGGTTTTATAATATTCAACATTTTATTTGAAAATATTGTTGATATTTAATTATTAATAATATGAATACTGTTTGTATAGGAAATAAAAAAAAAATGTTGATCACTACATTTCATAATTTAGATGTTGGTTTGAAGTTATTAAGAGTGTTTTATTATTTTTATGCACTGAAAACAGGATGTCTTTTCATGAGACACCTTTAATGAGGAACATGCTTTCAGTAAATATACTTACATTTAACATAGTGATTAATAATCATTTCTGTTTCTGCGATATTCACAATGGTCTCACATGAAAAGTACATGCAACCTTAAAGAAATAAAGAAACATTGGGAAATGTTTGCATATACATCTGTCAAAACCAAAATGGTGTGGGACGATCTGTCAGTTTGAGCAGATATTACCATAAAACATGAATCTGTCTTACTGCAGGATTAGTGCGACACAAACCCAGATACATCTGAAGATTCTGGGTATTAAGAACGATATGAGAAATCCCAGGCTTGCCGACTGGACCGCTGTAAATTCGGGATGATTCTGAGGGTTTAACAATGGTACTTATCCAGGCGAGATAAGGCCGGTTTCTCTCAAGCTCAGAGATTAGAGGATGCGAGTTTGGCAGCGGTTCAATCCGCTCCCCTGATCTCCAGTACGTCAATACCTCAGTAGGTGGAGTATCGACTTTCACAGCAGAGAACGACCGTCTGGAGGAAACCTGGAGATGTTGGAGACCAAGCTCGAACATTGGGGGTTTGGAGTGTGAAGCGCTTTAGCAGAGTCTTGGGACATACTGCCTTGTGAGATTCATTTTATTTATTTGTTTATTGCAACATGTTTTTTGTGGTAGCTTACTTATAACCCAGACATGCAAAGTTAATTATGGCAATTAATTAATTAATTAATAATTAACATTATTGCTTTTTTTACGTAGGATACATAGGTATGGCGTATTTTAGAATGGTCTACTTCAAAATGCCATACACTGTAAAATCCGTCAAGTTACGGTAACTCAAACCATTTGAGAATGAAATGTCCAGTTTCATTCTAAAAGTTGTAACTTCTTTCGGTTTGAACTTCTTCTGTCCGACTCCGGTTTGAACAATGTAAGGCTGAACACTTACTGACAGTCGTCATTTTGGCTGTGTGAGATTCTCCAGCTTTGTTGTTGTTGAGCAACCGAAGCGGCAGCTGTTAAAGCTCCGCCCTCTTCTGGAAAGTGGGCCGGGAGCAGCAGCTCATTTGCATTTAAAGGGACACACACAAAAACGGCGTGTTTTTGCTCACACCCAAATAGGGGCAAATTTGACAAGCTATAATAAATGATCTGTGGGGTATTTTGAGCTGAAACTTAACAGACACATTCTGGGGACACCAGAGACTTATATTACATCTTGTAAAAGGGGCATAATAGGTCCCCTTTAAGACTAATGCGTGGATCCAATATACTGATATACATGTGTGACTTAAGACATAACCGACTTTGTTTACTAGGATACTCTCGAGACAGGCATTTTTTCTTATAGTTTTTTTCTACAAAATTTTGGGTGAATTTGTCCTTTCAATTGCAAGGAGATATGAATGAGAGTTCAATCTAGGATTCGTACACTGTCGTGGCTTTTTAAGCATGCTTCAGATGTTTAAAATTTCCACACAGTGCCAAGTAATTGCATTCCCTTTCGCGTCTTCTTGCACTTGAATATTTAAATTGGCATGCATGTGACGGTGCAGCACTGGCCCATCAACTGTCCCGAGCTGTTAATTTTAGGCCCGGGATACACATAAAGAAAACAGATAGATATTTATCTGGCACAAATACAATCAGGATCACTAGAGTGACAGCATCAGTTTAGAACTAATTTAGAACTAGAAAAACGCCCTAGTTTGTATAACTTAAATCATCATAGTCCTTATACTACCACAACTAAAAACAGTTAATCATCACAGCAAAGGCACAGATGTCCTGTTTTGATGTACAGCGGCTGAAATCTTCAGTTTTAAGGGTGTTCTGAGGGTTTCAGCATGTTCCACTATGGTTGCTAATGTGCATTTGGTGTTTGCTAACTGCACAAGTAAAAACAGAGTATATTAATGTGGATAGCAGCCATTTGCTGTTGGACGCATTTGATGAGAAATGTTTGACTTCATATTGAGATCTCTGACTTTTGATGACACATTTTGGTGATGTTAAAGCTGAGCACAGTTTGAGACTTAGAAACCTCTTTTGACACATTACCGTTTCAGCAGAATCTCCATTGGCTCTATCTCATAGCTGGAGGAGAAATGATCAAGACATTAAAGAGATCTCATTTGTGATTTTTCTTTCCTGCAGGAAACTTTAACTCACAAATGAAACCAAGACAATTGTTTTGAAGCAAAGTGAGCCACTTCTTTGTCAAACGGCTGCATTTTATCCTGCCGCATCATAAGGGTTCATCCAGAAGTTTTTATCGAGCATAATTCACTGCATATTGAGTGAAAGACATGCAGAAATCTACTAGCCGGACGATTTCTTTGTGTTTCTCCAGGGAAATCGCTTTTCTGGATCCTTTTGCAGAGCTGCTGAGCACATTAAATGTAAATCTTTACGCTTTGTACGTCATCTTCTGAAGTCTTTAAACGCGCCCGTGAATGAGACGTGTAATTACGTCCTGGAGAATATGCTGCTGATTACTTCACTGTCCTCCACTTTGTCAGCACTGCCCATTTAATTACAGGTCTGACAGAATGGATGTCCCAGCATTAAAGTTTCACCCATTTTGCTCGCATAAGTATCCGTCTGGAATTGTAACGGGATGAATTCTGTCCGTGCCGCGAAAGAAATGGCCATTCAGCCGTGGCTCAATAAAGAATGCCAGTGTAAAACGTGTCAGTTTTTGAGATGATAAACATGTTTAATTCCGGCGTGCTTGACAAGATGCGGAGAATATGCATGAGTGAGTATGCATTATTAAAGGTGCTGTGCTGCTGGTTTCTCTGTGTTAATCTAGCAGGCGTTCCCTTGTGCTGACTGCGCGTGTAGCAGAAGTAAAGCGCTGTGATTCTGGTCTTATATCAGAATCGCGTGCAGCGCTTGCATATTTCATAGCCGTAAGCGAAGTTGAGACCTCCGCTTTGATGCGATGCCCTGGTCTGCAGCGTGAATGACCAGCACAACAAGAGACTGCCCTGTGACTTTTGAAGTCTCCTGCTTCTCAGATGTTTGTCTGTTTTTATTTTTATTAAGGATTTTTGGGAGAAACATCTGAAATAATGTCTGCAACAACTGAGCAGTCAAAGTTTTCTGTTGGACAGATCAAAAGATTTTAGTATGATCCTTTTACCTCTTTCCTCTAGGCAATAATTGTGATGCATGTTAAAGGCTTAGTTCACCCAAAAAATGAAAATTATCCCATGATTTACTCACCCTCAAGCCATCCTAGGTGTATATGACAATCTTCTTTCAGACAAACATAATCTGAGTTATATTCAAAAATATCCTGGCTATTCCAAGCTTTATAATGGGAGTGAATAGGGCTCGAGATTTTGAAGCCCAAAAATGCATCCAGGGGGTTAATAAAGGCCTTCTGAAGCGAACAATATCCGTATTTAAAACTATAATATCTACCTTCAGTATAATATAGGACGTAGGAGTAGCGTAGCTTAGACGCCTCTCGCTTTTCAAACAAATAGGGCTGGGCAACAAACTCAAGCTTCTCCAACATTTTTTTTTTTAAATTCTTGTTTTAGACTTCTAATTTGTAACCAGTGTTTTGTTTTGCTCTATCCTCTGAGCTTCTGCGTTCGTCAATTTGCTCTAACAAGGAGGCTAAAGACCGCAGCCTCTAGTGTCAATCCATTACACATGTTGTTGAAGGATGATGCGTGACGCAGAATGAACAAAGAAACGATATTTAAAGGTAGGGTAGGCAATTTTTGGAGAGGCTAGCAATAGCTAGCTAGCTACCTCCCTTTAGAGCATCTCCAAAGCCACACCTCCTTCAAAACACATGAACGCAAACAGGAGGGAGCAAACAAAAGCACATAACATTACTATAATAATGAACACAAACAACTTAAAGATGAGCACTGACCTGTACCACCTGACTGCTGCAGATTCATTTCGCCGTTGACAGCGTTACCATTGAATCTCATAAATTCGAGTCATGAACCACTCCGAGTATAACATCACAGGATTTCATCTCTTCCAAATTACAGTAGTTATGGCATGAACTCAGCATAATCTCATTGTTTTGGTTCAGCAGGAACTGTAAAATGTGGCTGCTGTTTGTTTTTGCCACTTGGTGACTGACGTCTATCTACAACTCTGCATAACATGAAACGCGCTGATGACGTGTGATGTCTGCGCGAGCAAGGTGCACAGGGATATGGAAATACATAAGTTGACGGAATGCAATGATTGGATGAACATTTTATGGTCCTATGCCTTCCACAGACAATATATATATATATATATATATATATATATACATATAAATACATTTAGACCACTTAACTTAGTGATTGCTATCAGGATGTGAAGAGACTTTGAACCAGCATAACAAAACAAAATGTTTCTGGAACAAATCACCTACCTAGCACAAAAATGCTAATGTGATTTATTTAAAACTACATAAAAACCCATGTTAGACCAACAGAATCCCCCAAAAGTTGTCCTAACTAGTCAAAACAATCTCATTAATATTCTTATTTGCCCAAGAACTACCAAACCAGAGTCATATCAATATATTTGACCCACTAATATAGAATATGATTCTATTCTCCAGACGTGCACAAGAGAAGTTATAAAAAGCAGATGATATTTCGATTGCACACAGTAGAGGTGAAACAGCTTGCGGCTTGTGCACTTGCTCAATGTGTGTGTGTGTGTGTATGTGTGTTTAGTGTTCTAATGACGTCCTGTGACAGCAGATGCTAATGAGATGGAGTTCTGAATTTCTCACACTAGCTGCATTTCAGGTTAGTGCTCGCTACTTAAACAAGCTTTAGTTTAAACTTTAGAGTCCTTATCCATTATTTATTAAGAGCCAGAAATTAAAACCTGCATCAGCAATAACCTTTATTAATATTCATCGCAGAATCCGGAAGAATTTAGTGTGCTTTTCAATGCCGCATTATTTGGCCACTATAAATCATTCATGACATCTGGTGACTCTTTTCAAATTAACATGTTCTGCACTGGACTACTAAATATGAGTCATAAATAACTATTTAAGTTAGATGACATGAAGTTGTATGCAATGAAATGACGTGCTGGTGGTTTAGAAAGCAGTCTAATGACAAATAATCTTAGTAATGGCTAAACAGTGTCCATTTTGTCTGGGATGTTCATGAAACATCTCAAGCAGGGTGAGGAATCTGAACAATCTTCATTTACCATGTTTGATTAGAAGCTTCTCCAAAAGTTGTCTCATGGTGAGTTGAAATTCTGTGCACGTCGCTCCTCTTTTCCATAATAGCGAGCCTTTGAGACTCTTGAAGCTCGCTGCTCTATCTGCAAAACTGGTTTCATCAGCACATTTTAAAGAATTCATTAAGGTCCTTGGGTCACATTGACTGTCATATCCCTCCTTTTTATAATTTTCTGGAATCCCATTAAAATGTTTATCTATTTTCATCCTCAGCCTATCTGAGGTTAATGGATATCTGCAGTTACAGTCCTGAAATCGACCGCTGTGCGTCATTCTTTGTCCATCTTTGTCACAGTTTTGCATTTGTTCAGATCAAAAACGCTATTAAAACATGTGAATCGACTTGCTTTCATATTTGAGTCGTGCAAACTGCTCTCGTAATTTAATGGCCAAATAAAAGTGCACCTTTGCAGTATTTGCAATTCACAGGCTTTCCAAATTAATCTGAAGTCTCTCCAAATTGAAATGTGACAGACACCTGTCTGAGTTACTTTAGACGTCCCTTATTGAAGGTCTGTCTAATGAAGAGGTGGCTATTAGCGCATCTCCACTGAGAATCCATGAGATTGGTGTCGAAACTGAGCCAAACAAACGGCAGACGGGCGCATCAGTCAATAATACTAAGCCAATTAAAATCACTCTTCATTTGGGCTGTGATCTCTATTGATCAGCCTTTCAATTCTCATCCATCAGACCACTGGATTCCCCCAGAAGCTTCTGCGATTCCATCTTAAACCGCTCACAAGCGCGCACGCAGTTTAGACACTGTGTTTATACCCCAAGGTTGTATTGAGCTTAGGAAAACAGAAGTGCGGTGTTGTCTAAGATTCATTCTAGTTCATTGGCCTTCATTGCTCCAATTTGCCTCAACATTCTCTTGCAAAGTCGTGTAACAGAGTTGTACGAAGTGTGTTTGGAATATGGTACAATGATACATTTCTGGTATTTGGAGATCTATCTATCTTGTAGCTTCTGACCAAGGCTGTATCTCAATACTAGTTTTACTTGATCTTAGTGCTGCGTTCGACACTATAGATCATAAAATACTCTTATATTGACTTCAAAATTACACTGGAATTCAGGGACAGGCATTAAGGTGGTTTGAATTGTACCTAAACAAATTTGTTGCTGTGTTTGATGTCCAATGTAAAATCTGGATGCAGTAAATGCAACACCTTCTATTGTTGTGTCTATCCTTTAATGCAACAATGTGTGAAATAAAGCTTGTATAGCTGGAGGTGTTTATGTTCACATACTTGTTTACATGTTTCAGCCTATGGTTTAACATTCAGCAATGGCATCTCTAAGAAGATTTATCAGATATTTGGAATGATTATTGGTGGGTGAATTATGAGGGACTCAGATGTTGTCTTTAGAGGGTTTGTGAAAGCATGCCAGCGTCATGATTTACAGCACTGCAGCCCTTTTTGCTTACAGTTTTTAATACTCCACACCTAAACGTTAATAATAATTTTTTGCCAACTCCAAGGTCTCAGACTGTCAGTATCTTTCCCTTCAGGCGCAAAAGCAAGTTTCTGCTTCAGCAAGTTTGATAATAATCTGACCTCATCTGGTTTGGTTAGCCGAGAGTTCACAGCTGCAGTGGGCAGGTAATGAATTCTGTGCCATTTTAAAATTCTACAGATATCACTTATGTGGACCTTGTGAACCGCCTCCATCTGTTCCCATTAAAGGTTGCTAAACTATCAGACCCTGTGAGTTTTCTTTCTGAAGTTATAGAATTAATTTTTATCATGTTGCGACCTGATCTCTTGTTCTATGCAAAGTAGAAAAACACGTCCAGATGTGAGAGGTTACCAAGTGGAATCGCAGTCGTGTGCCATGCATAATCATTAGTTCTTGTGTGCGTAGACTACACTAAAAAAATGCTGGGTTGAAAATGAACAAACCCAGCGGTTGGGTTAAATGTTTGCCCAACATGCTGAGCAGTTGTATTAAACTCAACTATTGTATAAAAATGACTATATGGCTGGCTTAAAATAAACCCAAAATAGGTTGGAAATAAAAAAAATCAGACACATAATTACTAGAGTCAACAATAATAATCAAAAGGTGAACATTTTTGGTAAGCAATAAATGTTTGTTTAATTTTTATTCATTAAACTTTTTAAACATTTATTAAACATTAAATGTCAATGTCCAACATATTTTGGGTTCATTTTAAGCAAGCAATACAGTCATTTTTAAACAATAGTTGAGTTAAATAAACTACCAGCACGTTGGGTGAACATTTAACCCAATCACTGGTATTATCCATTTTCAACCCAACTTGGGTTATTTTTAACACAGCATTTTAGAGTGTAGCATCACTTGTGCTCATATGCACTTACACAGCAAAATCCCCAGAGTTAAATCAGCTCTGCTCAGAGAACATATGGTCCCTCTTTACAAAGAGTTAAAATAACACTGAAGCAGAGTTAAAGTTAAAGAGATAATATGCTGTTTGTGGAGTTGTTTATTCAGATCTTGAGAGATTTAATGTCTTTTACCTTCAGTTGATTTCATCCAAGGCTGTGGCTGGAAGTCATTTGTAGTTATTGTGTTTCTCCTCAGTGATTGTTAACAGCAGGTGTTCATCACTAATGCTCAATCATAACTTAAATTAATCACTTAATTATCTCATTAACTCTGCTTCAGTGTTACTTTAACACTATATAGAGAGAGACCATATGTAATCTGAGCAGAGTTGATTTAACTCTGGGGATTTTGCTGTGTAGAGTATTTGATTGGAGAAAACCCCTAAGTGTAAATAGTTAAAGTTACCTTTGCAACTGCATAGAAAACTTTGGCACAGAGAAACACCACTCTTGTTTTCTTTTGCAGGCCTAAATGTAAAGCTATTATTTAGGGATGTCATTCTAAAGCAACTGTGTGTAACTGTGTGTAACTGTGTGTTATTTAGGTGAGCAGTTTGTGAACGCAGCCCGGGACATGTTGACAGTAATGGTTGATAAAAAGGATCTTATGCATTATGTTGGTTGATAGAGAGCATGCATTATGTTCCTTGAAGTGGTGAACTAACCCAAAATGTTAACTAAGAATCAATGATTCAGGGGTTTCTTGCTACTGAAAGCTTTATTTGTTAAAGTTTTTTGTGCTCAGACAAACAGTCTTTGTTCTAAATAGCATTCTGTTGTACTTCACACACTATTTGCAGTACGTATGCAAGTGTTCAGTATGTAATCAGTATATGTACTGCATTGAATACTGTATTCCACAGTGCAATGCATTACACTTTACCTTCTGTTTCAAGTGTGAATTTTTGACATGAAGGTGTTAGAAAGTTTCTCACAAAATTGGATTTAAAATGCAAAATTATATATTATTTTACTCCTAAGATGATAACTGGATTAACTGTTTGCTGAATAAAACATGCAGTAGTAGTTTAAACAAATTATTTAAAGTAATTTTAAATGTTCAGGAAATGCATTACGCATAGAGAGTCTACATTAAAGGAAGACTTTATTGAAATTAATTTAAAATTAATTGTAAAAGCTACTGAATCAAACTGATGATCACTGATAAACACAATCGCAGTTATATTAAAAAATATTCTGGCTCTTACAAGTTTTATAATGGCAGTGAATAGTAACCAAGATTTTGAAGCCCAAAAAGCACATCTATCCATCATAAAAATAATCCTTAAGGCTCCAGGGGGTTCTGAAGCAAAGCGATGAGTTTTTGTAAGAAAAATATACATATTTATAACTTTATAAAGTAGAATCAGTTTTTTCCATACACAAGTCAAATTCCGGTGTAAGAGTGACCTCTGACTGTACGTATGACGTATTAATGAACGTGGAAGCACAGAGGACAGAGCAAAACAAAACACCGGTCACGAATTAGAAGTCTAAAACGAGAATTTTTAAAGAGAAATGTCGGAGGAGCTTGAGTTTGTTGCCCAGCCCTATTTGTTTGAACTGTGAGAGGCGTCTACTCTCACCTGAGCATATACTACACCTACATCCTACATCATACGCCAGAACTCCACTCTCTTGTGAACACGCGGACAGACGTTACTGGAAGCTAGTGCTTCTAGTTTATAAACTTTTAAATATGGATATTTTTCTTACAAAAACACATCGCTTTGCTTCAGAAGGCCTTTGTTAACCCCCTGGAGCCGTATGGATTACTTTTATGTTGGATGGATGCACTTTTTTGGACTTCAAAATCTCACTTACTATTTACTCCCATTATAAGGCTTGGAAGAGTCAGAATATTTTCTAATATAACTCCGATTGTGTTTGACTGAAAGAAGAAAGTCATATAAACCTAGGATGGCTTGAGGGTGATAATTTCCATTTTTGGGTGAACTATCCCTTTAACAATGCAATCCAATGCACTTAACTTCCAGCAATATCAGCCGTGATTTAATACTTCCTTCACTCACTGTATATGCCAAAGCTCAGACATATTGTTTGATTGAATATTTATATTTACATGTATGCATCTGGCAGACACTTTTATCCAAATAAGTGACTCACACTGCATTATAGGCATAGGCTACATTTCATCAGTTCATGCATTTCCTGGGAATCGAACCCATACCCTTGGTGTTGCTAACATCACGCTCTGCTGTTTGAGCACAAAATCATCTTTATCCATTTCTTCTTGACCACTGAAGCATACTGCATAACCTGAAATCAATTACTGTAATACAGACATTCCGAAAGACTTGGAGTAGCAAAACAGGTGCGAATTAACATAATTGTTTGACATTTGTCCTTTTCCTAGCATTCTCGGTTTAGAAGCAAGCTGAAAATAAGCGTGATTGAAAGAGTCGAGCGGAGGAATACTGTGCTTGTGGATGTCCGCTTCATTGTGCGAAACTGGCTAATGAATAAGAATGAAGCCGTAGCGCTGTTATGGGGGAGAGACAGCGTGACACGAACGTGCCAGATTTGGCGACGCTGTTACTGGAGCGCCGCCAAGAGAGCCGTGGCACAGAAGACCTGGCAGAGCCCGTGTTCTCTTGTCAAGACAGTCGGATCGGCCCCAGCCAGCACATTGTTAGAGGGGTGATTAATTATGGTGCTGATGAAACGTGATGGCGGTGGAGATGTCAGCGAGATGACACCGCTCGTCAACAGCATGCGGCAGGAGGGACACATCACACGGCGACATCTGGACGGATCCTCAGCCTCCACACCAGCGCTGTCTCTGCGAAGCCCTTAATGTCACGGACAGCGTCTATTTATGTATCTAATGCAGGAGCAGCCGGTCAATGTCAAGGTGACGCGTGTAAAGCTGCTTCATTTACACTACAATCATGATAAGATTGGTCCTTTTCTCATTTTTCTCATTATTTGACCTAGGGAACATCACCAATTTATGACCAACAGATATGCACTATAGTAACTATTGTCACAATGAAAAAAAAAAAAGTGGTCAGAAAGTTTTCTTTCATAGAAATGAATACAGCAAATACACATAAAATTGATCAAATGTGACAGTACATGCATTTATAATGTTACAAAAGATTTCTATTTCAAATAAAAGCTGTTCTCATGAACTTTCAAAGAATCATGACAAAATGCATGACTATTTCCACAAAAATATTTTCAACAATGATAATAATCAGAAGCAGTAAATCATCATATTAGAATGATTTCTGAAGGATCATGTGACACTGAAGACTGGAGTAATGATGCTGAAAATTCAGCTTTGATCAAAGGAAATAAATTACACTTTGCAATATATTCACATAGAAAACTATTTTAAATTGTAAAAATATTTCATAATATTACTGTTTTTTACTGTATTTTTAACAAATAAATGCAGCCTTTTAATGTTTAAAAACATTTTAAAAATCTTACTGACCCCAAACTTTTGAATGGTAGTGACATTTAAGTGACTTTTTGAATATTTCACCTAAATTGTTTAATTACTCTCATTACGCTTCAGACATGCATGACTTTCTTTCTTCTGTGAAACACAAAAGAAGATATTTTGAAAAATGTTATGTCCATATGAAAGTCAATGGGGTCGAATATAATTTGGTTCCCAGTGATCTTCAAAACATCTTCTTGTGTGCTCTACAGAAGAATAAAAGTCATACAGGTTTGGAATGACATGAGAGTGAATAAATAATGACAGAAATGTAATTTTTGGGTGAACTATCCTTTTAAATAAGCATTACTTTAATGTATTATAAAGTTTTACATATGAGTAAATAAACTCCTTTTGGATCCTGACCTGAATTTCCTAATGTCTGCAAAACTTTTAAACCAAACATGAGCTTCATGAGGACATAATTGAATATTTTCCGTGATGAAAAACACAGGAAACACATTAAATTTCCCAGAAGAATAGCTCTATTTACTGAAGTAAATGGAATGGATGTTGGAAAGCCCAAAGCTGCAAAGAACAGTCCGGCGTGTTTGTGAATCTCATGTTTAAACCTTTCTTTGCCATGTCGACTGGATCTATTTCTGGCTCATGTGTCGAAGGTGAAGAGAAACACAAAACCTGCATGTTTATTTACATCTTCAGCCTTGTATCATCTCATTTCTTTATGCATTCCCTTGTGAAAAACAAATACACTTAAGCATACCTTTAAAACAGAAATAATACTTTAAAAGAATATAGAGATAGTTCACACAAAAATGAAAATTCTGTCATTAATTATTCACCCTCATGTCGTTCCACACCCGTAAAACCTTTGTTCATCTTCAGAACACAAATTAAGATATTTTTGATGAAATCCGTGAGCAAAGACTTCGTTAAAATAGTCCACGTGACTACAGTGGTTACGAAGCGACGAGAATACTTTTTGTGGTGACAATGTGCATTAAAAACTATACTTCATTGTCATTTTTGGGGTGAAATATGATTTACGTTCTCAACAAGCAACAGGTTTTATGAGATTAAGACGACTTATATTTATAATCCACAAATATATTTATGGCCGTGAGTTGAACTCTGTGTCAAACAGCAGGTGAGCATATGGACTGGCGTTGTGCTGCGTGGCTCCTGTTTGAGTCATTAATTAAGATATAAGCATTTCTGTCAGACCGTGAGGGTCTGTTTTTATGCGTGCTGCTGCATTATTTCCAGTGCTGTCGCATCATGATCGTGTGCTTCTGTGGACAGTCTGCTAAATCTATAGTGACACTGTGTGTTAATTTTAGCAGCTGTGTTTGTCTAGAGGATCTTGAAACCTGTGACATTGATTTGGTCTTTTTGGAGTTTGAGTGAAAAACTTACAGGTGTTGCATCAGAAAATGGCAGACAGCTGCCCACAAAACACAACTGATCTGAGATCAGACCAGCAGTTGCAGAAACTGCTGAGACTATAGTCTTACAAGTTAGTCATCCATTTTTTTTTTTTTTTCTTTAAGACTATTCATAAGTTTTTTTAAGTCAGTTACATAAAAATGTAGATTGGTCTAATTTGATACCGAAAAGTAAACAAAACAAAACATTCCCAATGAAAATTCCTGTCCTATTTTACATGTTGACATGAATCTTTGCAAGTATCATTCCCTGAAAACACCAAATTCAGACCTATGCTGCTCAAAAGTTATAAAGGTAAATCATCTAAATCTACTCATATTTGAACTTCTTTCACCACCAGGGTGACAAATCTGCGCAACATCACAACGCACATGCTGCTGGTGTGTTCGACCCATAACTGCTGTTTGCAGTTACGTTTAATAGTTATAATTGGATATGACTCTCATTAGGGCGTTTATGATGGGAGAGTGAAATAACTAAAGGCATCTGCTCCGCTCTGATCCGCGATGTGACAGTGGGATATGAGCAGATGTTATATGTTGATTGAAGCCCAATTGATGAGTGTGTAACAGAGCATTACATCACCGTGTGTGTGTGTGTGTATTAATGAAAGCAAACGCTGATTCGTCACCTCTCACATTCTCTCCAGTAAACCGTGTTTCCCCTGATGTGTCCATGTCAGGAGGTCACAAACGCTGAACGCCACAGTTTATAGTG
Source organism: Hypophthalmichthys nobilis (assembly GCA_037950665.1). Classification (NCBI taxonomy): domain Eukaryota; kingdom Metazoa; phylum Chordata; class Actinopteri; order Cypriniformes; family Xenocyprididae; genus Hypophthalmichthys; species Hypophthalmichthys nobilis. The sequence goes on from CM075478.1 coordinate 31,610,897, forward strand.
CACACTCTCTGCAAATTATAAATCAATATGTGCTTTCATGACTGATAAATATAGTCCTGTGCAGTTGTGTCAAAAAAACTCAGGTGCATTAATAAAACTGACTGACCATAAATATTTCTAACACTATGTTTAGGGGCACCTATTGTATCTGGTAGTGTTCTTCTTCTTCTGCTTCTTCTTCCGCTCTTGAGTCTATGGCAGCCCATAGAACCATATGGTAAAAAGTTGTGAAGTTTGGCACACAGATAGAGGACAGTCTGAACATTAAACCACATCAATTTTAGACTCTCTAACCCAATCCCTCTAGCGCCACCAATTGTACAAATTTGCACTCATGTTTATAACTTTAATGTTTATAATTTGTCATGAAAATTTGATGGGCTTTCAAACATTTTACTTAAAATCATCTCCAAATGTCTTTACTCATTTCTGCAGTTGGTCTGACGCTCACTGCCTTGATTTTTAGTTCCAAGTTCTGCCCCTTTCAACTATATTTTTCATTAAAAATTATTTTGTCTATATAACAATGAGATTATTTAGCTGTTGTTTCCTTGTGTAAGTGTGACCCCACTGTACTTTGTCTACTCCTACATTGGTATAAAAGAGTATATTTTACAAGAAAATACTATTTCAGTCTGTCTACTTCAAAATTTCATGTTTAATTCAATGTGTTGGCATTTCTTTGTGAAATTTACAAGCTATTTCTGATTGAAAATAGTTTCAAGGTAAATCCTACACTAAATGTATTTTTCAGCGTAGAGTTAGAATAATTCATCAGCATCGTGAATGTTAACCTGTAATCCCAGCAGTCAATTATCATGTACTGTGATGGCGTCAAACGGCCTTTCATATGGAAACAAGATGCTTTAACCAAACTGCTTCAAGAGAGAAAAACAGGGAGAGTGTATATGGTTTCTTCTCTTCAGGGCTGTTCAAAACATCAAAGTACTTCTTAAGGACAGAGACGCATCTCATATGGAAAACAGTGTTTCATTTGCATTACAAAGTGTCTCAGGAGAATCATATTTGTTCATTTGAACATGCACACTTTGCAATTCTGTTCACTTTTTTAAAAAGTTCTTTTTAGAATAATTTCTATATCACCTAGCAACCACTTGGAACACTCTGGGATTCTCTTGTAATTAAAGACCAGAAGAGTAAAAAGCAAGAGTAGCAAAAAAAATTCTTTGAAATTTACGGTAAATAACTGGCAGCTGTGGTTGCCAGAAATTTACCGTAAATAATAACAGGAGGTGATGAAAAAGTCACATGATGAATTAAAGTTCATCACAAGCAGCTTTTCCACAAGAACATATAGAAGGTGCACAGTGTCATTCAACACTAAACACCATAATGGCAACACACATGACATTAAAAAATGCATTCATTTTACAACATTAGATGTAATATAAAACCCTAATATACCTAACTGATTAGAAAAAAAACTATTAAAAAAACAGTTATTTCAACGAAAATACATAAAATGTGAACACAGGGAATTCTGGGAATGTCAATTTACTGTTTTTCACTGTAAATTGTACAATGACTTGTTTTTTTGTTTTTTCACTTCCAATAACTGTAAATTTAACAGTATTTTAAATGTAAGGTTAGATCTCTTATAGTTATTCATCATATAGTAAATAAACTCACTGTTAAACAGTTAACGTGTTTTTACTGTCACATTTTTTACAGCCTTTACTGTTAAATTACATTGCAGGGTTATTAAAGTTAACCAAAATTAAAACCATAAAAACATTTTGTTACTTGAAAAAAAAATAAACTTTTAACTGAAATAAAATAAAATAAACATTTTATTTCAGCAAGATGCCAAGCCAACATTTTGTTTAGTTTAATTTGGAATTTAGTACAAGTTAAACATTTAGTTTAAATTGATGTATAAATTAACAAAACTGAAATAAAAGTTATACAGACATTAAAAAATTACTAAAACTTGTCCTAAAACATAAATCCTTAATCTGAACATCTGTAAATAATATTGTAGTAATGGTAGAGAACGTTAACCCTTTCTGTTCAGTTCTCTTTCATCAGCTGGTTCCAGAGTAACTGACCACACGGTGTAAAGATTGGTTTGCTGGCCGTCTGCTGAGCAGGTTCTTCAGGTCGGCCTGTAAAACACCACATGATGAGCAGTAGGTGCTGTTTTTGTGGTTTTAGTTAGAAATCAATGTTCATTAATCATGTCAGAAAGCCGCTGGCTGCAGTTCTGAGGGCAGGATCGCTGACCAGAACGCCACGTCGTCTGACCCAGCACAGCGTTTGTGCACCACAGCACATCAAAACACATGGCCTGATTTCACATACACTGATACTGTTGATTTCATTCTGTTAGGATTTACTTTGGATTAGAAACACAGAATAAGTCCAGAAGCTTTGCCAAGAATCAGCCAAAATGACAAAACATTTGTGGTTACAAGATATTTGCACACATCCTGATTATTGCTTTCAGTATACAGTTAAGTCAACATCGAATCAAAACGGACTCTATTTGCTTTCTTTATACATGTTCTTTTGAGTTTGACTCAATTCAATTCTAACATGAACTAAAAAATATATTTTTACAGCATTTATTAACCTTTCTTAATAATACTTTTTTCATATTTATGTTAGTTCGCAATGCAGTAACTAACATTACGACTTTTGATCTTAAAAATGAAGTAGTAAAAGTTGAGATTAACCTTAACTAAGATTAATAAATGTTAGAAGTATTGTTCATTGTTAGTCCGTGTTAACAAACTGTTAACAAATTAAACCTTATTTTTAAATTACAAGAAGCATGATTTCAGCACAAATATGTAAAATGCTGCATTGATTGTACAGAGATTATAGCAAAAGGATCATTTGCATCCATTTTTACATGTTCCTGGTGTTATTGTGATTTATATATATATATATTTAGCATAACTTATTATGACAAAACAGACTATATATTTCATTGTTACATTTATATTGATTTATGTCACAATGCATTAAGTACGAAGTATGATATATGTATCAAAGAAAGCAGCTCACACCGGTCAACAAGCATCAATGGTAGAGGAGAAAACTGAATTTGGCTTGCACCCTTGTACCCGAAGCTGAATGTCTTTCCCATGTAACGCATCAGTCATGGTCCCACAGTGGATAAACACCCTCTGGCTCTGCCTGCTACAGTAGCCACACCCCAAACTCTTCACCTGCTACAGTAGCCACGCCCCAAACTCTCCACCTGCTACAGTAGCCACACCCCAAACTCTCCACCTGCTACAGTAGCCACGCCCCAAACTCTTCACCTGCTACAGTAGCCACGCCCCAAACTCTCCACCTGCTACAGTAGCCACGCCCCAAACTCTTCACCTGCTACAGTAGCCACGCCCCAAACTCTCTGCCTGCTACAGTAGCCACGCCCCAAACTCTCAGTCTGCTACAGTAGCCACACCCCAAACTCTCCACCTGCTACAGTAGCCACACCCCAAACTCTCCACCTGCTACAGTAGCCACGCCCCAAACTCTTCACCTGCTACAGTAGCCACGCCCCAAACTCTCTGCCTGCTACAGTAGCCACACCCCAAACTCTCTGCCTGCTACAGTAGCCACGCCCCAAACTCTCAGTCTGCTACAGTAGCCACACCCCAAACTCTCCACCTGCTACAGTAGCCACACCCCAAACTCTCTGCCTGCTACAGTAGCCACACCCCAAACTCTGCCTGTTATAGTAGCCACGCCCCAGACTCTCTGATGCTACAGTAGCCACGCCCCAAACTCTCACTATTGGTTGAGCTAGAAAGAGATTGACAGATCTGAGCAGATGCTTTCAATATTTTTATGGTGTCTGGGAGGCTCAATGTTTGCTCTTTTGGGGAGATAAACCCATGAATGGCATACTAATACTAGTCAATGAACAATAAACTCGGTTAAAATAATGTATTTTATCATATAAAATTTTACATAGTTCACCTTTAAAGACATTTAAAGTCACCAAAACGTCTTAAACACAATTTGGTTGTGTTGAATCAATTGTCACATGATCTGTACAACACTTTAAATGGATTATGCAAAAGATAATTTATTTCTCAGTAAGATGAGTGTTAACAGCTTCAGCTCCGCTTGGCTGCCATATCCAGAGCGTTTAACAGCGTAATGCTAATTGAGGGTGGCGTGCCACTGTAAAAAACGTAAATGTGCTAAATTGAGTCACATGGAGGGCAAAGTCATAACTGTTCACCTTTACACTGGAGTAACTCTCACAAACATCAAAATCACTGATCCTACAATTACACACATAATAGCTTACTAACACACTATTTCTGCAGTATGTAGTATGTACGTATACTTTTGCATGTGATTTTTTTTATGCACGAAATACCCATTGGCTTAAGATTGTATGTGATATTTCCCACAATGCAATGTGCTCGTGACTTTTCATTCAAAATATAATTATTATACAACATAAAAACAAAACAACTTTATTTCAATTTGCAATATAATTCAGTGATATTCCAATGGTATAGCATATACTGTTTGAAAAGTTACTTTTTGCATATTGCATACTGTTACACATACTATTATTTTTTTTAATTAGTATGCAGTATTCAGTGTATACTGTGCAGTATGCAAGTATCATCTCCACATTTAAAGTACACAGATGCAAACCCGCCACACACGGTCTAATATGCTGACGGCCCAAAAACACCAGCAACAAAAAAAAAAAAAAAAGAAAAAAAGGCTGAGGCGAGAACACTCTATTATATCTAATAACGTCAATATTACATGTCAGGCTTGAAAAAAATGGTTTGTAATAAATCAATGAGGATAAAAATAATAAGTGTGCTCTGCTTCTTCAAATTACCGCTGCCTGAATTTTGTCGTGTTCACCATTTTTCTGGTGTCATTAAAGCCTGAATGGAGAGCAGTTAAAAAGCTCTTTGCATTTATTTTGACACAAAGGCAGATGGTGTTGCCGGTTCCAGAACAAAGCTGACTTTATTGGAGATTGCTTTATAAAAAGGCGACATACATTGCAGAACCGCAGCAAAAAATGCAAAGAGGAAATAACCTTGACGTGATGAAAGAACTGAAGAGAAAAAAGCAAAAATAGTTGAAAACAAATTTGATACATAAGATATAGAAAATATCATCAATTAATTTACACAGACAAGTTAACTCTTGACAGGGTTGTTACAGTTACACTGGCTGTCAAAAGTATGGAATAATTACGATCACAGGAGATATATATATACATTTACACATACACACACACACACACACACACACACACACTTTGATCACAGGAATAAATTACATTTTTACTATATATTTACATAGAAAACAGTTCCTTTAATTTGTAATGATATTTCCCAATATTGCTGTTTTTGTTGTATTTTTGATTAAATAAATGCAGCCTTTCTTTCTTTCAAAAAAATGCATTTTATAAATTAACTAAAATAAAATGTAAAAAACAAACTTATTTTATTTTAACTAGTTGCTAAGACAACATTTCTCATTTTCATTCAGTTTAACGATGTAAAATATCCTAAAATAAAACTGAAAAAAATATAGACATTTAAAAAATATTAATAATTACAAAACACATACCAAAATTACTAAAACTTTAGCCAAAATCATAAATATATATAAATATAAATATTTATAAAAATTATAGCTAGAAAGTAAGATTGTTGGGGCAAACTTTTGTTGGTTTAACAAAGCCTTGTCTAAAAGTGTGAGTTTTATAAGCTTCCTACTATGTTTGATCATGTTAGCGTGTCTTAACAAATTCAACTTTTACAAGTACTCTAGCATACATATGGTCTCAATGATAATATGCATGGACTAAATGGCACAAAATTCCAATTTTGATTTGCCAGGGTCTTTAAAGACTTAGATTAAAGTGAAATTAAGTTGGACACCCCCTAGTGGCGACCTGCTGCTTTCATCAAATCCAGCCTCCAGCTAATATGGTCATATTCATCTTTTCAGTCAAATCCAGTCTTAGGCAATGAAAGTTATGAGCTTTCTGCTGATTTCAACATCATTGGCAATTACTGTATGGCATGCCTGTGAAATATGGCATCTAATGGTAGGATTTTAAAATAAGCCTGGTCGTGTTCAACAAGTGTGTGCGAGTGTGATTTCTGAGAGGTCAGTGGCGCTGGGAAATAAGAGAAATGTAAAAACGGCCCTCCACGGGAAAACATTATTACGCAATTTCAATTAAAGAGCAAGTCCTCGAACACCCATTATTTCAGACCTCCAGGAACAGAGTAATGATGAAGAAATTAAAGTGCAGTATTAATGACTCCAGAACAAGGATATGCAAACGAGCTCTTGTTATTGCTCAAGTGACACTCTTCCTCACGGCAACAGCGGCACTTTCATTTCTGCTGCATGAATTTATTTGACCAGGTCCTCAGGCAAGAAAATCTGTGAGGTTTTTGAGATTATATATTACATATTTTGGTTCGTAGAGAGGTTTGCCTGTAAGAGAGCTGGTGATACTGTTACATATCCACAGCTTTTGATGGATACCTGGAGAGCAATATCAATTAGTGTGACGAGCAGGGCGGGCGAGAGCCGTGAGGGAACGTCGCGAGGCCGGTGAAGCGAGTGATAACGAGCGTCAGCTGCGCGTTGCACCGGCCTCGAATCTCTCATGGAGGAGCTCCGGAAGCATAAAAGGGGAGCGACGACAGTGAAAGATATATAATTCACTGATTATATATATATATATAATCAATAATTAATCATTATATATATATATATATATATATATATATATATATATATATATATATATATAGTATATAATTGATATATATATTTTATTTAATGTGTGTATTATGATTAATTAATTTATTATATATTAATATATATGCTTTTATAAATTATATACTGTATATAGTTTTTAACATGTATATAATTAATCATAATAATATACATGTTAAATAAATAATTACATAGTATATAATTTATAAAAGCATATATATTAATATATAATAAATTAATAATAATATACATGTTAAATTTTAAAAATATATTATTAATAATTAATCATAATAAATATATATATATATATATATATATATACAGGTGCTGGTCATATAATTAGAATATCATCAAAAAGTTGGTTTATTTCACTAATTCCATTCAAAATGTGAAACTTGTATATTATATTCATTCATTACACACAGACTGATATATTTCAAATGTTTATTTCTTTTAATTTTGATGATTATAACTGACAACTAAGGAAAATCCCAAATTCAGTATCTCAGAAAATTTGAATATTACTTAAGACCAATATAAAGAAAGGATTTTTAGAAATCTTGGCCAACTGAAAAGTATGAACATGAAAAGTATGAGCATGTACAGCACTCAATACTTAGCTGGGGCTCCTTTTGCCTGAATTACTGCAGCAATGCGGCGTGGCATGGAGTCGATCAGTCTGTGGCACTGCTCAGGTGTTATAAGAGCCCAGGTTGCTCTGATAGTGGCCTTCAGCTCTTCTGCATTGTTTGGTCTGGCATCTTCCTCTTCACGATACCCCCTAGATTTTCTATGGGGTTAAGGTCAGGCGAGTTTGCTGCCCACTTAAGAACAGGGATACCATGGTCCTTAAACCAGGTACTGGTAGCTTTGGCACTGTGTGCAGGTGCCAAGTCCTGTTGGAAAATGAAATCTGCATCTCCATAAAGTTGGTCAGCAGCAGGAAGCATGAGGTGCTCTAAAACTTCCTGGTATAAGGCTGCGTTGACCTTGGACCTCAGAAAACACAGTGGACCAACACCAGCAGATGACATGGCACCCCAAACCATCACTGACTGTGGAAACTTTACACTGGACCTCAAGCAACGTGGATTGTGTGCCTCTCCTCTCTTCCTCCAGACTCTGGGACCCTGATTTCCAAAGGAAATGCAAAATTTACTTTCATCAAAGAACATAACTTTGGACCACTCAGCAGCAGTCCAGTCCTTTTTGTCTTTAGCCCAGGCGAGACGCTTCTGACGCTGTCTGTTGTTCAAGAGTGGCTTGACACAAGGAATGCGACAGCTGAAACCCATGTCTTGCATACGTCTGTGCGTAGTGGTTCTTGAAGCACTGACTCCAGCTGCAGTCCACTCTTTGTGAATCTCCCCCACATTTTTGAATGGGTTTTGTTTCACAATCCTCTCCAGGGTGCGGTTATCCCTATTGCTTGTACACTTTTTTCTACCACATCTTTTCCTTCCCTTCACCTCTCTATTAATGTGCTTGGACACAGAGCTCTGTGAACAGCCAGCATCTTTTGCAATGACCTTTTGTGTCTTGCCCTCCTTGTGCAAGGTGTCAGTGGTCGTCTTTTGGACAACTGTCAAGTCAGCAGTCTTCCCCATGATTGTGTAGCCTACAGAACTAGACTGAGAGACCATTTAAAGGCCTTTGCAGGTGTTTTGAGTTAATTAGCTGATTAGAGTGTGGCACCAGGTGTCTTCAATATTGAACCTTTTCACAATATTCTAATTTTCTGAGATACTGAATTTGGGATTTTCCTTAGTTGTCAGTTATAATCATCAAAATTAAAAGAAATAAACATTTGAAATATATCAGTCTGTGTGTAATGAATGCATATAATATACAAGTTTCACTTTTTGAATGGAATTAGTGAAATAAATCAACTTTTTGATAATATTCTAATTATATGACCAGCACCTGTATATATATATATATATATATATATATATATTTAACATGTATATTATTGTTATTATTAATTAATTATGTAATATATATGTTTTATAAATTATATACTGTATGTAATTTATTTAACATGTATTATTATTATTATTATTATTAATTTATTATGTAACATATGTTTTATAAATTATATACTGTATGTATTTATTATTTAAAATGTATATAATTAATCATAATATGTTAAAATACAAAAATTATCAATTATATATATATATATATATATATATATATATATATGATTATTTATTTATGAATATATACATATATAGAGAGAGTATATAATTTATTAAAGCATATATATTATATATAATAAATTAATTAATCATAAGATACATACAGTGGGTACGGAAAGTACTCAGACCCCCTTAAATTTTTCACTCTTTGTTATATTGCAGCCATTTGCTAAAATCATTTAAGTTCATTTTTTTTCCTCATTAATGTACACACAGCACCCCATATTGACAGAAAAACACAGAATTGTTGACATTTTTGCAGATTTTTAAAAAAAGAAAAACTGAAATATCACATGGTCCTAAGTATTCAGACCCTTTGCTCAGTATTTAGTAGAAGCACCCTTTTGATCTAATACAGCCATGAGTCTTTTTGGGAAAGATGCAACAAGTTTTTCACACCTGGATTTGGGGATCCTCTGCCATTCCTCCTTGCAGATCCTCTCCAGTTCTGTCAGGTTGGATGGTAAACATTGGTGGACAGCCATTTTTAGGTCTCTCCAGAGATGCTCAATTGGGTTTAAGTCAGGGCTCTGGCTGGGCCATTCAAGAACAGTCACGGAGTTGTTGTGAAGCCACTCCTTCGTTATTTTAGCTGTGTGCTTAGGGTCATTGTCTTGTTGGAAGGTCCAGTCTGAGGTCCTGAGCACTCTGGAGAAGGTTTTTGTCCAGGATATCCCTGTACTTGGCCGCATTCATCTTTTCCTCGATTGCAACCAGTCGTCCTGTCCCTGCAGCTGAAAAACACCCCCACAGCATGATGCTGCCACCACCATGCTTCACTGTTGGGACTGTATTGGACAGGTGATGAGCAGTGCCTGGTTTTCTCCACACATACCGCTTAGAATTAAGGCCAAAAAGTTCTATCTTGGTCTCATCAGACCAGAGAATCTTATTTCTCACCATCTTTAGCAAACTCCATGCAGGCTTTCATGTGTCTTGCACTGAGGAGAGGCTTCCGTCGGGCCACTCTGCCATAAAGCCCCGACTGGTGGAGGGCTGCAGTGATGGTTGACTTTCTACAACTTTCTCCCATCTCCCGACTGCATCTCTGGAGCTCAGCCACAGTGATCTCTGGGTTCTTCTTTACCTCTCTCACCAAGGCTCTTCTCCCCCGATAGCTCAGTTTGGCCGGACGGCCAGCTCTAGTAAGGGTTCTGGTCGTCCCAAACGTCTTCCATTTAAGGATTATGGAGGCCACTGTGCTCTTAGGAACCTTAAGTGCAGCAGAAATTTTTTTGTAACCTTGGCCAGATCTGTGCCTTGCCACAATTCTGTCTCTGAGCTCTTCAGGCAGTTCCTTTGACCTCATGATTCTCATTTGCTCTGACATGCACTGTGAGCTGTAAGGTCTTATATAGACAGGTGTGTGGCTTTCCTAATCAAGTCCAATCAGTATAATCAAACACAGCTGGACTCAAATGAAGGTGTAGAACCATCTCAAGGATGATCAGAAGAAATGGACAGCACTGAGTTAAATATATGAGTGTCACAGCAAAGGGTCTGAATACTTAGGACCATGTGATATTTCAGTTTTTCTTTTTTTAATAAATCTGCAAAAATGTCAACAATTCTGTGTTTTTCTGTCAATATGGGGTGCTGTGTGTACATTAATGAGGAAAAAAAAATGAACTTAAATGATTTTAGCAAATGGCTGCAATATAACAAAGAGTGAAAAATTTAAGGGGGTCTGAATACTTTCCGTACCCACTGTACATGTTAATAAATTAATAAATAATTTATTATCCATATATAATATTACTTCATAATATTATTATTATTTATTCATGAATATATGCATATATATATATATATATATATATATATATATATATATATATATATATATATATATATATATAATTTCTAAAAGCATATTTATTCATAACTTTATCATAATAGTGCACATACATGTTAATAAATTTATGTATATACTGTATATAAATAATTATTTACACACACATATATAATGGTTGAGAACGAGCTGTGAATAACGGCTTCATTTACACTGGAAAAAATATTTTACTTTCATTCTGTTAAGCATGTGACCAATAAATTAATAAAACGCTGTTAAAGAGAAGTCATATTCACACACACAGAACAGCACAGAAGGGCAGAGCAGGAATAAATTATTCTCATATAGACAAATATGAGATGAAGTGATGTTCAGACATTCAGAGATACTTTATGTTTCATAAATGGCTTGTAAAGAAGAATGTTTGTCATTCTCACCATGTAAAAGGTTAATGTCCTATAAAACACATAATGAAAGACCTTCAGCATTTAGACATTGAACTGCTGTTATGCGACGTGACATTAACTATATCATTAAAATGAGAAAATGAATTCATTTCAGGAAAGGTTGATGGGCTGTTAATTCATCATCAGATGTGATTCCCAGCATGATGACATTTCCAGCAGTTTAACAGTTTAACACATAGACTACAGTTGGTTATTAATTAAAACTGATCAATATATGTGATTTATCATAATAATTACACTTAATATCAACATTTTTCACTATTTAAATGTAAATCAGAGCTCTGGATTTGTAGGCTACATTTTCTAGTGAACATTCAAATTAATGTGTGTGTGTGTGTGTTTTGTCATTTTCCACTAAATTAACCCTTGTGTACAAACCCCACTAAGTGTCTAAATGTGACAGGTGTCTCCAGACATACTGTGAACTCCACGAGGATCTTCAGACTGACACAGTGTGTTAGTTCACATGAGCGCTCTCACACATGTGAGTTTTATTAATAAATAAAGTCATGACAAGAGCAGCTCGCTGGATGCCTGATGACATACGGGCTAATTGCACCGCAACTCAGCGGAAATGTCACCCGTATCCTGGTGGAGACGAGTCAGGCACTCGACTAATAAATGTCACCTGCTTGCTTTGGGTTCAGATTTAACACTCCCGAACCCATGGTATAATATTAGCGAGGTGTGCGTGGGAAATAATAAAAAGCTAATCTATTAGTATCTTCCTATTCTGATGGCGACGAGAGTCTGTTTAATTGGATTTATTGAAATTAGCTTGAAGCACGTCTGATGTGATTAGTTTTTATTCGTTTTCACATTACAAAAATGAGTCTTTGATGGCTTGCAATAATATATATTTCATGAAAGATGCATCTTTCACTTTGTGTCAGTGCATTAAATAACAAAATATCTAAGAAATGCTCCAACAGCTTTGAACAGAAATACCTTAACATTTGACAGCTTGAACCTGTCATAAAATGATTAAATAATTTGATATTGTTTTACTTTTAACTTACAAATAGATATTGAAACACAATCTGTGATGTCATTTCCTGTTTGTTTTTTTTTTTGTTTTTTTTTCTCATCACATGACAACAGAGTGGCTTCCAATGATTTTTACATTTTAATATTAATATTTCAAAAAACAAAACAGCTTAACTATTTGTAAAGAATTAACAATAAAAGATTATGAAAAACTGCTTAAAATAGTTTAATTTTAGCTCTTTAATGATACGTTTTTCCCCATTATGAACTTTAAGCTCCACAATAAAATATCAAAGTGGGGTGTGTTCAAGTTATTGTCATTATGAAGTGCAGTTTTAATGTATTTATTAATCAATCAATGGATTTAGATTAAAAATGTCAATATGTGATTATATAACACTATTACATGACAATGCTCTGTATTTGTATTTAACTGCATCTCATAAGATGTAATTAAAACAAGCATTTATAAATTCTATAAATGTATTCATAATCACATTAGCTCTTCACAATAATGGCATCTTTGGCATATTGACAGGACATGAAATACAAGAGACAGGCAGTTGAAACTGGTTTTCTCTTTACACACAGGTGTGTCTGTGTGAGTGATTTTATAGTCTCTTTAATCACAACAACAACCATACCAAGGGTTTCACATATTCTGAGGAAAATATGAGTGTTGTTTGTACGTGCAAAACTTTAGTGATTTTAAACAACTCAACAATAACCTAGAAACATGATGGTGTGTTTTGAACGGGCAACCGCTCACATTTCTTCAGAGAGCCCAGCTAACAGGGAATGTTCTCAGAACTTTAGCTAACGAGATTCTCTCAAAGTTTTGAACAAACGTTCTTCCAGTAACATTAATAGAATGTTCGTTCAATGTTATCTGGTCTTTAATAATGTAGCACAAAAACGTTGTTTATACATCGTTTATGGAACGATGTATAAAATGTTTTTAAATGTTACTATTGTTTCAGAACGTTCAGAGAACATAAAATGTAACATTCCCATAATGTTTAAAGAATTATAAAATGGAATGTTCCTTTAACATTCGTATAACCAAGAAAAAACTGGACGTTTTGAACGTTCAGAGAACATTTAGCAGAACATTCTTAGAACATATTTTTGTTAGCTGGGAATGTCAAATTCATGTAAAGTATTTAAAAGCGGAAATCCCAGTGAAAAACCAGGCTTGTTCAAGATGCATCGGCGCTGTGCAGAGCGATCGGCGTATGACATGGTCACATGTGCCATCAAAGTACCGCGAGAGCAAAACGAGACCAGCCGCCTAGGTCAGGCGCTGCAGTCAAAGTCAGCTGCGAAAGCCTTGATGGCGACACACTTTTATTCTCATTGCTCAGATTCTCTGATGACAAGGACAACGTGTGTTGCTTGTTTTTTCTTAGACAACTTCCTGTATTTAACCAATCTGAGATTCAAAACGTGAATTTCAATCGCATCCACTTCTTCGGCTACAATCAACGCAAAGTTTGTGTGGTCTGCCATGAATGACATTGGTTCAGCACACTACGGAAAGCACAAAGTGTCTGTACTCCTCGCCAGCCGGTGACAGGCTAGTGTAGTTCATCTCGAACAAGCCTTGATACTTTAACCATGATGCTGTGAAGAAAATTCTACAAATCAGAGTCGTGTAATTGAGTTCATCTCCCTAGACTCTCAAAATACTTAGGCCCTGTTTCCACCTGGTATTAAGATGCATTTTGGTCGTTCGGATCACAAGGGATGACACTAAAAACAGGTGTAAACTGGGTTTAAAACGTTTTGAGCTTGTCCTCTTATGACCACTTCCAGAGGTAGTCAGAAACGTATTCGACTGGATTGTGTTCATAGTGGAAAATACTCATGTGGCTGAATGCGTTCGAACAGCCGCTAAAACCGCCTACTCTCCACCTACTGACCTAATGCATAAACATTATGGGAAGCGCAATAGCCAGACGGGACTTTGTCAGCTGAAGACCTAAGTTTGGTTTGAATCATACCAAGCACAATGTTCTCTCAGCATTGCTGATTTCTAACACACACTCACCTCGTTCGGCCAGTTTTGTGGCTGTCAGAGCAGAAATGAAAGCTGCTGCTCTCCATATGTTTTTCTGTCGTCTCTGGGCGCATTCACATGTAAAGTGCATGAGTTTATTTTTTTTGAATTAGATCAAAAATTAGATCTGAAAATGGATGTGCTGCTGACATATAACGATAAAGTATAATGATGAGTCTGTAGAGTTCAGTTCTACTCCTGAGGCTTTTTGAGAGCCGAGAACAAGCAGGCGTTGATTTCAACTCTCCTCTCTAAAGAGAAGATACGAGACAGGAACACAGCACTGAATAATTCACATGGACCAGTGAGCCCGTTCTGATCTGGATTATGAGTGAAACTCCAGAAAATACTTGAAATATTTAATAATAAATGGTCAAAGATGATGCAAGACACAGATCTCAGGCAAAAGAGCTCACATTGTCCACGAGTCTGTTTACAAAGAGCAACTTAAACTGAATTATGAATTTAATTTAGGAAATAAATGAATGTCAAATGTAATTGAAACTTATTATTTCATATCAATTAATTTGGATAAAAGAAAAGTTGATGAAATAGAGAACAGCAGTTGTAGATGTTCACCTATATTTTCATGCACCCCAGTGAAATACTCATGTCATATTTTGTGGATCATGTTCATGCATTGCAGAAATACTGCAGTGTGTTTGCCCTGTACTGTTACTAATCACCATGAATAATTGCTTTTAGTCTACTCAGTACCAAAATCTTTATTTTGTGAATTATTAAAAAGTGAGTCAGAGTTTGATATGTTTCCTCTTCAAATGATAAAACACTGAAAATAATATACAAAGGAGGAGATTGAAGTCATATCAACTTCAGAGGAACTTCAGTGAGGTCTGTACTGGTCAACAGCATCTATAAATGAGGTCAAAGTGCACCTGTTTTCTCTTTACACACAGGTGTGTGTCTGCGTGAGTGATTTTATAGTCTCTATAAAATTGTATAGTCTCTATTATATATTCTCTAATATTGGTAACACTTTACAATAGGGTTTATTAGTTAAACATTAATGTATTACCTAACATGAACTAACCATGAGCAATACATTTGTTACAGTATTTACTAATCTTCGTTAACGTTAGTTAATGAAAATACAGTTGTTCATTGTTTGTTCATGTTAGTTCACAGTGCATTAACTAATGTTAACAAGATTTTAATAATGTATTAGTAAATGTTGAAATTAACATTAATAAAGATTAATAAATGCTGTAGAAGTGCAGTTCATTATTAGTTCATGTTAACTAATCAACCTTATTGTAAAGTGTTACCCTAATATCAATTATTATAGTCTCTAATAGTAATGAAATCATTGTTCTAGATTGGAAGGAAAGATCAATTGACTTTGTTCAATGGGCTCTTTTATAACTTTGTGCACAGTGCCACCTACTGACCACTTACTAATAAACCACTAAATGTCTTTTTTGAAAGTGTTGTTTTAGCATCATTGAAACACTATATTCTAGTTTGTATTCCTATTTTCCATTTTATAGTCATTTTTATTGTTTTTTAATATGTATATGTAGTTTTTAAATGAGAAATGAGAATGAAAAATCCTGAAATAAAATATTTTACTTTTTTAAACATTTTATTTCAGTTAACGATTATTTCATTTAAAGTAAAATGTTTTTTATGGGTTTAGTTGTTAAAGTCCCCTTGTAGTCAATAATTGTATCCCTTAAAACTCATCTTTGATCACCAAAATGACATATTTAAATGTTTTTTCCTGTGAAAAAAAAATCTTAATGCCTTAAAATAGCTTGAATGTAACTCTACACCCTTGCCTTATTTTATATACACGGAGCTATGAATATGCTAATTAGCCCCACCTCAGACCAGATCCACTCGGTCAACTTATGGTATCGATTACAAAGTCGGACACATAACGGTAATTAAAATGATTAGCCTTTTGCTTGACTACGTTATCAACCCAATTATTTACGTTATCGTTATCTACCCGTTTTTTCATATAAACAGAAAAATATACCGGGATAACCTTCTTTTGAGACTCCCTTGCGGTCAGTTAATGATATGCTAAAGCCCTCCGGCAGCTTCACGTGATTGGCTACAAGGTAGTTTGTGGCATTACAAATACCAGCGATTTCAAACCTCGGGTTTGAGACTGTTTTTGGTTTACTGCAGTTTTAAAGAGAAAATACTCAGCAATGGTGTTGACTTATTAATTTTCACATGGTTTGTCTTAAAGCATGGAAGTCCTCCCTCAATGTAATTCTATTAAAGAATTTTCAACAGATCTGATCCACAATGCCAGCACCTTGTGTGTGTTTAAACATTTTGTCGGAGAGTAATGTAAAAGATGGACAGGGATCTCCCGACAATCCGGAAAGATTCCTGGATCAGGACTTCCACCGGCTCAAGCAGTTCTGCCTAAAGGAAAGACTGAGGTTTATAGACAACTTGTTCCCTCCAGCCAAATAAATCATCTGTTTCCTTCAGGAACTGGTGCCGAACCCTGTTTACATTGTTCAAGGAACCTCGAGGTTTGACATCATCCAGGATGTGTTAGGTAGGTCTGCTGTGCTGTACATCATTAACACAAAATAAACTTTGAAATTGATGAGCTGCACTTGTAGATTTGGTGAGTCTCGAACCAAATACTCTCTACTCTCTTGCATGTATCATTATGTGTCTACAGTAAGCCACTTTATAGATAAAGTGGAAGTGCAATAAAGCAATAAATCAGTCAAACACATGTTAAGTGAATAAGTTGCCCACTGAAGTAGAAAAAAATTTTTACATTACCCCATGTCCCCATTTTTCAAAAGGCTTATAAATCATACAGAATGAGTTTTTTTGAGAAAGTAAAAATGTGCACAGTTTTCTGTGATGGGTAGGTTTAGGTGTAGGGGTAGAGTAGGGGGATAGAAAATACGGTTTGTACAGTATAAAAACCATTACGCCTATGGAATGACCCCACAATTCAGTGTGTGTGTGTGTGAAGGTAACTGCTGGTTTCTGGCATCGGTTGGAGCTCTTACATTTCAAAAAGGAATTATGAAGCAGGTTATCCAGGATGAACAAAATTTCTCTGTGGATTATGCAGGAATATTTCACTTTAAGGTAAAGGTTGAAACCATTTTTGGCTGAACAATTCTTTAAGAATTGATGATTCTGTATATGTTTAATAATAGCTGAACCTCTAACATGTTTTCAGTTCTGGAGATTTGGATCATGGGTGGATGTGGTTATCGATGACAAACTACCAACTATTGACGGCCGACTCGTCTTTTTGTTCGGTCTAAAAGACCAAATGAATACTGGCCTGCTTTGTTAGAGAAAGCTAAGTATGTTTCAGTTTAATAAAGGACTGTTTTATATTCTGGAAATGGTGTCTTGATCATTGTCTTTATCTTTTCCAGAGTGTGCGGCTCTTATGCGGATATGGACGCAGGAAGCATATCAGAAGCTATCATGGACTTCACCGGTGGACCACACATGACCATTAAACTGAGTGAAGCATCAGACAAGCTGTAGGACACCATGAGACGAGCCAGCCAATCAGAATCCCTGATGGGATGTGACACTCCTGGAGGGGTAAAGACTGTGATCCTGAACCTGTATTTAATGTAGTCTTTGTGGTATTTTTGTTTACTTGACAGGGTATATCTGTACTTTCACAGCCGTAGCAAAAGTAATTGCTACTCTTGACTGCTGTCAAGTGTCACTCCAACCTTAGACTTTCTTTAAACGGAAGGTGAACGTGTCAATGCTTCTAGGGTGCTTCTCAAATGGAAGGCTGCATGTTAGGCCCTGTCCCAAATGGCACCCTAAATACTTGCGGTCTTCCTATGAATCCGCACTTTCGTGACACACCAGTGCGGGCTTTAGAATTAGCATTCTTAAAATTAGACTCAAATGCATACATTTGAAAGTAACATTTAATAACCACAAATGCAATACTTGCTTTTACCGACAGATGAACTTGCACCAGTTTGATTGCACAGTGTCAACCATGAGATTTTTATCCTGCAGTTTAAAAGTGGTTAAGCCTTTTGCTGTTCCAACTATTAAATAGTTGTATTTTATTATTTGCATTAAGCATAGTTTTTTCTGCATTCAGAACAAAACAGTGACCTACCTGTAAAAAATAAGCAGTCATACAATATATGATGTACAATTTATAGGCCTACAGAAGTCATAAAATCACTTTTTTCCTTTTAGCAAGCAGGTCTGCTGCAAAATAATGTGTTACCCAATGGCCTTGTGGAAATGCATGCATACACGGTCACAGGAGTAGCAGAGGTGAGAACTTCTTATCTAAGACATCAAACATTCTGTTGCATCTTGCACTAAAAGTGTTTAGTATCAGTAAGCTGATAAATACAGTATCACAGGTTGTATGTAGAGGTCATCCAGTGAAGCTGGTGAGGATCTTTAACCCTTGGGGTCAAGGAGAGTGGAACAGGGACTAGAGCGACAGGTGACCCACATTTCTATACAATTCCAACATATCTCTACATCAGTTAGGCATCTGATATCTTGTTAATCTGGTCTCTTTAGATCCCCTTTGTGGGAATTTGTACGTCCTGAGGACCAAAAATACAACGTTGTGCTCGACAATGGAGAATTCTGGTGAGAAGAATTAAGAATCCAAAGGGTTAAATGTTTGTCTTTAATATCTCTTGCTTTTCTGCTTTTTATGTATGTACTTTATGTAGTTGCACATTATTTTATAGCCAGTTTTCTGTCTCTGAAGGATGTCAATGGAGGATTTCTGCAGGAACTTTTCAGATTTGGATATATGTTGTTCGGATGTGAACTTTCTTGCTGGATCTCATTCTTCATCCTGGAAAATTGAAGTGCACAAAGGCCAGTGGGTGATTGGAACAACAGCTGGCGGTTGTTCAAATGACCTAGGTAAACTAACTCATTAGGGGTTCAAGCCTGTAGCGCTGAAACCCTGTTGTAATTGTTATATTTTCCAAGGATCATCAAAAGAATTAAAAAGAATACATCAAACTTGATCAGCAGAAAATACAAAACACAATTAAAACATAGTAAAAAGCAATTTCAAAGAGTCAGCATACCTGGCAAGTAGAGAGAGACACACAGCAATTGTGTTGGAAGTTCTGAATACAGATGCTTCCTTGAGTGGTTTGCCAAATCCCTTTAAATACCCCAAGTCTTAACAAAAGGACTGTCAACATTTAGCACCCAAATATTTATGCAGCTTTTGCTGGACCTTTTTCCGTGCCCCAAAGGGTCACACACCTGGTTTTGGGGATTAAAACAAATGGTTAATAAGGATCTTTATTCCTTATATATCCACACCAGGAGAACAGGTTTTGTATTCTTTATTCTTGTCTGTTCTGTTGATGTGGGAGTGAAACCATCTTACCAGTCGCACCAGAAATATTTACATTGATGTCACTTAAAACAGCTAAGATAGCAGATTTGTGAGATTTGCATGGCCTGAGGGGAAGGAGAGGGTGTGAGAAGTCAGGAACTCACCATGGGGAAGAGAGGAGGCCGAGCCAGGTGTTGTCCTGTGCTCTTTCTCACAGATCCTCTCTTCAGATTAGAGAGTTTTATTACAGGATAGAAATCTTTAATTCAGTGTTGGTAAAATCCATCCTTACAAAACCATAAGTCGTAGAGACTTTTTGAGAAAATTTGAGGGCTGGTGGTACTTACACCATCTACAACATCACCAAGGCTTGCCCCGATCGACCTGAGGGGGGCGCTACAGCAGTGAAAAGTACGAAATCGCTCATAACTCCTGAACCGTTAAACATACTGTAGGCTATATCGTTGGAATCCTTGGCTTAAGACGGACAAAATGCATGCCTCAGATTCAAAATTTTGGGGTATTTTGGATTTTTTGAAAAACCTACTTTTGCAAACGGTTTTTGGCCCGATCAGAACCAGTGCAGCGAAATTCTCTGGAGTCTGATTGTCAATAATTATCAAAAAAAAGTTTAAATTTTGATTCACGGTCTCTAAGGGCTGCCAAAACGTTCGTGGGCGGAGCCACTTTTACTAAAATGGCTATAACTCTTGAATGGAATGAGATATTTTCACCAAAAGACGTGTGTATGGGCTCAATCTTTGGTCACGTGAAAAAAAAATTGTGGCGATTGGCCACTTGTTGGTGCTATAACAGGAAAAAAACTTAAAAATGGCTATTACTATGCAAACCCTGTCTGACTGATGCTTTCCTGTAGCCCAGTGGTTAGAGCATGGCACTAGCAATGCCAAGGTCATGGGTTTGATCCCAGGGATTGCACATACTCAGATACAAATGTATAGTATAATGCAATGTAAGTCGCTTTGGATAAAAGCGTCTGCCAAATGCATAAATGTAAATGTAAATGATTGACTTAAAAATTGGCATGCAATATCTTTGTCCAAGGTGCCAAGACTGCCTTTGAGGACATTCGCGTATCTCGAAAAATGTGTCCGCCATTGGCCAATGAAGTTTTAGCAGCTATCAGACAAGGTTAACGGAGGTCGATCGGAATAAAACTTGCTTGGCCTGTTTGACTCAAGGCCCTAGAGGCCTGTGAGAATTTTGAAAGAAATCGGCCACTAGGTGGCGCCAACAAGTTTTATGCATTTACGCATATCATTTAATAGATCTCCTCATGCTGAACAACTTTGCCTCAAGAACCACTGCTGTCAATCAAATTGTTCATTAAATATTTGTGGTTATGTGAAAAAAAAAATTACTTTTGCGAACTAGTCCTGAGTTTTTCGCTCAACCTCAATAAAACCAATAAAGTCAAGTCAAATTTTATTTATATAGCACAAATTTAACACAACTGTAGTTGATCCAAAGTGCTTTACAGTAAATCAGAAATTAAAATAGAAAAGGAGGGGAAAAAATGGAGATAAAAGTCAAATATCAAAGTCAATCAAACAAATTGTATATACATACATAACATGGATCACCAACTATATAAAAAAAATATATATATATATATATATATATATATATATATATATATATATATTATTTTTTATATAGTTGGTGTTATGCACAGCATCACTCGAATGCTAAAGAGTAAAAATAAGTCTTTAGACTGGTTTTAAAAACATCCAGTGATGGAGAGGCCCTGATACACAAAGGTAGACTGTTCTAGAGCTTTGGGGTGGCTACAGAGAAAGCTCGATCATCTTTTGATTTGCAACAAGAACGAGGGACAGATAAAAGTAACTGATCACAAGATCTTAATGACCTAACAGCTGTGTATGGCTTAATAAGATCAGAAATATAATCCGGGGCCAAGTTGTGCAATGCTTTGTATGCGAAAAGAAGGAACTTAAAGTCGACTCTAAAATACTCCAATGCAGTACTAGACTCTCTAGGTCAATAATTATAAAAAGAAAATGTTGAACTTTACTCTTTTGGTAGCTATAACAGGGTCATTTAGAAAATAGGTGTGGTCCAATGTACAAATAAGCCTGTAATTCCTAAAGGAAAACTCAGAACTTGAACATGAAACTAGGTGAGCACATGTGACATATGACTCTAAACAAGTATGCAGACTTTTATGGAGGTAAGGCGATGGATGGTGCTATAGCAGTTAAAAAGCTTTAAAAAACATATTTCCTCCTTAGTAAACTGCCTGTAAGTGGTCATTTATATCTCTGATCTAGGTTGTTACGGGCTTGTCGAATGAATCATAATACTTAAAGGCCTTAAAGCAATAAATAGCCTGGTTAACAGATTCAGAAGTGTCTCCTTTTTTTGCATTTATAGAGAGTTTTTCAAAAAATCCCCAATTTCGTGTGACTCTTAAGGAGACTTTTGAAGACCCAAGAGATGAAAGCTCTCCAAATCTCCTCGTGTTTCTCATTCAGAAATCTCACAAGAGAAACAGGCACTTGTCAACCAATTTCCATATTGGCTTTAAAATTTATAAGGTTTGTAAAAAAGCATTTTGAAAACTTGTAATGTCTATTTTAAGTTTGCAAAAGACCTTCATTTGAATACAATATTGAGAATTTTAACATTTATATTTGTTTTCTGTATCTCTTGCAGCTCATGTACGTATTGAACATGTTCCTGATACATTTGGTTGAATTTTGGGTTTGTTTTGCAAGGACATAATAATGAATGTTTTTGCTTATTCACCAGTTAAAGAACCGGAAGGAAAAATTCCGTGCCTCTTTCTTCAAAACCAATCCTGTTGGAAAAACCAAATCCTTCATCAATGCTCGGGAAATCATGGAATTTTTCAGATTCAAAGCAGGCGACTACCTCATCGTTCCTTCAACTTTCCAGCCAAATGAAGCTTCATCCTTCCTTCTGACAGTCTATTCAAAGACAGAAGCCGTCATTGAGTAAGTCTTCGCATTATTAACATTATGTGATGGGCTGGTCGAGATGCTCAAACAAACAGTGTTTATGATGGCCCTGCTTATTAAAGTTTTTAGTAGTCTAATACAATGTAATGTTGGACTACAAAGATTTTGATTTTGTGTCTTCAGAGACTCTTCTGGATATGACATGATAAGAACAAAGGTGTGTGTGTGTGTGTGTGTGTGTGTGTGTGTGTGTGGCACACATATGTGTTTTGAAAGTAAGTATATATTCAATTTTTCTCAATTTCTCTCAGATGATTCCCAGGGATAATGATGATTCCTTCCAGCTCTTTCTACAATATGCAGATAAGGTACAACAGTTCTGGATTATGAGGGAATGTGAATGATTATGATCAGATATTTACTGAAAATGCAACTGAAAGTAACAAAAAGACCCCAGCTATTTAAATTGAACAGGACGTTTTTGATCTGTTATCTGATAATTGTCTGTTTCTGTAAGTACGGTGAAGTGGACGCTGAGCAGCTTCAGAGACTTCTGAATGAGAATCTTTATGCAGGTGATGTTTCATCCTTCCAGAGAAAAGTCACAATCAGCTTATAATTTAAAGCACATATTCCTGTTTTGCTTCTACTTATCTGTGATTCTGCGTATGTTTTTTGTCTGATCTCTCAGGACATTCACAGAAAACGAAAGGATTCAGCTTGGATTTGTGTAAGAGCATGGTGGCGCTGATGGATGTATCCTCTACTATGAAGGATCAGAGGGAGAAAAGGCTTTCAGACACTTGTGCTTGTCGTTTACCATTTGTAAATTCTGGAACAAAAATCTAATTTATCACCTTTTACTGTTTCATGATGCTCTTTAACACAACAGTACAGCTCAGTGTCACTGGAAGAATCAGTAACATTGAGTAACAGTATGCTGAATCTCATGGCTCTTTGATATGGTGACTCCAGCGGTGAAATTACACTAGAAAACTGTTGTCCTCGTCCTGCGCATGGATGGCATGGCCAGTGAGTCTGAAACTTTAGCCTGTTGTGTTTTAGTGTTTTAGTTGGACATTTGTTTAATGTTTTTTAAATGTTGCTACTCGTTTCAGAACGTTCAGGAAACATTCAAAAGTAACATTCCCATAATGTTTGCAAAAATGGAATGTTCCCTTAAAGTGATAGTTCACCCAAAAATAAAAATTCTGTCATCATTTACTGTATGAGTTTCTTTCTTCTGTTGGGCACAAAGGAAGATATTTTGAAGAATGTGGGTATTTTTTCATACTATTCTTCAAAATATCTTCTTTTGTGCCCAACAAAAGAAAGAAAGGTTTAAAACAACTTGAGGGTGAATAAATGAGGACTTTTTGGGTTAAAGGTATAAAGGTTAAAGGTTAAATCTTGGTAATAGGTGTTACATCTGGTATAACCAATATAAAACATTTAATAAACTGGACATTATGAACATTTTCATAACTTAATGGGAATGTTAGCAAAACATTCTTAGAACATATTTTGCTGTCTGGGTTCATGTGGCTGCTAAATGCATGTGGAATGCTTTTATGATGCAAAATGAATGTAAACACAATCAGTTATGGTTTAAGGAATTAAACAGACATGACAAATCATATAATATCAAAATAGATCTGTTAATGCAGCCTATTAGATCTGTCACTGTAAATGATGTCATCAATAATATTCCAACAGGAATAATGCTGAGAAAAAGGGAAAACTGCTCTTATCTGGAAAATGTTTAGATACTGTACTTGAAGCACTCTTAGATGCTTGTCTTAGCCATTTTTAATAATTTATAAAAACTACTTCTGATTAGATAATTCTATTTTTTTTAAGTAGTTAAACTAATTAATAAGAAAAAAATGTAGATAATGAATCGGTTTGGAATTGGATTGAACACAACAAGGTGCCTAAAGATTATCACCCTTATATCACGTCATAGAGAGAGAGAGAGAGAGAGAGAGAGAGAGAGAGAGGTAAGATAAGATAAGAAATAAATTAATTTAATAAGTTATGCATTTTTCATAAAGATCCACACCTAACCTCTGTACTGCATGATATTGTTGTCTGGATGATTGATGTTAATCCTCGCCGTCACTCACTGTATGTAAACTCATAATATTATTATTATAACCAGAAACATTCAAGAGACTCGCTGCTGGGGGGCCAAACATGATGCTGGGAGAAAATGAAGTAATGTTTTTATACAAATATTTCATTCATCGGAATTTATAGTAAGATTAATAAAAATCATAATCCATAACTCTGTTCTTGTAGTGGATGCATCTCACCATGTACTCATGAGACAGAACATGGATCCTGGACTTCTGAGACCCATACAGCTATAAAATACACAAATCTAAGACTTAAATTCTGCAACTTTATTTTCATACTTGATACATTTTGCATAATGGAGGTTTGTTAACTATAATTTATTTGATTGTGCATATAGTGATTGATTGAGTGTGTAAATTTTAGCGGTGAGGTTGCGAAGTGCAATATAGAGAAGCTACGGTGGCCAATACAGGACAAAGATGACGTCGTCTGAAACAGCAGAGAGTAGCCAGTCAAGCAAATGCACTCTGTAGAGCAGTTTGTCCGTTTAGGGCTACTGTAGAAACATGCCGGCGCAAAATGGCAACTTAACATGGAAGGGGACCTGCGGTGTATGTAGATAGAAATGGCTCATTCTAAGATAATAAAAACATAACAGTTCATTATGTGAGGTCTTTATTCACCACTGAAAACATAGTTATGTATATTATATTGCATTTCTCTCAATAGATCCTCCTAAAATTTACACATTGCACCTTTAAATATAGAATTAATTGTGTGGAGAGTTGAGATAGTTTAAAGTCGGCATGAAACAGAAGTTGCACTAGTCTTTTCATCTCTATTATGATGTATATCTGTATATCCGAGTGAAACGGCTTCAGGAACAAGAACACATGTAGGGCGGGGCTTGATTTTGTCCGTGGGGAGTTGATTGGATGGTTGTGGTTTGCTATTGGTGGATCTCATGTGAGTGACAGGTTGCCCAGCCCTCGTCATCAGAGAAGAGAAAAGATGTCGCCACAAGAGTGAGGGGAAGTTATTCTGATTCAAGATTATGAGGAACATGAATTTAAAACAACAATGATGTGCACAGATAAGTAATTTACTGTCTAATGAGCACTGCGATATTCAATAAACTAATTCTATTTTGATTTCATCGTGACTTTAAATAATGCTTTCATTCAGATGACACTATTCTAGTTTGGCTTTTTAGCTTGAATCACACCTTGTGCTGTACAAAATACATATTGTGTGATTAAAAGCTACAAGTGTAGATTTGCTGAGGGTCATACACAATTATGTGCCATTTAATATAAATGAACAAATCCCAGCAATGTCCACACCAAGCTTACAGTACATCCTTGAAACTAATTAAAAAAATGTGCATTCAAAAAATAAATCATAAACACATCAATGCAATGAGCTAAAGTAAAACCGAAACATATCATTTGGAGATGGTAAAAATTTCAAAAGTAGCAGGTCTCAACCAGTTAAAGGGTTAGTTCACCCAAAAATGAAAATTCTGTCATTTATTACTCACCCTCATGCCGTTCCACACCCGTAAGACCTTCATTCATCTTCAGAACACAAATTAAGATATTTTTGTTGAAATCCGTTGGCTCCATGAGGCCTGCAAATGGACATTTCCTCTCTTAAGCAATGACATTTCCTCTCTTAAGATCCATAAAGGTACTAAAAATATATTTAAATCAGTTCATGTGAGTACAGTGGTCCAATATTAATATTATAAAGCGACGAGAATATTTTTGCTACGCCAAAAAAAACAAAATAACGACTTATATAGTGAAGGCCGATTTTAAAACACTGCTTCAGTAAGCTTCGGAGCGTTATGAATCTTTTGTGTCGAATCAACAGTTCGGAGCGCCAAAGTCACGTGATTTCAGCAGTTTGGCGGTTTGACATGCGATCCAAATCATGATTCGATACGCTGATTCATAACGCTCCGAAGCTTCTTGAAGCAGTGTTTTGAAATCGGCCATCACTAAATAAGTCGTTATTTTGTTTTTTTGGCGCACCTAAAATATTCTTGTCGCTTTATAATATTAATATTGAACCACTGTACTCACATTAACTGATTTAAATATGTTTTTAGTACATTAATGATCTTGAGAGAGGAAATCTCATTGCTGGCTATGGAGGCCTCACTGAGCCATTGGATTTCAACAAAAATATCTTAATTTGTGTTCCGAAGATTAACGAAGGTCTTACGGGTGTGGAACGACATGAGGGTGAGTAATAAATGACTTTATTTTCATTTTTGGGTGAACTAACCCTTTAATAGATAAAGTGGCTGTCACATCCACCAGCTGCGAGTGCCCTTGCATGCCAGCAGAGGGCACTGTTTCCACTGACACTACACACATTATGAACTCAGTTTCCCACAATCTGTTGCCATCGATGGAATCAGACTTTGCGCTAGTCTTTTCTTCCCTATTATGATGTAGGCCTATATCTGTATGCAAGTGAAACGGCTTCTGGAACAAGAACACATGTAGAGCAGGGCTTGATTTTGTCTGTGGGGAGTTGATTGGATGGTTGTGGTTTGCTTTTGGTGGATCTCATGTGAGTGACCTTGTCATCAGAGAAGAGATGTTGCCACAAGAGTGAGGGGAAGTTATTCTGATTCAAGATTACAAGGAACATGAATTTAAAACAATGATGTGCACAGATAAGTCATTTATAAAAAACAATGCAATATTTCATAAACTAATTCCAATTTGATTTCATTGTGACTTTAAATAATGCTTTCATTCAGATGACACTAATCTGGTTTGGCTTTTTAGCTTGAATCACAGCTTTTGACAAAATGGATAAACCTCACATTGTTTGCAAACCTTATGCTCTGTGCCCCATGCTTTTTACAACCATTAAAATCAATAATTATGTCTCCGCATTTACAGTGTCATTATGCTTATAAAGTATGTTTTGGACATTTAAAGGAATAGATCACTGATAAAAGGTCAACTATCCCTTTAACAATCACAGTAAACTGCAGTCTATCACCAAAACTAACTTGAATCAGTGAGTTTTTGACTGAATACTACCACAGTAAAAGACTTGGCTTATTACATACCATATCATTTGCTTATTTAAATATTGACCTGAGAGCCATAAAGTTGCATAACACCTGGAAGAGCAGGTGGAGTCTGACTTTAAAAGGCTTCTCCCTCAGTTTTCCTTTTGCTCTTTGCTTAGGAAAGGACTTTTAGCCACAGTAAGAGACAAAAGGTATGTTTTTAATCATGTCATGTTGTTATCATTTCAGTTTTTACATGGAATATTCATGCATGAGAAAGAAATTGACATGCAAATGAATTAGTTTTAGTTCCGTCATGCTTTTTTTTTTTTAAAGGTTCAATAAAGGTTGATCTAATCTAAATGTAGTCAACTGAAGTGTAAAAGCTAAGTAAAAAGAACTATAAAGCTATTGGAAATGTTTGCAGTGTGCTGCTTTCTGTTCAACAGATCTGATCCACAATGCCAGCACCTGGTGTGTGTTTAAACATTTTGTCGGAGCGTAATGGCAAAGATGGACTGGGATCTCCCGACAAACCGGAAAGGTTCCTGGATCAGGACTTCCACCGGCTCAAGCAGTTCTGCCTAAAGGAAAGACTGAGGTTTATAGACAACTTGTTCCCTCCAGAGATGAAATCAATTGGTTTTGGTCCTCTGAAGAGTGAAGAACTCTGGAGAGTAGTGTGGAGACGACCACATGTACGTGAGCATCTGCAGACACAAACACAATTCACTCAGCTGATTAAATAGCAGAAACTCTCAGAAATTAACCTGCTGATCATGATAGTCTTACATAAATGTGAATGCTAATGCAAATTATGAAGGTTGTCGTTGACCGGTGTGATGCCTAGGTCATGTTGACTTTAAGGCGTGTGTGGTAGTAAAGTGTACTGTCCACAACAAAGGAACTGCAGAGTCATGCATGCTTTACTGTTTACTGTAGTTTATTCTATGACATTTTCAGAAGAGCTTGATTAGGTTGGTCTACTGTTGTTACTTGATAGTGATTTGCACGCTTGTGATTGTGTGTGATCTGCTGTAAAATGTGAAATAAATCATCTGTTTCCTTTAGGAACTGGTGCCAAACCCTGTTTTCATTGTTCAAGGAGCTTCAAGGTTTGACTTCATTCAGGGTAGATTAGGTAAGTCTGCTGTGCTGTACAAAATACATATTGTGTGATTAAAAGCTACAAGTGTAGATTTGCTGAGGGTCATACACAATTATGTGCCATTTAATATAAATGAACAAATCCCAGCAATGTCCACACCAAGCTTACAGTACATCCTTAAAGCTAATCAAAAAATGTGCATTTGAAAAATAAATCAAACACATCAATGCAACGAGCTGAAGTAAAATTTGAAACATATCATTTGGAGATGGTGAAAATTTCAAAGGTCACAGTTCTCAACCAGTTAATAGATAAAAGGCGTTTCTCAATACCAAGTTCGCAAAGTTCGGAGAATGCCAGTCTGGTGATTCTGCAATTGGCAGAGCAGCGTACTTGATAACGTCACTCAGCTAGCTCTGGCTTCTCCGGTTATCTCTATATGTATATTTTAGGCAACAATAAAACAAAATGTGTCATAAAACACCACTCTGCCTCTTTTCGTTTTATTTAAAAAACAAACAAACAAACAAAAACATATTAATAGCCTCACAAATGTGGTTCAGGCAACGCGTTCATTGATTATCAATGTCTGCATATGTAGTATTTATAACAAAACTAAATATTAAACAACCCTGCCTCTTTTTGTTTACATTTAAAAAAATATTAAACATATTAATGTATGTGCATACTCTGATTATCTTCACTGTAATAAAATGAAAAATAACACAAAACACAACCCTGTCTCTTTTTGTTAAATGTCAGTTTTAATGATCAATAATAGCCATTATAAAAGGTATAAGAATATACAATAAGAAATAAAGCAAACAATTCAGTCAAACGAACAAAATCAGTGCTTTAGGCTACAACAGTAAAGTTAAATATCCTAAATATATAAAGTTATGAAATGTCATTTTGCCCTCAGCCACAACGATTTGCCAGGGAACAAATTATAGATTCATGAGACCAAAGATCACCCGTTAGATATACAAAAGAAGAATTATGTCATTTTTAACCGCTAATCAGAACCAGCGGCAAACGTCAGAAGGATTGATACATATGTATTTATAGCCTGCGTGACGTCATTGGAATGCGTCGTAGGCGAGGCTATAATTAGATGAACCGCAGGTGCATTTGCTGATATTTTGTCTGAAGAGCAGTCCTGGGAACATCCCAGTGTGGCAATGAAGCACAGCTTCTCGTTCCGCCTTTTCAGGGAACAGGGTTACAGTGAAGTAACCCGGGGCGTTCCCTTTCAAAGGCTACATTCAAAGCTGCGCTTGGCGCTATGGGAACGAGAATATCCACGCCACCGCACTGTGTGTCCGGACCCCCAGGCTGTGAAGTGTGTCACAAAGCGCAGAGAGTCTCAGACACTAGCTTGCGATGTTGACTCAAGGACTCACCTTATGAATGTGTGTAGAGAGGACCAACCTGCCGCATCACAAATATTTTGTAAGGGGGCGCCCCCCACCAAAGCTCTAGAAGAGGCAACCCCCCTGGTGGAATGAGCCCTGATGCCTGTTGGCGAAGTGTGACCACACGCCTCATAGGCAAGGGCAGTAGCATCTCTCACCCAAAGCTACATAGTCTGTTTTGTGGCGGCCGCACCTCTGTTATGACCTCCATGACAAACAAACAGTTGCTCTGACTTATGCCACTGGCTAGTGTGGTGGACATAGGTCTGAAGAACACGGACTGGACACAGTCTGTGAAGTCTCTCCTGCTCCAGCATAGTGAACGGCGGAGGGCAGAAGGCTTCAAGAGTGACTGGATGCAAGTTCAAGAAAGGAACCTAGGCAGATAGTCAGGATGAGGATGCAAAATTGCCCCAGGAATGGTGAAGGCTAAGTCTAAGCAGGATGGCACAATGGACAGAGCCTGCAAGTCCCCAATTCTCTTTAGAGAAGTTATAGCCATTAGGAAAACCATTTTCAGAGTTAACAGCTTGTCAGAAACTGACTCTAACGGTTCAAAGGGGGTCTCAACCAGGCCCTCTAGGACTATTGCTAGGTCCCATGAAGGGATCCTGGTTCTAAACGGAGGCTTAAGCCACCAAGCTCGTCGAATGAAGTGAGAGAGCAGGACATGCTTTCCCAAAGGCACCCCATCAATCAGAGCGTGGCAAGCCGAAAGAGCGGCCACATAAACCCTGAGAGTGGCGGGGCATGTGCCTGTTGATAATTTTCCCT
This sequence comes from Hypophthalmichthys nobilis, assembly GCA_037950665.1. NCBI lineage: Eukaryota > Metazoa > Chordata > Actinopteri > Cypriniformes > Xenocyprididae > Hypophthalmichthys > Hypophthalmichthys nobilis. Next base: position 31,641,864 of record CM075478.1, read on the forward strand.
GCAGAAAATCCAGAACTGTAGCAATCTGGCAGTTAACCGGATCTGCATTGTGTCTAATACACCATCTTTCAAAGACACCACATTGTTGGCATAACTTTATCTAGTGGAGGGAGCCCTAGCATTTAAAATGGTCTCAATAACACCAGGTGAAAGCCCTGTGTCCCTCAGTTGGTTCCCCTGAGGGGCCAAACATGAAGGTTTCCACATCTCCGGCAGGGGATGAAATATTGTCCCCTGCACCTGAGACAGAAGGTCCCTCCTCTTCGGTATCACCAATGGCGAGCCGTCGAGGAGAGATATTATCTCCGAGAACCATATTCCGTTCAGCCAACGCGGCGCTATCAGTAAGAGGCAAGTCCCTTGTTGGCGAACTTTGGCTAGAACTCCTGGGAGCACAGAAACCGGAGGAATCACATCCATGGGTGACTCAGAAAGAAGTACAGTGGACATTGTGCTGCCTGTTGGGGTGAAGAGGTCCATTTCTGTCTCATAAAATCTTTACCGGATTTGTTTGACTACCTCGGGTGGAGTTTCTACCCCCCTGTCGGTATGCTCTGTCTGGACAGATATCTGGGGATATAAATTGCCCTGAGGGACAGGAACTTGTCCTGAGCCCAAAGCAGAATGTGCTGCACTAGCCTGTCTAGACTTCGCAAACGCAGTCTACCCTGGCGAGTCGTATTAGAGGCTACCGCAGTAATGTCCACCCGCACCAGGACATGGTAACCCCTTAACTGGTGGAGGAAGTACTTCAGGGCCAGAAATACAGCCATCAATTCGAGGCAATTGATATGCCATTCGAGATGATGACCTCACCATATCCCTTTGGACTGGACGGCCACCTAAGGCCACTCCCCAGCCCGTACGGGGAGCGTCTGTTGTTGGCATCTTGCAACATCAACGCATATAGAGTGGGACCCAAGGTGATGAACCGGGGTCTGAGCCACATAGAAAGGGAACGAAGCCGCAGCGCATAAGGACATCGCGATCCGGAGAGAGAGAGAGAGAGCAATAGGGATGGACCCGTCTCTCGCTCCTCAGCCAGATCGCCACGCGAGCCCCACAGTCACATTGTGGGTGCTACCCCTTTGAAATAAGCAAAGCGAACGCGAAGCACTTAAACTGTGAACATTCACAATGCTCGCACTGTTACAACGCAAGGGCAGCATGCTCTTCCCCAAACAAACAAAACAATACTGCTGTCTGTCTGATTCGGAGATGGAGCACAAACACGGAGACACACACCGTTTGCTTTGTTCAGCCATGACTTTCTCTCAAATATATAATATAATGTATGTGTGTTCACTTTTCACTTGTCAGACAGAGTTGAAAAAGGAACAAGGGGAGAGAAAGTTCTGCCTGTCAAATTTAACTCCTAACAAAGTGATGAAGGAAGGAAAGAGTTTGAGCAGAGCTGCTTCACACACACTTCACAGTATGGCCTCTGAAGACAAAAGACCTGCGGTTCATCTAATTATAGCCTCGCCTACGACGCATTCCAATGACGTCACGCAGGCTATAAATATAGGTCAATTTCATTGACGTTGTTTTACACATATTCACAGCTAGTCACGACTAAAGACGTTCCCCATAGCGCCAAGCACAGCTTTGAGTATAGCCTTTGAAAAGGAACAGTACTTGGACAGCGACTGATGACGTTGCACAAGTCCACAAGAACACAAGGGCTGCGTTCCACTCCAGTTTTAGACACGCACTCGCAAACTTCCCTAAGCACTTCCTCTCGGGGAATCCCTACCACCATTTTGAAGTGCGTTCCACTTCATGAAGTGGACGAGGGAAGTTTATAAGGACAGACCCTCGCTCCCTCGATTTTGACCAACAACCCACAACGCAACACAATTATGACGTCACCGCATATCACGTTTAATTTACCCCACCACAAACAACTCTATGATATATTGATTATTTTTTTAAACATTTAAAACACACATATATACATATAGAATGCTGCATTAAACAATTTTGTAAGGGGAAAAAATAAATAATAAATCAGCTCCATTGCGGATTCCAAGTGATCAAGGGCTTAGGACGTTCCAGTTCAGCCCATTGCAAAGGTTCCGTCAGTAGTGGGCACTCGTGCAACGTAAGCAATGACATACATCCGAGTCAACGAGACTGAGGGAAGTTAGCGAGAGAAGGGCATTTAAAAAACGAACTGGAACGCAGCCCAGTATACAGACAAGAACGCATATTGAGGAACGGCTAAAGTGTCAGTGCAATAGAGCAATAAATCAATCAAACAGGTGTGTATGATATATATTAGATGAATGCAGTGTAAATATAGTGAATATGAACAGAAAATGTCAAACACATTTTGAAGAGAATAGAAGTTAAACTTCAAACTAAATGAGTCATTAGGTCAAATGAAAAAGTTACTTAAAGTAGAGAAATGAAAAAAAAAAGCAATGAAAACAAATGCAGTTTTTTTCCACTTTATGGAGTTTTAGTGTTTTTGATAGAAGATGACAACCGACTAGTGAGGACACCTCTAGCGGCGAAAATGTACATATTGTGGCTTTAACCTGATATAAAATTAATGGAAGTCTATGCAATGTCCTCACTAATATAGTGAAACAATCGTGTGTGTGTGTGTGTGTTTGTGTGAAGGTAACTGCTGGTTTCTGGCATCGGTTGGAGCTCTTACATTTCAAAAACGAATTATGAAGCAGGTTATCCAGGATGATCAAAATTTCTCTGTGGATTATGCAGGAATATTTCACTTTAAGGTAAAGGTTGAAACCATTTTTGGCTGAACAATTCCTTTAAGAATTGAAGCTTTTATGTATGTTTATTAATAACTAATCTCTCATCTTTTGTTTTCAGTTCTGGAGATTTGGATCATGGGTGGATGTGGTTATCGATGACAAACTACCAACTATTGACGGCCGACTCGTCTTTGTTCAGTCTAAAACGCCAAATGAATTCTGGCCTGCTTTGTTAGAGAAAGCTTATGCTAAGTATGTTTGTTTAATAACAGACTGTTTTATATTGTACTATAATTTATTGCTTCATGGTTTGAGCAGTTCTTCACTCATAAATAATTTAAATAAACAATCTTCAATCTGATTTTCATATACTTTCTGCTTCAAATATTGTAATATGTCCATCAGATCTGGTTAGTTTGGTTCATGGATCAGATTTTTTAAATGCACAGAAATAAAAAATGGAAAAAAAAATACTTCTGGAAATGGTGTCTTGATCATTGTCTTTAACTGTTCCAGAGTGTGCGGCTCTTATGCGGATATGGATGCAGGAAGCATATCAGAAGCTATCATGGACTTCACCGGTGGACCACACATGACCATTAAACTGAGTGAAGCATCAGACAAGCTGTGGGACACCATGAGACGAGCCAGCCAATCAGAATCCCTGATGGGATGTGGCACTGCTGGAGGGGTAAAGATTGAGCCTTTAATATTATCCTAGTTATAAAGCAGTTAAAAATACAAAAAAAAAAAAAAAAATGCATTATTATTATTATTATCATGCTCGCTGCAAGTAAACAATTATTCAGTGTAGTCTGGGAAATATTTATGCGACTTAAAATAGTTTCATTCATATTTTCTGAGGGATGAGGGCAACTTATACTCTTGTAACTTCTACTCTTGACCTCTAAGTGTCGCTATAGCCTTAGATTTTCAAAAGACAGAAGCTGAATGTGTCTCCTTAAAAATACTATCAACAATATCAAAGTCAACAGAATTGATGTTTGATAATCACAGAAGCAAATTAAGTAACCAGTTATTATATTTGTTTAAAAATATAAATATGCTTGAATGTAATAACCAGAAATGCCATAGCTTTTGATATCCTGCATTAAGAACAGACCAGCGACCCACCTGCAACAAAAAAAATAGTCATGATCACATGAAGTCCTAAAATCACTTTGTTCCTTTTAGCAACCAGGTCTGCTGCAAAATAATGTGTTACCCAATGGCCTTGTGGAAATGCATGCGTACACAGTCACAGGAGTAGCAGAGGTGAGAACTTCTTATATAAGACATCAGACTAATTCAAATGTGGTTTACAGTTTTACATTAATTTTGCATTTAGCAGACGCTTTTATCCAAAGCGACTTACAAAAGAGGAGCAAAAGCAATTCCTCAAAAAGCAAACATTATTCATAACATACTGTACCATGCCAGATTTATTAGACAACAAGTTTTGAAGCGTTTAGTATCAGTAAGTTGACAAGAACAGTACTAGCTTTTTCCTATGATCTTATGAGATGTTCACTCACAGGTTGTATGTAGAGGTCGTCCAGTGAAGCTGGTGAGGATATTTAACCCTTGGGGTCAAGGAGAGTGGAACAAGGACTGGAGCGACAGGTGACCCACATTTCTATATAATTCCTCTATATCTCTACATCAATTAGGCATCTGATATCTTGTTAATCTGGTCTCTTTAGATCCCCTTTGTGGGAACTTGTACGTCCTGAGGACCAAAAATACAAAGTTGTGCTCGACAATGGAGAATTCTGGTGAGCAGAACTATGTACAGTATACAAAGGGCCAAATGTTTGTCTTTTAGAGTTGTTTTAGATCAGTGTTTTTATCTCTTAATTTTATTTAGTATATTCCACAACCACAGTTCCATATCACTATTTTATAGCCAGTTTTTTGTCTCTGCAGGATGTCAATGGAGGATTTCTGCAAGAATTATTCAGATTTGGATATCTGTTGCTCAGACGTGAACGTTCTTGCTGGATCTCATTCTTCATCCTGGAAAATTGAAGTGCACAAAGGCCAGTGGGTGATTGGAACAACAGCTGGCGGTTGTCCAAATGACCTAGGTAAACTAACTCATATTATTCTTACCACAACTATTTATTATGACTATGACTACTACTATCTTGTTAAGCATAATGATGCAAATCATGTCAGAATGTAGGGCCAATGTAGGACCAGGACTGAGAATTATTTTGTGTACGGCTTTGTTGAAATGTTGGTTTTGATTGGTTGACAACAGTGCTTGAAGTAAAAAAAAATGCTTTATTTTGAGACAGACATCACTGGAAGTAATGATAAATACAAAGTTCTGTCATGAAATTCTAGATGGTGCAGGTCATTAACTTGAAATCTGCTTGCAATCACATCGTTCTTTATAGGGCACAGCTGATTGGTTCCTGCTATATCAGTAGCCAATGAGCTTGCATGGTCAAACTCCAAATACTTGGTCAGTGTTTGCTGTAGCAGTTGCAGCACGCTTTCAGAAACCCTCCACCTTCCCCAGCTCCACCTGTATAGATTCATGTAATTCATGTATGCTATATTGTACGGCAGCAGCATGTCTTACTTGCTCACAGCAGAGTGTCGTGTATGTATTGGCAGTTCTGTCATGTAGCAAGTCCTGTACTTGCTCTGCAGCAGCAGCAATAACCAATAGCAGCAACAAAATCAGCAGCAGCAGCAATAACAGCAGCAGCAACAATAACCAACAACAGCAATAACCAATAGCAGCAACAATAGCAGCAGCAGCAATAACAGCAACAATAACCAACAGCAGCAATAACCAATAGCAGCAACAAAATCAGCAGCAGCAGCAATAACACCAGCAGTAATAACAGTACCAGCAACAATAACCAACAGCAGCAATAACCAATAGCAGCAGCAAAAAACAAACAGCAGCAGCAATAACAATAGCAGCAGCAATAAACAAAAAACAGCAGCAATAACAATAGCAGCAGCAATAAACAAAAAACAGCAGCAATAACCAACAGCAGCAGCAATAACCAATAACAGCAGCAATAACCAATAGCAGCAGCCATAACCAATAGCAGCAGCAATAGCCAACAGCAGCAGCAATAACCAACAGCAGTAGCAATAACCAATAGCAGCAATAACCAACAGCAGCAAAAAATAGAGAGATAACCAATAGCAGCAGCAATAACCAACAGCAGCAGCAATAACAGCAGAAGCAGCAGCAATAAGCAACAGAGGCAGCAATAACCAATAGCAGTAGCAATAACCAATAACAGCAGCAATAACCAACAGCAGCAATAACAGCAGCAGCAATAACCAACAGCAGCAGCAATAACCAATAACAGCAGCAATAAACAAACAACAGCAGCAATAACAGCAGCAGCAGCAATAGCAGTAGCAATAACCAACAGCAGCAGCAATAACAGCAACAGCAGCAGTAATAACAGCAATAACCAACAGCTGCAATAACCAATAGCAGCAGCAATAACAGCAGCAATAACCAACAGCTGCAATAACCAATAGCAGCAGCGGCAATAACAGCAGCAATAACCAGCAGCAATAACAGCAGCAATAACCAGCAGCAATAACCAATAGCAGCAGCGGCAATAACAGCAGCAATAACAGCAGCAATAACCAGCAGCAATAACCAATAGCAGCAGCGGCAATAACAGCAGCAATAAACAAACAGCAGCAGCAATAACAGCAGCAGCATAGCAGATCTATTCCGCCAAGATTAACCATATCAACATTGTCATATCCATTACCATGTCATGACAGAACTTTAGTTCAGAGAGTGAGTCAGATTCAAGAATCAGCAAGAATCATTCCTGGTGTTGTGCTGAAGTCTGACCCCTGCCAGATTATTACCCTCCTGAGACCCCGAGGTTTAGGACTAGTTGTGGGGATGGGGTAACCAGGTAGTGGCCTCAACGAGGGTGTAATAATTTGGCAGGGAGTTAAAATTCAGCACAACACCAGTACTGAACAGCAGATTGCCTAGGCGAATGAACGCAAAGTTTATTGGTGGAAAGCAAAAGCTTTGGTGATGGAAAAAATAAGAGATGGCAGGGAAATGCTTTTGTATTCACTTGCAAACTTTTTCACAATTTTTTCTTGCGAGAACGCAAAAGTTTTGCACGTGAGCGGCAAAGCATTGAAATGCATTTTTTTCCTCTCGTGTAACTGTCTCCATACACTCTATAGCCCCAAGCAGATATAATATAGTGTGGGTAGGTTAACTGGAGAGGTACGTCAGATTTGGTTGACAGATATTCCAGGATCTTTTTTCAAGTAGATACTTGTTGCATGTCACGTGTTAAGCAAGATATTGATTATTGGTTACATGATTAATGGCAGCTTGACAGTATTACAGAAACTTCTTTACTTAAGATTTGAGAAAAAAAAAATTATATTTCCTTAGTGAAGTTAAACCGATAGCATTGGAGTCTGAGTTAGGATGCTTCTTTAATAGGCCTATATATTACCACACTCTTTTGCATTCGTAGAGAGATTCTCAAAAAATCCCCAGTTTCGTGTGACTCTTAAGGAGACTGTTGAAGACCCCAGAGATGAAAGCTCTCCAAATCTCCTCGTGTCTCTCATTCAGAAATCTCACAAGAGAAACAGGCACTTGGCAACCAATTTTCATATTGGCTTTAACATTTATGAGGTTTGTAAAAAAAGAAAAAAAAAGAAAAAAGCATTTTGAAAACTTGTAATGTGTATTTTAAGTTTGCAAAAGACCTTCTTCACTTGAATACGATATTGAGTATTTAAACATTTATGTTTGTTTTCTGTAACCTTTTGCAGGTGCCAGCTCATGTACGTATTGACCATGTTCCTGATACATTTAGTTGAATTTGGGGTTTTGCAGAGATAAAATAATCAATATTTTTTCCTTATTCTCCAGTTAAAGGACCAAAGGGAAAAATTCCCTGCCTCTTTCTTCAGAAACACCCGTCTCGTTGGAAAAAATGAATCCTTCATCAATGCTCGGGAAATCATGGAGTTTTTCAGATTCAAAGCAGGCGACTACCTCATCGTTCCTTCAACTTTCCAGCCAAATGAAGCTTCGTCCTTCCTTCTGACAGTCTATTCAAAGACAGAAGCCGTCATTGAGTAAGCTTTCACATTACTAACATTAGATCTGAAGTGATGGGCTGATTGAGATGAAGCTCAAACAAACATGTTTATGATACCTCTGCATATTAAGCTACAGAGATTTTGATTTTGTGTCTTCAGAGACTCTTCTGGATATGGCATAACAAGAACAAAGGTATATCACAGCTTGGGCTGTTTTTTTTTTTTTTTACATGTTGCACATATATGAGTTCTGAAAGTATATTTATTTTCAAATTTTCTCAATTTCTCTCAGATGATTCCCAGGGATAATGATGATTCCTTCCAGCTCTTTCTACAATATGCAGATAAGGTACAACAGTTCTGGATTATGAGGGAATGTGAATGATTATGATCAGATATTTACTGAAAATGCAACTGAAAGTAACAAAAAGACCCCAGCTATTTAAATTGAACAGGACGTTTTTGATCTGTTATCTGATAATTGTCTGTTTCTGTAAGTACGGTGAAGTGGACGCTGAGCAGCTTCAGAGACTTCTGAATGAGAATCTTTATGCAGGTGATGTTTCATCCTTCCAGAGAAAAGTCACAATCAGCTTATAATTTAAAGCACATATTCCTGTTTTGCTTCTACTTATCTGTGATTCTGCGTATGTTTTTTGTCTGATCTCTCAGGACATTCACAGAAAACGAAAGGATTCAGCTTGGATTTGTGTAAGAGCATGGTGGCGCTGATGGATGTATCCTCTACTATGAAGGATCAGAGGGAGAAAAGGCTTTCAGACACTTGTGCTTGTCGTTTACCATTTGTAAATTCTGGAACAAAAATCTAATTTATCACCTTTTTACAAGTTGTTTTATGATGCTCTTTAACACAACAGTACAGCTCAGTGTCACTGGAAAGCTCAGTGAATTTGAATGCCTCCGTTTGTGGAAAAGAGCCGTTTTTCTAAAGGTAAAGAACCATTGGAAATGCAACACATATTTGCTAATAGTGACTCAGTATGCAGTAGTCTATATTTTTTCTACATTACACATTACATAAGGTTGCATTTGCTTTTGTGGTCTGTTTCTCAGGATATTTTCTATGGTATGGATGTGTCACGCACTGGAAGTCTGTCTCTGAATGAACTCAGAAATGCACTTAAAATTGCAGGTAACTTTATTAAAAGAGTCATAAATGTTACAACAACATTAATCACCTAATGTACAAACCAATAGAATGAATCTGCTCATGTTTTTGATTTCTCAAGGGTTTATATTGAGTGACAGTATGCTGAATCTTATGGCTCTCCGATATGGTGACTCCAACGGTGAAATTACACTAGAAAACTTTGTTGTTCTTGTCCTGCGCATGGACTGCATGGCCAGTGAGTCTGAAACTTTAGCCTATTATGTTCTAGACAGCCAGTACAGATCTCATTTATTGTGTACAATATAAATCCTAAAAATAGCACTTGAGATATCACATCTTAGATAAGTTAGAATTTAACTTCATAAATGATTTGTGATGCATGTTTCATAAAGATAAAATAATGACAGCATAACATCCACACCTAACCTCTGTAGTGCATGATATTCTTCTCTGAATGACTGAGATTAATCGCTGTCACTCACTGTATGTAAATTCATAATATTATTATCACCAGAAACATTCAAGAGACTCGCTGCTGGGGGGCCAAACATGATGCTGGGAGAAAATGAAGTAATGTTTTTATACAAATATTTCATTCATCAGAATTCATAGTAAGATTAATAAAAATCATAATGCATAACCCTGTTCTTGTAGTGGATGCATCTCACCATGTACTCATGAGACAGATGAGACAGAACATGGATCCTCGACAGACTTCTGAGACCCTGCAACTTTATTTTCATACTTGGTACATTTTGCATAATGGAGGCTTGTTAACTATTGTGCATTTGGTGATTGATTGGATTGTGCATTTTATATACAGAATTAATTGTGTGGAGAGTTGAAATTGTTTAAATTTTTCAGTCAGATGACACTAATCTAGTTTTTGCTTCAATAGCACCTTTGCAAAGATGAACAAACCTTGCACTGTTTGCAAACCTGAAGATCTGAATCCTAAATAGTTTTTACAACCAATAAATCATGCCTCACAATTCACTGTTTTGTCGTACTTGTGGGCCATTCCACCGAATGGGTAACATTTGCTTGTTGAAACTCTTCAAAATTAAACTTTATTTTTTTATATTTTTTTCAACACTGAATCTAATACTACACATATTTAACTATTCAAGATGTGTATTGGTCAATCTCAGGCGACTTTATTTTTTTTACAAGGTTTCAAAGCAGAAGATGGATGCATGTTTTCTCAGTCCTGTTACCAAAACTCATGTGCCATTTAAAAAGCATGTTTAAGAGCATGTCAAATAATTCCTTTTGTATTCACCTCAAGAAAGTGTTTATTTTAAAGAAATGGTTGGTTATTTCTTCAAATAATTTGTGACAAAAAAAAAACAACACTTCACATTAAGGCAAGGTGTATTTTAATAAAAACCACAAAACTATTTTTTTTTTTTTCATTTAAAAGAAGACAGAAGCCTCAAGTATATCATTTTTTTAATTAAATTTATTTAACAATTGTATAAATGATGGGCCAAACAAAACTGATAAAAACAGTGGTTTAACTTTATTTTTTAGAAAAATCTATAAATTTAGTAACAGGAATGAGCACTTTGTAACAGGAATAAACAGGAATGAGTGTCCATATGTGTGTGCATGTGTGTGAGAAAGAGTGTGTACATGGCCGTGTGTGCATGTGAGTGAGATTTCTGTGTTGAAGGGATGTGCTGTGTGCTAGTAGTACATCACAGTGAAGGAGGTGGAAAGAAAGAGAAGGAGAGAGAGAGAAGAAGAGAGGGAGAGAGAGGAAAGGAAAGACAAAAAGGGGGGGAAGAAAGGGTTGCGAGTGTGTTTCACTCCTTCTCTTGCAGCATGCCATGAATTGGTGTTTCTGGCTACTGCATAGTATAGGTTCTCTCCATCTTCTACAAAAGATAAGAAAGACAAATACAAAAAGATTAAGTCACATTGTGGTGGACTGGCTCCCTGTAAGTATGGCATTCACACTGTAAAACTAATCCTTAAAGTCTACAATTTAAGTAATTTCAATTGTAAAACTCATGATACAGGTGAATAGCATTATATCAACTTTCACTTTATATATTCACTTTACTAAATCAACAACACAGAGGACTCTACTCACTCCTGTTACTCTTATCTCACTCCTGTTATTTTTCATATGAGTAACAGGACTGAAAGTAACAGGATTGAGTTTTTAAGCAAAAAATTATCAAATACATGACAAATTGCCACATGGAGTACATGCTAATAGCATGAGGACTCTGAGCAAATACTAGTGACTTACCTAAAGTTTTTTTTTTTTTTTTTTTTTTAAATAAATAACATTAAGAAATAATTTAGGTAACAGGACAGTACGTTGAGATTGACCTTCTCAGTCATAGTTACAATTTCATCAAATATACAGAAATTAAAATGAGAGGATTTACCTTTGGTCTTCTCATGGCCTGCATAAGATCCAGATGATGCAACTTCCTGCTGAAAATGTGTCTTGAATGTTCCAAGTTTTTTAAAAGGGGAAGTGTGTGAGGGTAACAGGACTGAGTGAAAACCTGGGGACACGTCTAAAATGTGTATTTTATATGATATATTATGGATTTCTCATGAAATTTATTTTTGTTTAGCATAGCAAATAACATTTCTGAAAGATTTTAATGATTATATTTCATGATAAAGTTTAGGTTTAGGTAGCGGGGACATGTAACAAATGCTATTTTTTTAGTGTTCCAAGCAGTTTTTAATAATGTTTTAAATTATATATTTCAAATTTGCAGTTAGAGTCATGTTCAGGACATTTTGCTTAATAATAAAATGTATTTTAGAGTTAATTTTCACGTATATTTATACATACAATGTCCTGGGGACAGAAATATTACCCATTCGGTGGAATGGCTCTTGTATGTTTGTGCTACTTTACAATTACATTAATCAATGAAATTTGGACTCCAGTTAATGAATCCTACTATGGTAAAGTCTTGGTTTTATGGATGCTAATTACATACCATGAAAATCACTAGGCCTTGCTGATTTGCTGAGCGTCAGATGTTGGTAAGCGCGCGCTAGATTGCTGGCCCTTGGCCTAAGCTTGGCCACCCCGCTCACAACTGCTGTTTCTGTCTTCTTTTTAGTTGACAAGAATTGCGTATATTTAAACGCAGAACCGTCTCTTTAAAACCACAAAAAAAAAAAAAGACTTTTCAGACGCGCACTCCAACTTCGCCTCAGCGCCAGGCGCAAGTCAAACGCGCGCGGAAATGATACAGGTGCCGAATGAGCTTCAGCAGAACAGTGAACGGCGAACATTATATATAGCTTACGTAAATGTTTCACAACTGGTGGGTTGCAAGACCGCGCACTTTTCAATCACGCGCAAATACGACGCGCTGTAGGCTAAATTACTATTACTCACTATAAATAAAGCGCAAAAGAAACTACGAGCATGCAACGTCGTAGTTCTGTCGTCTATTAAGTCATGAAATAACCAAAAAGGCGATTAAAGCTGCGTTAAAATTTGTATACAGTTGTGCTCAAAATTATTCATACCCTTGGTAAATATGACCAAAGAAGGCTGTGAAAATAAATCTGCATTGTTAATCATTTTGATCTTTTATTTTAAAATCTACAAAAATCCAACCTTTCATTAGAGAATAATAATTTTAAATGGGGGGAAAATCTCATTATGAAATAAATGTTTTTCTCTAATACACATTGCTCACAATTAATCATACCCTTTTATTCAATACTTTTTGCAACCTCCTTTTCCCAAGAGAACAGCTCTGAGTCTTCTCCTATAATGCCTGATGAGTTTGGAGAACACCTGACAAGAGATCAGAGACCATTCCTTCATGCAGAATCTCTCCAGATCCTTCAGATTCCCAGCTCCATGTTGGTGCTTCTTCTCTTCAGTTCACTCCACTCGTTTTCTTTAGGGTTCAGGTCAGGGGACTGGGACGGCCATGGCAGAAGCTTGGTTTTGTGCTCAGTGACCCATTTTTGTGTTGATTTTGATGTTTGTTTTGGATCATTGTCCTGATGGAAGATTCAACCACAGCCCATTATATGACTTCTAACAGGGACAGTCAGGTTTTGATTTTTTATCTGTTAGTATTTAATAGAATCCATTATTCCATATATCTGATCAAGATGTCCAGGACCTCCAGCAGAAAAATAGGCCCACAACATTAAAGATACAGCAGTATATTTCATTGTACACATGGGGTACTTTTTACCCGTGTGCACCAAACCCATCTTAAGTGTTTGCTGCCAAAAAGCTCTTTTTTTTTTGTTTCATCTGACCATAGAATATTTGAAAAGTAACTGACACTACTGGAACTTCAAACTACTGGATGGGTTCAATGGTCAGATGAAACAAAAAATTAGCTTTTTTAGCAGTAAACACTTAAGATGGGTTTGGTGCACACGGGTAAAAAGTACCCCATGTGTACAATGAAATATACTGCTGTATCTTTAATGTTGTGGGCCTATTTTTCTGCTGGAGGTCCTGGACATCTTGATCAGATATATGGAATAATGGATTCTATCAAATACCAACAGATAAAAAAAATCAAAACCTGACTGTCCCTGTTAGAAGTCATATAATGGGCTGTGGGTGGATCTTCCATCAGGACAATGATCCAAAACAAACATCAAAATCAACACAAAAATGGGTCACTGAGCACAAAACCAAGCTTCTCCAGTCCCCTGACCTGAACCCTAAAGAAAATGAGTGGAGTGAACTGAAGAGAAGAAGCACCAACATGGAGCTGGGAATCTGAAGGATCTGAAGAGATTCTGCATGAAGGAATGGTCTCTGATCTCTTGTCAGGTGTTCTCCAAACTCATCAGGCATTATAGGAGAAGACTCAGAGCTGTTCTCTTGGGAAAAGGAGGTTGCAAAAAGTATTGAATAAAAGGGTATGATTATTTGTGAGCAATGTGTATTAGAGAAAAACATTTCTCTCATAATGAGATTTTCCCCCCATTTAAAATTATTATTCTCCAATGAAAGGTTGGATTTTTGTAGATTTTTAAAATAAAAGATCAAAATGATTAACGATGCAGATTTATTTTCACAGCCTTCTTTGGTCATATTTACCAAGGGTATGAATAATTTTGAGCACAACTATATATATGCATTTGTACTAGAAGTAATTTTGTAATTTTGCATTAATTTATAAAGTACAAACAAAAATGTATCACATTTAAATGCATAAAATAATTAATTTTACATTCTGGCATTTATGTGTTGACGTCCGCTTTCGCATCAGCAAATGGGAATTCAAAAGAGAACACTTTTTTTTCTTCTTTGTACTGAGTATAATTTAGGTATGATAGAACTGTTGCAATACTATAGAAAGTTAAACATTTAGTGTTTACTTTTTTGGTTAGTTTTTGAAACAGACAAACTCAGAATTGTTGAAGTTCATTGATTATACATAAAATTCAATAAAGGTTGAATAATCTTTGAACTACAGTATGTAGTTATCTGCATGTCTCATCCATGGAGATGCAACAATGGAGAACAAGCTATTGGGGGTTTTGAGAACCAGAACTGACTGAACAAGTTGAAATGTAGCTATAGTGTGAGCCCCTATATTAACATGTCTGCAAGTGAGGGATGATTTAAAAAAAAAAGGTCAAATTCACTCAGCATTCCATGATCTAATTCACTCGATTACAATTAAGTACAAATTAACTGTATTCAGTTGTGTTGTAGGCACAGTCCAGTACATTATAGTCAGACTCATTTTTATGTTGAAATAATGAAGATTTCTGTGCCACCCCAGACTGGTTGCTGGCCCCTGCCTGGCCACCCCCATGAAAAAATCCTGGCTCCGCCACTGCTGCTGGCCAATGAACGAATCCGACTACGACGAAGGCTTGACTTATTAATATTAATTAGGAAACGTAACCGTTCTCTCAACAAATCATACCAAAGAAAGTAAGTACTTTTCAAGTAATATTCATTAGCTCGACCTTCGCCGTAGTGGAATAAGTCAATTTCATTCACAAGTTATCTTCAAGGGGATAAACAAGTAGTTGGCAGTGGCACACGAGGCCAAAAAGGTGGGAAACTATTCAACTATTCAGTAAGACTAATGTTTCAGATTCACTATATTCAAATATAGTGAATCTGTTTACTGTAACGACACATTTCCACGCGCCAAGATTCATTTGGAACTAGCCACATGAACTAAGTTAGTAGAAACACTGACTGTATTACTGTATTGTGTAGCCTCTATCATTATTAAATATATATTTTTTTAGAAATATGCTTATGAAGACGTTTTCTGAACTGATCCGAGCAGAAGTCAAATTGAGTAAATTCAAACCGATTCAAACTTTAAAACTTTAAAAAGCCATTTTCATTTACCATGGTATTTATATGAAACTCCAAGGTACTTAAAAGAATACCATGGTACAAAAGCATGGTTATACTATGGTCCTTTTAGTAGTGTTTCTTGGTGGTGATAGTTCATGAATGACTCATCTGAGCAGAATTTAAACCTTCAAGCCCAAACACTCATATGAAATAATAAGCCTACATCATAAATGTGTTGTCATATTTTCTCTTGCTGAGTCAATCTCATAAATTTCATGTCCAGGGTTGTAATTCTAGTAATAAACCCTGAAGTTTTACTTTTGCTTTTAAGAGTGTTGATGTATAAAATGCCTAACAAGTTAAATATACAGCGGTTTATAGTTATGACAATGTAGTGTGGGGAATATTTGTAATTTACATGTAAATAGTGTCTTGGGCTTAAATATGAATTGGAGTTGTTCTTCAACTTGTGATATTCTCCCATAATTCTTGAGTTGTTTCATTATGGATGCAGTGTTTTTGAAAGCAAATGCAGGTAAATGAACCTTTGGATTCGTTCACTTCCTTCATCCTGACCTTCATCCTGAATGATATCTGGGTTTTGTTTTGACAGTAGCAGGCTCACCCTCGTCTCTGTGTATGTACTCAGGGTGGGACATGCTTGATAACAAAAGCATTAGACTTTACTGTGTCATTGTCAATCAATAGTTTACAAGGGCATTTGAGATCACTATGACAGAACCATCTATACTGTCCAAACAGAAATTTCAATACCTCTAGCTTTGCTTTTCTCCAATCTTTCCTTGTAGAGTCATCCAAAACCAGTTATTCTTGCTGTTTAATTTTTCTCTGAATTAAACAGGAAAAGAGCCACACATGAACTTGGCAAACACATCTACTGTTCAAACAGAAGCTCTGTGTGTGGAGCCATCTGAAACAACTGGTTGTTATGTATTACTATTTAGGTTTTTTTCTGCATTTAGAGAACATGAAAATAAGTCATGTTTATACAGTAGAATATGTGACATTCTTCACTGCCATCTAGAGGCGTATTCTCATAACCGCACACTGGACAATAACCTGCAAACTGTCTTTTCACTTTATTCCTTCAGGAAGTGAAATCATTTGGTGTGAAATCAATGACGAACATTAGTAAATATTATCAATTAAGTATTATAATGAATTCTGGGATGTTCTGTGGTGTTAGTTGGTTTGTTTCTCTAAAACATTGATCCTGATCAAAGTAAGACCTAAGTGTAGGCCTATAGACGAAGTTATCAAATCAAATGATTTAGCAAATTGAGGAAACGAAATAGTAAATCGTGCGCACGATTTAGCAAATCGAGGGAATGAATTAGTAAATCATGGGATTTACTTTTTTTTCCTTTCATGTCATATGTGGGGCTCTGTATTTTTTGTATTTGGACTGGTTCTTCTTTTCTGGCAAGTCACATTCACACACAGTGTTTACTCATTTATGTGTATCCACAAGCAGTTTATTCAGTGAGTTTATGTCCATTTAACGTAACAATGTTCATGTTTAATGAGTGCTACATGAAGGCAGCAGTTTAGTTTTTCATGATATGATGGAATACATTATCTATAGGCAGTATAAAAGTGATAGGATGCAATACTGATAAATGCTTTTGCAACCTTTAGACACAACAGATAACAGATCAGAGATATACAGGCTGTATATGGATTGACTGCATGAAAGAGATTAAAAAAATGTCTTTGGAAAGCTCTAGGCCATTTTTGAGGATCAATACTTTGTTGTTGATGAATGGAGCTTTCATGAAGCTGCACCTTTTAATATTATACACAGTATTGATTATCAAATGGCTGTTAACCGATAAATAACTGCAGAGCTGCATAAAGAAATGTATTTTCCCTCTCTTATACTGTATGTTTACTTGATCTGTTGCATTTGCTCTGATCCACTGCAATTTCCGGCCAAGAGCAGTTGCCAGCTATTAAACCCCTAAAACATTCACTAATAGTCAAGCCTGTTCATGTCAGCCTTCACTAAATAATTCAGTCCTTGTTGGATAGTTTGTACACTACATACAAGCGATGTAAAGAAAAGCTTCAACAGTCATACATTCCATTGTAAATTGTATATAAGTTTTAAAGGCATAACATACCAGAGGTTAATAGTTGCATAGCCTGAAATGTGTCTCATGGTTTCCTAAGTGGTTTGAGATACGCAGTGTTGCGAACATCGCCATAAAAGTTCATAACCGTACTTGTTCTGCCTGATGCAGTTAAATCACAATAAAAGTACAAATAACCCATGACATTTTTCTTGTATACATAAGGAGTGTTCATATACCAATGTAAACCATACATTTCATGGTCCAATGGGATCCACTATGTGAGAGAAACAAAGTAACATTCTTTTACAGATGATTTGACTGATGTAACTTCAAGTGCAACATTTAAGAAGGTCCATAAAGGTGAAAAGTTGGTCGTACTTGTAGAAAAAGGACCAGGTTTTTGCTCTGTAGATGTGGCAATTGTTCTTTAGCATTCAAGAACATACAAACAAAAACAGCCCGTTTTTCCTCTCCTAGATAGCAAGTTGATTAAAATTATTACTTGTACCAAGAACTCCAATGCTTTGTTTTCCTTATTGCTATAAATGTGTAATATTGGAGTTGTATAGGAATTGCTCCGTCCGTTGTTGTAAGCATACAGTGTTGTGGGCCAATAAATATTCCAATAAATGATTCCTGAGTAACAGGACATGTCGAATATTGAGGATTGTTCAAAAGGCTCTCAAGTCTCACGTTTTGATGTTCTTCCACTTCTTTCAGTGGTCAGGTAGGTAAAGAGGTCCATCATAATGACGTTTCCACGCATGAGCCATTCCTATGGAAGGAGCGGTGATTGGGGCAACTCTCACTACAGTGGACGATAAGCACCGGGAAGTACAGCGCATCCTGGTAGGGTGGTGGGTCTTCCTCATCAGCGTTGATCCGTCCGGACAGGCATCGCGTGTTCTCGCTGGGGCTCTCAGGTTCATCAAGACTGCCGCTCCCACTTCTCCAGAAGCAGCTTCGGCGAGAACCGTACAGTCTTCCCAAGGAGAAGCGACTCCCGCTGAAGGGGATACGAGGACTGCCGTTGCAGATGCTAAGGGCGCTGCGGGAAAATACGGAGGAGCTGCTGATGGCGCGGTGGCAGCGTTCACAGTTCTGCCTGACGCCTCCTGAGCGTTGTGCCAGGTCCATCAGACCCGCCTCGGAGTAACTGGGCACCAGCTGCTGGTTGGAGCGAATGTGCCACTCCAGTTCGGTGCTGTCGATGGTGTTGACTCTCGGGATGCGTCTACAGTAAGGTCTCTCGTCGCAGGGCGTCACAGGTATGTAGTCTGCACCAAAGAGCTTTTCCACACGGTAATGGACGTAAGCCGTGCGGTACTCCGTCAGCACCCGTAACGGCCAGGATAAGGTAAGAAAGGCCGCTGTCCAGAAGACATAGTTGGAAACGTACCAGGGATGGTGGTCTGGGTTGGAGAAGGCAATCATGTACTCTTTGAAGTCTACGTTTTTCAGGTGCATCCCCTCCCGGGCCTCCATGTAATCATCCAGTCCTTCATTGTCAGTGAAGAACCTTGCCCGTTGGGTCAAATAGGAGTTTTCAGACTCCACGTTGGCGAAGCTAAAGCACTTAGTGAACCTCAGTTTGGTGATGGCTGACTTTTCCAAACCAACTAGCTGCTTGGAGACGTCCTTGACTCCACAGTGGCCGTAGTCGAACTCTGCCTCGGCTACATGGGTGTTCACCCTCTCGTGATACACCTGCGTGGTGGTGTAAGCATCTCCGTTGCGGTACCGCGTGACTTGTCGCGTCCGCCGCACATAGTGATAGCTGATGGCCTTCCACCAGATGCAAGGCTTGGCCTGCTGCATCCTCTGGACCCTTTCGTAAATTCCCTCCACGTGCACCTTGTACTGAAGCTCATTTCTGGCATGGCAGTGCCAGCACTCCACCAGGTAAACAACATAAAGCATGATGAGGAAGGCCAGTGGGATGTAGATGTAGCCGTCTGAGCAGGGACTGTCATGATACATCATGGACTTCCCTTTGTAGGCACTGTCAAAGGTCAACCGAGTGACCTTGGTGACGTGGCACCACACCATGGCTCCCATGCAGCCGTACATGAGCATGGACAGCAGCAGGCATTTCCAGAACACCTCTCTGCACATGGACTTGCTCAGTGACTGTTTCATGGGCCTCTGCTGCTCGTCAACCACAAAAGAGAACAATGGAGATGAGTTAAAAAGGCCATGGAAAAAACAGTGAGTACAGTGAATTATGCAAATGACATGCCATGCATGTTGTTGCTGTTTGAAAGCAAGATGTGAGTATATGTGCTAATGTATTCCTTTACTGGTTAATATTAATGCGAAATCACATTATTATCTTACCAAGAGAAGCACTAACAAATTCATACTTTTCTAACGGCTAGTAGTTCTTGAGCAATATGTTTGTTTAAAGGATTAGTTCACTAAAGAATTAAAATTTTACTGATAATTTACTCACCCACATGTCATCCAAAATGTTAATGTCTTTCTTTCTTCAGTCTAAAAGAAATGAAGGTTTTTGAGGAAAACATTCCAGGATTTTTCTCCATATAGTGGACTTTAACAGTTATCAACAGGTTGAAGGTCCAAATGTCAGTTTCAGTGCAGCTTCAAAGAGCTCTACATGATCCCAGATATGATATATATAATAATATCATATAAGAGTCTTATCTAGTGAAACGATCAGTCCTCTTCTTAAAAAAAAAAAATGATATACTTTTTAACCACAAATGAAACTGACATTTGGACCTTCAACCCATTGGTAGCCATTGAAGCCCACTATATGGAGAAAAATCCTGGAATGTTTTCCTCAAAAACCTTCATTTCCTTTCGACTGAAGAAAGAAAGACATGAACATCTTGGATGACATGGGGGTGAGTAAATTATCAGGAAATTTAAATTCTGAAGTGAACTAATCCTTTAATTATAAAGAGATGGCAGAGATAACATTGACATCATAGCAAATGCATGTAATGTGATGCATTTCAGATGATCAAACATTGAAGATAGCATGTAATGGTCTAAAGCATTTTTATGCACATTCACTTTTTTGGGTGCATTTTGTGTGTGTGTGTGTGTGTGTGTGTTTCTGTACTTTTTGTCATCCAAGTACATTTTATATCTCTTTGGTATCTCATTGGATGTTTTTTTATTTTTTTATTAAACAAACAATTATTTTAAACAATAATTCCTGTAATATTTACTAAAATAATACAAAAATCCCTAAAAGAAATTAAAAATCATTTGAATCTTGGACAGTTGGCCTCCATATTTTATCAATCAATTAAATTAGTTTGGTGAAATTAAATGAACACTTATGGAGATTTTGAACTTGATGTAACCTTGCTGAAAAAAGCCCAAGCTGATTTGCTGATTTCCCAGCCTGGTGTTAGCTGTTAGTTTGTTTGTTTGTTTGTTTTTTGCACACTTTTCATCTGTTCAGGCTGGAAGACCATCTCACCAACCAGCAAACCATTTTAGGCTGGTTTAGTCTGCACCACTACGGTAATCCACCAAGTGAGCATGGCCAAATATTGGCTTTTATCTATCAATGGTTGAATATGTGATCAATAAACACAGTATTGTTTGTCTGACATGACTGTAGGTGTCAAACTGGGGGCCATTTGTTATATAATATCATGCATTAGTGGATTTTACCTCTATTGCTTAAAATAACAAAAACTGTTCGGCTGTTTGTTGTTTGATAAAGCCAATCTCTGCTCATGCATTCTCACTGCAGTGATGTCTACACACACTTGCATGCTTCCTTCCATGTTGTGCACATCGAT
Organism: Hypophthalmichthys nobilis; assembly: GCA_037950665.1. Taxonomy (NCBI): domain Eukaryota; kingdom Metazoa; phylum Chordata; class Actinopteri; order Cypriniformes; family Xenocyprididae; genus Hypophthalmichthys; species Hypophthalmichthys nobilis. The sequence continues at coordinate 31,662,974 of CM075478.1, forward strand.
GCTCGTGTTTACAAAGGGGGATCTTTAGTTTTTGTTTGAGTTATCACGCGCTATTCACGCATCGTCATGACTGCAAAATGAAAACAGCGTCAGTAATCGTGTACCTCCTCTCTAGTTCCTTCCGTGTCGTCCTCGAACACGGTGGTGGTGGTGCTGCTCTCACTGGCTGTCGCAGCGGATGCTGGAGGGGACATGGCTGGAACAATGACGGGGTGTGGACCACCTCAAACTCTCCCCAGACTGTTCAGCATCCAGTAATTACAAACGCACACCAATGCAACCAGCGCTTTCAAATCAGCCTGTCCATTCCGTCATGCATTTTGAAATTGAATTTCATCGCTTACTCCTGTTTGCAACAACACCTGCGATTTGATTATGCAATTAATGCGCGCGTGTGCATCTTTCAAATGACAAATAAAGATCAGCAGTATGATTAGATATGCTTAAATGATCGTAGTACAGTAACATTAAGCACATGCATTGAAAACCTGACTGATACAGATTCACAGAGCGTCTGATTAGCAGCCATACCTCCTGTACGAAAATGCGCGTGTGAGACGCGTTTCTGACGCCATTTAAGAAAGAATGTGGTTTATGCCGCTCAAATTGGCTCCTTTTGGCGATGATTTGCAATTCCAAATTGGGAATGTTAAGAGCTGGATATTGTCGTTCCCGCAGGGAGAGGTTGAGGGGTGGGGAGGATGATGATGATGATGATGGTGGTGCTCGTGAAGCTGCTGACAGCAGATGTCGACAACTGAGCGCAGTGAAATTCACACGCTTCTAGTGAGATTCACACACGCAATCACATAAATCTAATATCTTAAAAAAAAAAAGTTTTTAAAATAGTTTAAAAATGAATGCAAGTTATTATAGACTGTCACCAATTTTTTTTTTTTTTTTTTTTTTTTTGGCACTTTCACCAAAATTTGAATTTATTTATTGATGGATAAACTGTTGTGAGAAGTTGAATGAATAGAATCAAGACGGTGTAAGTTATTGTTTTTGTTGTATTTTTGTTGTTGATTTTTACAGTAAAATCATGGTGATTTATTAGCTACTGCCATTATTGCGAGTGTTACATTAAAACTGATATATATTTTTTCATTACAATAATTGTGTTGGTAGTAATTGTGATAAAATGTATATTTTGCATGCAATGTCTGTGAATGCAAAATGACTGACAGCTGTCCATCTGATCCATTTCAGATTCAGCACCGCGGACAGTGACACGCTGAAGCAGTAGAACATTGAAAATATAAAGTCATATGAAAAAAAGATAGAGTTGTCATTCAACCTAACATCATCTTTTATGCTTCACAGAAAAATAGAAAGACATACAGGTTTGGAACAACTTTAGGGTGAGTAAATTACAGTATTTTCATTTCTGGCTCAACTATTCCTTCCGTAGTAGTTTACTGACTAGTATACTGACTTGAGATTTTGGCTGAATAGATATTAGTTTATCAGATGATCAGTTGTTAGAATATTCAGTGGTTTACAGTTGTCCTAACTTATATTGTGCATACGTATAGTGCCTTTAAATATGCATATAAATACTATAAATATGAGGTGAGTGCACCCCAGATGAAAAAAAGTACACTTCTATAATGTACTTAAAGTGCTCTATCTTAAGATAATCTTAAGAACATGTAAGTGTACTCAACTGTGCTATTTTGAGACACCATGAAATATTAACTAAAATGTGCTTTTAATATACTATCTCTATATTTAAAAATATATTTAGTTACCACTTGTAGTACACTGTGGGTTCAAATGTACTATAAGTGGTATCTAAACACATTATTTTAAATACAGAGATAGTATATTAAAAGCACATATAAGTTCATATTTCATGGTGTCTCAAAACAGCACAGTTGAGTACGCTCAGATGTTCTTAAGATTATCTTAAGAAATACTAAAGAAGAATTTTTAGTATATTTAGTACAAAATTAGTGCGCAAAAATAGAGCACTTAAGTGCATTATAGAAATGTACTTTTTTTTCACCTGGGACTGTAAATTGGTTATTGAAAGGTTACTAGCTGGTAATTCTTACACTGTAAAAAAAATATTTTTATGATTTGTTATCGCAACATTTTTTCTTTTGTCAAATCAACTAAAATAATTAATGTGGTTCAGATAACATAATATTTGGAGTTTCTATTGATTAAAGCAATCGCCTTCATTGTATTAACTCAAATTTTTAATTTCATTGAACTCAAGTTAACTTAATTTTTTAAGTTAAACCAACTATTCTTTTTTACAGTGTACAGCTATTTGTAATTCAACATCCAACAGCTATATGCAATTTACCAAATGTCCACCAGATAGCGCTATAGTCTTTTTCTCAATGACAACGTCTGCACATTTTGTTGCCTATAATCTCTTGGTTGTAGATTCAGCTTTATTTATAATGGCATAATTAATTTCTTAATTAATGTCTTTTTATTGTTTGTGTTGCACTGTGTGTGTGTGTGTGTATAAATATATATATATATATATATATATATATCCCATTTACATTTTACTCAAACAGCAGCTGTTTTGGCTATTTATTATTTCATAGCTAATATAGTCAATAAATTTACATGGTGTCATAAAGTTCACCAATATGTCCATTTATATATTGTTAAACCTGGATAAACTTGCTCTGACATAAAATTAATTTTACTTTTTCCGTGTACAAAATATTTTGACATGAAAAAAACAGTTTTAGCATAATAAATGCTTATCACTGGCAGCTTCATGTGATGGACTCTTTCTAAATTTATTATGACATCACAAATATTATGTGGTTTGTTAGATTAAGGTATATTTATTTCACTCCTTTAAACTTGTAATATCCTCAGGTGTCACGTTTTCACAGCTGGGTTATAATCGTGTTGTTTTTATGAGTATCTAAAGACTGAACTTCACAAAAGGCACGCAAGAAGAAGAAACTCGAACAGGCCAAATAAGCATGTTTACAGGGAGGTTTTGTTTAACACTGGTTAAACATGAAAGTGGCATCTGATGTTCTGTGGCTTGTGAATCTCTGCGACAGTGTGACAGAGACAAACACAGTTCGTTAGAATCAGAGAGACGATATCTGGAGGAAATCCACAGGAAAGAGCCAGAGCTGATGTGAGAATCAAAGCAGTTTGATTTCTGCATAGTACTGAAGGATTTTTTGAGGTTTCAACTAAATTAGATTCTTTACTTTATCATAATTGCACATTAATGAGCCTTTAAGTGGCTCTGTGTGACACTGTCTTAATTTTTTAATTAAAGCTACAGTAAAGTTGCCTGTAATTTTGTCACAATGGGAACATGCATCAAAATAAATCTCTGAAATCGGGTTTAAAGTAATATTTATGTGTGACATGATGTGTAATTTATCAATCAAATGCTTTTTGCTGAAAATTACCTCAATTAACAGACATTTTAAACTAATATTTTATTTGTGGGAGCTAAAAATGCTGCAGTTTTTTTGGAATATAACTATGACATTAACAAAGACCTGTGCTGTTTGACTATAATTATGCATTGCAAATGCACTCCTAAAAATAACGGTTCTTTATTGGCATGGATGGTTCCATGAGGAACCTTTAACATCCATGGAACATTTCCATTCCACGAAAGATTCTTTACAGTGGATAAAGGTTCTTTAGATTATTAAAATGTTCTGAACACTATAAAAACATGGCTCTTTTAAGAACTGATCACTGAATTGTACTTTTGGATTTTTTGGAACCCTTTTGGAACCTTTACTTTATTTAAAGTGTACATGTTGGATGCAGTTTGGGCACAGCTGACCCTTGCAGTGTTTGAGGCTGATGCACACAAGTGAGCAGGATTACAGCTGCCTCACACTTCAGACCTTTAATTAGCTCTCTGACATGGTTTTGACTGCTTGTTTGCTGGGCTTCAGGCTGTATTTTTGGCTCAACACTATGGAGTTGATGCAATGAAATTCTTTTCTTTTAACAGCGGATTTTTTCTTTAACTGGAACATGTCAGTGGGGCCTAAAGTTATCACTCTGCAAGCGCCAAATGCGAGTAAAAATCGCCGTAATCGGCGAGTATATGAAATGTGTCAATCGACAGTTGGCCGGTAATATATGAATTCTAACAATGCAATGTTGTGAGAACATGAACGACGCTTGGGGCAAGTACTGCATCATCACAAGAGTTTAAGCCTTGGTAATTTAAATATTCAGGTGCAAGAAGACGTGAAAGGGAGCTCAGTTTGTTACTCACACGCTGTGTGGGAAGTTTTCTACGTCCGAAGTGAGCGCACAGAAAGCTGCGTCACAGACAGTACGCAAATACTGAAATGAGCTCTCTTTTTCTTAAATGGACAAATTCACAAAAAAAAACTGTCCATCTCAGCAAGTATCCTAGTAAACATAGGTGGTTATAGTGAACGTAAACAGTAGAGAAAGATGTGTATCAGTATATTGGATCCGTGCATTGTCTTAAAGTGACAGCAGCCTAATATTTCTGCTGCTGTGATTTTATGTTAATCAAACAACAAAAGACAAAGAACAAAATCACTCACTGCTCTTGACTGAATAACTTTTGTAACTTTAATAAGCATTAATCTATATTTAAGGTATACAGTGAAGACTATAGTGTGTTTTTTTTATTTGATTACTTTATTCAATATCTGAACTAGTGTTACTTGTCTTTAATAATGTTTTAAATATGTTAGTTAGGCTAGTAGTTTTAGCTGTGGAATCGAAATTGGAATAAAGAATTGTTTATTTTCACTAGTATCTAAAATTTCAGTGTCATAACAGGTAAAAAAAAAAAACATATATATATATATTTTCTTAAAGGGATAGTTCACCCAAAAATGAAAATTCTGTCATTATTCACTCACCCTCAAGTTGTTTCAAACCTGCATGAAGTTCTTTCTTCTGCTGAACATAAAGATAAAAGTCCCCATTGACTTCCATAGTATAGAAAAAAATACTATGAAAGTCAATGGGAACCAGAAACTGTTTGGTCACCAACATTTTTCAAAATATCTTCTTTTGTGTTCAACACAATAAGGAAATTAATACAGGTTTGGAACAACTTGAGGGTGAGTGAATAATGAAAGAATTTTCATTTTTTGGGTATACTATCCCTTTAAGTCAGTCACCAGTCATTGGCAGGTGTGGCAAAAAGTTCGTTTTAGGCCCCGTGTCAGTGTCAATATATGGGTGAAACTCATAACAAATATGTCAAGGTCACATTTAACCTTAAAATCAGAATAATAAATAATTACTGCATTAATGCATAAAAAAAAAAAAAACAGCATAAAGACACAACAAATACTACTAATGTGGATAATAAGTTTTTTTTTCTTTTCTTTTTTCATTACAGTAATGATTATTATTCGTGGGGTTAATTATCATAATCCTTATGATCCAAAATAGGCTATTTTATTTAAGCAAAATATAATGTCTCATTTTTTCCCTTTGATTTTCGGGTGAAATAATATCCTGATATGTTCTCTTGTGAGATTCATTATCCTCTATTTGTCAAAGGCATTTTCCAACATTCAGTAGCAGGTGCAATACCGCATGCATATAAAATAATTTATGGCTTTTCTATGTTAAATGCAGCTCACACTGTAAGATGTGCAGTATCTGTCTCCAGTAATCCTCAAATGTTCTACTGTATATTTTTTATCATAATACAAACCCATTCAAGCCCCTCCACATTATTCAAATTGAATTCATGCATTAACATACAAATTAAATAATGTTTTGAGGGGTTTTTTTTATTGACAGTGACTCTGTGCCAAGAATACTATTGAAGTTTTCTTTTGAAATGCCTCGTCTGACACCCAAGATAATAATCTCAACGTCAGGTGAAAACTTCCCTGCCATGCAACAGTGACTGTGAAATTAGACTCGTGGCAAATTAGGTGCACTGCATGAGGAGAATGAAGGATGTCTCTGAAAAATCACAGATTTTGGGCTGAGATGCGACCTGGAAATGTTTTTGTGCAATTCACCCAATGAGAAAAGGCTATGTTTACTCTCTTCAAGGTTTTAATTGTTATAGAAGGCAGTTAATCAATAACACTGCAGTGAATGTAACAATAGTAATAGATTCACAGCGGTGGATTTTCACGGCTCACTTGTTCCACACTGAATTCCCTGCGAAAACACTGATATCAGAAGAGGAGAAGGTTTGCCTGTATTGAATTAGGTCAGAATTGAAATGGATTGGTACATATTACAGTTGGGAATTTGTCAAAAAAAAAAAAGTGCAATATAACAAAAATTCATCATGCAATTATTAGCACAGCATTTGTGGCCAAAATGATGAATTGCATCACTCTAAGTGTTTCATCAGTAATTGTTTACTAGTCCCACTGCAGTGGTTCTGTTTGATCTGATGTGTTGTGTATTTGTAAGTCTTTGTTTTAGGAGTCATGAGGTTTAAAGTTCCTGCCTACAGACTGCAATGGTGCCGTGGGATCTCACTAATGTCAGGTTGGGAACCTCATCTCGATTGCTTTGCAGTTCCCATGGAAACAGGGCTCTTCACAGTTTTAGGAGATGCTATAAATTTTCCCTAAACTTTGAGTCTCTTTGGTGATGCTTGTAACGAAGATGAACATTTCTTAATGTAAATCTTTGTTTCTCCCACACCCCCCATTTTGACAAGGGAACATAAATGACACCCAAAATAAAAAGGTTGCTGCTCATAAGTCATTCTGAATAGACACATAACCAACATAGAAAGCACTTGAGAGTTTACAGTTCAAGACTCAGAATTACTCTGACTGTTATAAATATGGAGATATATCATCTCAAACATAAAAATAAAAATATTAGAAACACAATGAAGCTAAAGCCACAAGTGTGGTCATGCTTCATTTCAAATCTGAGGATGATGTCTCTAAAAATATGAATTTTATGAAACATTTTCTAAGACCATGTCATGTGTGTTTTTAGAGCGGGATAATAAAAAATATATATTGTCCCCTGCCCAATTCATGTTTCTATTGTTATGTCTCAAACCTTTCACACCTCTGCCAGGTATGAGAACTAATCTTCATTATTCTTTTATCATTATTCTTTTGTTTTTATTCAACCGCTATTAGCCTTTATTCTTGCATTACATGGCGTCCCCATCCACATCGCTTTGATACCAATATACATTTATTCACCTATTATAAATAGTCTCTACTTGTATGCGCAGATCGCACATGCACATTTAATTTTTAATTTATCCACAAGGTGGCAACCGTGCCCTGGGGGCGTTGATTCACAAGGTAGTGAAAGGAAAAACTGCATAAATAGAACAGACAGGAACGCATGCAAGCTACAACGATGATGGAGGCCTACATAGACGAAAGATTGTGAGAAGAGGTTAGAAAGTACCCTCATTTGAACAACTCTAGCATGAAAAAATACAAAGATGTTTACATGGGTTGTAACTCGTGGCGAGAGATTGCTCAAAACTGTGCATGTGTCAAACACCTGTGTGCGAACTACTGTGCACGTACACTAGCGTACGCATAAAAAAATGAAGTATACCCAGGACTTAATGGTTAGAGAGTCAGACTGGTAATCTGAAGGTTGCGAGTTCGAGTCTCAATACCGGCAGGAAATGACTGAGGTGCCATTGAGCTATATGAGCACTTTTAAACTAAAAGCCCTAATGAACGCTTTTCAATGAAGCTATGTGAACACAAATGAACTGGAGCAGATGTAACTGAATATGAATGCGTGTAGTTATTCTATTCAAAATATCAAAATTGACAGATTAATCATCTTTCGCTCCTGACATAAATTAAGAAATTAATGTCACTGCAACCTAGTTCTATTGTAAACAGTGGTCAAATATCGAAGCTGGAGTATTAAATCTTTCAAATCATACTGAGTTTGTCCAGATCAAGTAAGAGTGTGATGTTTTAACATGCAGTGAATGTTGAAGAACAATAATCTTTGGTTGCCGGCGATCTTTGTGCATAAAGGGGTCAAGCTAAATATAATTCAATATTTCCAGTATACTTCACTCTTAAAATAAAGGTTCTTTATTGGCATTGATGGTTCCATGAAGAACATCCACAGAATCTTTTCATTCCATAAAAGGTTATTTATAGTGGGAAAAAAAAACTTTTTTAAATGTCCCTCACACGAAAAAAATGGCTCTTTTAAGAACTTTCACTGAAAGGTTCTTTGGGGAACAAAAAATGGTTCTTCTATTGCATTGCTGTGAATAAAAACAAACCCTTTTGGAAACTTTATTTTTAAGAGTGGTATTAATTTCTTTTAGTTAGTGACCTTGACTGGTTTTCTGAAATGTACCCTATGACATGATTTATTGTACATTAAACTTCTTATCAAGGTTATTTTGACCAAACATGCATTCATGATGTTTTTTTGAGATATTTTATAAAGTCTCTGCACTTCACAGTCAAAGCATTACATTTGGATAAAGAAACTAAACAGGACTTTTAATGTTTGCAATTTTCTGATTAAAATGAAATCCAGGTTCTTAAAGAAAACACCTAGTCAACTAATTAACCATGCTGACCCCTAGTTTAAATCATGCTTAAAGGTGATGTGTCATTTTTTTAAATATTAAAATACACAGGCCTTTCGTTTCCTAGCTTAAAGTGGAAAAAATGGGCAATTCTTGCTTCTTTTTTTATAGAATATTGCAGTGTTTATTATAAATGATTTATCCGTGCATCTTTTTTTTTTTTTAATTCACGTTCCTCATAATCTTGAATCAGAATAACTTCCCCTCCCTCTTGCAGCAACATCTCTTCTCTTCTCTGATGATGAGGGCGGGGCAACCTGTCACTCACATGAGATCCACCAATAGTAAACCACAACCAATGAATTCCCCATGGACAAAATCAAACCCCGTCCTACATTTGTTTTTGTTCCAAAAGCCGTATGTCACAATAGTGAGGAAAAGATGAGCACAACTTCCGTTTCATGCCGACTTTAATATGTAACAGTTTTAATTTCAACCAAAAGAAGTCATTACTTCCTAGAAAGTGTAACATTGTGACATTAATCTGTTTGTGTAAGCATCCCAAAACCGCAACACTGATTTAACAAATTTTGAGAACTAGCTGAAATAAAATACGTTCTTTTAATTAATTTATTTTATTTCAGTTAACATTTAAACTTCAAGTAACAAAAAAAATGTTGGTTTTAGGTTTAGTTACTTATAATAACCCTGTATCCAACAAATGGCAGACAAGCTAAAATGACACTCTTTAAAGTAAACACTTCAGTGAAATTGTTAGAAACGCCGTCCATTTCTCCAGCAGAGCACATGACTCGGTCAGGTCACGTAACTGCTAGTTTTTCAGAGCAAAGCTCCACCAGGGCAAAAAATTGGGCCTGCGAGAGCCAAACGAAAAGCTGCAAATGGACAGCGAGCGTGAAGAAGGAGGAAGCCAGTGAAGTGCTTCGGCAGAAGCTGAAGTGGAACGGGACATGTTGGGCTGCCTGTACTGATAAAACACACACAGCCACTCTCACAGCATACAAACCCCAATCACTGCTAATAGTCCCACTCTTCTGTTGATAAGCGCTGAGGATTTGCATTAACTGAAGCCCTGTCCATGTGTGCTGCACGGCATATGGGCTCTCTAGCCTTTGGCCCAAGCAGTCTGTATTCTGGCAGCCAAAAGCTCCTGTGAACGCCACACAGGCAACGACTCCCAAATCTTCCCGGCATGTCTGGCCATGATAGGAGCAGGGACAGAGAAGCAGGGTTGCATGGGAGTAACTAACAATCAGTAGTGAATAACCTAACTGCATTTTACAATAAAACTAGCATTACTGACTTTTTCCAGCTAACAGCAGTGTAGATCTAGATGCTGGATTGTGCACACATGAGTCAATAATCAAACATGCTCTCCTAAACTGTCTTTCTCGTATGTAACATTAGAAAGTTAGTTTCATTCAGTGAATCATTGTGTTTGGGTTTCAAAGAAAGCTCATTTCAAGTCTCTTCTGCTCACCAAGGATGCATTTATTGGGTAAAAAATACAGTAAAAACAGTGAAATATTATTACAATTTAAAATAACTGTTTTCTATGTGAATATATTGTAAAATATAATTTATTCCTCTGATCAAGGATGAATTTTCAGCATCATGATACACGAAACTGTGATATATTTTTTCAGGATTCTTTGATGAATAGAAAGTTCAAAAGAAAAGCATCAATTTGAAATTTGTCTTTACTGTCATTTTTGATACATTTAATGCATCCTTCCTATATAAAAGTATTATTTTCCTTTATATATTTATATATAAAATATTTTTACATTTATATATATTTTTAATTATAAAGTTATAAGTCATATTTAGGGGCCAAGCACCAAAGGTGCATATTGTATCCGTTGGTGTTCTTATTATTCCTCCATTTCTTCTTCCGCTCTGGAAGTCTATGGCAGCCCATAGAACCGCTTGCAGGACAGTTATGAAATATGGCACACTGACAGAGGACAGTCTGAACTGTCAACATAGCAAATTTGGAGTCTCTAACTCAATCCCTCTAGCACCACCAGCTGTCCAAATTTTCACTCACATTTATGCTAATAACTTTTGAACCATTTTTTTGTTTTAAGGGCTAAAAACAAAACTCTTTGATTCCTTGGCTCAAGTTGATTCGATTGCAGCATATGACATCCTTTTCTGGCATGAAATTTTTCCCTCCATTTTGAATTTTCCAAAAAAACTACTTTTTCGAATTCCTCCTAGGCCGTTGCTCCAATTTTCATGAAAATTGAACCAGATCATCTTCGAACCATGCTGACAAAAAGTTATGGAATTCAAGTCGATTATAAAACCATTTTTGAAAAACGCACGAACGAATTTTATGCAGCGCGTAAGGTCTCCTCAACGCTTTAACGTATTCAGACCAAACTTGGTCCATGTCATCACAAGCATGACCTGAGGTTAGGGGCAGCACCAGAATCATACATGTGGTCTCGTTAGATTTGGGGCATCATGCCGAGAATGATATCCAAATTTCCCCTATCGGCCATTTTGGGCGTCGGACATTTTGAATTTTGTAGTAAAATGCTATATTTTATGAATGCATTAGCATATCGTAACAATACTCAGTATGGGTCATCAGCACGATGCCCTGAATAAGCCTAAGAAGTTTTGGACCAGCACCACCTAGTGTAGAAAAAAATATTTATATGCTTATAACTTCAAATGTGGTCGACTTACTTTCACAGGAGTCATCTCCTTAGACTCCTGAATCCTTGCCAAATCCAACTATACCAAACATACTAGGTTTTGCCTTATGGTTTGTGCAACATGATGACTTAGTGCTTAAAACACTTTTGCAAATATCTTCGAAACCATTAGTCTGATCGAGACAAAATGATGATAGGGAATTCGGAAACATAGATCGCTGGCTAAACGTTAATGTCCAAATGTCAAAGTTTTGATAGTAAGTGGCAAAAAAAATCCAATCAAAGTCACCACCTATTAGTTGAAAGTGTTAAACCATTAAATCATTTATTATTGACTGTTTTTATGATTTTTCAGCTATTTTGCCTAAAATGATCTTAATAGGTCTTTAATTGCTCATTGTTGCAGTTAGTCTGATGCTTCCAGCCATGTTGGCATGACTTATCATGCCTTCTTTGTGCTTGGCCCCTTAATGGATGCTTGCAGCAATATTTACTTTTTCTACTTGTAATCTATGTATTATTATTATTCAATCATTGTTCCCCCAAAACACTGGCTATTAACTTATATTTTATATGATGGGATACTTAAATTATTGATTTGACTTCTTGTTGATGTATTTCCTATTGAAACAGGAAGATGGGGCAGGACATATCAAAAGCACATGGAATGACACAACTGTGAGTAAATGATGGCAATCTTAATTTTTAGGTGCACATAGATGAGTTCAAAGCTAAAAGACACAAGTCTAAAAAAACTCCCATTTTGTTTGGGGGTCTTTAAGTAGCTTCAATGTAGTTAGTGTCTTTATTAGTAGCTTCTAGTGCAGCTGTCTACTTTTTTAAATGAGCAGCTCGACTGCAGTTTAACTACTTTAAATTGAGTAGCTTGTAACTTGACAGGCTACAATCTCAAAAGTAGCTTCCTACCGCTAAATTAAAGGTGATCTGCTTCACATAGCTGCTGGTTTCCCCCACAGCCTCCTCATTGCTTGGGAATGAAGGAGGTGACGTGCTATTAATGTTAATCAGCTCTCTCCTGCAGCCAGCCACATCATCTCATTTATTGGAGAAAGTAACCCACTGTTTTTGTTTTAAATAATAATGTGTGGCCCGTAAACCATGCACACTGTCCTTGAGGTGTGATTTATGCGGCCGGATATTTCTAATAAAACGCCATTTCACTTAGTCTCACTTCTGATGGAAGTGGAAAGGCTTTGCTCAAATGAAACATTTATGTAATGATAATCAGGATTAAAGTGAAGCTTTGATAAAAGGAAGCGAACTAGGTGGGGATCCGCTTCAACACATTTTAATAGGTGTTCCATTTGGCAGGATATTCTTTTTCATCCTTTTTTGGCTTTGCTGAAGTTCATTTGTGCTGTCAGACTTTACGCTGTGAAAGAAGAACTCCCCGTCGTGCTGTGAAAACCGCCTCAGCTTCAAACGGCCAGTCCACTTTGGCAGGAGCTTGACATTGGATTTCAGCTCTCAATGCTTTATGATCAGTGTAAACTGACTCAAAGGTTCAAAGCAATTGCTCCATGCAAACTCAAGAATTTATGATGCTTCCTTTCTTTAGTATGGTTAAAATCTGTCATGCATGCTTATAATGCATCATATGTAATATGTGATACAGATCATTTTATGCTGTTTTTTTTTTATTTTTCATAAGTTTGTCTGTATTCGCTTTGAGCTGAATAATGACACTGTCTTCTGTAGAGCTGAATTTAACTCTTCATAATTGTCTATTTAGTCTTTAGTCACTATTGCCTTTTTAGAGCTGCTTTACAGCAGAATTTAAATTGGTCTCGTAATTGATGAAGTTTGCATTATTGGTTCTGTTATTTTCCTGTTTATTTCTGTGAAGCTGCTTAGAAACCATCTGTCTTGAATAAAGCGCTGTGTAAATAAAGGTGACTTAACTTGACTTATTCAGAGTTACACAAAAGAGTAAAAATATTCGGAACAACATAAATCCAAATTAAACCCTGCGGCTCGTGACGACACATTTATGTCCTAAGACACAAAACGATCGGTTTGTGCGAGAAACCGAACAGTATTTATATAATTTTTTACCTCTAATACACCACTATGTCCAACTGCCTTGAGCATCCGGTGTGTGAGGTCTGAACGCGCTCTGACAATGGAAGTGATGTCTCGCACTCATTGAAGTATAAGCGCGAGAGATCACTTCCGTCATCAGAGCGCGTTTTCATAGTGGTGTATTAGTGGTAAAAAATGATATAAATACTGTTCGGTTTCTCGCACAAACCGATCGTTTCATGTCTTAGGACATCAATGTGTCGTCACGAGCCGCAGGGTTTAATTTGGATTTGTCTGTGCATGTTTTTTTGACTCTTATAGATGGAGTTCCCATTGACATGCATTATACGAGTGACAGACTGCAACGGTTGGAGTTAAAAATCATCATTTGTGTTCTACTGAAGAAACAAAGTCACCTACATCTTGGATGCCCTGGGAGTAACCAGATAAACATCAAATTTTTCATTTTTGGGTGAACTATCCCTTTAAGATTTCTTTACTTTTTTTTTTTTTCCAGAAAGGACTACCTGCTTTTTAAAAGGAAGATCAAACACATCATTGGAAGAACATCATGAAATTTGAAGTACAGTATTCAAAGACTATTAGTTCATCTCTGGAGAAGAACGTAAGAAGAACATCACATGAGAACCTCAGACTTCAGCTAACAGGCCAGTAGCCTATTCATTTTTTTCTGGGTATAAACACTTATAAATCAGGTCAAAATGAAGTTTGACTCCTGGAACAATTAAGACAGCAGTATATGCAAACACGGCACACAAAGAGCTGTGATTAAAAGCCTGAGGAGCTGAGAGAAAGCGATTACTCCTCTCCGAGCTTGCTGACTTCTCAGATTGCACTTGAGAGTGAGTCATGTTGTTGGATTTTTCATATTACAGCTGTTCTACTTCTCATTTAAAGGAATATTCATAGTTACTTTCAAATTGATGTCTATGAGAAGCATCTGTAACATGCTGTCAAGATGTTCATTTTGACTTTCTCTCATTTGTATGATGGAACAGGATGCACGTCTATAATTATGAAAGTCTAGGAGGGTTTAATAGCATAAATGTGAAGCTCATATTTTTAAGCACTGTAAAATTTGAGCTGTAAAGTCTAAATCTCCTTTTTGAGAAATGTGCAAAACAACAGATTTTCAAAATCCAATTATGTCGTTTGATGCATTCAGTCTTAAAGTAGTTATAGGGTCTTGTCAATATACACTAAAATTCCAAAGTTTGGAGTCTGTACGTTTTATTTATTTATTTTTGGTCTCTTCTGCTCACCAAGGCTGCGTTTATTTAATCAAAAATACAGCAAAATCAGTAATATTGTGAAATATTATTACAAATTAAAGGAACTGTTTTCTATCTTTATTCCTGTGATCAAAGCTGAATTTTCAGCATCATTACTCCAGTCTTCAGTGTCACATGATCCTTCAGAAATCATTCTAATATGCTGATTTGCTGCTCAAGAAACATTTCTGATTATTATCAATGTTGAAAACAGTTCATATTTTTGTGTAAATTGTGATTCATTGTTTTTCAGAAATTTTTGAACAGACAAAGTTCAAAAGAACAGAAATATTTTGAAATAGAATCTTTTGTAACATTATAATTGTCTTTACACTGTAAAAAAGAATTGTTGGTTTAACTTAAAAAAGTAAGTTACCTGGTTGCCTTAAAATTTTGAGTTCAATGAAATTAAACATTTGAGTTAATGAAGGCGATTGGTTTAATCAACAGAAACTCCAAATATGTTATCTGAACTACATTAATAATCTCAGTTGATTTGACAAAAGAAAAAATGTTATAACAAATCATAAAACATTTTTTTTTAACTTTTTTATCAATTTGATGCAGAATAAAAGTATTAATTTCTTAAAAAAAAAATGGTAGTGTAACTCATAAAGTGAATATATTTTAATAATTTTTTTTAAAGATGGAATCAAACTTGACTGTTTAATTCATGTTCCCGTTCATATTGTGAAAGACTGATCAGTGCACATTATTATAAAGGAAAACATGTTTGTCTTCATAATCTTAAACTTTCTCCACCTCTGAAATGATTTTCTTAGCTCACATCATCATCTGTCTATCTCTTGAATATTCTGTTTTTACTCGGATGTAAGTCACACTACGTAAGTAAAATGGTTTCATGAATATTGTTTCCTCATGTAGATGCAAAACGGTGGTTGAAAATGGTATGTTTTTAAGATACTTGTGGATAAAGTTGCATTTTACCTCTTGAATATCATGTTGTTACTTATGTCATGTTACAGAAGTAAAATTATTTTTGAATATTGTTTCATTTTAACTGTAAAAATTCAGATGAACTGCAAAAAAGTGGTTGAAACTGTAAAAAAAAAAAAAAAAACTTAAGCATGTACTTAAAATATACACTTTCCCTTTTTCATTCATGTAAATGTAAAATCTAGATTTTTTTTAAAGAGAAGTTAGTGTATAGTATAGATGAGTATATTTAAGCCTTTAAACTGTGCTGTCAGACTGAGGATGAAGAATATTTCACACACACACTCACTCAAGTACATTTCCTGAATCCTAATGCTTGAATGACCTGAAAATGAAGATGTATTCTGGATGCAATCTCTCTCTCTCTCTGATGTCATGAGCGTGTGCCGGCGTCACTCATGCATGCAGATCAGAGGTAACCCGGGCTGCAGAGATGGCTTGAGCTCCAGCACATAGTTTTATTAGATTGCTGTGCACAGGGAAAGTGAAATGTGGGCTAATTGCAAAGGAACAAGACTAATCTCAACTTTATATAGGCCACAGCGGGAGGCATGGCTTGATCTCACAGCTACCTGACTTCACTGACAATAGGAAGAGCAGTCGAGCGTCTCTGGAGGCTCGTCTCTTATTGCCTTTAAACGCTCCGGCTCTGTTTTTTTGGTCCTTCATTGACAGGCTTCAATCAGTTCTTTGAAAATGCAGTTTTTATTAACATCTTGACAAGTGGCCTTAAGTCAATCTGCTTTATTTCTATAGTGCTTTATTCACTACAAATGCTTTCAAAGCAGCTTCACAGTGATGCAGTTTGCATCAAATATGAGAGAAATATTTTAGTTGAAGTTTTGATAATGTTGTGTTTTTGTCATTTATTAGTTTTATGTAGTTTTTAATAAGTTTTTAGTTAGGAAATTAAATAAGCTATAAAAAAATATGTTTTTTTTTTCATATTTTATTTCAAGTGAGATTAGAAGTAAAATTGGCTGTGAAAGCAAAATGACCAAATATCAGTTGTTTAATCAGCTTGCTTTGTCTGTAATGTACATCTGCAGGTCATGTACAGACTGTAATGTTCACTCAGAAGATGTCTGTGTCGCTCTGGGCTTTATGCTACTAGTGTGAACAGCATGTTAACGCTCATGTTTGCCACTGTTCTCTACAGCCGTCAGATGCTATATGAGCATTTCAACAGGGCAGTCATGTGCAGTGGCACAAAAACAGAACATATCATTTCTAGTGAATGAACAAACACACCTGTGAAGCTGCTGAGATGAAGCTTGAATGAAGAAAACTGCTGTTCAGGTCAATTACAGAATCACTTACCAAAAAGTATCATTTTGTTTATGATGACATGATAGTATTCTGTTATGAATTTCATGCTCAAAAGTTTTTTTTTTAATGTTATTAAGTCCCTTCTGCTCTCTGCATTTATTTGATCAAAAATACAGTAAAAACAGTAAAAATGTAAAATATTATTACAATTTAAAATAACTGTTTTCTATGTGAATATATTGTAAAATGTAATTTATTCCTGTTATCAAAGCTGAATTTTCAGCATCATTACTCCAGTCTTCAGTGTCACATGATCCTTCAGAAATCATTCTAATATGATGATTTGCTGCTCAAGAAACATTTCTGATTATTATCAATGTTGAAAACAGTTATTTTTGTATCACTGATATGTTATTATAGTTTTTGTTAATATTTTTAATGGATATTTATTAATAGATTTTATTTTTTATATTTTCTATTTTTATTTTAATTTTAGTTAAAGTTTTTGTCATTCTTATTTGTTTCTTTGTCTATTAGTTTTTAATTAATTTTAAGTTCTAGTTTATTTAATTTTAGTTATTTTAGTACTTACATTAAACAAAAATGAGAAATGTTGCTTTGGCAACCAGCTGAAATAAAATAAGTTTAAGAAAATTTTATATTTTATGTTTGTTAAAGGGTTAGTTCACCCCAAAATGAAAATTCTGTCATTAATTGCTCACCCTCATGTCGTTCCACACCTGTAAGTCTTTCGTTCATCTTCGGAACACAAATTAAGATATTTTTGATACATACACTCGCCCGTGCGTGTCTCGTCAGATTAGTTGCTACAACGAGCGAGAAAGGTTGATATGGAGCTCGTTAAATCTCGAACCTCCAGGGAATCGCTCGTTTTAAACAAACGCCGAACAGAGGAGAGTCTGCTGACAAAAAGCGAACATGACACAGCTCGTAATAAAGCAAGAATCAACGTCGGCTTGGCTTTTCGGAGATGGTGAGAACTGACGGATTTTAAGTGTTGTAAAAGCGACGCAGAGATGCCGTTTTTATTACTCAACAGGTGAGTAAGATATTTAATTGAACAGATAAATTGCAGCTCTCTAACAGAGTTCAGTGTAAGCATTATCTATTGTGAAAGATCATATTCATCCGCACAGTCACGCGGAGCCGAAGCACAACTAAAACAATATTCTTCCGCAGAATTCATGCAGTTTAGTTTTTTTTAACCGTTAGATGGCCAAAATGTACATAGTGTAGCCTACTTTTAAAAATACTGACCTCAAACCTTTAAACAGTGGTATTTATAAATATAGTATCTTACAGTACCATGGTATTAAAGCAGCGTTCCCATCTTAGTTTTACTTCTTTAAGTATATTCATCAAGATGTGGGGCAGGATGTCCATCAGGAATTGATTAAGGCTGAAAAGTGACTTTTTGACCACCAGATTGATGATGTCAGCTGAAATAGAAAGTCATTTCAGAAGTGGAACGAGTTAATTAATTTGGATGAAAGATTTAAGGTAAGAAGGCATTTTTTATATAGCCTAATAACAAATCATTCACAGTAAGACCAGGAATGTAAATCAAGAAAGTCATTAATTAATTGCATGTTTGATTTAAAAGCTACGAAATCCATATTGATGACATATTATCATGGTTGTCACACATTTTAATAATAAAAAACTAGTGAGATTAGTGATTCACACTCCAAAGTTTGTTGCCTTTCATATGAATGCAGCTGTGCACCTGATGTGGTTTTGCTGTTCGAATGAGATTCATTAAATCTACGTAAGCATGTGGACTCAGGTGTAGGTAATCTCCAGCCCATCCTGTTTAGGACAAAAACATAGCAAAGAGGAGAAAAAAAAAACAGCCCTGTCTGAAACGCTTCTATTTTTAGTCATTTTGAGGTGTTTCAGTCTGTATGGCACCATAAGTGCATCTTTTTTCCCCTCTAAAGCAACCTCACCTTAAGGTCCTGAAAAGCCAATAAAAGCAAAAATATGAAATAAAAAAGCAAAGTGAAGACAGGACACTTTCAGTGAAGATCCCTGGAGTAATAATGCACATGCACTGTGCCACAAAAAGGATTTACAGATGGAAAGAAAGGGCACATAATACAAATACAAACTTTTTAAAGTGTTTTTCTCAGTTGGACTTACTTTTGAAGTGTTTTTAGGTCAAGTAATTAGTATTAATTATGTCCAGCCTGGATTTGAGTACATTTAGCTATTTAAAAAACTGAAATTTTGTGTAGTGAGGAAACAGAGGGAGGAAATGGCAGTCTAGTGCACAATGATTTCCCAAGGCTGTTCTGTTTCGGCTTGCGTGGTCGTCTTCATACATAATGGATCACACTAGAATCAGAGCTCCGGCGTTTTAAAAGGCTTTTCTGTGTCCCCTACACGCTATGATACACATATGCAAGGTGTCATCAACATGCTTCATTAGAGGAAAAAATCCCCTATTATCACAGAATAATGCTAATTAAAGAGTTCACACCAACAGCATTTGCACAAAATGGCTACTTCTTGCTTTGTAGATAAGTTTGAGGTGGTAAGATTTTTTAATGTTTTTGAAACTCTCACCAAGGCTGCATTTATTAAATAAAAAATACAGTAAAACATTATAAAAATGTGAAATATTATTGGAATTTAAACTAACTGTTTAAACTGATCAAAGCTGAATTTTCAGCATCATTACTCCAGTCTTCAGTGTCACATGATCCTTCAGAAATCATTTTAATTTGCTGATTTGCTGCTCAAGAAACGTTTCTGATTATTATCAATGTTGAAAACAGTTGTGCTGCTTCATATTTGTGTGGAAACTGTGATACAGTATCTGTTTTCAGGATTCTTTGATGAATAGAAAGTTCAAAAGAACAGCATTTATTTGAAATAGAAACGTTTGTGACATTATAATTGTCTTTACTGTTACTTTTGATACATTTGCAGCATCCTTGTTGAATAAAAGTCTTATTTTCTTAATATTATATTATATATTAATCATTATTTCAGCATTTCTTGACTTACATTCTAAAAAGTAATTCAGGGGACCTGTTACCACAACTTAAATAAATGCTTTCAAGTTAAAATTCTAATTTATTGTTTTAATTGAAACTTTTAAGTTGCAAACATTATTTTGTAGAGTTCTGTTGACGTAATAATGTTGGTCATTACATCAACTTAATATTGCCTGTAATTTAAACTCAAATTTCTGTGTTAATTGTCTTCTTTAAAAAATTAGGTTGTAGTAATGAAATGAAATTGCCTTGATAACTTCAGAAATTAGACAGTGGATTTCTAGTTTGCAGCATGTGTTGCATAGGACTGGATAAGAAGAATGAATGTTGAAATGAAGTGTTAATTTATTTGTTTTTAGTGAAGGGAAAGACCTGTTAGTGTTTAATGCTGTTATGTTCGGCATTAAAAAGAGTTTCTGTAATGTTTTTTGTGGTTATCATTGTGCTGAAGAGTAGATACATGAAGGTAAACACTATTGACTCCATAAGCAATGACTGCGCTAATGCCAGTGACAAATAATATCTTACTTGTTCAATTTGCATGTTAAATAAGTTATGTTAGCATGTGCTATGATAGCTGTTGATTTGAACTGAAATAGATTAATTGGTTCCAGGGCTACAACTCAGTTGGAGCGACTTAATTTTTTTGAGTAATCAACTTAAATTTGTGTTTATGCTTCAAATTATTAAGTTCCTCTAACTCAATGTAGCTTGTTGGTTGAACGTAAAAATTCACTCAAAGTTGTAATAACTCAAAAAAATTGATGCTAACTGTTGCGTTAGTTTTTTTGTTGAGCCAACACATTATTTTTAGAGTGTATTTTTAGTTAGTGACAAGATTTTCAACTTTTGTGATTAAATTAATTATTATTATTAAGGTTAAAATTAATGTATAAGTGATTAAATTTTACATTGAGAATGCTTTTTTTTTGTTGACCCATGGCTTTTGTTTAACTTCTGCTCCTTTACGCTGTAACACTCTTGGTTTCGCCACCCACAGTCAACACAATGGCAACTACACTGGAAATTGATATTCATCCCCTCGCTGCTTGACTGAACATTTTATATCAAAGAGAAACCAGACTTTGATGTGTTACTGTGGCTGGAGATCTAAGACTGGAAAGTGTCAAATGAGTCCAATTGTGCAGAGACGTTACGAGCAGGTTGTGATGGCGGCTGATGTTTGTGACGGGGCCGTTGAGAAGCACATCATGTATCTTTCCTTGTTTGAGGTTTGCTAATGGTGGAGATCCTCTTTCAAACACTTTGAAAGAGATGTGTTGAGAAGAACATTAAATTATTAGAAACAAAAGTCAAATTTACTGTCTGTATTAATACATTTTAGCTGTGCTTTCAGTCTACAATGGCCTCGGACTAGTTAACATGAAGCACACTCAAACTTCAATGTCCTTGTGAAAAAGAAGATCACTTAGTCATATTGAATGTGTACTTGTAGTGCACTTCAGATCTTTAAATTGCAACTTCATATGTAATTACTACAGTAGTCAACATTTGAAGTGGATCAAAAAAGTTCATCAAAGTTGTCCTAAGAAGAAGGTTTTAGGACAACTTTGATAAAAGGTTTTGATCCACTTCAAATGTTGACTACTGTAGATTACCATAAATGTTTGTCAGTACATTCAGCAGTAAACTTGAACCATATTTCAAAGACAACAGAATTATGAAATTACATAATAAAGATGTAATTAATACCTTATACCTAACATGCAATAAAGTGCCCGGATTGATTATGTCAGCTGAAAACTGAAGTTGTTTCAGAGGAGGAGCAAGTTATGACATTATGAGGTTCACTTTGCCTAAAAATATCTGAATGTCATTGCTTTAGATAACAAAATATCAAAGCGAGTGTCATTTTATCATCTCATGCAGTGACATTCAGACATTAAATGCGGCCTAATGTCCAAATACTTAATGTCTTCACACAAACACTGGAAAAGCAAAAAAAAAAAAAAACTCTGATTTAGGGCCTAAACTATTGCAAAACCATAAAAAGAAATGAAAATGTGACGAGATTAATACAGAATGCGTTTATGAAGTTGTTTCACATCAGATCTGCTCGTAGCCTGAAGAGAAAACTCATAAACCTCAGTCTTTCCACTTGAATCCAATGATCCAAAACTCATGGAAATGTCAGGATATTTTACCCTCTAGAAACTGATTTCAACCAGAAAAAAGTGAGGGCAAAAGAACAACTTCAAAACATAAAAATATCATTTAATAACCTGTTTTTACATTGACGAGTTTGATGTAAAAATGTTTCATGGTCAAAAATAATCATGTTGCATTAATGTCACAAGGTTTTAAATGATATGAGAATGATTAATGAGACAATACTCTTGAGAAAGATATATTCAGTCTGGTATGTTGCAAGTTTTGACTTTTCAATTTAATATAATATATAATAAGAATGCGTGTGTAACCATAACAGCCTCTTGCAGGAGGTCCAGTCAGATGCAGTCTGATGTTCTGCCATCTCTCTGTGTTCACATTACAGGCCCTAATGCTCTGCTTCGATTTTTTTTTTTCTCAGATCTTTTTCTTTTAGATCAGCATGATCCCACCCACCCTGAAATGACCTGCTCATCTTCCAAAACTCTGTGCATTTCTGCAAAAACAAGAGAAGTTTAGGTAACTGCAAATAGCGAAACTAATTTGCTAAAACAGTTCCCTTGAGTTTTGCTTCAGTCTCAATGAAGTCTCAGGTCTCCAGCTGACTTCCTTTGCTGTTGCTTTCATCTGCTTTCTTTCACTTTTTTTCCCAGTGTAGGTGCTCCGGCTGTGAACGATGAAGTAACTTGTGATGTTGGAGAAATGCGTGAATGTTAATATGACGGTTCACACTGGGGTCAATCAGATGTGCATCTGATCCAGGATTCCCAAGTGGCCTAAATCTGCTATGAAAAGATGCAAAATAACCAAAATATTATGGGACACTTTCAGCATGTAGCAAAATGACTGATAAAAGGGCTTTCTCTGTTAAAGGGGCTATATGTAGAATTCAGAAACCCTTGTTATTAGCGACACCGGTGCCTGTTAAGTGAACTGCAGCAGCAGTTATTGCTTGTGCTCACGTAACACACAAGAGACTGAACTCTTTTTCGTTCTTCTTCACTTAGAAGTAAAAAGAAGTTGGAAATACTTTTGCAGCGATATACTTTTAACAAACATACCAATGCACACTGCTGAGAGCGACGTTTAGATTAATATGTAAATGTGTGCTGCGCACTTTCCTCTCAATAACAAAATAAACACACAAAAATGACAGCAATGAGAAAACAGCAGTTCAGAAAACATCTGATCATACTGATGTGGAGATGTTTGCACCAGCTCTGCGATTCACTGGCATCCTGTCGACAGATGAGGTCATTAAAAAGAAGCTCTCGGGAGCCTGCGTAACCGTCACACCCGGCGAAACTGGCCCGAGCCCTTCACATAAAAATCAGTCTACATGCTTTCATAGACAACCTAGGAAGTCAGGGAAGGTCTCATTTTTTTTTAAAGGGGACCTGACCTATTATGCCCTTTTTCACAAGATGTAATATAAGTCTCTGGTGTCCCCAGAATGTGTCTGTGAAGTTTCAGCTCAAAATACCCCACAGATCATTTATTATAGCTTGACAAATTTGCCCCTACTTGAGTGTGAGCAAAAACACGCTGTTTTTGTGTGTGTCCCTTTAAATGCAAATGAGCTGCTGCTCCCGGCCCCCTTTCCAGAAGAGGGCGGAGCTTTAACAGCTCACGCTTCGGTTGCTCAACAACAACAAAGCTGGAGAATCTCACACAGCCAAAATGAGGATTGTCAGTAACGGTGTTCAGCCTTACATTGTTCAAACCGGAGTCGACACTGATGGAGAGACTCAGGAAGAAGTTACAACTTTCTGAATGGTTAGTGGATAAATTTATGTAGTTGCTGTGGAGTTGATTCAACTCATCCACTAGCATGTGCCGTCATGTTAATCTTTTGTGCAAATCCAGCGATGAATTGACCCTCGTTTGTGAAGCAGTCCGGTGTAAAATGATGGCATGACAACAACACTCTTCTACAACAACTCTTCCTCTTCTCTAAAGCAGCCCAACATGGCCTCACCCCCTTTGTTGTGTGTTCTTGGGGGCGGGGTTTATGTAAACTTTAGGGTTAGTGATGTCACCAACCCAGGAAGAAGCTCGTTGTAGTCCCTACCAGCCGTTTGTTGTAGTCCTTAAAAAGCGATTTCTGTAAAAGAAAATATTTCCCTTTGCATTGAACTTTGAGCGTCGTAACTTTGCAGATGTTGTTTATGTTCAAACAGCAACATTACACACTAACTAAAGTTAAAAAAGTGAAATCATAATCAAGGACCCTTTTAAATTTGTTACAAGCTGTTCACATATTGGCAATAAAAAGCAATTATTACATGAAAATTCTTACATAGCTCCTTTAATTGACTGTGTCACACACTTCCTAAAAATAAAGGTTCCAAAGGTTTTTTTTGCTGCTGCTGCTATGCCATAAAAGAGCCATTTTTGATTCTGTAAAGAAATGTTTAGGGAAATGTTTATTTTTTGAAGAAGAAGATTTAAAAAATCTAAAGAACCTTTTTCTACTATAAAGAACCTTTTCTCCATTTGAAAGGTTCCATGGATGTCGAAGGTTCTTTATGGAACCATCGATTCCAATTTTTAAAGAGTGCAGATGCTACATAAAGTTCAACTCATTTGGAGTTTGAGTCTCCTAATTCCAACCCAAGGTAATTGATAATAAGGTGTCTGTTGTGTAGTTAACCACAGCAAATTAAGTGACAGGCACTTTCATACAGTATACTCAAATGAATTTGCATAACATATCAGCAGTGTGTTTACCTCCAACACTCCTGAAGGGAATGAAACAATGTCTTCTTCAAAGCAGTCACACATTAAAGACATCTAGTCTGAGACCTCCGCTTCATAAAACTGGCAGCATGTTCTGTTCTGTTTGTGTGAGTTGACTTGTAGCAGTGAGGATATAAAATTAAGATTCATATAAACACAATGAGTAGGATGGAAACAGAATGGAGATGTGTGATACAGTAGATGCTGTACATTAGAAAAACACAGAAGATAAGACCAGACAACCTTCTGTTAAACTGGAGGAGCAATTTATTTTCATAGAAAGTGTGTGGATTAAAGTGCAGAATTTTCATTGGCAACTTCAGATGTTTTCAAAACACAGTAAATAAGAGAGACACATCTATAAAAACATATGATAAAATAACTAAAACTTTACCTAAAATTAAAATGGAAAATACAAAAATAAAATTGTTAATGATACTAAAATAACTCTGAATCCTATGCATGTATATGCAAACACAGACACAAATGTTTCAAGCTAAATTCTGACTGTTTGTGATGCTAAACACTAACATTATAAGTGGAGCTCTTGGGGAAAAACTGAAATATGACTTCTTTAAATTCTGTGAGATGCGCCTGTGTTTCGCTCGTGGCCATCAGATGCATTTATCTGTGATAAACGGCCCATTTTTTGGAGCTGCAATTTTAAATGGAGACATTTAGGAAACACACAGTCCTCATTCATTCTGAACAAATATATGAATGCATGTCCTGTTCCCTTTACGGTTCCTAAATCAATTTGTAAGCGTAGCATACTGGATGGACAAATACATATTTGTGTATGAAAGCAAGGGTGAGCAAAATTCATCATGTAAGTTTTGGCTCTCTTTCAATTCACGAGTTTATTGAATTAGTCTCGCAGGATGTTGAACTGGAATTTGAATGACAGAAAATCAGTGAAACAAGAAAAGAACATAATTACATAATTTATTGTGACTAATTATGCATATTCATTTCCTGATTTTTTTTCCCGGTTAGATATATTTATCTAAATAGTGTCAGAACAATTAACAGCTATCAAAACAGATTTTAATTTTACTTTACATAATGTCAACACTTCTATATATATATATACACACACATATATATATATATATATTAGTATCAAGATACTATTATAGTTTTTATTTATATATTTTGAATTAGTTTTTATTTTTATATTTTCTGATTCCACTTTAATTTTACTTAAAGTTTAAGTAATTTTGTAGATTTTTAGTAATAAAATCCATCCCTCCATCCACCCATCTATCCATCCATACATCTCTCCCTCCCCCCTTTCATCCATCCATCCATCCATCTGTCTATTCATGCATACATCCCTCATCTGTCCATCCCTCCATCTTTCCATCCATCCATCCATCTGTCCATTCATGCATCCATCCCTCCATCTCTCCATCCATCCCTCCATCCATCTCTCCATCCATCCATCTGTCCACTTATGCATCCATCCATCCCTAGACCTGTAGATCTGTCCATCCATCCATCTGTCCATCATCCATCCATACATCTCTCCCTCCCTCCATCCATCCATCCATCCCTCCATCTGTGCATCCATCTCTCCCTCTATCTGTCCATTCATGCATCATCCCTCATCTGTTCATCCATCCATCTCTCCCTCCTTCCATCTGTCCATCATCCATCCATCCCTCCATCCATCCATCTGTCCATTCATCCATTCATCCATCCATCCATCCATCCACATGATAAAATACCATTTTACATCCTGTTTGCAAACTCATGACCTGAATTGGAGTTCAGCAGTAATGTTGCAGTAAAGGCAGCTCATGGCAGAACATCAACCTTTTGTTTTCTGCCATTTTTATGAAAGAAGAGCTGTATCTGGCAGTAAAGCTGGCGTTGTCAGGAGGTGTCAAGAAACAGACTGAACATGTTCTCTGTTCCATGCAACTGACTGAACTGCCTCTGTTCCTTTAATCCCAGCAGGCACTGGGGCTTTGGAAGGCAGCACAGGTTGCCAGTAGTTTCAGTTTAGTTTGTAATGATCCCCGAACCTCAGAAATCATAGAAGACCTTGATTTGCTCATGCTCAAGGGCGTCTGCTGCCCGGAACACTGTCACACCAGCCACAAACACAAACCTAGGCTTGAAAGAATAATTCATTCCAAAATGAAATTTCTGTCATTGTTTATTCACCTTCATGTCGTTCCAGAACTGTATGACTTTCTTTCTTCTATGGGACACAAAATATGATCTTTTAAAGAATGTTTTACACATTCACATCTTCTTGACTTCAGTGAAACTGTAATTTTATACTTAAATGTAAAACATCTTTATAAATCGGTGTTGTTTTATTATCATTGAGATACTGTTATAGATTTTATTGATATTTTGAATGTTTTTATTTTTGTATTTTATAGTTTCACTTTTATTTTAGCAATTTTGTATATTTTTAGTAATAAAATCCATCCCTCCATTCATCCCTCCAATCATCCATTCATCATCCTTCCATCCATCCCTCCACCCAATCATCCATTCATCCATCCATCTCTATCATAAATCCATCCATCCATCCAATCATATCTCCATCCATCCCTTCACCTAATCATCCATCCATCCATCTCTCATCCATCTATCTATCCATCCATCCATCCATCCATCCATCCAATCATATCTCCATCCATCCGTCCATCCATCCTTCCACCCAATCATCCATTCATCCATCCATCTCTATCATAAATCCATCCATCCAATCATATCTCCATCCATCCCTTCACCTAATCATCCATCCATCCATCTCTCATCCATCTATCTATCCATCCATCCATCCATCCAATCATATCTCCATCCATCCATCCATCCAATCATATCTCCATCCGTCCATCCACCCATACATACCTCCATCTCTATTGTTACGAGCCCCTGCTCTTTCTTTTTGTTTTTTTTTTTTCCTTTCTGAGCATAGTTGCCAATTGGATGAGGGCGGAGCCTGGTTATCTTCAACACCTGTGGCCTCTGCCTATTTAAGAGCTGCTCTGGGATCTCCGGGATAGATCTGAACTGCCTTTGTTTGTAATGCTATTTTTTTGTTTTTGTATTTTGCTTTAACTAAAAGCTTTTGTTTGCAATGCTATTAGTTTCTGTAGCATGCTCTGTGTCAAATGCATTGCTACTCATGTCTTTTTTGTAGCATGCTCTGTGTTTAATGCATTGCTACTCGTGTGTTTTTTGTATGTTTTGTTGTTTCTGTATCTGGTTTGTTTTGGCAGTTTTATTGGTGGGGGTTTTTTTTACCACCTTTTTTGCCGTTCTTTTATGTAATCGCTTTTGATTTGGCCATGGGTTTTAGTTGGTTTATGGGGTAGAGTTCCTGGATTTGCCTAATTGTATATCTTGCAGTAGGTTTTGTTAGTACTTTTAGTACTTCTGTTTTGTCAGGGATCACTTGTGATGGAAAATTTCGATTTAGAGACGTTTGATCAGACTCCTTCATTAGAGCAGCTTAATAGCTGTAGAAAAGCTGAGCTTCAGCAAATTGCAGATTTCTATAAAAAGATTGTTTGTGGTAGTCTTAAAACTGCCATGAGACAACAAATTATGTCTGCATTAGTAGATCAAAAAGTGTTCTCTAGTGATGCTGCTTCAAAATTTTTGCAGGCTCATACTTTAGTCCAGTCTGGTCAACTTGATTTGCCTAGAGAATTAGCTGTTGAGAAATCTCAGCATGTAAAGGAACTTGAACTGGAGCTTAAACTTTGAGAACTTCAGGTTAAAGAGAAACCGATAGCAAGTGACTTGGAATTGAAAAGGTTAGAATTGGAGTCAGAAAGATTGGAAATGGAGAAAACCTTTAATTTAAAAGAGCTGGGACCTAATGCAGCTAGACCAAGTCAAGTAGCCACAACATCTGAAGTTAGTGCTGACTTTGATGTCAGTAAAAACATTTGTTTGGTCCCTCTTTTTAGAGAAAAGGATGTGGATAAATACTTCACTCATATGAGCATGTAGCCAAATCTCTAGGTTGGCTTAAGTGTGTATGGACGTTACTTTTGCAATGCGTCTTATCCGGTAAGGCTCAAGAAGTTTATTTTTCTTTATCTTCTGACCAGAGTTCAGATTTTGAAGCTGTTAAAACGGCAATTCTAAGATCATATGAACTTGTCCCTGAAGTTTATAGGCAAAAATTTCAAAGTTTCCAGAAGACTGAGGAACAAACCTATGTAGAGTTTGCACTTGAAAAAGCGAGCCTATTTGATCGTTGGTGTGTATCTCAAGGTGTTACTAACTTTGCTC
This sequence comes from Hypophthalmichthys nobilis, assembly GCA_037950665.1. Taxonomy (NCBI): domain Eukaryota; kingdom Metazoa; phylum Chordata; class Actinopteri; order Cypriniformes; family Xenocyprididae; genus Hypophthalmichthys; species Hypophthalmichthys nobilis. The sequence goes on from CM075478.1 coordinate 31,691,862, forward strand.
AGCTTAGAGACCTGATTGTTCTGGAGGAATTTAAAAACTACCTCCCTGATGCTGTGACAACCTTCTTAAATGAACAGAAGCTGATTTCAGTGGACAAAGCATCTGTTTTAGCTGATGAGTTTGTTTTGACTCATAAATGTGTTTTTGTACCGAAGTCTAGTGTTCACCTTGATAAGCTTGCTTGTAATGAAGTTAACCCATTTAGCCAAGTAAAGAAATTGGTAGATAAGTCAAGGGAGTTTGAGACTCAGAAGCCAGTTTGTTTTTATTGTAGAAAGCAGGGTCATATTATGGCAGACTGTTTTGTACTTCAGAAGAAGAATGGCAGATCTAAGCCTGCTGCTTTTGTGAACACTTTGCTTGACTCTTAATCTACTTTTGAGTTCTAGAATGGAGAATGAATTGTTCTTTGAGGACTACAAGCTTTTCCATAGGGATGGTTTGTGTCAGTGGGCGCTGACTTGGAAACCTCTAGTAAGAGTTTGCTTGATACAGAGGTATGCAATCTGTCATTTTAGGGTTTTTGAACCATTGAGTGTGCTTCGTGTTGGAGTTTAATTACAGATGGTGAGTATTTGATTCATTAAAATAACTCCTTGAATTATATTTAATGTTTTATGGGTGGGGGTGTTACGAGCCCCTGCTCTTTCTTTTTTTTTTTTTTTTTTTTTTTTTTTTCCTTTCTGAGCATAGTTGCCAATTGGATGAGGGCGGAGCCTGGTTATCTTCAACACCTGTGGCCTCTGCCTATTTAAGAGCTGCTGGTGGCACTCCACTTTGGCCTACCTCAAGAAACCTGTTGTTGGTGGTTTTGGAGTTTGTTTTTCTTTTCTTTTGTACAGGATGGTGAGATCTGTTTGTTTGGTTATATTAGAATAGCGGGAAAGCATAGGTAAGTAAGCTGACCCGGAAGATTCTTTTGTGTTTGTTATTTTTCTCTGGAGTGAGGAAAGTTTAACTCTGAGTTGTAGTTTAGATTAGTTAGCTCACCAGTCCTGATTTGAGTTTTGTATGTTTATTTGTTCCTTTGTTTTTGTTTCTTTTGTTTGTTATAGTTGATACTTTTACTGCCAATAAATTCAATCTTTTTTTGCCCTGGCCATTGCGAATTTTGCTTATAGCTTCTTTTGAATGTTTTTTTATGTTGGTCCCTAATCTGGGTCGTAACATCTATCCATAAATCCATCCTTCCACCTATTCATCCATCCATCGACCCATACATACCTCCATCTCTATCCATAAATCCATCCATCCCTCCACCCATACATCCCTCCATCCATCTCTCTATCCATAAATCCATCCATCCCTCCACCCAATCATCCATCCATCCCTCTACCCAATCAGTCATCCATCCATCCAATCATATCTCCATCCACCCACCCATACATCCCTCCATCTCTCTATCCATAAATCCATCCATCCATAAATCCATCAGTCCGTCCACTCATATATCCATCCATCTATCCCTCCACACAATCATCCATCTTTCCATCTATCCCTCCACCCAATCATTCATCCAGCTGATTATTTTTGATTAATAATAAACTCCATGTGGTGAACAAATAAATGGCTCTTTAACCATAACACTTCAAGGAAAAGCAGTGTTTATTTTTCATCTTCTATTTTCTGTAGCACAATTTCCCAGGAATGACCTGAAAATATGTACATGTATACTTTATTTTCTTCTCTAGTTTCAAAGAGAGACCTACTTAATGCTCATCAAAGGGTGGAGAAACCTGTGCACGAGACAGATGTGTAAAAACTCCACAAACGGCAAATAAATCAACTTGAAACAGGTTTATACTGAATGAAACACACAGTAATATCTGTCACTTACATCTGTGGTTTTCAAAAGGTTTTGCTTCACATTTTATCCAGGAAAAGTGAAGCATTTTATTCCTATTTAATCAACCATAAGCCTGCTTATTTTGCTATAATAACATGCATGATTAGTTAGCAGTCAGTTTTGGGTCACGACCTACCAGATGAGAACCACTGACTTACATAATAATTCTATCATAGATTACTCGTTCGCCAAGACAATATTATGTCTCGCCTTGCACTTAACGAAAGACCTCACGCTCTTTAATTAAAGGTAATGTTATTGTGTGTGACTCTAATGGAGGATGATGGATATGATGCCCTGCCGTTTGATGAACTGTGTGCCATATATAATTTCTAATAATTGCACCGATGCCGAGATGATGTCACACACTGTTTAAATTGCTCGAGGTCACTTCTCTTGATGACAAACAAAACAGGACACATTTTCCATAGATAATATGTAAGATGTGACTGTTTTTCATTTTCACGTCAGGGAATCCAAAAATGAGACTTCACAACATTAGATGCATGCAGCTTCTTTCGCCTCCCTCCATGCAATGAAATTGTGATCCTCGATGAAATTGGTGGTCTAACACAAACAAAACGGTGAAAATAACAGTGCTCGAACAAGCCGAGGTCCGTGCCGCCGCTGCTGGATGGTCTCAATCTGCTGCCAGCCAAAATGGACCTGATACATAATAGACAACAGTACAGCTGGAGGAGAGGAAAAATTCAGTGACCGAAGAAAATGTGGAGGGAAAAAAACAGTAATAAGTTTCTGTGCTGCATTTCACCAGCCTTAACCTCGGGGGGAACGAGGCAAACTGCATGTAGAGCTACTCCAGAAATAGAGAGAGAGGAAAAATATCCTATAACCAAGCAAATGAAAGAGGAAACATCATTTAGACCATATTCAAGTAGCGAAACTACTTGTTTATCCTCCGTGCTGTGAGACATTGTGGTTAAAAACAGATCAATTTTTCCGGGAAATCACTGGAAAATTGCAGTACTACTGTGTTAGATCATATTGCTGGATACCTGGGTATAAGATTCACTGACATCATCTCCCAAAAAAGCATCACATATGATGTTTACTTGAGCCCATGTGGGCAGATTGCTGGACTATGCTTGTTTCAACTGGAAAGTAATGTGAATGATAGTAAAGAACAGTAAAAAAAAAAAAAAAAAAAAAAAGCCTTGGAGAAGAGGCAATAAAAATACAAAAGTGCTCAGTGCAAAGACAAAAGGTTTTCAATATCACATCATAATCATCATCAGTGTCTACACATAGATTACGCACAGTGCTGGGTAGATTATTTACAAATTGTAGTCCATTACTCAATACAGATTACATGTAATGTAATCTGACTACTTTTAGATTACTTTTGACCTTACTTTTAGCCTGAGCTAGTTTATCATGTAGATTTGAGTAGGATAAGCTAGTACTGTAGTGATATAACAATACAAAGAGAAAAAAAATATATCTTGACAATTTGTCATCAACAAAATGAAGTGCATTAAACATTACGTTATGCCTGGGTTTCCAAAACTTCGTAAATTGGTGAAAAGCTAATAATTAATTAAACTATAAAAAATGTAACATTTTAAAATAAAAACAATCAAAATAAAACATGATTAAAAATGATTAAATATTTTGTTATGCTGTGTGACCTCTGACTTTCTGAACGTACTATAGGCTGAACATACAATAGCAATAAGCTGTTTTAGAAAGGACCATTTAAAAAATAGAAAAGTAATCATGTTATCAATAAAAATGTAACTGTAGTCTGATTATGAGTATTTTAAAAATGTAATATAATCTAATTACAAGTATATCATTTTTGGAATCTGATTACGTAATCCAGATTACATATAATCAGTTACATATGAACATCTGCCAAATGCATAAATGGTCCAAAAAATTAAACAGTCTACTGTACCTTTAAGATATATCAGCAACACTTTTTTTTTAAATCTATTTTTTTAATTTTCTAATTTTACTTGTTTATTTGTCTAGTTTAGGGTCTAGTTTAAAGCTAATGATTAATTAAATCATAAAAATGTAAAATTAAAATCAATAATTTTCAAATAAAAAAAACTAACACTTACTAAAAAGACGAAATATTTTATTTCTTTATGTGCCTGTCATGTAACCATTAACCGACATTAGAGAACTATGAACATGTGAATGTGTTGTTACTTTACTGAAATAGTAGTCTCAGGGGTATGTCGTGTAAATATTGTAGGTTAAATGTGTTCAGCTGGGTCTAATTTGACGACCTGATGTGGATGAACAACATGTTGTGATGTTTCAGCATCTCCTTTCAACCATTTTCTGAAAAAGAAAACTTACTTTTTTTGAGAGAGAGAGTTTCAAGTCCTGTTTTGTACTCTATACATGGAAAGTGCCAGCTGTCGTCAACAGGATTTGCATTCCTTAAAAAAGTAGTTTCTTCTGAGTGGTTTTCACTTGTGCTGTTCTTAAGGTGAAATTGCTTTCCTGGCACGTCCTGCGCACCATCTTGAACCACCTACAATAGCTAATGTTTTTTTCCCTGGGCAATTACTTCACTCACACCCACTTATATTAATATATGCATGTGTTTTTTATGCTGGAGAATGCAGTTTTGATGCAGATCTGACAAGTTTAGGTCTTGATTAGAAAGTGTATGAATTAAAATCTGATTTGTCTAATCTAATTGTAGGCCAATTTTTAATGTATATTTCACAATGTAAAGGTGGCCCAATGCAAATATATATATATTATTGCCGATAGCCAGCTCTATTAAATGATGCCAGAATAAAAATTTTAGGTGAATTGTTTTCTAAAAAAAAAAAAAAAAAAAAAAAAAGTTGCCGGCAAATTGCTGAAGACACAAGCTCTTGAAAATGTTATTTGATAGTGCATGTGATTGCGGTCTAATTAGTTGAGCGCGAGGGGGAAATGTGAAGGGAGTAATTAGGCTTTGATGCCAAATTGTTGATGCAGCTTTCCCTGAAAATGTGAAGTTTGTTCCCCAGAGTGCACCTCAACCTGACACGCATGGAATATCAACCGCGGCTGAACAAAGCTGCCTCGCACGTGCATGCAAAGGTGTCTCCCTCCTCCTTAGGTATAAGTGGTTTGTCATGTTGCATTCTGCTCGGCGCATCTGAACAAGGGTGTTGCGGGTTTTATTTGCCTTCCTGTGACCTCCTTCTGTTTCTCTGCCCCTGTTGTGTTTTAGAAGCGCTTCTGCCAAGGTGCTGCTCATGTGAAATGAATGTTTATCAGTAAGTCTATTTAAGCGATGGTGACCGGCGATTTCTACAGGAGATGCACTGTTGGATGCGAGCTTGGCCCAGTGCCCGGACGCTCTTTACCACCCTCGCTGCATCACCCTGTATGTGAGATCGCATTAGGAGGGCGAAAACAAGACACTAAAAGCCCATCATGCAGTGCACGCAGCAGCCATCGAGGGTTGATAAAGAAATGCTGCTCGCTCGGGGTACCTGGAAATGGGCAGTAAAGTCTGACAGGTCAGACATCATGTGATGGCCTATTATTAAATGTTTGCGTCATGAAAAACAGTAAATTGCTTTGTTGCAGAGGGTGGGTTGTTATGCTTTAGGTTATGTGTAGCCCTAAAAGTCTGCTGGGCCATTAAAAAGAACATTTTTAAGATTCTGTTCAAAGAAAAACTGCTGTGCTTTTTGTCTTTTTTGGTGCTTGACATATTGCTCATTATGAACTGCCATTGCATGGGGAAAACAGTGTAAAGGCCTGTTCACACCAAGAACAATAACTATATTAGCGTCCACACCAATGCAGGATAATGTTTTGTTTATTATAAGCCCGTGCTGTCTGCCGTCTGCTTTAAATGGTCGAGCTCTTTAAAGCAGGGTGGATTCTGATTGGCTGTCATTGTTTTTATCGTTCATCAGCTGGAAAAAAAATCATGCTAAAAGTGATTCCAATGATATTGTTCCTCTGTATCATTATCGTTATAGTTGTGGTGTGGACTCTGCTGTTCTTTTACATTTTGAATGACTTTTATTACTAAATCTTTGTCCTTGGAGTGAACGGGCCTATGGAAGTTTGTTTTCACCACTGAATAAAAAATAAAAGAGGTAATTGTGACCTCTTATTTCACATTTCTGACCTTTTTTTCTTGTAATCAGGATTGCGTGATATAAACTCGCAATTGCGAATTGTAAAGTCATAATTTCAAGATAGTAAGTCAGAATTGCGTGATATAAAGTCAGAATTGCGAGTTACAAAGTCAGAATTGTGTTATAGTCAGAATTGCAGAGTTATAAAGTCAGAATTGCGAGTTATAAAGTCAGAATTGCGTGATATAAAATCAGCATTGCGTGATATAAAGTAAGAATTGCGAGAAATAAAGTCAGAATTGTGAGATATAAAGTCAGAATTGTGATATAGTCAGAATTGCGTGATAAAAAGTCAGAATTGTGATATAGTCAGAATTGAGAGTTATAAAGTCAGAATTGCGTGATATAAAATCAGCATTGCGTGATATAAAATCAGCATTGCGTGATATAAAGTCAGAATTGCGAGATATAAAGTCAGAATTGTGTGATAGTCGATATTGTGAGTTATAAAGTCAGAATTGCGAGATATAAAGTCAGAATCGTGTGATATAAAGTCAGAATTGGGAGAAATAAAGTCAGAATTGCGAGATAAAGTCAGAATTGTGAGATATGAAGTCACAATTGCATGATATAAAATCACAATTTGGAGTTATGAAGTCAGAATTGCGAGATATAAAGTCAGAATTGCAAGAAAAAAGTCAGAATTATGAGAAAAACTCAGAATTATGAGAAAAAAGTCAGAATTATGAGATATAAATTTGCAATTGTGAGAAATCATTGTATATAGTCACAGGTTCCATTAGTTGTGTTGGTAACATACCATAGTATAGCATAGCACAGGCCAATAAAAAGAGCAAAGCATTTTGTCCACAACAGTCGTCCATTCTTATCAAGGAATCACAAATTAACACTGCACAAATTAATCTTGTGTTAGACGAGCTTAAAGATGCTTTAATAATTTGAGCACTAAAGCTGTGCTGCTAATTTTCTTTTTATTGGCACTCTGCATTAAACTGCAGCGTTTAATTACTCATTTCTAGTATGGGCTGACTTTAACAGTACAGTGCAAACAATAATTAGGTCAATGGCACATTATTTTGGCCAGTGAACACCGAAATTGAAAGGGAAGTCTCATGTCCTCTGGCAGTGTGTCTAGTTCTCCTTGAATTTCATAAATACATGCAAGAAATCAATAATATTATTAAGAGGAACAAGAGGAATGTTATTGGCTTTAGTAAGAGAGTTAATGTTAACACTGCTAAATACACATAGATGCATGTTACATGACTACAGTTTCGCATTTTTCTTGTTTCATACGTTCACAAATTTCTATATGTAAAAGTGAAAAGACAGCTCTATGTGAGTAGTATATGTGTTGATGATATTAAACAAATAGATAATTAGTGTTCAGTTTTTTGGTGATATTCAAATATAGGCAGTGGTGGATGACATACACAAAAAAAGTAGCCTACTTGAGTACTCCTTTTCAATTTTACTCAAGTTTCACAAATTCACACTTACATATAAATAAATAGAGTAAAGTTATGCGTATTTGGCGTCCTGTCCAAGGGGAGGACTCCGAGCTCTGAATTTGGCCCGAACCCAGAGTACTCCCCCTTCCCAGGTTGGGAGAGGAATAGTTTGAAGTGAGAAGATGGGCTGGTGGAGGGATGCTGGAAAACTGTCATGGAACAAAGGTAAGTCTTATCTCATTAACCGAGTTGATTAACTGAATGTGCTCCTCCTGTGTTAATTAGGTTAATTATCTGAACGTACTCCTCCCAAACTTTCTTAATAAAACATCATTAAAGTACAAAAGTACTTGATTTTTACACAAAACCTTTGTCAACACAAAATGCATGTTGACAAAGGATAGGGCTGAATGCAAAAAAACCTACCCTGTTGAGATGGTGATATGGAGATGTCCGCATCCAAGCATGCTGCCTGATGATTGCCATGATTTTCATTTATAATAATCATTCCTAGAATCCGTCTTTTGCAGCATTGGTCGCGCTTGCCCTCAAATTCAGAGGATCTCTCGGTTCTTGGCTCATTTACAGTCAGACTTGTGAATAACTGGAGACTCGCTCTGAAGGGATCACTGAATCAGAGAGTTGTTGACTCGAGAAAAGCTGCAATCGGATCAGCCTAGTTTGCAAAATAATTGTTTGATGCAATTTGTGAACCGATTTAACAGGCTCATTGAAAAGAATCAGCTCTTTCACTAATCGGACACCGCTCTCGCATCTTTGAGGACGTGATGATTTCTTCAAAGTAACGAGGAACGAGATGTTTGTTTTTTTTAGGAATTGTAGTGGAGTAAAAAGTATGATATTATGCTTTAGAATGTAGTGAGGAAAAAGTAAAGGTTTCTTAAAATTAAAATAGGCATCTCCAGTAAAGTACAGATACTTGAAAATGTAGGCTACTTAAGGGTTAGTTCACCCAGAAATGAAAATTCTGTCATTAATTACTCACCCTCATGTTGTTCCAAACCCGTAAGTTTTGTTCATCTTCGGAACACAAATGAACAAATCTTTTTCATGAAATCTGAGAGCTTTCTGTCCCTCCATAGACAGCTACGCAACTACCACTTTGGTACTTCAAAGAGTTCATAAAAACTAATCCATATGAATTGAGTTTAGTCCAAATTTTCAGAAGAGACGATCACTTTATAAAACAAATCGCAATTAAACCACACGCGATTTGGCAAAGGCTACGATTATTTTGTGCGCAGCTTGTCAGAGCTGTACGGCTCATCAAAAAGATCTTCATTTGTGTTCCGAAGATGAATGAAGGTCTTACGGGTTTGGAACGACATGAGGGTGAGTAATTAATGACAGAAATGTCATTTTTAGGTGAACTATCCCTTTAAGTACTGTAATGAAGTAAAAATACGTTACTGTCCACCACTGAAGACAAATCTGAAATAACCATTTTTCAAACAAAAAAGCCCATGCACAAAAGCAAAAATGTAGTTTTCCAAACTTTTTTTCACCAAATGAACACAATAAGTAGGCTAGCCATAAACAGCATTTTATGTGTTACGAAAACATTTACATGAAATACGATCTCAGTGATGTTGACGCAAACGACGAGTTTCGAACCGATTCATTGAAACGGACAGATTCGCGGAAATGAATGAAACTTGCAAAGTCAAACGCCATTTTGCTGCTCAAGTTTGAAACAGAGACGCTGGTGAAGCACCATGACAGGGAATTAGAATTGCATGATATCAGCTATTCCAGTTTCGTGGTGTTTTGTAAACTTAACCAAATAAAAAGAGTATTGCAATCATCATAAATATATTTAGCATGTTGCTTTATGCATCATAAAACATTCTATATATCGCCCAGCTGCAGTTGAGTGTTTAGAGTTCAGTCACTGATGGGTTAAATGAGCTCGAGCTGAAGGCGCATCATATCTGAGGCAGCAGGAGGAAACGCGCTCAACATTTGCGCTCCGATCCTCCAGCATTACGCGTCTCTTTCCAACTCGCAGGAATAACCCACATCACTTCATCTCTGCGTGGATGTCTCTTTAAACCCCGAGCGTTTCCACACAGTCGCGCTGATTTAGATTTGCAAAGAGCTGCTGGTCTCCGGCAGGTCCATTTGGATGCTGGACCCCGGAGCCGCGTCCGCACGATGCCCGGCCATCACTGGATATAAATGACAGATCCAAGTGTGTGTGACTTCAGTGCACCGAACCAGAGGCTGCATGGGAGATGAACGCAGCCGCCAAACATCAGCCTGATCTGCTAGAGAGACCCGCCAGCCTCCTGGTACCAACATGGGTAAGACAACCAGATCCAGCTCAACTCAACTTAATGTGCTGACAGATCAGAACAGGCACTTGGTTGGGATGCATAAGATCAGCTACTTTTTGGCTAGTGTGTATGCAAGGGAAAATGTGATAGAAATGCAGCCAGATGCGTTTAGATTACTTGCTTAACTAACTTTGTGATTGAGATGACTGAGGTGCTGTGAAATCCAACACAATCTCATGGCATTTCAGAAGTATTTTTATGTTGTGGCTGATGAATTATATAGCAGAGATTATATTTATTTAGATGCTCCTATTAGTAAAAGAGAGAAGCTATTACTGGAGTTGAGGCAGTTTTTGTGTAAAGCTTTTATTTTCTTTTGAGTGACACCTTTTGTCATATGCATTTGAAAACATTTTTGAGTGACATTTCAGGTTATATAGTGAAATACTCAGTTGCATTACACATAAAAAAGTGACTAAGTACAACAGACAGGTGATTTATATTAAGGTTTTACTATCTTCTGAGTTGACTTTTTCATCATATTCTTATGCATTTTAAAATGGTGCTTTGCAGATCTAAAATCAGCCAATCATTTTGTATTTGTACGATATCCTTGACATTTCTGAGCTCTCAGATTTACAGTATTGATAGACTTTTAGACACATAGACTTTTCTTTGTCATGTTGTGTTGTTGCTTTTGGAATATATTGCCATTTATGCACTAAAATATAGTGGAAAGTGAGGCAGAGGTTTTTAATTTAAATGAGGTGTGGGAGAAAAAGGGACAGACAATAATGAGCTATTAAAATATAATTTAAAATAACTGGGAAAAAATCTCATTATTGCTACAGCATTGGTGATTAAAAAACTAACACTAAAACCATGCAGGATGCAATGTTGCATAATTGATAGAACAAATCATAGCAGATTTGAGGTGACAGTGTAATCTCAAGGCAGAATGAGTTTTTGTGCTATTGTTCCCATTTGCTGTATTCCTCTTTGTGGAGATAATGATGTGTGACAGTGTGGAGTAGCTTCATTCGCACTATTCTTGAGGTGTTCGGAAATGCCCTCTCAGAGGATTTTCTCAGCGAAAGCTTTGAAACTGCATTTAGAGATTGCTGCTTGCTTGCTTTATTTGTTTTAACACGTTCTGTCCTATTTCTGCTGCCCATTTGTGGTGGGCATGTTCTTCTTAATTGGTAAATGGAGTCTTGCCGGTTGCACTGCGGGACCTTTATCAGATTGGAGGGATTTTCGGAGGTATCAATAATTGCTGGCTCACTGCTTTTGGTTTTGATGAGAATTTGCAGTTTTTGCCCAAAAACAGGCAGAGAATCTCCGTGAAAGAAATTGGATGTCTGTAAGGACAGAAATCTATAGAGATATTTCCTTATAAATTTGTTCTTGAGCTCCATCCAGTACAGTGGCAGTTACTGAAATCATTTTTATTGATATCTGCTCGGAGAGCGTCAAAGGCAGGTACAGTCATTAAGAGAGCAGAATGGTGTTACTTCATTACGAAACACAGCGCTAAAGCAGGAGGCGTAGCAGTTATTTGTCTTCTTCTTCTTCTTATGATGATGATGACTGTGCTTCAGTGGCAGTGGTGTTTGTATCTCAGAGGTGTGTAGATATGATTTAGGTTTCAACCTTTGATCTGTCTAGAAGATTTTACTGCTAATCTCTCAGATGAACTGTGGTCATGTGATAAAGCAAGGTTTGCCAGGTCTATATGACAAAGACAGCCAGATGTCCAATGCAAACCAGCCCCAAACTCAAACTATACCACTTACTGTACAAAGCACAGGTTTTAGTGCTTATTATGTATTTTCAGCTTGCTTTTATTTGTAGAATTGATGTAGATGGCAATATTAAATTGTGCGAAGATTATAAACCGTCAAGCTCATAACTAGTGAGAAACCAGAACCCAAATATTGTAAGTATGTAATATTGTAAGGGTTGCTGGTATAATGTAAATGCATACAGTGCTGTGCTGCTTTTATTTCATGTTTTACCCATTTTCTACTGAAACAATTTTCCTGCTGATTCACTTTCTCATAGAAAAGAAATGTAAATGTAATGATTTAAAACAAACATAGATAAATAATTGTGTAAATATATTAAATAATGTAAAAAAAAAAAAAAAAAAAAATGCATACCTGCCATGAATACTTAAAAATACTAAAATATATGCATATTTTTTACTTTTATTTACATGCATAGTATGAAATAAAAGTAATAGTATGCTTTAAGTCAAACTATCAAATCTTGCAATACAGCATGTATGCATATTTTGCAACATAATTAAGTAATATTGCTTGATTTGACAGCATGTTATTACTTATATTGCATATTATTATAAGTAAATAACAGTGAAATATGCATACATATTGCAAGGTTTGACAAAACATACTATGTATGCATATTTTTTACTGTTATCAACTTATATAATATGCAGTATAACCTAAGTAATAGTATGCTTTGTCAAACAATCAAACCTGGCAGTACAGCATGTGTGCATATTTTTTTTTTTTTTTTTACTGTTATTTACTTGTATATCATGCAACATAAGTAATATTGCAAGGTTTGAAAAAGCATACTATTACTTCTATTGCATATTATTATAAGTAAATAATGCATACTTGTTGCAAAGTTTGACAAAATAGCACACTATTACTTATATTGTGTATTATAAGTAAATAACAGTAGTAATATGCATACATATTGCAAGATTTGACAAAACATACTATGTATGCATATTTTTACTGTTATTTACTTATATAATATGCAATACAAGTAATAGTATGCTTTGTCAAACCATCAAACCTTGCAATATGTATGCATATACTGTTTACTTTTATTTACTTATACTGTATAATATGCAACATGTATTGCAAGTTTTGACAATACATACTATTACTTATTGCATATTAAATAAGTAAATAGCAGTAAAAATGCATACATGTTTCAAGGTTTGACAAAACATACTATGTATGCATATTTTTACTGTTATCCACTTATATAATATGCAATACAAGTAATAGTATGCTTTGTCAAACCATCAAACCTGGCAATACTGCGTGTATGCATATTTTTTTACTGTTATTTACTTATATAAAATGCAATATAACTAATATTGCAAGGTTTGACAACACACAGTGTTACTTATAAGTGTTATAAGTAAATAACAGTAAAAATATGCATACATATTGCAAGATTTGACAAAACATACTATGTGTGCATATTTTTACTGTTATTTACTTGTATGCATATTATATAAGTAAATAACATAAAATATGCATACATGTGGTATTGCAAGGTTTGATAGTTTGAAATAAAGCATGCTATATGTATGCATATTTCTACTGTTATTTACTTATATAATATGCAATATAATAGTAGTATGCTGTCAAACCAAACATTGAAATATGCATATTTTTACTGTTATTTATTATGCAATGAATATAAGTGATAGAATGCTTTATGTCAAACCATCAAACCATGAGTACCATTTAGTCCAAATCCATGGAAAAACTGCAGACTTGGCATCTCTGGAAGCAGTGTTGTGTATAAACTGTATCGATGTATTCATAGCAGATGTCAATTTCAGATTAACTTGTGTAACCACTAACAGAACAAACGATGACTCTCACATGTGTACTTGTGCAGATGGCCATGTAAGCACACTAATCTGGCTCTTATTTATATTAGTGAGATTTGATTCAGATCCAACTCACACATGTCTCTGGAAACACTGCTGGAAAGTTCTTGTGTGCTTGTCTTTGGGATTTGGAGGCTTTGCTGGTGCGCCCTACGGAGGCTGTGATTGGCACATGAATGTTATAACCTTAAAAGTCACAAATCTTTTATTCATGTTCTGCAAGACCGGATTCAAGGTTTTGTAATCTGATAGCTGAAGTTGCAGCTGTTTTTCTAACAGGTTTAGGTGTGGGGTTGGTTCATAGTCAAACAGCAGGCATTCTGTTATTCATAAATCTTGGTAATAAAATTCAGGTTTTGACATTTTTAAGAAAAATGAGAGTGAGATTTTTTCAGTGCAAAACTTGCCGCTGTGTTGTGGGTGTTTGCCGGAGCATTGCTACAGTAAGTGCCATGAGAGGTTGTTAGTTAGTTGCTATGTGGTTGCTGCGGTGTTTTGTTGTCACTGATTGACTAGTGTAAAAAGAGTCTCCTGTGATCTTCTGGTCTCTAGATACAGCTTGGGTGAAAATGGTGTGTCTGATTACTTAGTAAAATAACAGCACACCTCGCCTCAACAACACACACGATTTGAGGAACCTCACAAGTCTGCTGCAGGATGAGGTTTAACCCTATAAAGCCTACTGTATCAGATTTGATACACAGATTTCTAAGGTCTCTAAATGATCAGATCTAAATGACTTTGCTAAAAAAACCTGTTTCACACAATCTCCTACAGTCCTTCTGTCATCTGATTGGTAGTTTAGACTTTCATAAGTTAAAAGTCTTTTAGTACAAACGTCCACCTTCAGCTTGTGGTTCACGTGTCTTTGCTGTGAAATCTGCACTGATTTTTGTCAAGTAAAAGTAAGAATAACTTAATATTTCAAGATGACTGAGCTTGATTATCCATACATCATTTGTCAGAAAATCATGTTCTTAAAGGGTTAGTTCACCCAAAAATGAAAATTCAGTCATTAATTACTCACCCTCATGTCGTTCCACACCTGTCAGACCTTCGTTCATCTACAGAACACAAATTAAGATATTTTTGATAAAATCCGATGGCTCAGTGAGGCCTCCACTGACAGCAAGATAATTAACACTTTCAATGCCCAGAAAGCTACTAAAGACATATTTAAAACAGTTCATGTGACTACAGTGGTTCAACCTTAATGTTATGAAGCGACGAGAATACTTTTTGTGCACCAAAAAAACAAAATAACGACTTTATTCAACACTATCTAGTGATGGGTGATTTCAAAACACTGCTTCATGAAGTCATTGAAATTTTGAACCATTGAAATTTCGAAACACTTATGACGTAACGAAGCCTCGTTTACTGAAATCACATGACTTTGGCAGTTTGATACACACTCCGAACCACTGATTTGAAACAAAAGATTCGAAGCTTCATGAAGCAGTGTTTTGAAATCGCCCATCACTAGATATTGTTGAAAAAAGTTTTTTTTTTTTTTTCTTGGTGCACAAAAAGTATTCTCGTCGCTTTATAATATTAAAGTTGAACCACTGTAGTCACATGAATCGTTTTAAATATGTCTTTAGTAGCTTTCTGGGCATTGAAAGTGTTAATTATTGAGCCATCGGATTTCATCAATAATATCTTAATTTGTGTTCCGAAGATGAATGAAGGTATTACAGGTGTAGAACGACATGAGGGGGAGTAATTAATGAGAGAAATTTCATTTTTGGGTGAACTAACACTTTAACTATTATCATCAGGCTTTTGAGGAAGGTTTATTTGTTCATCTCTCAATCATCATTGTATTGCATTGCATTGTTTTAAAACTACAGATCATAAAACTAAGCATTTAAATGTCTTACTAAAAGATAATATTAGCAGATATAGAGTGATATTTATATGCATTTTATGTAAGTATTGTGGTCTCATTGATTTACATTGCAATCAGAATTTCATCTCACTTTTTGTCCATATAATTATCCGCATCTGCACCAAATTGCATATTTTTGCTCAGTTTGGGCCTCTGAATAAAATTGAGCTGTTTTTCCCTTCATATTTTCACTATATCATACTATATGAGCCATAAAAGCCTGATGTATGAAATATGATGCTCAAAAACACATATGCAAAACTTTTTTAGATTTTGTCCAAAGGTTCAATAAATGGTTCCATTAAAAAAACAAAAAAAAAAACATTATTTCACATGTCAGGCTTTACAGGGTTAATACTAGGTTTCACAAGCACCACTAATAATTGCGTTCTGAACATAATGAATTTGATGCACAGCATTTCGCCATTTTCAGCTCTGCCAAAACACAAATCTATTGCGATTCGTCCTTGGGGCCGCGGTGATTTACTTCCAGCGTGACATGACAGATTGTAATAGAGTCACAGCCGGGCAATTAGTCAACCTTAATATAAAACTGCATGTGACCTGTAGGGTGTCGTCTTTATCTGCGAATCGCCATAGCAGCGTTTAATATCTCTCTCTTTGACTACATGTTTGGCTTTTAAATGATCAGCCGTTATTCTTGAAACACCCTAGTAATACTGTCCTGATATGTTTACTCAACCTGTAAAAAGACAGCTCTTTTCCACCACATCTTTGTCACCGAGCCCAGCCTTGCCTTTTCATTTCCATTTTGATTCACGACAGGTATGAATTTTAATGAGCTCCATTTCACATTTGGAAACTTACCTCGATGATTGCCATTTTTTAGAAAAAAGTGAGGATGCCGGGAACGCTGATTATGAGATAATCAAGGATGCGCGTTTTATTAATCTGGTTTCATTAATTAGTTATTGATGCAGAATTGGTCATATGAAATATTGAGTTACATGCTGAAATTGGCTTTGACCTTTACTGATAATACTTACCGTGCTGAAGCATTGGGTGCACAGAATTATGTTTTTCCATACTGTGTGTGGGCAGTGAGGATTTCCATAATAACAGAAAGGGTTAGAATACAAAGACAAAGCTTTTATTCCCTGCTGTGTCAAAATACTGAGATTTTATACTTTAGTTTAAGAGGATTCTGCCAATTTAGCTTCACTGTGTGGCCAAAAACATATTTGAAGGAAAGTTTATAAATAATTGTATTTACACTACCGTTTAAAAGTTTAGGTCCGTAGGATTTTCTTTTCTTTTGAAGAAAAGTATACTTTTATTCAGTGAGGCTGCATTAAATTGATCAAAAGTGACAGTGAAGACATTTATAATGTTACAAAAGATTCTATTTAAAGGGGTCCTTGATTATGATTTCACTCTTTTAACTTTAGTTAGTGTGTAATGTTGCTGTTTGAGCATAAACAACATCTGCAAAGGGAGATAT
This sequence comes from Hypophthalmichthys nobilis, assembly GCA_037950665.1. NCBI lineage: Eukaryota > Metazoa > Chordata > Actinopteri > Cypriniformes > Xenocyprididae > Hypophthalmichthys > Hypophthalmichthys nobilis. The sequence continues at coordinate 31,708,564 of CM075478.1, forward strand.
TTTCTTTTACTGAAATCACTTTTTAAGGACTACAACAAACAGCTGGTAGGGACTACAACGAGCTTCTTCCCGGGTTAGTGACATCACTAACCCTAAAATTTACATAACCCCGCCCCCGAGAACACACAACAAAGGGGTTGAGGCCATGTTGGGCTGCTTTAGAGAAGAGGAAGAGTTGTTGTAGTAGAGTGTTGTTGTCATGCCGGACTGCTTCACAAACGAGGGTCAATTCAACACTGGATTTGCACAAAAGATTAAAGGGATAGTTCACCCAAAAATGAAAATTCTGTCATCATTTACTCACCCTCAAGTTGTTCCAAACCTGTATAAATTTCTTTGTTCTGTTCAAGACAAAGGAAGATTTTTTGAAGAAAGTTTGTAACCAGGCTGCTTTGGGGCACCATTGACTTACATAGTAAGAAAAAAAAAAATGTTAAAAAAAAAAAAAAAAAAGAACTACTCAGATTCCCACATTCTTTAAAATATCTTCCTTTGTGTTCAACATAACAAAAAAATGTATACAGGTTTGGAACAAGGGTGAGGGTGAGTAAATGATGACAGAATTTTCATTTTTGGGTGAACTGTCCCTTTAACATGACGGCACATGCTAGTGGATGAGTTGAATCAACTCCACAGCAACTACATAAATTTATCCACTAAGTTTCATTCTAAAAGTTGTAACTTCTTCCTGAGTCTCTCCATCAGTGTCGACTGTTGAACAATGTAAGGCTGAACACCGTTACTGACAATCCTCATTTTGGCTGCGGGAGATTCTCCAGCTTTGTTGTTGTTGAGCGACCGAAGCGTGAAAATTAATTTTCCAACTTGAATGCTTTATTCAAGTTATTCAAGAGCATATTTTTGACCGCAAACAATACAAGTCACAATTTTTTTTCAGGACCATTTAACTATTTCAAATCATGTCCATGATTGTATGTGTGTGTGTGAGTGTGTGTGCGTGTGTGTGTGTGTGCATGAGCGTTTTTGTGATTTATGAGGACACAAATTTGTATAATGACATGGGTATTACACTGTTATTAGGACATGAAATATGAGACATGAAATATAAGGACATTTCATGAGTCCTCATATTTAAAATAGTTTTGAAAACATATTAACAATGTTTTATTAAAAATGTAAAAATGCAGACAGTTTTCTGTGATGGGTAGGTTTGGGGGTAGTGTGGGGGGATGTGCAAAATGTGCAGTTTGTACAGTATAAAAACCATTACGCCTATGGAATGTCCTCACTAAGATAGCAAAACAAACCTGTGTTAGTGTGTGTGTGTGTGTGTGTGTGTGTGTGTGTCCACATAGCAAGTACCATAGTTTCATACCATTCTGATGAAGTAAAAAATTCTTAAAAAAAAACATAATTTTTTTTGGTCAAAAATGACCGAAAGCACCAGAGGGTTAAGTAGCAAAAACTGTTTTCAACATTGATAATAATCATAAATGTTTCTTGAGCAGCAAATCATCATATTAGAATGATTTCTGAAGGATCATGTGACACTGAAGACTGGAGTAATGATGCTGAAAATTCAGCTTTGATCAGAGGAATAAATTACATTTTACTATATATTCACATAGAAAACAGCTATTTCAACCCGTAATAATATTTCACTGTTTTTACTGTAGTTTTGATCAAATAAATGCAGCCTTGTTGAGCTTAAGAGACAAAAACATAAAAAAATCTTACTAACTTTTGAATGGTGGTGTATTTAAGTGCAAGATAAGTATTTGTAGTTAAAAAGTATATAATTTTCTTTTTGTTTTAGAAAATGACAGATCGTTTTGCTAGATAAGACCCTTATTCCTCGTGTAGAGTCCTTTGAAGCTGCACTGAAACTGCAGTTTGGACCTTCAACCTATTGGAAGCCATTGAATAGTTTTATGATCAAAGTTCTGTAGTTTTAAAAACAATGCAGTACAATGATGATTGAGAGATGAACAAATAGACGTTCTTCAAAAGCCTGATGATCATATTTGATACTCATGATTTTTCTAAAAAATGATGTATGGATTATTAAGTTTAAGTGTTCATCTTGAAATATTGCTAACAATATAAAAGTTATTCTAACATTTACTTTATAAAAATCAGATTTCACTGCAAAAAGTCACATTTGTACAATTATACTAAAGGGCCTTCTACTTGCTAAACTGTTGGACTGTAGTAGATTATGTACAACAGGTTTTTCAGATTATATTGATTATTTAGAAACCTTAAACATCATGTGTCAAATATGATACAGTAGGCTTTAGTTTAAAGGGTTAAATATGTTGCAAATGCTGTTTCAGCTCGCCTTGTTCACCTGGTTAAGCGCATCTTTACGCTGTGCTGCTGTAGTTCATGTTGAGAAGAGTAAATAATGATTATGGATCACTCAGCTTCACTCTCCTGCTCAGATTCCAGCTGCTTGAAAGATTTCTGGCTGATACGGTAACTAGTGTCTTCAACAACGTGGGTGAGATTCCCTGCCGATGAGAATCTATTGAATTTATTACAGCCTGCAGCTTCACGGTGGCCATCAGGGTAATTTGATTGATCTGTGCGTCGTCCGCTGCCACTTTCCAGATCATCTGAACGGCTGCTCTGTTGCACACTCACAGTGCTCACTTTAACCCGAATTCTGTGATTGGCACATCTTTGATATCTGAGGAGTCAGGACACACCACACTGCAAAAAAATCATTTTCCTATTTAGCATTTTTGTCTTGTTTTCCAGTGCAAATATCTAAACATTCTTAAATCAAGAAAGAAAGCAAAATGACAAGATATTAAGTCTGTAAAATGCATCAAAATTGAGTTTATGATTATTATGCCCTTTTACAAGGTCTTGATTTAGTTTTTGTGCTCTACTAGAACAGGTTTTGATGCTTGAATGTTGATTATTTTCCTCATATTCTCCATTGTTCAGCTCCTCTCTTCCCAGTCTGTCAGTAACGCTCTGTTTAGTTCCTGTCTCTATGAAGCCCCTCCTTCTGAAAAGCACAACGTGCTCTGATTGGTCGGCTGAAGTCCTGGAGGTCATATGCGAGGGTACAGAGAAGGGTAGAATGAGAAAAGAAATCAAACCGAGCTGCAGTACATAAAGAACACTTGTTTGTATCATGAGCCTTAAAATCTCTTCGTGATTGGCAGATTGTCTTCAAGTTTAGCACAGCTGTCACCTCAACCCTGTCACCTTTAAATAAATGTTTTCAGTCTCCTGGAAGACAATCTGCCAATGCTAGATGAACCAGACAGTTGATTTGTCCTTTTATTAGCACTGATCCAAAACCTAGATAGCTGCCTTCTAAGGGAGTATCTCAATGTAACTAGTGACTGCTTGGAATGTTCTATATACAACATGATTTTAGAATGTTGCCAAGTCTTTGATTTAAATTTTGATACTTTCCAAGACTTAATTTCTCTTACTTCATCTGCAATGCTGGATTTCTTTTTTTAACAGAGCTTGTTGCAATGCATTATGACAGTGGTCGGGAACCTATGGCTCGTAATCCACACCTGGCTCTTTGACAAAAATCATGTAGCTCACCACACTGTAAACCCTAACGCTCAAAATAATTAATTGGTTTGAGTAGGACAAACTTAAATTAAACAAATTAGTTCAGTCAAATGAACTTTTATCAGTATTTAGCACTTTCTATTTTCTTTCAAGTTCACAGAACTGATATATTTTAAGTAAACTGAACTGTTTCATTGTTTTGAGTTTTATGAACTAATTTCTTTTAATTTAGACAAACTGAAGTTTAACTCAAACTGGGCTGGGATTTCTTTTTGTGCAAGATTAAGATGAAAAGTGGAAGATTTAGTAGTGATTAATGTTTTGTTATGCTAATTTAATAGAGTTTTAATGAGGGTTACAAGTGATGCATGCGGCTTGGTTTGAGAGCAAAAATGTTAAATGATTTAAATGCTGTACTCTTTCAGCAAGTGCTATACCATGCTATTGTTAACATGTTAGCAAGTTAGCATTTTCTGAATTAGCTTGTTATAGCTAGCTGAGTTTACACTAATAAAAATGTTTTCATTGAGGTTACATGATAATTTTAAGTTAAATGTATGAATTAGTGTGCTCAAACATTTCAAGTTAAGAATAATTAAAATGGATGAGTACAAAATAAAAAACTGCCAGTTCTGCTTACTTAAACTTTGAATTTCTTAACTTAAAGACACAATATGTAAGAATTTTGCAGTAAAATATCCAAAAACCACTAGGCCAGTGTTATATATTTTGTTCACTTGAGTACTTACAATATCCCAAATGTTTGCAACTATTTGTAAATCATGAAAAAATTGCAATTTTAACCAAGGCTCCGGGACGTGTGAGGAGTCGCCTGTCAATTGCGTCATACTCACGTTACCCTCGGTTTCCGGTTTTATTTTGTAGAAAACATGGAAACACCAAAGACGCTTTATTATTACATGTTTTATTAGACATTTGAACAACTGTTTGGTTTATAGACAGAAAACGAATCATTGTTATATAGCTCAACACGTTTAGTCTTATTGTTTAAATCTAGTTCTCTTGATTTTCCAAGAGTACCATGCTTTTACCATGCCTCAGAGAAAAACATTATTTTGTCAAGTAGCTAAGTAATACAGCATTTTCTCCATCATAGAATACATTTTAAAATTAATTGCATGCCATTTATCAACACAAGCCATCCAGCATTTAATATGATATTCTAAAATTGATCTAGTTTACTGCAGTGTGCAACAGTGTCTCACAGCAGCCGCCGAGTGAACACACAGAGTAATGTTATAACATCATTTTCAACACTCTCAAATGTATCTAATATGATAAACAGAGCTGTGTTACCTCATACTCATGACCGGAAAAGCGGAAGCGGTGACTGCGGCATAATAATAAAAGTTCTGCTGCTCCCGAGGCATCGCGTTCGTCTCTCATTAACAATCGCTCCAGCGGCCTCGTTCAGCTCCAACATCACTCGGCCCTGCTCTGCTTCATACTACAGTAACGTTAATAATCTCATCCATGAACATGATTTCTGCTCGAGTCCCATTCTGATTCTTTTCCACCGGCTGTGAGGTAAAGACGACATTTCCCAAGATTCCGCGCTCAAACTCGGCGTCATCAAGCTACGCCTTTGTTTTGAGTAGGTGAACTCTAGCTGCGAAAAACTACATATTGTAGCTTTAAAAATTTTGAGGCAACTGACCAGTCCAGGTTTCTCACCCTTTATCAGCAAATGATTGATAAAAAATTAGACACATCAGATCTGCTTTCTGCAGGATTCCAATTCTGTTGCTGTCCAGCCAAGTTAATGAACTGTTTGTTAATAAACTGGTGCTGTTTGGTCATTTTTGGCCAAAAAATTTAACGTTTTGTTTTTTTTAGGATTTTTTACTTCATCAGAATGGTACGAAACTTGGCAAAGGATTTGGCACTTGCTGTGTGAACACATACACACAAAAACATGGACATGATTCAAAACGGTTAAATGGTCCTGGAAATAAAAATAGTCACACTTTGTTTGCGGTCAAAATAAGCTAATAAAATTGTACTGAAAGCTCATTTTTTTGAGATATCAAAATCAAATTTGGAACACAACTTGTTTAGATTTATGGCTTTGATTTTTTTCACAGTTTTAGAGTAAAACATGTTTTGGAAAATATGTATTTCATTATAAAATTTAAAAATAGTATTTTTGTGCATTTTTCATAATAATAAATTTAAACTTCTATAACTTTTTTCAGTTTCACTTTTTTTTTAAACTTTTTTCACTTCAGCAATAATCTGCGAAGGATAGAAGGGACTTTGTACTTTTTTTAAGCACTAAAAAAAGGAAAAAGGCATAATAGATCCTATTTAAATCAAGAATAAATATCTGCCAATGGGTTCAGAAAAATAAACATAATTCAAAGGGAAATCAAGATTGTTTTTCTGACCATATGGCAGATATTTATTCTTGTTATAAGCATAAACTCACTACATTTTGATACATTTTTCAAAAATACATTTTCTTTGCTTCTCAAGAAAGTTTAGATATTTGTACTGCAAAACAACAAAAATACTGAGGAAGAAAATATTTTTCTGCAGTGCAATTACTGTAATTGTTGTGCGGCTAATTCTATTCAGATATTTCCCTTTCAAATGCAGACTTTAAATCTTCAGGCAAAAGCATATATATTGACTATTACGCCCGTCCTGTTGTCTGGGGAAAAGACAATATCCGTGTCTGTGCGTTCCAGCCCTGGAGCGGTGTAACATTATCAGCTGTGATCTGATCTCCAGACAGCAGTTGACCTTCATTCTTCTTCTAATTATTATCTTGATTGAAGCAGTCCAGTGGCGCTCTCGTCCGCCTTTGTAGTGAATTCAAATTAGAGGCAATATTTCACAATTACAACGGCAAACACTTAAAAGTAATCATCGTTTGAAGCAGATAATTGACCTTAAAGGCGTTTTAAAATCACAGATCTAACAAATGTAGTTTTTGAAACTTGATAAGGTCATTTTCAGACAGGAGTAGATAGGGGTGGGCAGCATGACTAAAATCTTATATCATGTTATGAGTAATTCTGGACTGTGGTGACGGTATGCATCACAATACAAGAGTTTGAAATTCTATGAAAAATGATTAATATTAAGTAACGATGTGGAAATTGTTGTTTTGATAATTTTATCTTTTGTTTTGCATCAGACAAGTTAAGAAAATACAAAGAAAGAAAAGTCATTTTAAAAAAATGTCTGCTAAATGTAAAGGTAATTTTCAAAATAGTACATTCAAAATAGTGTTGCTAGAGTGTGTGATTATTAATGTGTCTTTTATTCTGTTTCTTCTCATGTGTCTTTTAGTCTATTTCTTCTCGTGTTTTCCTTTTTGCAATTTTATAAAAGCTTTTTTTATCACAGTACCACATGGCATCTCGTTTATAGCTTATTGCTTTCTTCTTAAATGGTCCACTAGATGTGAAAAGCATCTTCAGATTGTTGGACACAGTTTCTGCTCTGAGTTGGTTCTTTTAAAAGTTTGACAGAATTCACACCCTTTGAAGTTCTTCCTTGTCTTCTTTGGGAAGAGTCCCATTCTGTGTTTTCTCCATGTTTCTTTGTTGCTTACACACGACATACTGTACCACAGAATCTCATTAATACCATTGCATGGTATATACTGTTATACAGCCAGCCCCAGTCTCTATGGGAATTATTCTAGAAGTTACAAAAGCAAGTCTGTACTTGATCACTGATTTCAAACAGACATGCATTTCTCCTGGGTTATTCCTGATTCCAGATGGCCTTCGGTGTAGAAAACATGAAAACCAACAACACAGGCAAAACATTAAAATGCATCTTCAGTGTAGCCTTCTTATTGACGTCACATTTATTCATATTATATCATGCTGAGTGTTAGGTAGTTTTTCACTGTGATAGTCTTCTTTGGCTAGGCACTATTCCTTGAAACAAAATGCATTGTGAAAATAAGTGGTCGACCGAGAAATCGCCAAGGCTGATATATTGGCTGATATTTGTCATTTTTAATTATCGGCATCGGCTATTAAGTTTTTCTGTTTGACTGATTTGTCAAAAGCTGGAAAAATCCGTCAATGGCAGGGAAGCGTTGTCTCACAAATGTCTGAAAATTCCGTCAATGACTGGGAAGTGTTGTCTCATAAATGATGGAAAATTCTGTCAGTGGCGGGGAAGCGTTGTCTCACAAAAGTCTGAAAATTACGTCAGTTGCAGGGAAGTGTTGTCTCACACATGACGGAAAATTCCACCAATTGCAGGGAAGTGTTGTCTCATAAATGACGTAAAATTCCGGCAATAGCGAGCAAGCATTGTCTCATAAATAATGGAAAATTTCATCAAGGGCAGGGAAAGAATTTAATAGTGTGATATAATATATCAGCTTTATATATATTTGGCCATCGGCCTCCCTGGTTTTTAACATATCAGCATCGGCCATAAAAAAAAAAATAAAATAAAATATTGGTTGACCATTTGTGAAAAGTACTATACAAAATAACTGTTTGCATTTGCTGAAGGAAATGTGATTGCTGTTTGTCTGTGTAAGGTGATACTGTTGGGCATTTCATGAGTTTTGGCTGGAGAAATTATATTTTTCCCATGGGTCGTCATGCAGAGGTGACCCTTAGCCAGATCCTTCTGGATCTGGATTTCAGTCCCCTTCCAAACCATCAAGCTGTGACTACCACAGTTGTGGCCTTGAGCGAAGCATCTAAGCCCAGATTTCTCCAGAGACTCTGCCTGAGAATTAAGGCATTCCCATGTACATGTGTATAAATAGCAAAAAACTCACCTTTACAGAAGCTTGAGCACATGCAGTGGCAGGGAGGGCTCAGTCTATAACTCCAAACTTTGATTAATTATCCTTTCCCTGTAGAGCTAACGGGAGACTCACTTGACCTACATCCCGGTGTCTCCAGGGAGAATGGGTTTAGGTGCCAGAGAGAGAACTAGGCCAGTACAGAGAGACAGTGGGTCTGTCAGAACCAGAGTCATCATCACAGGACGAGCACATGCATAGCGCAAACTAAATGTTTTTGCAGTTCAGATGCTAATATATATATATATATATATATGTAAAGTAGTGAGTGTACACCTTCTATAACAGTGTAAATTTGCTGTCCCCTCAAAATAACTCAACACACAGCCATTAATGTCTAAACGGCTGGCCACAAAAGTGAGTACACCCCTAAGTGAAAATGTCCAAATTGGGCCCAAAGATATATTTTGTGTGGCCACCATTATTTTCCAGCACTGCCTTAACCCTCTTGGGCATGGAGTTCACCAGAGCTTCACAGGTTGCCACTGGAGTCCTCTTCCACTCCTCCACGATGACATCACGGAGCTGGTGGATGTTAGAGACCTTGCGCTCCTCCACTTTCCATTTGAGGATGCCCAACAGATGCTCAATAGGGTTTAGATCTGGAGACATGCTTGACCAGTGCATCACCTTTACCCTCAGCTTCTTTAGCAAGGCAGTGGTCGTCTTGGAGGTGTGTTTGGGGTTGTTATCATGTTGGAATACTGCCCTGCGGCTTCAGTATGTCACAGTACATGTTGGCATTCATGGTTCCCTCAATGAACTGTAGCACTCATGCAGCCCCAGACCATGACACTCCCACCACCATGCTTGACTGTAGGCAAGACACACTAGTCTTTGTACTCCTCACCTGGTTGCCGCCACACACGCTTGACACCATCTGAACCAAATAAGTTTATCTTGGTCTCATCAGACCACAGGACATGGTTCCAGTAATCCATGTCCTTAGTCTGCTTGTCTTCAGCAAACTGTTTGCGGGCTTTCTTGTGCATCATCTTTAGAAGAGGCTTCCTTCTGGGACAACAGCCATGCAGACCAATTTGATGCAGTGTGCGGCGTATGGTCTGAGCACTGACAGGCTGACCCCCCACCCCTTCAACCTCTGCAGCAATGCTGGCAGCACTCATATGTCTATTTCCCAAACACAACCTCTGGATATGACGCTGAGCACGTGCACTCAACTTCTTTGGTTGACAATGGCGAGGCCTGTTCTGAGTGGAACCTGTCCTGTTAAACCGCTGTATGGTCTTGGCCACCGTGCTGCAGCTCAGTTTCAGGGTCTTGGCAATCTTCTTATAGCCTACGCCATCTTTATGTAGAGCAACAATTTTTTTTTTTCAGATCCTCAGAGAGTTCTTTGCCATGAGGTGCCATGTTGAACTTCCAGTGACCAGCATGAGAGAGTGAGAGCGATAACACCAAATTTAACACACCTGCTCCCCATTCACACCTGAGACCTTGTAACACTAACGAGTCACATGACACCAGGGAGAGAAAATGGCTAATTGGGCCCAATTTGGACATTTTCGCTTAGGGGTGTACTCACTTTTGTGGCCAGCCGTTTAGACATTAATGGCTGTGTGTTGAGTTATTTTGGGGGGACAGCAAATTTACACTGTTATAGAAGCTGTACACTCACTACTTTACACTGTAGCAAAGTGTCATTTCTTCAGTGTTGTCACATGAAAAGATATGATAAAATATTTACAAAAATGTGAGGAGTATACTCACTTCTGTGAGATACTGTATATATATATATATATATATATATATATATATATAATATTTATTCAGTTCTGAATATATATTGAGAACTCCCTCTATTATGCCCCTTTCACAAGATGTAATATAAGTCTCTGGTGTCCCCAGAATGTATCTGTGAAGTTTCAGCTCAAAATACCCCACAGATCATTTATTATAGCTTGTCAAATTTGCCCCTATTTGGGTGTGAGCAAAAACACACTGTTTTTGTGTGTGTCCCCTTAAATGCAAATGAGCTGCTGCTCCCGGCCCCCTTTCCAGAAGAGGGCGGAGCTTTAACATCTCACGCTTCGGTTGCTCAACAACAACAAAGCTGGAGAATCTCACGCAGCCAAAATGAGGATTGTCAGTAACGGTGTTCAGCCTTACATTGTTCAAACCGGAGTCGACACTGATGGAGAGACTCAGGAAGAAGTTACAACTTTTAGAATGAAACTGGACGTTTCTGAATGGTTAGTAGATAAATTTATGTAGTTGCTTATGGTTTGATTCAACTCATCGACTAGCATGTGCCGTCATGTTAATGTTTTGTGCAAATCCAGCATTTAACTGACCCTCATTTGTGAAGCAGTCCAGCGTGAAATGATTTGCACAAATATATATCACTTTACCGACTTTCTTCGGCACATTTCCTTCATAAATGAAATTCAACCACGGTGTCCTCAGTGGCTCAGAAGCCGAGAGTCTATGGAGACTCTTATGTTTGTTGGTACATCCAATAACAGAACATTTGTAATGTGTTTTGGCGCAGACATTGTATATCTAACATATCTAACAGAAATGGCGGACTGCTGCGGCTCACTCAGGGCGGTATCTATGCTAACAGGACAGATCGTCAGCAGTCGTGCATGGGCAGAGCATCCCTGGAACCACTCGTTTGGAGAGACTGTTATGATTTATGGGCATTATAAAAAAGTATTGGGTGGATTTTTACCATTATAGGCTGGTTGTTTACACACACTGTGGACACACATCTGTGTTCAGACACCTATAAAAGTGTATTTTGCATAATATGTCCTCTTTAATTTTTTTTTTTTTTTTTTGGTTTGCATCATGACATTTGTACAGTATTTTTACTTTAAATTAGATTAAAATATATATATATATATATATATATATATATATAGTGTTCATTAAGATTTTTAGTTTTAGTTATTTTAGGCTAGTACTTCAACTTAAACTAAATGAAAATGTTACCTTGGCTACTAGTTGGGAATAAATAATTAAAAAAATATTTTTTTCAGTTAATATTTAATTTATTTAATTTATCTAGAGAGGATCATTTTTATTACTTTTTTGCATTACAGTATTAAAATTTTCAATGTGCTTTTTTTTCCTGTTTATTTTGGGGTGAAATATCACTGTCATTTTTGTTTTCAATCTGCTGTATTTCTCTATTAATTATAATAAGGATGTGCTCAGCACAGTCTCATGAGGGAAGTGTTGCTATGCTGCTGTTCATCTGTGCGTGACCAAACATCTCTTTGGTTGTTATTTCTCTTTGGAGAATGTTGTCAAGTGTCTGTGATCCTCAGATGTAATAACGTGTTTGAATGACACAGATCGCAGTAGCTGCGAGTAGAGTGATGTTTGCACAGATAAACACTGTCCTTATGAGTGTGTTGATCTGCTGTCCTAGTAAATGTACAAGTTTGGGGAGTGACAATTGCATATAAATATGCATTGAAATAATTTTATGAGTGTATGAAATACTCCCAAGCCTGTGATGGTTTATATACTGAAAACATTAGTAATGTTTTAACTTCTCATAGCTATAATAAACAAGAATAATGTTCTCTATTTTTACCAAAGTGGTAGGGATTGTATTATAATCCTGCAGTGTTTACAAAAAAGCTGTTGATAAGGGCCGTTCACAACAAGGACGATAACTATAACTATAACTATAATGATAAAGATGTAGTTCTTAAAATAAAAGAATTCCACACCACAACAATAACATTAACAGCACAGAGAAAAGAGATCATCGGAATCACTTTCAGAATGATTTTTTTCCATCTGATGCATGATAAAAACATTGACAGCCAATTAGAATCAATCCTGCTTTAAAGACCTCGAGCATTTTAAGAGGCAGGTGACAAAACAGCAGCACTCTTAGAATAAACAGAACGATATCATGTGCTGGTGTGGAAGCTAATAAAGTAATCGTTATAGTTATCAATCTTAGTGTGAACAGCTCTTATCAACACCATTCTGGCCTTAATTGATCTTAAATCTTATAACAGTGTAATATTAGAGCTGAACGATTCTGGATAAATTGAGAATCATGAGAATCTAGACAGAGATCACGATTCTAAACAGACAACTAAACAAAATAACGTAATTTACTAGAGGTTCTGACAAAATGTTACTTGCTGCAGTCTATTTAAATTTGTTTAATTACTCTGAATTATTTTAAAAAATCAGGTTGAATGAATGATTCAGTGACTCACTCATAAATAATTCAATTGTTTCATTACTGGATGAATCAGCATTTTTTGAACAAATCTCTTGAATGAATGATTTAATGATACATATTTTAACAGTCACTTGTCGCCACCTACTGGTGTAACTATGTAATCGGTACAATTGTTATTTGAAGCACCAAGTTAATTTCTAAAGGTGATTTGCTCTATTTTGTTCGCTTCCGCAGACATCAGTGTTTATATCTGAACTATAAACTTTTATCCCAGTTCTTCTGTGATGATATCAATATTTGCAACACAGAAATAACGAAACTGTGTGGTTGAAAAGACTGTCTGTGTAGCAGATTCATACCTAAACATGACAACGGCTCTCTCTGGATCAGCGGCAGCGCAAACATAGATTTGAATGTTCCTGTGTGATTTTTGTCAAAGCTTTAATAGACACAGGCGAATCATTTAGGAATGAGATCATGTGGGTGTTTGAATCGAGATTGCGATCTTTTAACAATTAATATGTATAATGTATATATGGAACAGTTCACTCCAAAATAAATACTCAGTCATGCAAATAAAAAATATACATGTAGGTATAAAGTAGTTGCCAATTTTTTAAGTATAGCCTAATCATCAAAATTAAGTAAAAATTGGTTAAATTATTTTGATGAGCTAAAGTAATGGTTAAACATATGACTTTTTTTACAGGGAGCCTCATGTTTTCTTTTACACTCATTTTTAAATGTCTGCTTTATCTGCTCTGTAATGTATGTGTTAGACCTCAGGGCTGATGGGAGAAAAACTCTGGTGGAGAGAGACAGACTGGTGTCAGAATGAGTGAAGACGTGTACCTTCATCTCTTTCTAGCACCTCAGTTCAGCTTTGCTCAGAAAGCATCAGGAGGCGATTCATGATTTCTCTGGCCATTTGAAAGTCACAGAAACCGTGATGAATAAAGATTTTAATTGATTCCATTGCAAAAAGTATTTTTCAGCCACAGGAAGCTCCTCCAGGGACTGTTTTGTGGGTTAAGTGAATTAACGCGGCTCTCTAGACTCATTTTGTCCCTGCGCTGGGTTGTCTGAGAGAAAACTTGAAATTAATTGAAAGATCCACAGGCGACTTTTCTGTTGCATTTATTCAGTTTATCTTTCAGTGGAGACGGAGCCAACTTCTCAAGGTGGAATCAAATACTGCAAGAAAAATAAAAGTCAGACATTTTTCACATTAATCTCAGTCTTGTGTGCAGTACGGAAGTAGTTCACCTGAAAAGGGGAAGATTTTCAGTGAGTTGTGACAAGCTGTCATATCTGGCTTCAGAAGACTTGGAATATAGGTCAAAACTAGTATTTTTAAAGTTGCTTTATGGCCACGTACTGTACACACTCCAGCTAAATTCGGTTGTCAATTCACCTTTTAATCCCGTTCGGTTATGTGACTAACGTGTGTTTTTTGCTTATTTTTTCAACAGACAAAAACTGGACTTGCCCTTTTGTACGACGAACACACAAGTAACACCTACGACGTTCGCTTAAAGTTAACGAAAGAGCTGTTAATCATACAGAAGCAGGATGTGGTCTGCGTAAACGGTGGCGACTCCCACTTAAATGTAAGTACTGAGTCTTTGCCTTCGACGCGATCATTATTCAGACATACTCTGGTTATTTCATCATGGTTTAAAGTGGCACGCTTCTCTTCATCAGGCATCGCAGTCGGCAGCAGATGAGTGTGTTCTGTTACAAGTTTTCATTACATTTGACATTGCTGTCAGGAAGCACACACCACTTCTTTGTTTTTAGGCATGAGATCATCATTCATAAATGACATCAGTGGCATCACGCTACGGCCGTTATTTTCAGAAATGATGCTGTCAGTACACAATGAAAGTTATTAAATGTGTACAATACATGCTGGAGAATCCAATATAATCATAATCATGTGAGTTTTAGAGCATGTTTATAATCCTGTTTATATTTTTGTGTTTATAACTACACGTGACCTGCTCCGTCGCTTTGACCCAGAAACACATTTTGAGTTTTAGGCACTAAAGTCAAAAGGAAAGTCTCGGCTTTGTAATTGTATAAATAAATATCTTTCCACTCTAACCTGAGGTTGTTTAAGTTTTGGCCATCATTAACCTTTGTTATTGAGAAATTTTTTGCGATCTTTTGCATGTTGTTTGACAGAATTAGATGAGTGTTGTGAAGTGTTTCCCATCTGAATTGACTAACTTATTCGTAAAAATTAGTAAATCGCTACAGTAAGGATAAACATTTAGTGTGTGAATCTTGATAAAAATGATAAAGTTTGAAATTTGAAAACATTCGAAAAATTTTAAACACATCAAAAGTAAAATTTATGATCATTGCCATATCTTACCAAGCTTGTTTCTGCCACTAAATAAAAAGAAAATACAAATGGTAGTTACGACATATAAAGTCAGAATTGCCCGTTATAAACACAATTCATTTTTTCTCACAATTCTGCCTTTTTTTCTCGCAATTGCGAGATATAAACTCGCAATTCTGACTTTTTTCCCTCAGAATTGAGTTTATATCTCGCAATTCTGACTTTATAACTAACAATTGCATGTTATAAAGTCAGAATTGCGAGATATAAACATAATTCTGAAAAAAAAAAAGTTATTATATCTTTTTTATTTTTTGGCGGAAAACTTCCATATTTACCTGTATTTGAAAGTTGAGATATTTATTTATTTATGAAAATTGAGACTTTTTTAAAATCTTTTTTTGTTTTTTTTTTGTTATTTAATTTAATTTTTTTTTAAATAAACACATCAACAGTAAAATTAATTTTTATTGCCTGATATTACCTGTTTGAAAGTTGAGATTATTTAATTTTTATGAAAGTTGAGACTTTTTGTATTTTTTAATGTTATTTATTAATTATTAAACATCAATAGTAAAATGTATTCATTTATTGTCTGATATTTAAAGGTGAAGATTTTGTGCCTTTTTAATGTTAGGCAATAAAACACATCGACAGTAAATTTCATTTATTTATTTGTTTATTTATAAAGGCTGAGACTTTTTTGCGAAAAAAAGTATACACATTAACAGTAACATTTATTTTTATTGTCTGATATATTACCTGGATTTGAAAGTTGTGAAACAAAAGTTTATGAAATTTTTTTTGTCTTATTTAATGTTATTTTAAAACATTAAACACACCAACAGTCAAATTTATTTATTTATTGCCTGATAATACCTGTATTTGAAAGTTGGGATTTTTAAGTCTGTTTTTAATGCTATAAAAACATTTAAAACATTAACAGTTTACATATGTATGTATTTATTGAACCTGTATAAAGCATTTTATATACAGGCTTCAAGTCAAGTGTTGCCATCTGACCACTTCTTTAATTATTTGTTATCTAGTTGATGCTTTGAATATTTTACCAACTAAATTCCCCTTTTTTAAAGCACAGAACTGTTGTACTTCGAAGACAGGTGACTGGAGGTCTCGGTCTGAGTATCAAAGTAGGTCTTTTGCTTCTTTAATGTTGTTCATTCTCTTTAAAGAGCTTAATTAAACATGCTCAGATAGTGCACTCATGTCTCCACAGGCCAGATAATCATTGCACAATATCAGTCTTTTAGAGATCAAAGAGGAACCTGATTTAAGGATATATCAACTCTCATTAGTTTTACTCACAATAATCTTTGATGAGGCAATATATTTGTCCTTTTGAACAGTGTTGGTATTAGAAGGATGTGAGATGTAGAGGAGAATTTCCTTGATGGCTCTTCATGTATTTCAGGGGGGAGCAGAACATAAAGTGCCTGTGGTCATCTCGAAGATTTTCAAAGATCAAGTAGGTAAGATGACAAGAGTTCCTCCCATCCGCTGTAAAGCAGCTGTAGTCAGAGCGCTATAACCCGTAATATTTGTGCAGCACTTGTAAAAAACGATTTTTTGAGAATATTTTTTAAGAGTATGTTTTACAAGGGGAAAAAAAATACTGTTTCAGTTTTTCTACATCACATTTTTTTTATGTTTGATTCAGTGCGTTACTTAAGTCAAAAAAATGATTTTCTTAGTATTTTTGTCTTGGCTTTCAATTATGTAAACATTCTTAAATCAAGATACATTTACTTAAGAAGCAATTTTGACATTAAATCTTGTTTTCCTTTAAAAATGTATCAATATTACCTTAAAACAAAAGCAAATATCTACCAGTGAGGTCAGAAAAATAAGCTGAATTCAAAAGGAGAACAAATTAATTTTTCTTAGTCTACTGGCATATTTGTCCCTGTCTTAAAGGGGTCATGACATGATTTTTTTAAATATATATTTTAATGTTCCTTGAAGTTCACTTATAATGTTAAAGTACTTTTTGCACAAAAACATAAATATATATGCGGAAAAAATGATTATTTTCAATCTTCATTCTGACCCTCTGTCTGAAATGATCCGTTTTTAAGTTGCCGCTCCTTTAAGGCTTGTCAGTAAATTACACTATATGATTGGCTAACATCACTGCATTGGAAACAGTATCAATGCCCTCTGTCTGTTGCATGTGAGTTAATGTTTTGAAAACATTAGTCATATAAAACAATCATTTACAGACTAAGAATTATAAAATCATATACTTGCAGTTTGCGATTCAACTGCTGTCAGATCCAGTACTAGGGCTGGGACAATACATCAATTCTCGATTCGCGTTATTCTGCATCGATTCTGATATTTTCGGAACGTATTGCGATTCTCTCTCGAATCAATTCTGATCTTAGTTTTAACAGCAGATAGTGCTCTAGGCTAGTTTTTAACCACACTCTAATCCTCACGAAGAAGAGTGCTGGAGAGCGCTCATGTGTTCGGCTGAGTCATGTAAGTGGTTAAATATACTTCCACCTCGGCTCAGAATGCTTTTATGATGCAAGATTAATATAAACACAGCCCACTGCGAGCACCCTTGTAATTTGCTTCAAATTTTTCGAACTTTATAAATGATGTGATGATGGCAGGCATATGCAAATGTTTTTGTCCGTGTGACGTCAGATCCCACAATATCAAAACAAGCCATTTTTGGAGCTTTATTAAATAAATGGTTTTTATATAATGAGGAGGATGTTTTAAAGGGGACCTATAATTTCCCTTTTCACAAGATGTAATATAAGTCTCTGGTGTCTCCAGAATGTGTCTGTGAAGTTTCAGCTCAAAATACCCCACAGATCATTTATTATAGCTTGTCAAATTTGCCCCTTTTTGGGTGTGAGCAAAAACACGCCGTTTTTGTGTGTGTCCCTTTAAATGCAAATGAGCTGCTTCTCCCGGCCCCCTTTCCAGAAGAGGGCGGAGCTTTAACAGCTCGCACTTCGGTTGCTCAACAACAACAAAGCTGGAGAATCTCACGCAGCCAAAATGAGGATTGTCAGTAACGGTGTTCAGCCTTACATTGTTCAAACCGGAGTCGACACTGATGGAGAGACTCAGGAAGAAGTTACAACTTTCTGAATGGTTAGTGGATAAATTTATGTAGTTGCTGTGGAGTTGATTCAACTCATCCACTAGCATGTGCCGTCATGTTAATCTTTTGTGCAAATCCAGTGTTGAATTGACCCTCGTTTGTGAAGCAGTCCGGTGTAAAATGACGGCATGACAACAACACTCTACTACAACAACTCTTCCTCTTCTCTAAAGCAGCCCAACATGGCCTCACCCCCTTTGTTGTGTGTTCTCGGGGGCGGGGTTTATGTAAATTTTAGGGTTAGTGAAGTCACTAACCCAGGACGAAGCTCATTGTAGTCCCTACCAGCTGTTTGTTGTAGTCCTTAAACAGAGAATTCTGTAAAAGAAAATATCTCCCTTTGCATTGAACTTTGAGCGTCGTAACTTTGCAGATGTTGTTTATGATCAAACAGCAACATTACACACTAACTAAAGTTAAAAAAGTGAAATCATAATCAACCACCCCTTTAAGCAACAGGAAGTTTTAATTGTACAAACTCTCATTTATCAAAGGATCAAGGCAAATTTGATTTCTCATGTCATGACACACTTCATTTTGATACTTTTTTCATAAAATAGTTTATTTTGCTTCTCAAGTAAATCTTGCATTAAGAAAACAAGACCAAAATACTATAATTTAGCAGTTTTTTTTAGATATTTTTTGCCAAAATATTCTCAGTGTGTAAAATCTTGTAGTGTACAGTTCTTCCTACTTTTTTCATGTTGTTTTTCATTTAAAATAAATGACCTGCTCATCCTAAATGTAGTCCGTTTGAAATTCGTATAATTAGCACTTGGTCACATTATAGTTTATTCATCGCAAGTATCTGACAGCAGCTGCTAACATGTGATTAGTATCTGATCTGGTTACACTTTATTTTAAGGTGACGTAGTTACATTGTAATTACTCAAATAAGTACTGAGTACTATTAATTAACTACATGTACTTACTATAGAGTTAGGGTTTGGTTTAGGGTTAGTTACTTGTAATTATGCATAATTTACTGTTATTACTATAGTAAGTACATGTAGTAATGTGTAACTACAGCACTGTAAAATAAAGTGTTACCTCTGATCCTACTGTATTTGAGAACAATATAGCTTTGTTTCATGCTATACAGTTCAAATGTATTTTTAATCACAGCTAATTACTGTACAAGCCTTGATACATATTCGTTTGCAGTTGTATTGGTTTTTATTAGCTTCCCGCTGAGATATCCACCCTTAGAGCTGCTTGATATCAGAAAGCTTGTGAAGTTTCATCATATTTGTCAGAAGGCATTGAACTAAAACCTTGATTTGTGTGAAATTCGTCCCAAAGCGCTTCACATCTTTGCTAAAGCCAGTGCCAGATTGAAAGGCTCATCAAACTCAAATCCTGATTGCCATGTCATCGCATAAGCACTACTAAATGAGTAATTATATCCCAATCTTTCCATTAACCTCTGACTGGACCGTCCGGGGCCGCAGCCGATCAGACGGGCATGCTGTTTATCGGCGACGCCGTGTTGCAGGTTAGTGTTTTGGGCTTTTGCACGCTCTTGTTCTTTACGCTGCTCTCGGGGTCAAGGGTTCGTGTTAGGGCAGCATTCCCTCTGCATTTTAATAATGCTTCTCTCTGATTCATTTTCTCCAGCTTGACTGGAGGTTTAACCTTTATCTCTTTTGTATGAATCACTGGAACAGCAACAAAGAGAAAGAGCTAGAAATACAATAATAGGTCCTGCGGTGCAACTAAAATGAATTGTTTTATTTAATTTGAATGTTACAAGACTCTCTGAGGCTCTTTACATATATAGGCTATATAAATATGCACACAGTATATGCAGCATTGATTTCTGAAGGATCATGTGACACTGAAGACTGGAGTAATGATGCTGAAAATGATCACAAGAATAAATTACATTTTACAATATATTCACATAGAAAACAGTCATTTTAAATTGTAATAATATTTCACAGTTTTTACTGTATTTTTGATCACATAAATGCAGCCTTGGTGAGTCTTTTAAAAACATTTTAAAAATCTGACCCCGAACTTTTGAATGGTTGTGTATTGTATGTCAAATTACACATTGACATACAATACTTATTTATTATTATGCAAAATAAAATGTCTGGTTCCATTAAAGTAAAGAGAATTTGGGATTAAATGTGGTTATTTTCTCATTAAAATAATGCAAAAAGTCATTTTAATTTTTTTTTTTTTTCTGATTTTGGAGTGAAATGCGACCTGAGCTTGATTTTAATGTCTAAATGCGATTTCTGCTGAATGTTTTTCTTTTCTTTGCAGGTCAATGGCATTAACGTGGAGAAGTGTACACATGAGGAAGTCGTGAGTATTCGATTGGCTCTTTCATCCGTGGTCTTGAAATGCCATTGATGCAGAATTAATCAAAAGTGCATTAGATGCCGCTGAAACCTTTTATATCAGTAGCGAATGTTTGGCTTCTCCCTGTAAGGTCTCAGCTATAACTAATCGATAGTGAGTAGATTCATCACAGCTCAACCTCGAGAGAGGATGAGCAGAAACACTCACTCACACTGGCAGGTTTCCTCTCTCTGGATCCTGACAGCCGTTCTTTGCATTTCCATTGGGAAGACGAAAGGACGCGATTAATGATTTCACTAAACAACCACAGACTAATTAAGACAAGCTGTCACGACATCACCTTCTGTCCGAGAGAAGCTGACAGAAATCATCCTGTAGGACAGAAAAATCACACTTGAGAATCGGAAGTGTCTCAGTTGTTTCTCCTATGGAGGCTCTTGCTTGGATGTTTCTCCTGAGAAAAAACTTTATTCAAAGTTCATCTTTAGTTCATTTTTACATTTTCATTGACATTTGTGCATTTAGCATTCAAAAGACGAACAAAAACAATCCGTCTAAGAGTCAACAATATTTGTTATATACAATGTTATTGGTAATATTTCATCATTTTTTAATATATAATGTTAATTAATGTAGTTAACTAATGAAACCTTATTGTGAAGTGTTAACTACAACCCAATTTGGGTTGAAAATGGACAAACCCAGCAGTTGGGTTAAATGTTTGCCCAATGTGCTGGGTAGTTTTATTTAACTCAAGGACTACAGTCCTTTTTAAACAATAGTTGAGTTAAATAAAACTACCCAGCACGTTTGGGCAAATATTTAACCCAACCGCTGGGTTTGTCCATTTTCAACCCAACTTGGGTTGTTTTTAACCCAGCATTTTTTTGAGTAAGATTAATACATACTGAAGTATTGTTTGTTGGAAGTTTGTGTTTATGTTTACATTGAAATTTATGCATTTACCATTTTTATCCAAAAGAGGAACAAAAGCAATCTGTAATATGCAATGCGAAGCTTGTAATATACAATGTTATTGGTAATATTTCGTAATATATTTGTAATTAGAAATATACAATATTAACTAAAGAAATCTTTTTGTAAATGAATGCATCTGTCATTTAGTCAGTGTAGTTTCATTTTTATGGACTTGTAGTTATTTTCTCTTCAGTTACCTGTTTCCTTTGTTCCAGTTTCCCGCCACCTATCAGTTGTCATGGACATTCATTTAACGAGCACACCTGTTTGCGTTTGGTTCATCAGCACTGTGTATTTAGGTTCCTCTTTAGTTCTCGTTCATTGTCGAGTATTGTTTGTGTATGGTTCACACTGTTACAGTACATTGGATCCTGTTGGAAGTGAATATCTTTATTTGAACTAAATCATCCTTGTCTTCATCCTTGGTGGGTATACCCGTGACATCTTCGTTTTCATTTGTGTCTTTTTATTGCTATTTTAGGAGAAATGCCTGAGACAAAGTTTATACTTCATTGAAGTAAAATTAAAAGTTTCCTGGGTAATGAAAGAGCAATACGAGTTTTCCTCTGGGATATTATTACACACTGTAGGTGGTAGTGCATGTTTGAGATGCGAGACCAACCAAAGAGATGATCGTCAAAAGATGAGATCGTTAGGAAAAATGTGAATGCTTTATTAAAACAATCTTTTAAATATGATTAAGTGATCAGGACCCAGCTGCATTGACAAAGCCACTATGTTAAGACTGTGACTTAAAGGGATAGTTCACCCAAAAATACTTATTCACCCTCAAGTGGTACCAAATCTGTATGAGTTTCATTTTCCTGTTGAACCAGACAAGTTGACACGGTAGCCATTGACTTTCATAGTATTTTTTTTTTCCTACTATGGAAGTCAATGGGTGCCGTCAGCTTTTTTGGGTGAACTATCCCTTTAAGAACTAGTTTTATGAACTAGCAGTTATCCAAGTCTTCAGTAATCAGTCTTACTTTTCATATTCAAATGAGCTCAATCTGACTGACTTGAAAATGTTATGACCCAAGAAAAAAATTAGATTGGACTAGTTTATGCTGTTTATGAAAACGGCCACTGGACCAGATTATAACAGTGGATATTCAATCGCTGCATGGTCGAAAATGATAAAGTACAACTTACTGAAATGTGTCATGCAGTGTTTCAAAAGTGGAAAGACGATAAAACAGCTTGTAAATAATATGTAATTTAGCATTACATTTACCTCATTAAAGCCATTCATTATCCATAAAATTGATAGCTACAGTATAGCTTGAAAAAAAACAACTCTAGACAGGAACATTTTCATAAATGCACTTTATATGTTTACTTAACATGTTATGCGTTATTTAATGTATGCTTGTTATTTAAAATTGCTTGTTAAATGAATGTTCTGGTTTCGACCTCGAGCGATTAATGTCTGTCAGTGTAAACGCTTCAGATCGAAGGCACAAACACACAAGGATTTCTTGGCGAGGACGTGGTTTCCTTTAGTATCCGCTCTCTGTGGAAATGTTGCACAAGTGTGTCATGTTTTCTTCAGAGAGGAAAGCTCAGATTTGCTAAATGCAGTAACTTTTCTAGCTGATCAAATGAAGTCTAAAAGTCGACATTAATTAATATTCAACATTAAATAATAGTCGAATTAAAATTCCTTCAAATGTCTTTCATAATCCACTGCAAACTGGTGCTCAGATCTGACTTCTGCTATTAAACATACTTTACACCTTCAATTTCTGGTGGAGAAAATTAATTTCACCCTTGTCTGGTTGTAAAATGTGTTGTCAATACCCTTTAATGTTGACTTTAAGTTCTCGTCATATACTGAATCGATCCATTTTCAAAACATTTAGTATCTTAGAAAAGTGATAAGATGTTATTTAGAAGCGACTAAATGCTGTTGTCTTAGATCAAAATAAAACACTTACTAAAAAGTATGAAATTTAATTTGTTCACATGTATGTCATGTGATTATTAACCGACATCAGAGAAGTGTGAACATGCAAATGTGTTTTTAAATTATTGAAATATTAACTTACATTTTAAGGGGACTTCAAGAAAATACACATTCTTTTTTGAAGATTAAATCAGCATGTTTTACAAGAAAATACTATTTCAGTTTTTCTAATTTAAAATTTCTTTGTAATTATTTGTATATACAGTAAATGAAATTATTACAACATGTAAATATGTTGTTAAATTATTGAAATATTAACTTAATATCTCAGGGAACTTTA
This sequence comes from Hypophthalmichthys nobilis, assembly GCA_037950665.1. NCBI lineage: Eukaryota > Metazoa > Chordata > Actinopteri > Cypriniformes > Xenocyprididae > Hypophthalmichthys > Hypophthalmichthys nobilis. The sequence goes on from CM075478.1 coordinate 31,732,090, forward strand.
AGAAAATACACTGTAATTTTTTTTTTACAAGAATATACTGTTTTACTTCAAAATTTCTTTGTAATTTCAAAATTTACTAACAATATATGAATGGAAATTAACAACATGCAAATGTGTTGTTAAATTATTGAAATATAAACTTAAAGATTTATGGGGCTTCAAGAAAATAGACTAAAAAGTGTTATTTTTTTAAGATTATTTGAATATGTTTTACAAGAAAATGCTATTTTCAGTCTTTCTACTTCAAAATTTCTTTGTAATTTTGAAATTTACTAGCAATTTATAAATGGAAATTATTTCAACATGCAAATGTGTTGTTAAATTATTGAAATATTACCTTAAAATTTTAGGAGGACTTCAAGAAAATATACTGTAAAAATATTATTATTTTTTGAAGATTATTGGAGTACGTTTTATAAGAAAATGCTCTTTCTACTTCAAAATCTCTTTGTAATTTTGAAATTTACTAGCAGTTTATACATTGAAATATTTCAACATGCAAATGTGTTGTTAAATTATTCAAATATTAACTTATCTCAGGGAACTTAAAGAAAATACACTGTAAAAAATGATTTTTTTTTGAAGATTGAGTATGTTTGGGAAGAAAATACTCTTTCAGTCTTTCTACTTCAAAATTTCTTTGTAATTTTGAAATGTATTAGCAATTTATAAATGGAAATTGTTTCAACATGCAAATGTGTTAAATTATTGAAATATAAACTTATAATCTCAGGGAACCTCAAGAAAATACACTTTAAAATTGATTTTTTGAATATTAAATCAGTACTTTTTCCAAGAAAATACTGTATCAGTCTTTTTTTACTTCAAAATTTCTTTGTAATTACTTTGTGAAATTTAGCAACAATATAAATGACAGTTGTTTCAGTTAAATCCTCAGTGTATTTTAGGTCAAAGAGGTTCTGATGCCAAAAACGTTTGGAAGATATCTGAAGATACGAGACACTGACGGTGTAAATGTTTGTGTAAGGAGCAGTTAGTCAACCTGAGCTCAACACGGCTCTTACTGAAATAACTCATGTGAAGTCTCTGAGACATCACATGCTGATTGGGTGATTTATTTCAAATGCTGAGACTCCTCAACTCAATTAGGTGTGAAACGGTCATTTAAATGCAGTTCAGACGTCTTTCCTCCTCACGACAGTGTCAGAAGGATATTTTATCTCTGCCTCCTTGCAGGTTCATCTTTTGCGAACGGCAGGGGATGAAGTCACCATCACTGTACGTTACCTCAGGGAAGCGCCGGCCTTCTTAAAACTCCCATTAGGTAGGTTTGACCAGAACAACTTCACATCTAAGCTCTGGTACTAAACCTAGTGAGCTGCCGTGCTGTCTAAATAGGCAGCGCTCTTCTTAGGAAGCGTCCTAACTGAAATGCAGCCTCATTAGTGAGTGATTTGGATGCTCTACATAATCTGCGATGTTGCATTTTGCATAGGAGTCTCACAGTTGATTCTGATAGCTAACTATAAAAATGTATCAATATTTCATCCTCCATCTTTTCTCTGCAAAGAATACGTGATGCGGTCTTTGTTTTTGTCATAATTAAGTATTAATTGTAAATGTTGCTTATACTGTTTAGTTTCTATGTATTTTGTGCATTTTTGATGAAGAATCGCCATAAATCTTGACAGAAAATGCAACAGGCTTGTGTGACCAGACAACATTTCCCATCATTCTCTGTAGCAGAAACCAGAATGATCAAAATGCAAATGCAGCATTAATTACCAGTGTCATTTTAGTATTATTTATATGCTATTATACTTTTTATTAACATTTTAAATTAGATTTTATTAGATTTTAGAAGTTTTCAATTTTAATTTTTTGTTTAAGTTTTAGTAATATTGTGGGGGGGTTTTTTTTCATCATTTTTGTTAGTTTTTGGTCTTTTTAAAAAATATTGATATATAGCTTTCATTAATTTTTAATTTCACTATTTTAGTAATTTTAGTACTTCAACTTTTTTTTCAGTTGGTTACCAAGGCAATATTTCTCATTTAAGATTTTAAATTATTTATCTAATATTTATATATTTCTGTGTATTTTTATTTTATTTTATTTCAGATTTAATTTTAATGGTTATAATATTTTAATATTTTAATAATATTAATATTTTAATGGTTACATTTTTTTAAAAATTGTTAAAAAGATTGTTAAAAAGATTTTGGGTTTTTTTTTGAGGGGGTTCTCTAATATTTATATGTTTCTATATATTTTATTTAGTTTAATTTAATTTGTTTTTTTAAAGATTTTAATGGATTTTTTTTAATTGTTAAAGATTTAGTTTTTTATCTAATATTTATATATTTCTATTTTATTTATTTCAGCTTTATTTCAATTATCATTTTTTTTTATTTTAATGGCTAAAGTTTTTTATATTGTTAAAAAGATTTATTTTTTAATGTTAAAAAGATTAAAGGTTTTTTTTTTTAGTTTTTTTTATCTAATATTTATATTTTACACGTATATTTATTTTATTTTATTTCAGCTTTATTTCAGTTATAATTTATTTAGAAAATTTTAATGGAATTTTTAAAAAGATTGTTAAAAATATATATATTCTTAATGTATTTAAAGTTTTTTTAGGTTTATTTATTATATATATATATATATATATATATTTATATTATATTATATAATTATATTTTTTAGTTATATATTATATATTTATATTTGTGTGTGTGTGTGTATATATATACATATATATATGTAATAATTTCATTTCTGCTTTATTTTAGTTCAATTTCTTTTAAAGATTTTTACAAATTGTTAAAAAGGTTGTTAAAAAGATATGTATGTTTAAATGTTAAGAAGATGTTAATTGTTTTAGTTTTAGTTAACAACAGCAACACTGTCAGTTCCACACCTGATGCTCTCAAACGTTTGTTATACCAGCGCTGGAAAGCATCCTGTGCTTGTTATGAAGTGAAAAAGAGAAAGAAAAAGGAAAGTAAATCTGAATTTGTCCAAGGCATCCAATTTTTGCAGACTAAAATGACTTGAATGCACATCACATTGCAACTAGTAAGTCAGATCTGAAGGCAGCGTCGGTGAATCTCTCGGGACTGAACTGAGCAGCTGTGCTACTGTATCTGTGCTGCTTTCAACAGAAAGACGACTTTCAGAGCAGCGTGTCGCAGATTCCCCTGCATGAAATGGACTTTTTGTGCTCTGCATTTTGCAGTGATGGCCATGTCAGAATTCCTGAGTCTTGTGTATTTCACACTCACCTTATCCATAATCTCCTGTGACTTTAGTGTCTATAGCATCGTGACAACCTAGAAAGCAGCTTGCCAAGCTAATACACGTCATATCACTCGGCTTTAGATGTGTAGCGCTACCAGAGTAGATTTCCACACAATATGAGCTCTGCTTTATATAGAATATATACTAATCTGCCATATTTCCTCAGGTTCACCCGGACCGTCCAGCGATCAGAGTAGCAGAGCGTCCTCGCCGCTTTTCGACAGTGGTTTGCATTTAAATGGGAACTCGAGCAACACGGTAAGTCACCTTTTGTATCATTGCGAGCATCACTTCTGTTAAGGAGCTTATTCGTAAGCCTCAAAAGTGAGACGGATGACAGAATCAGGCTGAAAATGCCTCTTTCTCAGATAGAGAGGTGGAATTGACTCCACACACTTGAGCATCACTATTATTTTTGCTCATAATTAGGTTTAGTGATTTGAACAAAGCCATACTCTGCAAAAAAGATTTCTTACTCAGTGTTTTTATGCTTAAAACAAGATTAAATATGGAAGCTTGTTTCTGCCACAAAAAAGGTAATTGCAACTTTTTATCTCACAATTCTGACTTTCTTCCCTCAGAATTGCAAGATTTAAACTTGCAATTGTGTCTTACAAAGTCATAATTGTGTGATATAAACTCACAATTCTGACTTTTTTCTCAGAATTGTTTATATCTCGCAATTCTGACTTTATAACATGCAGTTGCAAGTTTATATCTCACAATTATGAGTAAAAAGTCAGAACTGTGATTAAAAACTCGCAATTGTGAGAAAAAATTTACTTAATAAAAATTTACTTTAAATTTACTAAAAATTATCTCGCAATTCTGACTTTATATCTCGCAATTCTGACTTTATATCTCACAATTCTGACTTTATATCTTTATATTGTGAGATAAAAAGTTGCAATTACCTTTTTTTATTATTATTATTTAATGCCAGAAACAAGCTTCCATAAATATCTGCCCGTAGAGTAGGGTAATAGAAATGTACTTGTTTTCCTTTTGAATTGTTTATCTTTCTTACCAAAATCCTGTGATACAAAAATACACAAATACAAAAAAAAAAAAAATAATAATAATTATGATTGATTTTATTTGACATACACATGCTCTGCTTAGATTGTGTTTGTTGAAGAGCTGCTAACAAAATAATTTATTCACTTAATTTTCTCTATCTTAAAGAGACAGAGAAGATAGACTTACAAAGTCTTGATGTTGTTTTTGGGCTAGAACAGGTTTTCATGCTTGAATGTTGATTATTTTCCTCATATTCTCCATTGTTCAGCTCCTCTCTTCCCAGTCTGTCAGTAACGCTCTGTTTAGTTCCTGTCTCTATGAAGCCCCTCCTTCTGAAAAGCATAATGTGCTCTGATTGGTCGGCTGGAGCAATGTGTTGTGATTGGTCAAGCGCTTTGAGAGTGTTTGGGAAATATCCCGCCCCTTACCATAACCGCCAGTTTTAACACTCTACTAACTAACTCAACCAGGCCCCGCCCCTTTATTCTGCATATGAATTATTTAAATGAGGAATCAACATTACACACTGAAGAAAGATGAACATGGAAAAGGGCATTATAGGTCCTCTTTAAAATGTAAACAAGTGTAAATATCAATTATCATATATGTCTAAAGTCTGTCAGGTAAAACATGAGCTTATTGAAGAAGTTCAGTCAATCTGCTGTTTTATTCCATCTCGTGCCTCTGGCTCTAAAATCTCATTGAGACTTGAAGGACTCTTTTAACTAGTTATGGTTACCATCCAAGTCTCCTCTGCACCGTCAGCCCACTCAAGCAGCATATAGAGGTCATGCTTTTCATTCTGACCTTCAAAGATCATTGCCAATGCACCTCGCTGACAGTTAATACAGTGCGGCAGCCGCTCGACCTGACGGAGTGAGAATATCCTGCTGTCAGACGAGAGAACACGCTGCGTCTCGTTAAGTCACTGGTCACTTTCTTATTCAAACCAGAGAGCAAAGGTAAGGCAGACATCTCACTCGATCTGCTCACAGACTACATGAACTCCCAGAGATTTACATGCCTCACATTAATGTGACACTAAGACTCGGGGGAGATTGTGTGTCAGCAGGTGAAGCTTCACTGAAGCTCTGAGATCTGCATACAGCCTCTGAAAATCCATTCACGCCTCAGTGCAATGTGAGAGAGGGCTGAAAATGTGAAATTCAATCTCTGAGTGCTGACAAATCAAGATTTTGGTGTTGGACGCGACCGAAAGGCAGTCTATAAATAGAACAGAGCTCAGAAACGTTGCTGATTATAGTTGCCGCCATGATGCTGTAGAGCAGGGGTTCTCGACTCAGGCCGTCCAGGTTAGCTTTCCTGCTGAGTTTAGCTCCAAACCTAATCAATTAAGCTATTCAGGTTCTTCAGGATTACTAGAAAGTTACAGGCAGGTGAGTTTGATCAAGTTTGGAACTAAACTCTGCAGGGAAGTGGACCTCCAGGGCCAGAGTCAAGAACCCCTGCTATAGAATGATCTGGGTGTTTGCCAGGGCATTGCTGTGGGGTTACTATAGGACATTGCTACGGACTAAACACGTAAATGAATGGCGAGAATGCATTAAAAGTCTTCTGTTTTCAGTTAAAAAGGTGTCATTTAAGTGGCCCCTAAGTTAATAATTAACAGTTTTTACAACAGGAGTGATTCAATCAAAAACCTACTTTAGCTCGATAATAACTTTTTCTTAGGGCTGCTGTAAAGCCAAAACAATCTCTGTCCATTAATTTTCCTATTATCACTGTGAAGCTGCTTTAAAAAAATCTGTATTGTGAAAAGCGCTATATAAATGAAGATGGGGTTGCTAGGGTGTTCTGGGTGTTTGCCAGGGCGTTGCTGTGGGGTTACTATAGGACATTGCTATGGGGTTGCTAGGGCATTCTGGGTGTTTGCCAGGATGTTGCTATGGGGTTTCTAGGGTGTTCTGGGTCTTTGCCAGGATGTTGCTATGGGGTTTCTAGGGTGTTCTGGGTCTTTGCCAGGGTGTTGCTGTGTGGATCCTAGGGTGTTCTGGGTGTTTGCCAGGGCGTTGCTGTGGGGTTGCTATAGGATGTTGTTATGGGGTTGCTAGGGGTTTTTGGTGTTTGCCAGAACATTGATATGGGGTTGCTAGGGTGTTTTGGGTGTTTGCCAGGGCATTGCTGTGGGGTTGCTAGGATGTTCTGGGCGTTTGCCAGGATGTTGCTATGGTGTTTCAAGGGTGTTCTGGATGTTTGCCAAGGCATTGCTGTTGGGTTGCTATAGGGTGTTGTTATGGGGTTGCTAGGTGTTTTGGGTGTTTGCCAGAACATTGCTATGGGGTTGCTAGGGTGTTCTGGGTGTTTGCCAGGGCGTTGCTGTGGGGTTGCTAGGATGTTCTGGGTGTTTGCAAGGATGTTGTTATGGGGTTGCTAGGGTGTTGTGGATGTTTGCCAGGGTGTTGCTGTGGGGTTGCTAGGGTGTTGTGGGTGTTTGCCAGAGCATTGCTGTGGGGTTGCTATAGGGTGTTCTGGGTGTTTGCCAGGACGTTGCTATGGGGTTGCTAGGATGTTCTGGGTGTTTGCCAGGGTGTTCTGAGTGTTTGCCAGGATGTTGCTGTGGGGTTTCTATGGTGTTCTGGGTGTTTGCCCAGACATTGCTAGGATGTTTGTCACTCTTATCTTAGTACTATTTATATACTATTGTAGTATTTATTAATATTTTTAATTAGCTTTTTAATTAATTTTAGTTAGTTGCCCAGGCATAATTTCTAATTTTTAAGTTTTTCATCTAATATTTATATTGTATTTTATTATAGCTTTATTACAATTTACAAAAACATTTTTTAGTTTCAGCTTTAGGTAACAACACTGGTGTTTTCCAGGATGTTACTATAGGGTTACTAAGAGTTCTGGGTGTTTGCCAGGGTGTTGCTATGTGGTTGCTAGGGTGTTCTGTGTGGTTTCTTCCTGTCACAAGTGAAAAGTCTCTCTGATATTTTAATGGCTTGGGTTCCTCCTTCAATGTAAGTTTAGAAGATGTTCCTTCCATTTAAACCAACCTCTGTCCCTACGCATGAGAAATATTAATAGTGATGTTTGCCTTAACATGCAATGTGGGTCACCATGGTGTGTTCAGATCAGCTCATTTATCAGTTCTGTGTAAATGAGAGCGCTTTTCAGGAGCAGAAGAGTTTCTTTTAATGAAGTTCTCCTAGATGCAACCTCTTCGCACAAAAACAAGGGAAGAATGTAGGAGGCCTTTTTCCATGAAATATACTTCATTATTAAACATTGAATGGCAGCCAGTGTATCCAATTACCGTAAACAGATGAATTCTTTTCTTCTATTGACTCTCTCTGTCTTTGCCAGGCATGGAAATGTGCAAAAACACATGCAGCGCTCTCCTGACTGCTGAGTCAACAATATTTGTGCTTTTTTCTTGCGTTCTCCAAATTAGTTTTTTTTTTCTAATCCTCTTGTAGTCGTTGAGTTCGTCGCCCACAGGTGATTATAATTCTCAGCGCTCGTCGTCCCCTCCAGGCTGCTGTGACATTGAGCTGATTGACAGCATTTCGCTTTCATCGGCTGACGGGCTGCTGCTTTAGCATTTATTCATTTACATGCCTGCCAATAATTAGTGCAGCAGCTCTTTTTGTCACTGAAATATCTAAAAAAAAAATGGTAAATGTAATACATGGTACTGAATTTTTTTTTTTTTTTTTTTTTTTTTTTTTACATACAATACCGGTATCACTAGTAGTTTGCCTGTACCAACTCTACTTGAATACTTACATGCTCCACATATCAGTGCTGCAAAATACTGTCTTAATAAGGTATTAATGTAATTAATGGTGGATTTGTGTCCAAACATTGGATCAGCCTAACAGACCTGTCTGTAGTTATTATATGGTTAAAATGAAAAATATAAAAATAAAAACTGATTCAAGATGTTAATAAATACTATAAAAGCATCTCAGTGTTAAAAAATTACAATAGTATGACAGTATGAACTATTTGGGCCTGTTTGTATTTGAGAAATAGTGAAATCTGACTGCTGTTGGTGTCTGGAGGAGTGGCAGAGAAAGTGAAATGAAGAGCTGGTGTTTGACTCCTCGTGAGAGACACTCTGTCAGTCTGATCCATCTTGACATGCCTGCGATATTTCATTCAGTGTCATCTAGGGCAGCACAACATGAAAGTCAAATCAAGTTTAATTATCCAGCCTCGGTCCGAATAAACAGCAGAGTGGAGAATATGACAGGAGAAAGAGCTTCACATGTAATTGGTGATGGCTTGAGAATTCAGCCACAAGTAAAAGAATCCAGTCAGAGATGAACTAAAAGGGCTAATTATGCAAAAAAAAAAAGTGTCTTGTACAGAAAAAATAAATGAATAAAAATAAAACAATGTGAGAAGTACTTGCATGTGCAATTAGTTTTTTTATATATTTTTTTATTTTCTGATTTCATTTTAATTTTAGTCATTTGTGTTTTTTTGTATTTTTTATTAATATTTAAATATTTGCATGTTATTAATTGTATTAATTTTAATTCTTGCAGGTTGCAGGGGTAGGATTGCTAAGGGTTGGTTGCAAAATGTCTGAAGTGAAAAGAAACGTCTGCTGTAGAATACGTGAAATAATTTTATGTTGCATTTTCCCCTCTTCAAGTTTAGTTTCTGACTTTAACCTAAAATATGTTACATCTAGAAGCAAGGTCAGAAACGCCTCAGAAAATCTATATCCCCATCTTAAGCACACTGCAGCTGTATGTGAAGCACCTGTACTGATGTTTTGCTGAAAAATATTGTGATTTTGATTTGATACGAATAGATTTATAAGCTTACTGACCTCACCGACTATTTGCATCCAAGAGATTCACACACATCATGCATAATATTATGTTAATGCTGATATGACTTATGGGATTTTGCTGTTGAAGTGAGTCGAGTACAAATGTGATGCACATTTTGAAGACTATAAACTGTGGATTTGACAAGCTGAATCTTTATGGCTTCCCAACAGCGTTTGCTGTATTCAAAGGTAGTGTTTACAGTGGCTGAAATGTTTTTCTGCTTTAGACTTTCATCATCTTTCTGCCAAGTTCACTGCAAAAAGATTTTCTTACTTAGTATTTTTGTCTTGTTTTCCAGTACAAACATCTAAAACATTCTTAAATCAAGATACATTTACTTAACAAGCAAAATTGCCGTTTCTAAGTCTTGATTTATGAAAAATCAAAATGAAATTAGTTTATGCTTAAAAACAAATGTGGAGTGAGAAAAATAAGCTTGTTTTTCTTTTGAATAGAGTGCAACAATTGGGTTCTGGAAGTAAAATCTCCATTCATTTTCCCCATAGGGAAACTGATTTTTTAACGATAACTTATAAACCTTTAAAGACAGATCTGTTGTGAGCTTGGAGGTTGTTAATCGATTTGCTAGGCCGTTAGCCTGCATTATTTCAACTTATATTTAAAATAATTGTATTTATCAGAATTTGTGAAGAAAAACTACATTACCCATGATGCTGTACAGGAAAATTCCACCAATCAGAGAGTCGAAACAAGCAAATTCTTTAGCTCCACCCAACTGCCATGAAGCACCGCGAATGACATAATCACGTCAATCTAAAAAATACGTGTTTGAATATGTATATATATATATTTTTTTTTCAATAAACTTAAAATATATTGTTTTTATATATATAAAATCAACATTTGTAAATGAGTAGTTTTATATTTCTCCATCATGAAGCAATGCTTCATGGGATTGTAGTTCTTTTCCTCACTAAAGCCGTTAAGTTCACAGTCTTGTATTTTTGTCCGATTTTCAAACACTTTTTTGCTTCAAATCAAAGTTTAATGTTGTGATTCTCCTTGTAGCTTGTTGGTTTGGTTCATGGCTTATAACGCTTTAACCAAGACTTTTTTGAAATCCCTATGGGAGAAATGAATGGAAAAAATACTAATGGAACCAACGCCATTGAAAAAGTGGACAGGCACTGTTGAACTCTATTAAGTCTACTTTTTTTATACCTCATTGGCAGATATTTTTTTCTTGTTTTAAGCATAAACTCGCTTTAATTTGATACATTTTTCTGAGTATCTTAAGTTCTTCTTAAGAAAATTTATCTTGCTTTAAAGGGGATCTATTATGCCCCTTTTTTACAAGATGTAATATACAGTGCTCAGCGTAAATGAGTACACCCCCTTTGAAAAGTAACATTTTAAACAATATCTCAATGAACACAAAAACAACATGGAATGAACAAGTTGGCGACATTTTGCAACATCTATCTTTTTCCATTCTTCAAGAATGACCTCTTTTAGAGACTGGATGCTGGATGGAGAGTGATGCTCAACTTGTCTCTTCAGAATTCCCCATAGGTGTTCGATTGGGTTCAGATCAGGAGCCACTGAATCACTTTCACCCTGATCTTCTTCAGAAATCCAACAGTGGCCTTAGATGTGTGTTTAGGATCATTGTCATGTTGGAAAAGTGCACGACGACCAAGGGCACGGAGTGATGGTAGCATCTTCTCTTTCAGTATAGAGCAGTACATCTGTGAATTCATGATGCCATCAATGAAATGCAGCTCCCCGACACCAGCAGCACTCTTGCAGCCCCACATAAGGACTCTCCACCACCATGTTTCACTGTAGGCACCATGCATTTTTCTTTGTATTCCTCACCTTTGTGACACCATACAGTTTTGAAGCCATCAGTTCCAAAAACATTTATCTTGGTCTCATCACTCCAGAGTATAGAGTCCCAGTAGTGTTCATCTTTGTCAGCATGGGCCCTGGCAAACTCTAGGCGGGCTTTTTTGTGCCTGGGCTTTAGGAGAGGCTTCTTTCGTGGACGGCACCCATGCATGCCATTCCTCTGCAGTGTACGCCATATTGTGTCACGGGAAATAGTCATCCCAGTTTGGCTTTCTACTTCTTTAGATAACTGCAGTGAACTTGCATGCCAATTTTCTTCAACCCTTCTCATCAGAAGACGCTCCTGTCGAGGTGTTAACTTCCGTGGACGACCTGGACGTCTCTGTGAGATGGTTGCACTTCCGTCTTTTTTTAAATTTTTGTACCACTTTTGCTACAGTATTCTCACTGATAAGTAAAGCTTTGCTGATCTTCTTGTAGCCTTCACCTTTCTGGTGTAAAGAAATTATTTTGTGACATTTCTCTTCCATGTGGTGCCATTGCTGACAGCATGAAATGGGAAGGGGTTTTAATACCCTTTTATAGTCAACTGTCTGCTGGGCACCTGTGTAATGAATAATTAGACTCACCTGTGGTTGAATTCTTGTTAAATTAGACATTTGTAGTCTAAAATTTAGCTTTGCTCCAGAGACTTTCAGTGGGGTGTACTCATTTTTGCATCACCCTAATTTGAGTAAAACTGAAAATTTTGTTCTCTAAGTTATATTATTAACCTTACTTTCATGTTATAAGTTAAACAGATGTTATATAAAACTTAGTCTTGTCAACATTTTGGAAATTGTTTTTGTGTTCATTGAGATATTGTTTAAAATGTTACTTTTCAAAGGGGGTGTTCTCATTTACGCTGAGCACTGTAAGTCTCTGGTGTCCCCAGAATGTGTCTGTGAAGTTTCAGCTCAAGATACCCCACAGATCATTTATTATACCATGTTATAAATGCCCATTTTTGAGTGGAAGGAAAAACATGCTGTTTTCGTGCATGTGTCTTTAGATGCTGCTCCCCGCCCCGCAAGAGGGAAGAGCATGTACAACTCGTGCCTCGGATACTCTGCTAAAAACTAACAAAACAAAACTGTCGGTAATGTCTGTGAACGTAAACAGGAGGTGCAGATACTGCATGTGTATATTAGATCTGTGTATTAAAGTGACAGCAGCGTAATATACAGTACCTACTGCTGTATGTGTTAATATGAACCAAACAACAACAAAAAAAAAACAAAAACAGAAAATCACTCACTGCTCTTGACTGAATAACTTTAGTAGCTTTAATAAGAATACATCTCTTACTTGAATACTGCTGTTAAATTCTCTGGCGAGGAGATAAACATGGCGGACTGTGTACAGCTCACTCAGGGGAGGAGCTAAGCTAATAGGGCGGATTCCATCAGCAGTTATGGGCGGGGCTTCCCTACTCTTACGTAAGAATAGGGGGGAATCTGGAACCGCTTGTTTGCAAAGACTGTTTATGATTTATGGGGTTATAAAAAAGGAGTGGGTGGATTTTTTTCATTATAGGCTGGTTGTTTACACACTGTGGACACACATCTTTGCATAATAGGTCCCCTTTAAGAATGTAGAGATATTTGTACTGGAAAACAAGACAAAAATACTGAGTAAAAAATCTTCTCATAGTGTGTGTGTGTGTGTGTGTGTGAATATCATGTATTTAAGTGAGGCAACTATAATCCTCATTAATTTGTAAAATACTGCAGGATAACGTTGAGCCAGAGTTATTATCTGTCGAGTCCGAGCACCGCGGATGCTTTTGAATCATGGGACACGGTTGTTATGAGGCCGCTGGCATCGTGATCAAAGGGCAGCGAATGGTTCTGAAAACGAGATGTTTCTGCTCTGCCCTCTCACTCTCTCCCTCTCATTTATTCCATCTAGGCCCCGTCGTCGCCCTCCTCACCTTCGGCTAATGAACCAAAGTATGAGAAACGCTGGCTCGATGCCGTCACCCTCCCTCTCTTCATGGCTCGAATCTCTCGACGCAAAGCTGGAACCGACAAATTAAGGTACGGTAATCCGCTGCGATGCTGCACGAGCTGTAAGGTTGGCCACGCGGCCACTCCCGACTGTTGGTTTTTCAAGCATTTTTCATTTAGGTGAGAGGATGTTAAATCCAATATCTATGCGGCGGCATGCCGTGTCTGGAAAGGTCAGCGATGCAGCAACCAGCGTGAGGAGAGCAGGTCGAAAAGAAGTGGCTCTGACTTTAGTCAGCTGACATTGAATGTAGAATGATAGCATATCACAGTCATTCTGAGAAAAGAAATCTATAAATACGCACTTTAAAACTCAAAGGTTTTGATTGCAGCAGGTGGAAAGCTGAGAGATTCGTTTCTCATCCTTAATTAGGCAGAATCTGAATGTGCATTTGCTTCGGGAGTTTCGTTTCTGACAACTTTGATTTTAACCCTATAAAGCCTACTGTATTATGTTTGATAGACGCATTTCTCAGGCCTGAAAATGATCGACATGATCAAAACTTTGCTGAAAAACCTGTTGCACACAATCATGCCTTCTGTCATCTGATTCCTGTTTGATTTATGTTGACATTGTTAGCAGATAAAGAGTGGCAACTGATATTTTTATGCATTTTATGTAAGTATTGTGTTAACTTGTACTGTTATAAAGATCTCAGTGATTTACATTACAAGCTTTAGAATTTCATCTGACTTTTTTATAAATATCAGCATCTGCACAAAAATTCATATTTTTGCTCAGTTTGGGCCTCTAAATAAAACTGAGCTGTTTTTCCTTCCATGTTCTCACTATACACTCTAAAAAATGCTGTTAAAAACAACCCAAGTTGGGCTGAAAATGGACAAAGCCAGAGATTGTTTGCCCAAACTGCTGGGTAGTTTTATTTAACTCAACTATTGTTTAAAAATTACTGCTTGCTTAAAATGAACCCAAAATATGTTGGAAATGAACATGTATTAATATGTTTAATAAATTAACATTTATTAATTTTTAATGAATAATAATTAAATAATAAACATTTATTAAATTGCTTATTAATAAATGTTCACCTTTTGATTATTATTGTTGCCTCTAGTAATTATGTGTCTGATTTTTAATTTCAAACCTATTTTGGGTTCATTTTAAGCCAGACATGTAGTAATTTTTAAACAATAGTTAAGATAAATAAAACTGCCCAGAACGTTGGGCAAACATTTAACCCAACCGCTGGGTTAAAACAACCCAATCACCAGTTTTTCAGTGTATCATACTATACCAGCCATAAAAGCCTGATGTATCAAATATGATACTCAACAAAGATACACATGCTTTTTTTAAAGGGGGGGGGAACAATGTTAATCTTGAGTACATCTAGAGTAACAATGCATCCTTCATATCTTCATATCTTAGTTTTGTCATATTTATAAAAGATAGATATGCTGTACCGAGTCTTTCCGGAAAAAGTCGAGATCCTGGAGGCGTGTCTGCCGTCAGTGCCATGGGCGGAGCTAAAGAGTCACGAGCGCTGCAGCTTCTGCGTAGAGATCGTCTGCTAACTGCGACATGATTATAAATACAAAGGGAACAAAAACGTTCATGTTGTTTACATTATATGCACCGATTGCCGACAAAACACAGACATCTGATGGAGTTTTACTCACAGCCCCCGATCTGCAAATCCAGCATCGAACTGGGACTTGTTTACAAAGTATTCATCACTGAATTCCCGGGAACAAACAAACATACGTGCACAACGCCGCTGCTGCCTCAGAAAAACAAACTTCATCCTCTGTTCCCTTAACGCTGGGTTCTTTGGGAAGCTGAAAAAGGTAATCTTTCCCTCACAACCAAAAACACACTCCTTCGGTGACAGGAGCTGCGTCTCATTTCGGAGGCTGCGTCCTCCGGAGGCCACATTTGAAGGCTGCATACGTCATCAAGGATGTCTTATTCAAGAAAAGTAACCGTAATAAAATTGACTGATATTCATTGTGAGGTGTAAAATACTGTAATTTCTTTCTTACGTTGCAATCTAACAGTTACTTTTCTTAAATGAGACTGCCTCGATGATGTTTGCAGCCTTCAAAGGGTGCAGCCCCTGAATTGGGACACAGCCATTGTTGAAAAATCTCTCAGCTTCCGTATCCCGAACGAAACGCGTTGATGGGCGTGCTCTTGCTCTTGCTCTGGGTGATGTGTGTGTGCACGCTTATCAGGGAGAAGTGCCTATACAAGGAATTCCGCTCTCTTTTGACGTCATACAGGACACATTCTGAAAAAACTTTCCGAATCGCGTGATTTTTTTTTTCCCCAAACCAGTTCAGCGAAAATCCCCGCCCTGCAACCAATTTCATTGGCTGCTGAGGTTATAGTGACAGGTAGGTTTAGGGATCAGGGTTGGGTGTAGGCAATCGTTATTGTGATTGACATGGCCAATGAAATGTTTAGAATCGGCTCCAGGGCAGGATTTCTGCTGAACTGGTTTGGGGGGAAAAAATCATTCCTCTGAATCCGGAAGTAGTGGATTTGGCACAGAAATACTCTGTCATACATCCAACTCGTGTTTTGAAACTTTGGCCATGTTTAGCATGAGAATGCAACTCTTTAACAGTGTAAATAAGTCAGAATGCATGAAATAGCATTACACCCCCCCATTTAAACATATTTTCTCTAAAGTTTCAATTAACTGTTCTATTTCAAAAAATGACATTTTTCTGACTATCATTTCAAATGTCAGGCTTTCCAGGGTTAAATATGTTTTGCTTTTATTGACTTGTTTTTCTGTTCATCAACTTTACTATGAAGTGCAACTTTTCTCTGAATATGACTCCTCCGTTGATTTAAATGATTTTTGAGCAAGTGCATCATGTATTTTTAAGCTTTTAAACATCTAAAGGTGCATTATGATGTTCTTTCATGAAGGAGTTTCAGCTGAAGGATTTCCTGGGTCATTTTTATTATTTTAATACTGTAAGTTTTGGTTACGCTTTGTTTATAAGTAATTTTGGAACAACTAACTCTCATTAGAACATTAGTAGACTGTTAGGTTAAGGTTCGGGCTAGTAGAATAAGTTGACATAGTTGTAAAGTTACTTATAGTCAGTTGAATGTCTGTAGAGGAGCATCAGAACAAAGCGTTAGCAGATATTAATAAGGCCCTATGAGATCCATTTTATTTTTTCCCAAATTCCGTTTTATTTTTTTCCAAATTCAGTTTTTTTTCCATTTTAATTTTTCTGGATTTAATTTTTTTTTTTTTTTTCTGTTTAAATTTTTTTGAACTCCATTTTAATGGTTAATTAAATTTTAGTAAAAAAAAAAAAAAAAAAAAAGATTAATTAATTGAAATCATGAAACTTAACTTTAACAACAATTTTTAAAAGTTTAACAAAAATTCAATTTTTAGGGCCCTATGTAATATGTTTTATTTTCCTTTATCTCAAATTCAGTTTTATTTTTATTCAGTTATGTTTTAGGTTTTAAGTCTGGATTCCATTTTAATGGTTTAATTCAATTTTAATAATCAAAAAGCATGTTTTTTCAAAAATTCTGTGATGTGTTTTAATTTTTCTGTCAATCAAATGAAGGCATAAAACATTAATTTATTTTTTAGTCATGACATTAAACAAACTTTTTTGTCAAACAAAGTGCTGCACAACAGAGCTTTACTGTTCAAATTAAAACATGAAAGAAAAAATGTGATTATTAATAATAATCATTTATTATTGTTATTAGTGTTAATATTATTATTACATTGAGACATAGTTAAATTCTACTGTACAAGAGTAATATATTTCTGTCACAATTTCTTTAAGTTAAACCAAACTTTTATTTTGACGGGTTGCAGTGAAGACCTTTGAGTTTCTTTGTGTTGGTGATATGACTTTAGTTTTTCTCAAATGAAAATGGTAAAATGCTCATGAAGTGACTCTGGAGATGAACTTCATGCATTCATGTCCTCATATAGTGAGGCGGCAGAGGCTGAAAACACCACAAGTGTCACACGTGCTTCAGTGTGTGTGAGGTAAATGAAGCCATTCATTCACACAGAGACACAGAACATGCAGGATTCATATTTAAATAGTCGGTTTTGCGGTTTAATATTCACAGACACTACTCTATATCACAATCTGATTTAAGTGTACTGACCTACTTTTTATTTATTCGTCAAAAATTTGACAAATTCCGTGACATTCTGCGTTATACAGTAAAATCTGTTTTTATGACTGGATTCCGCGATCCATTCCATGTTTTATTACAGAAATCATAGTAGCCTGTCTGCTTAATATAAGGCCCTAATACTGTCTAGTACTAGTCTACTAATAATAATGACTGCTAGTTGACAAGTAGTTGACAAGTAGTTGCAAAGTTAGTAGAAAGTCTAAAGTGGACCATCGAAATTAAGTGTCTAAGTACCTAAGTTTTAAATGGGATTTCACATCTCAGTACAATTCCTACAGTGCTTTCAGATCCACCTTTTTGCGACAGTCTCCTGTGAGACGATGAACTTTTGGCCTTGTCGCGCCCAAAGCGTCTTTGCAATATCTCGTCCCTTTCCTTTTGCTGTTCGCAGCCGCTCCGTCTGCTATTCTTCTCCCATTCGTTATAACCCTCTCTCCATGTATGCCGATGCCCGATGAAAACGCCTCTCTCCAGACTAATAGATTTTTTATTGTGTTCTGTCACTCACTCGGGCGGCTTCTTGGTTTCAAAGCACTTGGCTACAGTCTGCTGGTAGTTCAAGCAGAACATTACATTCTCCAGGCAATTTCTATCTGAAAAAGGCCAAGCGCTGAATGGCTGCATCTCACACATGGTTGGCATTAATTGAAATCATGCCATTTATTGAATTGCTTTATTGGAAAAGTTAGAAAGTGCGAAGCTGCTAAAGATGCGTTCAGTGTTTCTATTTGCTCTGTAATATCACCTCAGTAATAGAGAAGTCTTGCTCTCATGTGACAGCATGATTTAATGCATTAGAAATGTTTATCTGATGTGGCTTTGGAGGTTTTGAAGCCCTCGTGTGGCCTTTGCATTTGTCCTTCATAAGCAACTCAAAGTTGATTAAATCTACATCCTAAAGGCCACAATGGAAATGATTGCTCAAATATATGTTTTGACCCGACAGTCGTAGCGCTGTCACTTTCTGTTGAACTCAACTGACAGCTATCATTAAATAGTCAGTCCAGCAAATCAAAGTGTAATTCATCTGTGGCACGCTCCAAACACACACTGAAATTAAATGTCAAAGCTGCCCCATTATATACAATTGATGGTGGAGTGAGCGTGACAACCCTGTCTTCCAACAAATGCATTTCATCCCTCGAAATATGTATTGATAGCTTTTCACATTTAAAACAAATGGAAATAACCAGGTTGCATAATCTGAACTGATGGCTATGGAAGCTTGTTTCCACCAAGAAATAAAAATAAAAAAGATAAAACCGAGTTTATTTCTCACAATTCTGACTTGTGTGATATACAGTCAGAATTGCGTGATATAAAGTCAGAATTGCAAGATATAAAGTCAGAATTGCGAGATATAAAGTCAGAATCGCGTGATATAAAGTCAGAATTACGAATTATAAAGTCAGAATTGCGAGTTATAAAGTCAGAATTACGAATTATAAAGTCAGAATTGCGAGATATAAAGTCAGAATTACGAATTATAAAGTCAGAATTGCGAGATATAAAGTCAGAATTGCGAGTTATAAAGTCAGAATTACGAATTATAAAGTCAGAATTGCGAGATATAAAGTCAGAATTACGAATTATAAAGTCAGAATTGCGAGATATAAAGTCAGAATCGCGTGATATAAAGTCAGAATTACGAATTATAAAGTCAGAATTGCGAGATATAAAGTCAGAATTACGAATTAGAAAGTCAGAATTGCGAGATATAAAGTCAGAATTGCGAGTTATAAAGTCAGAATTACGAATTATAAAGTCAGAATTGCGAGATATAAAGTCAGAATTACGAATTATAAAGTCAGAATTGCGAGATATAAAGTCAGAATTACGAATTATAAAGTCAGAATCGCGAGATATAAAGTCAGAATTGCGAGATATAAAGTCAGAATTACGAATTAGAAAGTCAGAATTGCGAGATATAAAGTCAGAATTGCGAGTTATAAAGTCAGAATTACGAATTATAAAGTCAGAATTGCGAGTTATAAAGTCAGAATTACGAATTATAAAGTCAGAATTGCAAGATATAAAGTCAGAATTACGAATTATAAAGTCAGAATCGAGAGATATAAAGTCAGAATTGCGAGATATAAAGTCAGAATTACGAGATATAAAGTCAGAATTACGAATTATAAAGTCAGAATTACGAATTATAAAGTCAGAATTGCGAGTTATAAAGTCAGAATTACGAATTATAAAGTCAGAATTGCAAGATATAAAGTCAGAATTACGAATTATAAAGTCAGAATCGAGAGATATAAAGTCAGAATTGCGAGATATAAAGTCAGAATTACGAGATATAAAGTCAGAATTACGAGATATAAAGTCAGAATTACGAATTATAAAGTCAGAATTACGATTTATAAAGTCAGAATTGCGAGATATAAAGTCAGAATTACGAGTTATAAAGTCAGAATTACGAGAAATAAAGTCAAAATTGCGAGATATAAAGTCAGAATTACGATTTATAAAGTCAGAATTGCGAGATATAAAGTCAGAATTACGAGATATAAAGTCAGAATTACGAATTATAAAGTCAGAATTACGAATTATAAAGTCAGAATTGCGAGATATAAAGTCAGAATTGCAAATTATAAAGTCAGAATTGCAAATTATAAAGTCAGAATTGCAAATTATAAAGTCAGAATTGCGAGATATAAAGTCAAAATTGCGAGATATAAAGTCAGAATTGCGTGATATAAACAATTCCGTTGTGAGTTTATATTGTGTAATTCTGACTTTATAATTCTCAATTGAGTTTATCTCGCAACTCGTAAAACGTTGCAATTACCTTTTTTATTTTTTTAATTAGTGGTGGGAACAAGCTTCCATAGATGGCTGTATTTGAGCAAAGACTTTAGATATAGAAAGATGGTTCACTCATATTACTATGAATGGGAGAAAGTGCAATGCGCAATATGGCGGAATAAGTCCCGCCTTCTAAATAAAAGAGCCAATCGAGAGCCAATGCGTCACTGCACCGAAATGCAGAGTCTTAAATTATTTTTTTTTAAAAAAGCTTTTTTTTACTTATTCTCTATTGATTTTGCTGTGGGATTTGTGGACAGTCTGTTCTTATGTCATGAATATTTAATTTAGTTAGTTATTATTTTACTTGGAGTTCACATTCAACATGAATCATCTGGGAATTTGCACTGTAAATCATCTGTGACTGAAATGTATGATTCAATCCTCTACAAATCCTGGCTATACTTGTCGATTTAGTACTTGCAATGTACAATATATCTCTTATGTCTTATTCATCTCTTCATCAGTACTAGAATAAACCTCTATGGCCTTGACGATTTGATCAGGAATTGTTTTGTTCTTGCATCATGAACTACAGAGTTTATTTCACCACAGTGAGTCACTCCAGCAACAATGGCTCAGTTCAGAATAGAGTCCTCATGTACTGCTGACCACATACTGTGCACTGTGTACTCTATGCTGCTGCATGCTGATTTTTAAAAATAGTTTGTGAAAGCTTGTGAAATTATAGACAATAAATGTTTCAACCTGAAGCATGCTTGTCAGGTGACCTCCCTGTGGTAGAATCGATGATGAGTTATTAGGGGCCAAGCACCAAAGGTGCGTAGGCACCTATTCTTCTTCCGCTCTGAAAGTCTATGGCAGCCCATAGAACCGCTTGCGGGAAAGTTATGAAATTTGGCACACTGATAGACGCCAGTCTGAACTGTCACCACAGCAAATTTGGAGTCTCTAACTCAATCCCTCTAGTGCCACCAACTGTCCAAACTTATATTTATGCTATTAACTTTTGAACCGTAAGGGCTAGAAACAAAATTTTCTCCTCTGATTCTTTGGCTCAAGACAATTCGATTGCACCATATGACGTCATTTTCCATCATGAAAATGTTCCCGCCATTTTGAATTTCCCGAAAAACTTACTTTTTCAAACCCCTCCTAAGCCGTTGCTCCAATTTCCACAAAAATTGAACCAGATCATCTTCAGACCATACCGACAAAAAGTTGTGGAAATCAAGTTGAGTTGTCAAACTGTATTCGAAAACGTGCAAACAAATTTTACTGTCGCTTGCAAAAATAGATGTAAGCTTTATCTCCTCAATGCTTCAGTGTATTCAGACCAAACTTGGTCCATGTCATCACAAGCATGACCTGAGGTTACATGCTGAGTTTCGGTGCAGTGCCACCTAATGGTCTGGAGATACAAAAAATGGCTATTTTTGCTTATAACTTCGGAACACTTTGTCCTAAAATCATAAAAGTGGTGTCATGTCAAGTCGAATGATATCCAATTTTTGCATATCAGCCATTTTGGGCGTCGGCCATTTTGAATTTTCGAAAATGTGTTGTTGACTGTATGCTTATGGCCAAATGTCAAAATTTCGATAGTAAGTGCCAAAAAAATGCAATCAAAGTCTGGTGTGGGTAATTTTTAATGCGTTCATACATATAAATGTCTATAACTCCTAAATGAAATTAGATATTTTTACCAAATTTGACACGCTTATGTATGGGGCACTCTGAGGACACACAAAAACTGCACCACTTGGTGGCGCTATAATTGAACAACACATGAAATTGGTCTAACTACAGTACTGTTAGTCTGATTGACTTCAAAATTCACATACAGTGTCTTTGTCTCAGTTGCTATCATAGTCCATTATGACATTGTTTGTCTGCTGCTAGCTTTCTTGTTTGCTTCTGTTGTGCTTGGCCCCTTAATTGCTGCTTGCAGCTATATTTAGTAGTAGTAGTAGTAATACACCTATTTTTATTAATTTATTATTTTAAATGCATTATTATTAGAAGTAGTAGTTGTAATATTAATAATGCCTTTATTTTTCATTCATTTATTTTTAATTTATTATATATTATGTATTTATTTTCTTTATTATTTTTATTATATTATAGTATTAATTTAGTAATAATTTATTATTATTATTAGTAGTAGTAGTAGTAGTATTTCTTTTTATTAATTTATTTTTAATGTGTTGTCATTGTTATTATATTATTATTTTTAGTAGTAGTCATAGTAATACTTGTATTTATTTATTTACTCCTTAAAATTATTTTATATGTTCATTATATTATGTTAATGATTAATTTAGTAATACTTTTTATTATTATTATTATTATTAATATTATTAAATTCCATAAATAAATACATTAATAATAAATAAATAATAATAACCGTAAAATCCAGGTATTTCATGCATACAGAAAATCTGCACACTGTAAATAATCAGTTTGATTTCTGTCATAGTATGGTATGCCAGTGTTATACTTGTATCAGCGTATTTAATATTTCATATTCTTTTTTATCCTCCTCTTCTTCTTCTTCCAGATCGAACAGTTTTGAAGTCATTGCCTTAGATGGAGTTTGCACGCACGTTCTTCAATTTTGCACTGCAGGAGAAAGCACAGACTGGCTTCAAGCAATATCAACCAACATCAACGATTTGACGCAGGAGAGCGTAAGTAACATGCGTGATCCGCTGAGACGATTGGTGTAAGTGAAACTATGAGAGATGTCAGGTTTATGGTCCTCTGAGCTCCAGGCCTGTGTAAACTACACTATAGAGGATGGCAGAGACATGATTATGATTATAAATCAGTCAGTTAAGACTAATACTTATTTTTCATGCATTGACATACTGCTGCAAATGCACTGGACTGGATGCCAGCAGAGTGAAGCTGAAGACCATTTCATGACAGCTCTCAGGTTGAAATATGAATTTGTAACTGGAACTTTGCTGTGTTCAGATCTTCTGCATCTCACAGAGCCCTAAAGGGACATGGTAAGAGAAAAAGAACATATGAGATGGGAAGAAAAATTATTTGTCAATTCTTTTGCATTCTCCTGCAAATGTTTTGCGTTCCCCTGAGAAGCTTTGCGTTTGCTCACAAAGAACAGAAAAGTTTTGCGAGCGAACTCAAAGTTTCTCGGGGGAACGCAAAGGTTTTACGAGCGAACACAAAAGCATTGAGATATAATTTTTCCTCCCATCTAATATTTTTTTCATCACTATGTACCTTTAGGGGCTCCGTAGCAACTTAAGATGATATACAGTCCATCATATCATATAAATATATATATATATATATATATATATATATTACTCTTTATTGGTGAATCTTACAAAGACACGCCTAGGTTGTGCTAATAAGGAGTACTTCAGTCTTACTGCCGTTAAGTTTGAGAAAGTTGGCAGAAAACCAAACTTTTAATTCGTGAAGGCAGTTGGTAAGTGTAACAGTGGAATTTAATAACTTATTTAGAGAAAATACTACCAAGTGGGAGAAGGTAAATTAGGAACAATGGGGGGACATAGGACAGAGCCTTGGGGGACACCACAGCTAACAGAAGAAGGTTGGGATTGAAAATTTTTTAGTTGTACAAACTGTGTACGGTTTGAAACGTATGAAATGAACCAGGCATAAGGAATACCAGTGACACCAATAGCGGATAAACGGTTCAACAGAATATTTTGAGAGATGAGCTGCAGTCAAATCAAGCAAAACAAAAATAGATAAGCACCCTCCATCAGCAGCCATTAACAGATCATTAGTTACTCTCACTAAGGCGGTTTCCGTACTATGCTTAGAACGAAACCCTGACTGAAAACACTCATAGAATGTATTACTAAGGTGAGCATAGACCTAATATTGGTTGAGCAACAATAATAAAATATAATAAAATTTGATTCACATTAAAGTGTTAATTAGTGCTAAATATTAAATAATGAAAAATATAATCCATGATAATATAGAACTAAATGTCATATTAGATCAGTATAATAATAATATTTAAAAAAAAAAATGTAGGAACCATGAATAACCCAATGCAGCAACACACAATATAATATAATATAATATAATATTATATTGTCAGGCTGTGTTCACGAAGAAAGACGAAGAAGAAGAGTTCAAATATAGAAAATCCAAGTTTAATGAAGATGATAGGTGTCCATGGTGATAGATGAATGTGCGCAGGTGAGGAACAGGAGGGATGCTAGGAAATGGAGTGTTCTCGGAGGGCCGAAGGGGGTTCTGGAGGCGGGTGAAGTGATGGTGACGAAGGTCAAGTGGAAGGCTGAGGAGACGTGAAGGTGGTGCTTGGACGACGATCCCCTGGCGGTAATGGAGATGACGAACCGCTGGCACAGACCCAGAGCTCCCCAGTGCGATAGCCTGCGGCGGAGATGAGGGAGGGAGGAGCCCAGATGGTGACGTGGCTGACGACAGCTGGGGGACGACCAACGGAGGTGTGGCCGATGGATCCGCCAGCACAGACGGAGAGGTGATAGAGACGAGCGACATCGCTGGTACTGGAGACCCAGGCAATGTCGCGGCGACGAAAGTTGAAGGCGTAGCCAGAGTACCCGAGGGCTGAGGTGGATCCGGTGTGACAGAGGACAGAGGCGACACCGAGGGGAGGATGAGCCCACTGACGTCGTAGGGGTGGAGGGACGGAGTGCAGCGGACGGACCGCAAGTCCGTGATGGAAGAGGTGCGACGACTGACCAAGGGGGAGCCGACAGGACGAGGGAACCCAGAGAAACCGGAAGTCCAAGGGTCTCCGGTGAAGCCGTAGGTGGGAGGAGCCCCGACGGAGCCGACAGGCCGAGATGGAACGAGGATCTCAGAGGCCAGAGGCGGAGCCGCAGGGTCCTCAGGTGATGGCGCTGCAGGTGGACACACGACCTGTGGCTCGATGTCAGAGCGGGGCTCCCATGGAGACGGTGCAGGGCTGTGGACCTCCGGCAGCGGCATGGTTGGAGGACTGGCTGAGCTCTGGGGTGATGGAGGTGGTGAGGATATCGACGGCGTAACGGTGAGTAATATACCGTATTTACAGTCATTTATACCGTTCAGAAACGATGATGAAGATGAAGATACTGGGTGGGAAAGGGTGGGAGATGGAACGTCCTCACTGAAGTCGATCAGCCAGTCCTCATCCTCCGTTGTCGTGACTCCCTTGTCCGCTGATGTCGCTGGCTCACACCCCTGGTCAGACTGGCGGTAGGGCTGCACATCCGGGACGAGGGTCAGCTCTGTCCTCTCTTTCTTGGGCTCTGGCTCACCGTCTGCGGGGGGCACACTTGAGTTCTCTGCGGTCGAGGGTGTTGCTACGGGCTCTGGGTCTGGCTGTGCTCCAGATCGGCGCGTGACTCTCTCCAGACACTGAATGACAGTTTCTCTCCAGTTCAGTCCGGTGGTTTCTGGAAGGTCGAGACATTGGTGGAAAGTAGCCCCGATCCGGAACAAGGTCTTGAGGGTCTCGTCGTCCAGGGAGCTGGTGACGGCCAAACAAATAAAGTCTTTGACAAACGAAAAAAGGTCTGGGCTCTCCTGAGCCCGGACGAGCATTATTGCCCTCTCGTCCACTTCGGGCGGTCCGTTCATCTGTCAGACTGTGTTCTCGAAGGAAGACGAAGAAGAAGAGTTCAAATATAGAAAATCCAAGTTTAATCCAAACAGGCAGAATGGCAGATACAACACAACGTATTAAGACGGTGAACGGACAAAGAACTGAACACAAACAGGAACTTATATACACAAAGGGAGAATTAACTAATGACGTGCAGCTGTGAAGATGATAGGTGTCCATGGTGATAGATGAATGTGCGCAGGTGAGGAACAGGAGGGATGCTGGGAAATGGAGTGCTAGTGCTGGTGACTGTGACAATTATATTATATTATATTATTTTATATTATTGTTGATATATATAATTTCAAAATAAATATATATATATATATATATATATATATATATGTTTTATTAAATATTTATATATATAATTTAATCAAATATATATATAGAATATAGAAAGTTCAAAAGAACAGCATTTATCTGAAATACAAAGCTTTTGTAACATTATACACTACCGTTTAAAGTTTGGGGTCAGTAAGAATTTTTATTTTTATTTTTTTGAAAAGAAATTAATACTTTTATTCAGCAAGGATGCATTAAATCGATCAAAAGTGACAGTAAAGACATTTATAATGTTACAAAAGATTATATTTCAAATAAATGCTGTTCTTTTGAACTTTCTATTCATCAAAGAATCCTGAAAAAAATATTGTACACAAATATTTTGTACAATTGTACACAATAAATGTTTCTTGAGCAGCAAATCAGCATATTAGAATGATTTCTGAAGGATCATGTGACACTGAAGACTGGAGTAATGATGCTGAAAATTCAGCTTTGATCACAGGAATAAATTACTTTATAAAATATATTCAAACAGAAAACAGTTATTTTAAATTGTAATAATATTTCACAATATTACTGTTTTTACTGTATTTTTAATTAAATAAATGCAGCCTTGGTGAGCAGAAGAGACTTCTTTTTAAAACATTAAAAATCTTACCGTGTCCAAACTTTTGACTGGTAGTGTGTGTATATATATATATATATATATATATATATATATAATTTCAACAATAAGTAAATTATTAAATGATCTTTAGTTAGTAATTTCATTATAGTTGTAATTAGTGATAAATATATAAATAATGAAAAATATATAATTAAAATATAGAACTGAATGTCATTATATCAGTTAAAAATAAAGTAAAAAAAAAAATATATATATATATATAGGAACCATGAATAACCCAATACAACAATATTACTGCAGCTATTATATTATATTATATATTAAAATAGTACTTAAGCTACTATAGCTCAACCACTATTTTAATATATTTACTATTTATAAGTTGCTTTCTGTAAAAAAAAAAAAAAAAGTCATGATTTCCAGATTCATGCTTTCGTGGACTCAATTCATAAGTCATAATTCTGCTCTCAGAACCAACCACTTGTCAAGAATATTGCCTAACGATCTCATTTCCTGTGCGTTGTTTTAATTAGTGCACTGATGATCCAATGGGCTTTTTCTCAGGCGTGCACTAAATGACTGTCACACAGCTGCCTGTTTTACGTGCAATTACTGCGCTTACGTCACCTAATGATGGATACAGAGTCTGATTGCTAAATGTCCAATTAAGAGCTGATTGTATGTGCGAGAGGGAAGCGGAACTGTTATTGTGGTGACCTATAACCTATAAATAGAGTGTGTGACACATGCTTGAGCAGCGAGGATGATGGGAGATGAGTGTTGTTTGACACATTCTGACCCGCGAGCGGATTATTGGCTGATAAGTCGACTTTGGCTGTGATTCACTGGCAGGCCAGTATACTGTCAATCACTGCTGACAAGCGGGACTGATTTAGAAAGAGAGCAGCTTCGAAAGCAACTCGCTTTGCGCACTTCATGTTTGAACTGAAAATACATACTTCCCTATATCTATAATGCATTATGAAACTCTATATATATTCTGATGTATAATATATGTTTTAATGCATTATGTTTTCTTGAAGAATGTCAATTAATAATAATACCTGCCTATTCATGGTTTCGCCTTTAGCGAGTGTAATGCATATCTATAAGATTTAGTCAAGAACATGCATTATAATGATTTATGAATATTTTTTTACTGCATTATAGATACTTTTTATACTGCATACATTAGTGTTATGCCAAGATTATATCAGTCATGATATGAAATAATATTATTAAAAAAAATGGAAATTTATCGAAACTTTTCTGAACACATGATAAATAAACATAGAAATAATATTATATTATTATATGTATCATATGTTGTATATTATTATATTATATCATATTATATTATTATTTTAGTACTATTTTAATATGTTTACTGTTTTTAGTAAATTTATTAAAATAAATTAAATTAAAATTATATTAATTAATTTTACTGTATTATATTAAATTAAATTTAGTAAATATAATTAAAAATTGTATATTATTAAAATTGAAATATATATATATATAATTTTAAACTGATTTATTAAAGAATAAATAGCTGGTAATTTCATTATAGTTGTAATTAGTGATAAATATTAAATAATGATAAATATAAAGATTGAAAAATATGGTCATTGATTTTGAAATGTTTTTGTTTGTTTCAGATAAAGACAGCGAATAAATACTGTTCTCCTGATGATCAGGTAGGTCATTTGTACAATGACATATTCCTCTAAATCATAGGATAGAAAGTAATTATCCTTATTGTGCCAGTTCTTTTACAGCCTCAGAATATGTCATAATCATGACAATAACCCGTCTCACTGCGATCGTGTAATGACCTCTGGCTCTTTGTTGCATTTTGATTAGTAATTCATAAGCAGCAGAGTGTAATCCAGTCATATTTACTCAGGAGAAATCCAATACTGGCAGAGGAAACCCTGCCGATGTGTGCTGAACACACAAAGATGTTGGAATTCACCAGGGTTCAGTGGGATTGATTTTCCGGGACTGTTTTCTCCTGCAGATTGTCCACATGGGTTGGGTGTGTGAGCAGCTCCAGGGCAGCGACGCCGATTCGACACGCGGCTGCAGGTTTCTGGCGTTGAAAGGCTCTTCTCTTCTCATCTTCAGGAGTCCTCCTGTAAGTTCATCCATGTGTTTACAGACACTCAGTATTCAATCCTGCAGAGACATACAGTATCTTCACAGGTGGACGTGAGACAGTCAGTGGTTTTCTGGACACTCACACAAACAGTTCTGCCACAAAACCAGCCATTATTTGAGCTACTGTAAAGTTGCTGTGTTACTAATATAATATAATATAATTTAATATAGATCTGAATATATTATTATCAGTTTAATAATAATATAAAAAATGTAGAGTCTATGACTAACACGACAGAAATATTACTGTAGCTCAACTACTATATATTATATTATATTATAATTGTAAATAATAATAATATATATACACGTATATGTATGTATTTGTGTTATAATTATATATATATATATATATACATATATATACACTACCAGTCAAAAGTTTGGACACGGTAAGATTTTTAATGTTTTTAAAAGAAGTTTCGTCTGCTCATGAAAATACAGTGAAAACAGTAATATTGTGAAATATTTTTACAATTTAAAATAGCTGTGTTCTATTTGAAAATATTTAAAAATGTAATTTATTCCTGTGATCAAAGCTGAATTTTCAGCATCATTACTCCAGTCTTCAGTGTCACATGATCCTTCAGAAATCATTCTAATATGCTGATTTATGATTATTATCAATGTTGAAAACAGTTGTGTACTTTTTTTTCAGGATTCCTTGATGAATAGAAAGTTCAAAAGAACAGCATTTATCTGAAATACAAAGCTTTTGTAACATTATACACTACCGTTCAAAAGTTTGGGGTCAGTAAGAATTTTTATTTCTATTTTTTTTAAAAGAAATTAAAGAAACTAATACTTTTATTCAGCAAGGATGCATTAAATCGATCAAAAGTGACAGTAAAGACATTTATAATGTTACAAAAGATTATATTTCAAATAAATGCTGTTCTTTTGAACTTTCTATTCATCAAAGAATCCTGAAAAAATATTGTACACAAATATTTTGTACAATTGTACACAATAAATGTTTCTTGAGCAGCAGATCAGCATATTAGAATGATTTCTGAAGGATCATGTGACACTGAAGACTGGAGTAATGATGCTGAAAATTCAGCTTTGATCACAGGAATAAATTACTTTATAAAATATATTCAAACAGAAAACAGTTATTTTAAATTGTAATAATATTTCACAATATTAATGTTTTTACTGTATTTTTAATTAAATAAATGCAGCCTTGGTGAGCAGACGAAACTTCTTTTAAAAACATTAAAAATCTTACCGTGTCCAAACTTTTGACTGGTAGTGTGTATATATATATATATATATGCATATATTAGGTCTGTAATCTAATTAATTACACAATGTGGTGATTAATCTAATTAATCGCAAATTAATCACACATCAAATTTGTCAGATAAATTACCTCCAAAAGATAATATAAAGTGATTATTGTGTTAAATGAGAAAAGCATCAAATATACATTACAAAAAGTAGCTTTAGAAAAAAATATTTTATTTGATTCAACATAAAATTTATTACACATAAACATTTAGGCTTCAACGGCCATGATTGTGAATAAATGATTTGGATCATCATTTTTGGGTGTACTATGTCTTTAATGAGTTTTTATTAATATGGAAATGATACTCTAAATAAGAAACTAAAACTGCCAGTAGGTGGCGGTAAATGTCTAAATGAGTGAGTCATTCATTCATTCAATTCGTTCAAACGGCTAAAGTAAAGAATGAAGTAAATGGTTCTCTTTATCATTGAAAAAGTCACTGAATTATTGATTGACCAATTGATTCACTTAAAACGTAGATTCATTCAGAAACGAAACATCGCTGTGTTTTGCTCGAAGACGCACAACAGTTCTGCTCTGGCTTTATATTTTCTTTGGCAAAATTGAGCAAAACAGACAATATATTTTGTCTAAAATATAACAATATTAAATTCTTATTTATTGAGCTGTTTTTTTTTTTGCATTTGTGCAGCACTCGTGTGATATTTCTTTACTATATCTTGATATAAATATGAGACAAACTAATACAGGGGCATTTTTGCCCTGATATCTTAAATTTTAGGGTCATCTAACTGGATTAGGCTCCATTTTCGTGAGAATAATATCTCATGTAGCATTACATTTACCTCAGGCAAGTCATTTAGTGTCCACAGCATGTTAGTTCACTAGAGAAATCAACTCTAGAGGGAGCATTTGTGGGAACAAATGTGGCATCAATGTGGGAACCCTGAATAACATGTGAAACATTTCAAACATTAGTGAACTAGATCAGGCTGAAAACTACATAATGCGAAAACAGTACATGTAGTAATGCAGGATCCTATTCTGAACACACCCAGTGTCTTATCTTCTAAAATATGACAACATTACCTGTCCTTTGGTGGTCTCAGACTCAGGACATCCATTCTAATTATATATAATCAATCTACTACTTTCTAATGGACTGTGGCGAGGAAAAGCCATTACCGCGGTGGCCTCGCACACACACGTTATTTGTGACAAATGCTGTATCTTTGCCATTAAGCCTGAAGACACGGGTTTCATCAGTTATGAAATACAACCCTGTACTTTGTGTTGGCACTATTTTAGTGTCTGCACTTCCTAATGCAGTGTGATATTTAGCTTCAATTCACCGCCGTCCTCTACGTGACTCTGTTATTGGTGCATCTGTTATTGGTGCATTAACATTATTGTAAGTGGTTTTGATCAATTTTGTGACCAAAATAACACCGTGCTGATATTTCTTCCCATTTCATTAACTGTGCATTACTGAATTAATAAAGGGAGAATTGTAAGGAAACATAGCATTTAACATGCCTTAAAGCCAAGAGAGACATTCAGCAAATTCATTAGCATCTCATTATGTTTCAGATTTACGTCTGTGGCACTTTAGCTCTGCGTGCACAGAGAGAACAGACTGTTAAATAAGCGTTTTGTCTCTCTCTAGGTCATGAAGAGGTAATTACTTCAAACTTTTTGATACGCATGAATTTTAATGGAAATGGCAGTGTTGAAATCTATTTCTGAAGGCTAAAAAACAAGACAAGTGACTGACCAGTGAATCAGTAGAATCCACCAGTCGCATCTTTGTGTAGTTGAGTGTGTGACTGTAGCTTGTGTTAACTGTAGGGTTAACAACCTTGACCTAAAAGATTGTAAGTTCAAAAACACAAGGGTTGATCCAGACACCTCACCATTGTGTCTTAACCTCAGGTTACTGCAGGGAGACTGAAGTAAACAGCTAATTGCCTGCTGACTGTGGATGTGTTATGTAACATCATGATTTCTTTCTGTGTGTCTGTATCAGGTCATGGCGTCAGACTGGGCTCAAGCAGAGGCTAGTTTTCACCTCTGTGAGGTTCTCTTTAAGGTTCATAAGGTACAAATACACATGGATGGCTTTATCAATAGATGCTAGTTGCTCTGTATGTGTAATATATATAATGTACAGTAGTCAACATTTGAAGTGGATCAAAACCTTTCATCAAAGTTGTACTAAAACCTTCTTCTCCACTTCAAATGTTCAAATAATTTATTTTGTGTGTCAAAAATGCACAATCGTTCAAAAGTTTGGACTCTTTAAATGAGCACTTTTGTTCAGCAAAAGTGCATTAAATTGATCAAAAGTGACAGTAAAGACATTTATAATGTTACAAAATATTGTATTTCAAATAATAACTTTCTTTTCATCAAAAAAATCCTGAAAAATAAAATACATCACATTTCCACACAAATATGAACAAGCGCAACTGTTTTCAACATTGATAATAATCAGAAATGTTTCTTGAACATCAAATCAGCATATTAGAATGATTTCTGAAGGATCATGTGACACTGAAGACTGGAGTAATGATGCTGAAAATTCAGCTTTGATCAAAGGAAATAAATTATATTTTACAATATATTCACATGGAAAACAGTTATTTTAAATTGTAATATTATTTCACATTTTTACTGTGTTTTTGATCAAATAAATACAGCCTTGGTAAGCAGAAGAGACTTCATACCAACTCCAAACTTTGAATGGAATGGTGTATATATTTCAGTAAACATCATTTTTGTGTGTGTGTGTGTGTGTGTGTGTGTGAGTGTGTGTGTGTGTGTGTGTGTGTGTGTGTGTGTGTGAAAAACAAATTATTTATCTGATTCATGTTTGACCTTAAAGGATTAGTTCACTTCAGAATTAAAATTTCCTGATAATTTACTCACCCCCATGTCATCCAAGATGTTTATGTCTTTCTTTCTTCAGTCGAAAAGAAATGAAGGTTTTTGAGGAAAACATTCCAGGATTTTTCTCCATATAGTGGACTTCACTGGGGTTCAACAGGTTGAAGGTCCAAATGTCAGTTTCAGTGCAGCTTCAAAGAGCTCTACATGATCCCAGATGAGGAATAAGAGTCTTTTCTAGAGAAACCATCGGTCATTTTCTAAAAAAAAAAAATAAAAGAAGGCGAAAATACCACGGTAGGCCGAAAATCATTGTTTTACTCTTTTTTTTTTTTTTTTTAAAGGCCGTTTGACTTAGTTCGCTTTGTAAACACTTGCTCGGTACTTCCGCCCACATCACGCGTGACCTTTCCAACATGATTACGTAATGCGTGGCGCATCACAGAGCAGTGCAAGTTGAGCATTTGTGGTTAAAAAGTATATAATTTTTATTTTATTTTTTTTTTTAGAAAATGACCAATGGTTTCACTAGATAAGACTCTTATTCCTCGTCTGGGATCATGTAGAGCCCTTTGAAGCTGCACTGAAACTGACATTTGAACCTTCAACCTGTTGAACCCCAGTGAAGTCCACTATATGGAGAAAAATCCTGGAATGTTTTCCTCAGAAACCTTCATTTCTTTTCAAGTGAAGAAAGAAAAACATAAACATCTTAGATGGCATGGGGGTGAGGAAATTATCAGGAAATTTTAATTCTGAAGTCAACTAATCCTTTAATTCCGTTCTCTATTTTTCTGTCTAGCTATGGATAGCCGAAGACTGCTGGATACAGACCAAGTTTTATATGGGCCTCCAGCAGGATGGTGAGCTGCGGGACAGTGAACCCTTCTGCTTTAGTGTGCTTGTGGGTCACGGCCAGAGCTTCTGCTACAGCGTTGAGCTGGGCTCAGAACTGGTGCTGTGGGAGAAAGCGTTTCAGAGAGCCGTGTTCATGGAGGTGCAGAGAGTACGAGTGAGTACTGACACTGACATCAAAGGGTTACAAAACTTGTAGCAAACTTACAAAACTTTACCAAACTGGGAACAAATAATTCATATTGTGTAACAGTACACAAACATGATGGTTCGATACAGGTTCGGTACAGCAGGGGGGAGAAAGCTAAACATAAAATTGCTTCTTTTCCTTCTTTTCAGAAAAACAGTGGTTTATTAAACAGATTTTGTCTCTTTAAATAAATTCAATTAACATTTTCTTAAGGATAAAATTATCTCAGCTAATGTTGTAAACTATATACTGGGAGTCCTTTCTTACACGTTACTATAATATTAAAGGTTACAATTAACAAAAGAGCTCAAACTATTACATTCAGTTGCTATTTATTTTTAGATATAATAATCAACAAAAAATAAAAAATATATATAAAAAAAATTCAATTTTTTAAATATAATCATTTACACAGTTACTGTCATACCTTGTTTTCAAGACAAATTAATTTAAACATTAAATAATTAAGGCATTACTTACAGGTAAAGTAAATATAATGAATATATAAGCTAATATAGTGCATGCTCCCTCTAGAGTTGTTTTCTCTTGTGAACTAAAATATCATGTTTGCCACCGTAGTATTTGCCAAAAAAATTTTTTTTACTCTCTAAAATACACTACTGTTCGAAGGTTTGGACTTGTTTTGTTTTCGATTTTTTGTTTAGATTTTTTTTTTTTAGTTTTTTGTTTAGATTTTAAAATGCCATTTTAAAGTGTTTTGTTGCTTTATTCTTAATATTCTTATTCTTTATACATTAATAAAAATCCCGTTCAGGCACAATATCAAATAGCAGTATTTGTAGTACTGAATTTAAAAGAATTATTGTCTAGACAGGATGATTTTCATTAATGCATTACAGTAATACGAATGAAGCAATGCTGTACACTTTTTGCATTGCGCAACAAGAATGCGTCTTTTAATTTAAAATATATATCCTGTCAATCAGTATTATGGCTTTAAAATGCCTCTTCAAGAGATTAAACACAAAGAAAGCGGTATATGACAAGTGAACCATTGATTTCTGCATCTGTCAGCACTGCAATGCAATGCATGCGAGACAGAAGCACGTCTGTGTCTGATTTGTGCGTTTCAAATGTTATTACTGCTTTAATTAAATTTCTCTGAAGATGCTTTTCTGTGAGACCTCTCCTCATTGAGCCGTTAAATTACCTCCACTATACAAAGGTCTAGCGCATCTCTGGTGTCGCCATGAACTCCTGCAGGGCAGCTATTATGAAGTATATGCTAACATAAGTTCATGGGATGAAGGGGATTTAAGTCTCAGCAGCTCCAGAGACTTGCGTTACTCACATTTAAGTCAGCTTAAATACCACCCGGGGTCAAACGCAGAGCGTCACATTACGGCTCTCAATGTTTCGGCGACCCTCGAACGAATCTCCTGCACGCAAGTATGCATTACTACGGGATGTTTATTTATGGCTCATGAGCATTATGCCGGTTTAGCGCTCTGCCAGCGGCGTGTTGGTCTCTCTGCGGTGTTTAATCAGTGGTGATTCGCTCAAACTTTGGCTTAGTGGAGCAGATTAGTGGCTCTCTGGATAAACTGCAAATCATATTCCATGCCAGACATCAAAATCCTCATCTAACACAACACTAACGTTTTATTTGAGGCTAATTGAGGGAGTAAAGGCCACAAAAAAGCCTAATAGGAAACGCTCAAATGGCCCATCATGATATGCTGTCAAATTCTGACAGCGAAATTTACTACATGTGTCCGTTTGATCTTAATTCCAAGGGCGATTATTTCAAATGGCCTTTTCGTGTCCTTGAAAGGCACGACGTGAATGAGACGGTCTGTGATGTATTTCTTTGTGAGCGTCGCTCACTGAAAGCGCTCATAGAGGGAGTAGACCAGCGTGATGCTCACTTTCACATGAAATTCACACCGAAATTACAGCTCCCGATGATGAGTATGACCTTTGTAGTTGGGCTGCACAATATTGGAAAAAAACTTGGCATTTGCGATATTTTGTTTTTCTGCAATATGCAGTCTATTGAATTGAATACTAGAATGATTGGGGTGATTTTGTTGGGAATTATAGTTGAAAATAGTTGAAAGCTGAAAAATGACTTTTTACTCTGAAGACTTTTGTGTGTGTGAACCATCCTTTTAGGGCTGAACAATTTGGGAAAAACTGAAATTTGGATGTTCACACACCATAAAGTGAATAGAGTTTAATTTTTTTATTTTTTTTTTTGAGGCCACATTCTTGTTTTTGTTTGTTTTTCTGTTTTTATTATCAATTCAATATGGCTATAAAATTATAAGAATCGTTTATTGTTATTAAATAAAAATAATAAACAAAGTATATTGTAATATATATTGCAAATATATTGTAATAATACTATTGTAAAAAAAATAGTATTTAATAAATATAATTATATTTTATAATACAGCTGGAAATTACAATAATATTGTCTTAATTTCTGTAATTTCTTCTAATTTTCAAACATTAAACCATTGAGCAGAGATATTTTTGTCACTATTATAGTTTTTATTGATTTCAAATTTCAGTTTTGATTTTTATATTTTCCATTTTCATTTTAGTAATTTTGTAATTAAAGAAGTTTTGTCATGTGTTGTTGTTATTTTTTGTATTTTCTATGTCTATGTAGTTTTTTTAATTTTAAAATAAAATGAGAAATGTTGCCTTGGCAAATAGCTGACATAAAATAAGGTTTATTTTTTTGTAAGTAACAATTTTTTATGGCTTTAGTTTTAGTTAACTATAATAACCCTGCTTAGAGCTTTTATTTTGGCGGTTTGCTGGCAAATAAATATGTGTTGCAGGCAGTGTTGCCAAGTCTGCGATATTCCCGCGGAATTGGGCTACTTTTACACTGTTGCCGCGGGTTGTTTTTAATATCCGCGGGTTGAAGCGACCCCAAATAACATGATATTTAGTCCCTGGGATGCGAATTTTACCAGGGAACCCCGCCAAAAACACAGATTTTACCCCCCGGAACGCAATTTTTACCGTGGGACCTCCCCTGAAATGCAATTGGGCTAGTTTTGAGAAGGTGGTTGGTCTCAGTATAGGTCATAAACCCCACCCTCTCCATGTAATCTAATGGGATGTGAGACAAACTAAACAATTAAATTACACTTTAAATACATTTTTTCTAAAGACAGTCTTTTTATGGAGTTTTTATCACGCTGATGTAAGTTCAAGTGTTCGTTTTTTTAAATAAGTTTGGTTTTAGTTAGTTATTTTGTGCTATAAAAACTAGAGTGTGATGTCATGATTGACAGCTGAGGCGCCAGCAGACTTTTTTCGGGATCTTTGGGAGGAGATTGGATCTATAACTTTAATTTCTACATTTTCCATAACTGTTTATTTCACACCAACATAATGAGTTGTTCTGCAGTAAATTGTACTAACCGATCTGCTTGCGATTGACTCTGCGGGAGTGTGGATCTTGATATTGCGGATCACTACGCTCACTACTTCACAAACTCCTGTTCCGAGTTCACTACTGCGCAGACTCGGGCTCCGAGATCAGAACAAGATGTCAGCACCATATTGGGACATTGGCGGCTTCACTTTTCTACAATGGAAGAGAGTAAAGGTGCATCGTCCATCTTTTTTACAGTCTATGCTCTAAACCAGTGGCTCCCAACCACATTCCTGGACTCAACTTGAATGTTTGGTTCAGACTCTTTGACAGCAGACTTTTCATGTTTTCATGTCAGCCTGCCCCACATTTCTTTTTTGATTGAATACCCTCTTTTATTAAGAACTGCAAGTACTTTTCATGTTGACTATATTTCAGAAAATTGCACAGAATTGGTCTTATTCATGAAACACTGGCAATTCTGTGTGATTCATTCATAATTCCATCCTTTTATAAGTTGCTGCATTGAATTGAATTAAAAGGTTATTATGAAATAAGAATTTTATGAAAACTATATTTTTTTAATTAATTTTTTTTTGTAGCTAATACTTAGTAGAGGACCCTGTGATTTGGTCATTTAAAACATTTTTCACTAAATCCATCAAAACGTTTATTTTATCTCAGGGTTGTAGTAAATGTCTATTCAAGGTTTTTTGAAGCAAAACACTTTGTGCATTTTCCCCCGTTTGCTGAAAGCAGAGGGTCAGAAAGCAGCCCTGAGCCTGTGAGCTGTATTATTTTGTACCCTTAACCAGACATTTATAAATAATACAAAGGAACGAAGCTGTCAGAAACAATTTCAATCACTGCAATGCTGAGATACAGAAAGGGCAACATGCAAAGCTCCCAAATTCATCCACGTGGCTTTGCAGGAGACCTTCAGTCTGTAATGCGCAGGAAATACGGCACTGATTATCTGCCACTGTCCATCCAGGACAGTCACCGACCAGCTCAAACCCCCCTAAGCTCTTCATGTTGTGCACAGTATGTACCATTAGACGACAGTGTGACAGTTTTATGAGGCAGCGTGAAAGATTTTATAATCATTTTATATGGCGCATTCATGTGGGGAAGTCAGCGGGAGTTCAGGATCACGACTTCTTTGGGTTCAGTGAGTTGCGATCTTGTTTAAATGAATGGATAGTTAGTCCTAAGGCGAGATCTTAATCTGAAAATATCCACTTTTGATATGAATGAAGACCGTAGCGCTCTTTCAGAGCATATTAAATGAGATTTTCCTACTAATTCACAGTGTCAAATCTGTTGTAGCCGGAATGAAAAGCGGCTGGTGTCTATTTGGCACTGCATTACCTATATAAAAACCTATAAAAAAGGTTAGGTTCAATTTTAATTATTTTTATATTGTAGTGCTTTCACATTGAATCTCCAAAATAATGTAGAAACAACATAAAGATGGTATATTTGTTTAATGGCATCTTTTTACGAAGCACTATGAATCAAGGCCAGTATCACAGATACTGATGTCTATTAAAGTGATTTTTTTCTTCTTCTCAATTTTAGCCATTCATTTTGGCCATTCAACATTACAGTATAATTGAAAGCAATTGAAATATTTTTTTAATATTTAATATGCTTTAATATATATATATTTATACATATATATATAACAACTTTTAATTTAAAATGAACTTAAAACCATCTTCACATAAATCTATTGTAATAAATGTCAAATTTATCTGTGCCTTTAAATATATCAGGGCTCAACACTCAAGGTTTTTTTCTACTGGCAAAAAGTTGTTGTTTTTGATGTAACCTTGTAAACAGTGCTTTAAGATTTTCAGGCAGGTCTAACAGGTAAATAATAGAAAAATTGAATAATCAAACACTTCAGTGTCCACTGCATAAATTATAAATTGAATATAGATTAATCCTTATTAAAGCTACAAAATGTATTCAGTGTAGAGCAGTGAGTGATTTTCTCTGTCTTTTGTTCTTTGATTACTATTTATGACAGACAACAGCAGGTTTATTAGGCTGCTGTCACTTTAAGACCTGACACACATCCTATTTTCTCACAACTCTTTACGTTCATTTAACACTTTTTAATACATTTAAGACTGTGCTTTTAAAGATACTCAACAAAACGGGAATTTTGACCATTTTGTGTGCTTTTGTGCATTGATGTGCGACAGTGAACTGAATGCGGCACTGTCTGAATTGGCTTTCTGTGCGCGTTTTTCAGTTGTTTGTTCACAGAGAGCCGCTTCACAGACAGATTTGAGTTGATTTTTTGCGTCTTATCATGCTTGAATGGTTTAATAGCACTAGAATGAATGATAGCGTGATCATATAATGTAATGCTTGCCAAAGGATGACGGAAAAAACTGATGCTACATTAATTGCGTTAAATATAAAACTAATGCATTAATTTTGACAGCAGAATAGTAGAATATAATGAATATATAGGCTAATATAGTGCATATATTTAGTGAAAGAGTTCATTTCTCTAGCGAACTAACATGCTGTGGACACTGAATGACTTGCCTGAGGTAAATGTAATGCTACATGAGATATTATTAAGATGTTTTATTGACATCTTTCTGCGGTTGAAACACTGATTGAGAGATTACACATGATATACATGTTTCAGTAAGTTGTACTATATCTTTCAACATACCTTCAGATGTTCATTCATGTTTATTCTGTAACTAGTTTAAAGAGGAAGGGATGATTGCATTCACTCGTGCTGCCATGGAAATGAGGCGCCTGTACAGTGATAGGCCACATTAAAGAGCGTCAAAACAGCACTTATTGTGTGAATTTCATAATAAAATGGACAGAATTTGAAAGATGACACTTTGTTTCTTATCAAAAGTAGCAGATCATTGAGCTTATTGCAATCATTGTTGGGTAATGGTGGTTAGGCTATAACGCTGTACTGTACATGTGCATATCGAACTGTAAGACACGTACAGTTCACGGGATGAATATGTGTACTGTTACACCCCTAATATATAGAGGTAAAGTCTTTAATATTGCCTGATGAGAATGTTTGTGCATTATTTGTTGAGATCCCTGACACTAGTGTTGCTTATCTAAACAAACATGACTAAGTAAAATGAAAGTGACTTTTAATAGTTCATGAACGATAGTTGCAGATCCAGCGGTTTGTGTTCCGCATCGCACCACTCATGTTATTGTACTTGATCAATTAGGCCTTGATTGTCCAGTTCTCATTTAGGATGATGGGATTCACATCACTGAGAGATGGATGAGTGTTTTAAAGAGCAGCATTAACGCTCCATGAGCTTTGGTGCACATCAGCCTTCAGAGCCACTTCAGAGAAATTGATAAATTCATTCTGCATTTGTGAGCACGATCGCAGATTATCCGGACGTGCTTCTCTTGGATGTTTGAGACGGGCTGAATGCTGGACCTCTAGTGTGGCTAGTGTGAAAAAGCCTCTAGTGCTTTTTCACATCAAGAATGAACAAATATCTGCTGATGTGAGATGTTGTCCTTTGGGATTCCACTAAGGGTGATGGAGAATTTCAATTAGTGGTTGATTAGAGGTTTGTTCTCCAGACAGGTAGATTTTCTTGGGCCATAAACATTCTTTACACAAGTGTATAAAAACAGACACAATTTGCAAACGCTTTGCAAACACACAAAAACTGAAGATTGAAAGCAGTTTATGCTACTGTCCGTTATAGAGCCATTAACAGTTATTTACTTGTAAACAGTGTAACGAAAAATAGAAACCCATAAAAATCAGTGGGCTTTTGTTTGTCCAGATGTTGTAGCTGGTGCAAAAAAAAAGCGTGCAGCGCATATTTACATATTCATCAAAACGTCACTCTCAACAGTGTGGACGGCGTCAGGATGTTCATTAAAGGGTTAGTTCACCCAAAAATGAAAATGATCCCATAAATCCCAGAGGGTTAATAAAGGCCTTCTGAAGTGAAGCGATGCGTTTTTGTAAAAAAAAAAAATCCATATTTATAACTTTATAAACAAGAATTACTGGCTTCCGTACGTGAGTTGATTCCGGCGGAAGAGTGACCTCTGACCCGACTTATGACGTATTGATGAACGCAGAAGTGCAGAGGATAGAGCAAAACAAAACACCGGTCACAAATTAGAAGTCTAAAACGAGAATTTTTAAAGAGAAATGTTGGAGGAGCTTGAGTTTTTTCCCCAGCCCAAATTCTTTGAACCGCGAGAGGCGTCTACTCTCACCGGAGCTTACACTACATCCTACATTATACGCCAGAACTCGATTCTCTCGTGAACGTGCGGGCGGACATTACTGGAAGCTAGTGATTCTAGTCTATAAAGTTATAATTATGGATATTTTTCTAAAAAAACGCTCCTCTTCAGAAGACTTTTATTAACCCTCTGGAGCTGTATGGATTACTTTTATGATGGATGGATGCACTTTTTTGGGCTTCAAAAGCCAGAATATTTTTTAATATAACTCCGATTGTGTTTGACTGATTGTGTTTGACCGATTGTGTTTGACTTGAGCATGAGTAAATTATGGGATATTTTGAAACCATTTTTGGGTGAACTATCCCTTTAACAGTATATCACTGCAAAGGTATTTACAACTTCTTTTTACTTCTTAAGTAAAAAAAAAAAGAATGAAAAAGAACTTCGCTGTGAGTACATCGGGCCTTGAATCATGTATGTAATGTGAGCACGAGCAGTAAGTTGCTGCTGCAGTTCACTTAACGGCCACCGGTGTCGCTAATAACAAGGGTTTCTGAATTCTACATACAGCCCCTTTAACCCTCTGGAGTCTGAGGCTGATTTGGGGGCCTGGAGTAGTTTTGACATGCCCTGACATTTGTGCTTTTTTCAGTTGTTTATAAACATATTAATGACAGTCTCATTACACTGTATTCAGCACAAACTAGGCTACAATAATATGTGAGCAACAAGTATGTACATGTTTGTATTTTTGAGAGTATTACGTATATGCGTGGTTTTTGAAAGAAAAAGAAAAAACTGAAATAGGGCCTCAAAATGCATACTAAATGTTTTTTTCACCAGACTTTTGAGAATTGTATATTGATGTGTATTGAAAATGATGTGGAAATTATCCTGCCTACTCGGACACAAAAAACAATGTATTGATTTTAAATTTCTAAGACTGTATGCGAAGAGGCGTGAATCTTCATGAATAATGCTGTGATTCACACCTGAGGAGATTAAGATCCTGCCCATAATGAGCCGCATAATGAGCCATTAGGTCAGGAATGTGACTGAGTGAACTAAGAAAGAATGCAATGACAAAAGAAATATATCAATTTTTGTTTGAAGTTTATTTAAAATATAGTTAATCACAAAAGTGAGTACACCCCTCACATTTCAGCAACCATTTTATTATATATTCTCAAAGGACAATACTATAGAAATGAAACCTGGAAATATTTTAGAGTATGACTGATCGTTTCTCTAGAAAAGACTCTTATTCCTCATCTGGGATCATGTAGAGCTCTTTGAAGCTGCACTGAAACTGACATTTAAACCTTCAACCCGTTGAACCCCAGTGAAGTCTACTACATGGAGAAAAATCCTGGAATGTTTTCCTCAAAAACCTTAATTATTTTTCAACTGAAGATAGAGAGACATGAACATCTTGGATGACATGGAGGTGAGTGAATTATCAGGAAATTTGAATTCTGAAGTCAACTAATCCTTTAATTGCATTTCTCTGCAAGATTCTCTTCAAGCTGTGTGACAGTAGTTCACCTGAAATAGAAAACTAGAAGAAGACAATTTATGCTAATGTATGTTGAAGTACAACTTCAAAATGCAGTGATGCATGGAATAGAGCTTGCATAGACAGAAGTGTTTGGCTTTACATACTTGCGTAGAGTGTGCTTACATTTCCATGAGATGCAGCGTAACTTAAACATGAATCACCCAAATGTTTGTCCAGGTGTTTCGGAGATGGATCTGTTGCAGTTCATTAGATCAACAAACACAACACATGTCTGTCTCTTTTTAGTTTAGGAAGGGTTTTGTATGAAGAACAGTGTAGTGTTGCATGTTTGACCGTTATTCTAATGCCTGCATGTGTTCTGACGGACTGCAGAGAAGAAATTTGCCGCATTTGCACCGTGCCGTTGTGAGTTTCTCTTCGCTCGGGTTGACAAGGAAATCCTCGACAAACCTCACTATGTGTTTTTCAGATCCCTCTGGAGAAGCTCTCCAATTAGCGGCGTGTAGTCTGTGCTTTACATGTGACAGCCGACGCTTACGCGAGGCGACAGTAAGCACTGCAAATCCGCTTCGCTGGCGTTTGCTTTCTCTGGCAGCTGAATTTCATGCGCCTCTTAAAATGCGACAGCACATCTGTGCTGCGAGTAAACGGTCTCTTCGGTTCCAGCAGATGCGTCCTATGATGAATGAAGATCATGAGCTTGAGTCGAAACAGCAGCAGAAAGGTAACAGGACGTCTGAATTGAGTAGAAACTTTCCAGAAGTTTTGCGAAGTACATCTTGTGGTTTTCAAGTTCATCCTCCACTCAAGAGGTCAGTGTGTTGGGCTCAATTAGATCTCATAATTCTGTCAGCTGTATGGAAGAGTTTAATGCACAAAATAATAAGGACCCAAGAGAAATCCTAGCACGGCTGGTGCAAATAATTCCCATGCTCCTTCCATATTAGTCAGAGCTGTGTTGACGAACTTTAATGGCTTCTTCTCTGGCTCGACAGATTGCTTGATGATGTTGCAGAATCAAATGTCACTGCCGGCGTCCACAAAAACTCGCTCTGCTCCTCGTGTCTAATTGATTTCAAGAGCCTCTCACTGTAATACTGCGAATATTACTGTTACATTTCATGCATATTTAGCTACAAATGTTTCCTCTTTTTTGAGGATTTGATTCGAAAATGCAAAGCAGACGGAACAGACTGTTGCAGATCTGAGACTCGGCTGTGATTTTAACTGCGTTCGAATTTTAAACTTTGGGTGTGGATTATTATTAATCAGTTGTTGTTCATTTAATATTGCTTATAAATCAGTTTTAGGACAAATGTGCATGCTGAAATAAAAATAATATTCTATGATTGACAGTAGTTTAGTTAGTTTGTTTATTTTGTATTTGTGATGTGTTTTGACAGACATTTTTCCAAAGTGACTTGGGAATTCTGGGAATTGATCCCATGACCTTGGCATTGCTAGCACATTGCTCTAGTGTTTGAGCTATGAGAATGCAATAGACAATGTAAATTGCTGAAAATTGACAAATTGAATACAATAGACTTTAATTTATTGTTTTTAATTTTTATTCATTTACATTTTTTATTAATACTAATTTTAAAAACATGTTTAGTCATTTGTTATATTTTTAGTCAGTTTGTATTTTTTATTCATTTTTTTGTTTTTATATTTAATTCATGTTTATTAATTTAAATATTTTAATATTAATTTAAAAAACATGTTTATCCATTTATTTTGTTGTATTTTATTTTTAGTCATTTTTTATTTTATTATTATTTTTTAAAATTTAAATATTTAAATATTTTAGTAATACTAATTTTAAAATACATGATTATTTTATTATTAGTCATTTTTATTTTATTTTTATTAATTTAAATATTTTAATAATGCTAATTTTAAATATATGTTTATTAATTTATTTTATGTTTAGTCATTTTTTATTTTTATTTTATGTTTTATATT
The DNA here is from genome assembly GCA_037950665.1 of Hypophthalmichthys nobilis. Taxonomy (NCBI): domain Eukaryota; kingdom Metazoa; phylum Chordata; class Actinopteri; order Cypriniformes; family Xenocyprididae; genus Hypophthalmichthys; species Hypophthalmichthys nobilis. The sequence goes on from CM075478.1 coordinate 31,776,969, forward strand.
TAATTAATGTTTATTCATTTAAATATTAAAACGTTTTATTAATATTAATTTTAATAAACATGGTTATCTATTTATTTTATTGTATTTTTTTAGTCATTTTCTTTATTTTATTTTAATTTTTTATTAATTTAAATATTTTAATAATGCTAATTTTAAAATACATGTTTATTCATTTTTTATTTTATTTTTATTTTTCATTTTTTTCTGAAATCTGATGTGTTTAAAGCCACTGAATTCTTTCCAGCCACTGAAGTACTCAATCCAGCGATCTTCAGGCGCTCTGCGTCAGCTCAGACCACTGTAATGTGATTTTGAGGGTCATTGTGTTGTGAATACTGATGCGTCTCAATAATCACATTGATTAGAATCACAAACTTTGTGGAACAAAACACAGAGACTGAGGTTATCAGACACATTTACAGAAGCCCTTCAGGCGCTGCCAAGATTATTGCTTCCTCTCGGTCAGTCCATTAATAAAAGATTTTTATTTAGTCTATGTTACCTGACTTTAACTAAACTGTGGCAGCACCATGGTATCAGATCGCAGTACTGCATGATTACTGGACTGGATATCGACATTTTTCCTTCAGAAAATTGATTATTAGACAAGTTCTTCTGTCTTAGTTTCTTCTCTGTATTAAAAGTGCAGTGTTGGACAGCCGTTTCCATGGCAACTGAGCCGTACCCGTCTTATTCCCGGGAATATAAAGCATGTGAGATCAGGACTGTTGAGAATGTTCAGCCATTTAAATATGAATGTTGGGTCTGTTGTTTTACAGTGTTTACAGCAAACAATGGGCTCATGAGCTTTCCTGAGGGTCCTGAGTAAATATTCCTATTGTTCTTCCTCTGCAGTCGAAGAGCTACATGTGCAGCAGTCAAGGGAAGATCCTGTGCTTCACAGTCGACTTTGAGTCGGGCTTCTCCTGCTCCGAGAGCGTTTCAAAGGTAAGGAAATGAAACCTTGCTGTATTTGCTGCTTATTGGCTTTCTGAGCAGACACTACAGCTGAATCCTGACAGGAGTGAACTCAGAATAAACTGCCTTTATATTGCGCTCAGTATTTCAGGTAATTACTGTTCCGCTCCTTCCTAAGCTGCTTTACTCTTATTAGAGTAAATAGGTCAGGTCATCCCTGCTATACACTACTGGCAGTTTATTAAAGAATCTTCCCATTTTATTTATTTATTGTATTTATTTATTTTTTTGATTTTTTAATGGATTTTTATTTATTTATTTTTGTTTTATTCCTTTTTCTGGCCAAAAACTTGTTTTCTTGTGAATATTCTTTTAATTGGTGATCAGTTAACAGGGGTTTCCAGTGTCTTCAGAATCATCCTTTTAGTCTGTAAAATACCTTTAAATAACAAAAGCCTGTTCCACAGTGACATCATCATCATCCATCCAAGTGACTTCATTTTGGAGGGAAAACAACAGCAGTCTCAATGGATCTGATGAATTCTCTTCGATTCAGTGTTATTATTGTTAACAAAAATTGGAAGTAAAACTGAAAACCATTTTGTTGCTTGAAAAAATACACATTAATTGGAAAAAAAAAAAAAAAATATATATATATATATATATATATATATATAAAACCTATACTAGTTGCCAAGTCAGCATTTCTAATTTTAATTTAGTTTAACTTAATGTACTAAAATAACTAAAAGTAAAATAATAAATATAGCTGGTTTTCTTTAGCAAGACTATAACCATCTCAATCATGGATGGAAAAGACCATTTATAGCCAGTACAGGCAATTTACTAAAGAAATATATAATTTTTTAAAGCTTTTTAACAGTTATAGCGCCACCTATGGTCCGATCTCCATAAAAGTCTGCATGCTTGTTTAGAATCCTGTCGCATGCGATCACCAAATTTCATGAACTTTTGAATTTTCATTTAGGACTTATAGGTGTTTGGGTATATTTGGCCACGCCCATTTTCTAAATGACCCTTTTATAGCTATTCAAAGGGTAAAATTCAGCTTTTTTTTTCTTTTTCTTTTTTAACGGTTTCAGAGTTATGAGTGATTTCGTACTTTTGATCGCTGTAGTGCCACCGTCTGGCCGATTAGGGCAAAAATCCTAACAATTACAATTAACTATGTAATAAACTATATAAACATTTTTATTTATATTAATATTAATAAAATAGTATCTCAGTGATTCTAATATAACACTGGTTTTGATCAAATCACACCAATCCGTTTGATCAGACCAACATTTCATAAAATACAAATATGAATTTTACATTGACATCCTCATGTAAGCTAACCGTTGTATCCTTTTATAGAACTAGTTTCCTAAATTACGACTCAATCATATTCATTTTTGAAATGAAGAGTTCAGAAGGTAATGGTTAATGAAATGATTCGTGATTCATGCAGAACCGCTCTGAACAGAGTAACATGGGCTGATTTCAAGGCTGACAGGCGAATTAAATTGTGCCGTCTAAATTTGGCATGTATTGTTCTTGGTTAGAATAGCAGTCTGTGATTTGCACAGCAGTGACAAGTGTGTTAAACGTGATTGTCTTCAGTCTTCACAGCGCCTGATGACGTCAAACCAGCTCAACTACCCGTAATGAAAGTGGATTCAGTCTTCATTTCAAGGGCTCATGTCAGGCATCAAACTTTGCTTCTTTTGAAATATGAGAGTTCGTTATATTCAGTTAATATTTTTTACATTTAATCATGACTGATTTTAGGAGTCCATATAAGAGCATATAACTTATAAATGTCTTAATTATATTGAAATCTCAGGTTGAAATCAAATAAGTGGCTCAGATTTTTTTCCATTGGCTTGTATGTTGTCTTAACATGAAGGTCTTTAGGTCTTTTCTGAATGTTTAATTAGCACTATCAGAAGAGCAGATGGTCTTGGTGGAAAACACACACACCCTCACACACAACACAAGACACAATAGTCATTATTGCAGCTTTGTTGTTGTGCCAAGAATGAAGAAAGAACAGAAAAACAGTGAACTTTATTTACTAGATAAACTAAAAAATTTACTAGATAGATACTAGATAAACTAATGAAAATTCCTACTTCGGCATGAATAAGTCATCATTGAAGTTATTCAGAATGATTAAAAATTGCATTTATAATGCAGTTTATACAGACAGTGACTTTGAAGATTTTTTAATTCATGAGTAAAATTAAAAAAGCTTAGATGGTGTAACCTTAAGGTTCAAAAAGTTTGGGGTCGGTAAGATTTTTTTTTTTTTTTTCAAGAATGTTTTTCTCTCATTTATGCTCAGCATGGCTGCATTTATTTGATCAAAAATACAGTAAAAATTGTGAAATATTATTACAATTTAAAATAACTGTTTTCTGTTTGAATATATTTTATAAAGTAATTTATTCCTGTGATCAAAGCTGAATTTTCAGCATCATTACTCCAGTCTTCAGTGTCACATGATCCTTCAGAAATCATTCTAATATGCTGATTTGCTGCTCAAGAAATATTTCTGATTAATATCAGTGTTGAAAACAGTTGTTCTGCTTCATATTTTGATGGAAATCATGACATTTTTTCAGCAATTATTTGAAATTAAGATCTTTTGTAACGTTATAAACGTCTGTACTGTCACTTTTGATCAGTATGAATATTTGACTTTATAATTGGTTCAATGACGTGACGGGTCTTTTTTTTTGTTGTTGTCCAAAGGCCTTAATAATAAAAAAACAAAAACAAAACAAAGATATGACATCCAAAGTATGTAAGGTAGTACAACTAGATCTCTTTTATTGAATCCAAAAGGTTTTAATTATATTTTGCTACATATAAAGGTATTTTAAAGATTTTGAAGTGTCAAAAGGTCATTCGGTTTAACCGTTCAAAGACCAATACAGCCATTTCATTTGTGATTAAAATATCTTAAAATTTAATAAATGTATATATTTTTTATTCTGGCATGATTTTATAGCATCATATATCAACATAGTGCAAAATAGTCTTAAAATTATGTGTAGAAGTCGTTGCTTTGTTATGAGAAAGAATGTCTGGAAAAATGAATTTCATTGATGTCATTCGGAGTAACCAATATAAAGGAACCATTTTAGATCAAGTCATGCGGTCAATATCATGTGACAGGATGTGACATCATTCAGACACCTGCAAAGGACCACATGGTTGTGAAGCAAAGTAACTAACTCTCTCTTAACTGTATGAAAAATTTATGTTTTCACTCGCTCATACGCATGTCCCGAAACATCAGGTCATTTGGTACAACCGTTATAAAACATGGAAAATGTCGTAATATTTTAAAAACTTGTACTAAATATAAAATGTTTGCTTGTCCTTTTGCTAGCTAACTAGATATCAGCCTGTTAGCACTGTTTGAAAATATTGTCATTCGGTATAACCAAAAGTGTCATTCGGTAAAACCAAAATTTTGGTTAAACCGAATGACTATTTTGGCGACAAATTTTTTCCATCTTGTAAAAAACAAAACAAAACACAAAAGCAGTGTTAATTGATTATAAAAATCACAATCTCATTGTTAACACTTAAAAATGAATTATATCTCCAATATGTTTTTTTACACTTTTAAAAACCTTATTCGTCAATGACCCAAATCTATCTAAATCTAAATTCTACATATTCCGACTGATTTGTCTGCGTTCGGTTACATCATATTGATTACGTGCACACTGATGTGAATCTGAACACAGATGTGAATGAGGTGTGATGTGAAGTTCATCACTGAATCAAACCACTTCATTTTCAGCTTTTGCATGTCTGGCTCCTCTGCTTGATATTTTTCATCTGCTTTTCCACAGAAAACCATCTGGAAATATAAATTCTCCCAGCTGAAGGGTTCATCGGATGACGGCAAGACACGAGTGAAGCTTTTGTTCCAGAATTCAGAGAATAAACAGATCGAAATGAAGGTAAGAATGTGTTTACATGTATAATCATATAATATTAATATTATTTATTGGGTTTATATGTCTAATATATTTTATAATATATTTGCATAGACAGCGTTTGGGGCCTAATTCATTTTTCATTGTAGTTCATATATCCTTTTGATCGCGTCTCTTTTTCCCGTCGCAAACAGGAGCTGGAGTTTGCGAATCTGACGGCCGTCCTTCACTGCATACACTCATTCATCGCTGCCAAAGTGGCCACGGTGGATCCCGTCTTCGTCAACAATCAAAGTCTCACGCAGAAGTACATGTGCAGCAGCTAGAAACATCTGTGTACATTCTCTGATTTTATGCACAATATCTATGGATATATCTAGTTCTTGTTATTTTTGTACGAATCTTCTAAATCCAGAAGGACGTTTAAGGAATACTTGGAGTAGATGATATTTTGACATGCATCGAGTTATGATTTCTTTCTTACCTACTAATATGATCAATCATGTGCTTAACCTGAACTCATATTGATTATGTAGCAAAGCAGATGTTGACATACGGCATTATAAGTTGATGCATGAACTGCATTTGACAATTCCACAGGGCAAAACGGGTGAAACTCTGAGACTTTCAGCTGTAATATCAACCAAACTTTTGTGTTCTTTTGCCCTTTTGTTTATTCAATGCCTCAAACCTCTTAATTTAGCACAAAGCATAATAGCAAGTCATATACGTATAAGATTTTAATGTCAATTCTGATGCTTCTCTGCATTTGAATCAAAGTGCTGCCTATGTTCAAATTAATTTGATATGTGTTAATATGAAGTAGTTCTTTCATTAACAGTAATTAGACAGTCTTGCCAGCTACTGTCCTTAAAAATGGAAATTTTCTAAAAATCAAGGTCCCTGATCTACTGTTCTATTTAGTTTGATGTTATTCCAGTTCTTTTCCAAATAAAGGAATGATTAGTTCACTGCTGACGGAATATGCCATGATTCTTGTGTGGAAGGAAATGTTTATATGTTAAAATGTGTATTATGGTTATTTATTATCTGATTGTATATTACATTTGATTGTACAACTGTATATTCTCATCTACATATATTCATATTTTATTTTGTCACCCAATTACCCTATCTATCTATCTGTGTCTGTCTGATTTTATTTATTTATTTTTGTGTTTGCCAGGGTCCCATCGATCCCAAACAGAGTAAGCAACTAACATAATTTGGAGTGTATATATATATAGAACTATATATTCACATTTAGCCTATAAATATATATTTTCAAATTTTATATAGTGCCTAAATTACATTTATTTATTTATTTTGCCAGGGCCAAACTAATCCCAAACAGAATAACATATTAAAGTAATTTAGAGGGAAAATAATTGGTTAATTTCACAATGACTATTATTTTTACAGATGCAATCAGTCTTAACAGAACATGAGGGATAATTACCATTATACCAGAACACTGTGATGAATTAATGACTGCTGTCTTATTTTGGTTAACCTAATTTGCCGTTTAAATCATGAAATTAATTCATCATATTATTATTGTAGATGGCTTTTTGTGAACGTAGTAGTTATGTCTTATAATTGTTTAGATGCTTTAAAGGGATAGTTCACCCAAAAATGAAAATTCTGTCATCATTTACTCTCCCTCAAGTTGTTTCAACCATGTATAAATTTCTTTTTTCTGCTGTACACAAAGGAAGATAGTTGGAAGAATGTTTGTAACCAAGCAGATCTCGCCCCCCATTGACTACCATAGTAATTTTTTTCCTACTATGGTAATCAATGGGGGGCGAGATCTTACGAACATTTATCCAAATATCTTCCTTTGTGTATAGCAGAACAAAGAAATGTATACAGGTTTGGAACAACTTGAGGGGGAGTAAATGATGACAAAATTTTCTTTTTTGGGTGAACTATCCCTTTAAACACTGTGAATCATGAATTTAATTCATCATGTAGATGGCATGTAGTGAACGTAGTAGTTATTTTATAGAATATAGTGGTCTTAAAAAGTGTAGATGCTTTAAAATGTGTGAATGTTCAGAAATTATGAAAGCAAGTGTCTGTAAACAAATAATGAGGTGTCAAAAATCAGTGAAGCTGGCCGTTATGTCACCGACTCTCTGAAGAACAGGCCCATCTGAAGCGCTCGACTCGAGTAAATTCTGAAGCAGCGCTGCATTAAACTCCAGAGGCGGAGGAATAAACATTTCGAGTGATGAAGAAGAAAACGTCTCGATTGATTCAGCCAGGAGTGCTGCACTGTCCTGAAAACACGTCATTCCTCAAGGTCCCATCTGTAGGGCTCTTGATCACCGTGAAGAGCTTCAGACTCAGGAGCCACAACTTTACGTCAGATTAGCTAACGCTAGTGTTTTTGTTTCTGTCAAGTCATTGACGCCAGTACGTGTACATATACATACATGGACATTAGAGCTGTGACGACAATGTTTACACATCATTAAGGTGTTTTATTATTATTATTATTATTATTATTATGGCGAGCATCAATGTTAATATTCCTCTTAGGTGCGGTTACATTTACCTCAAAATTTGGCGGGAGAAATCCAGTCATCGATCGGAATCCACACGATTTTCGCAACGATTTCAAGTTTGCCATCGCGTTTGAGAGCTGTTTTGTTTGAAAGTGAATTCTGTGTGAGCTGTGTTTTATTTCTACACTATTAACAATACATAACGGACCATTTTGCCCGCGCAAATTCGTAATATGACCGCACCTTTTTTTTTTTTTTTTTTTTTAATGTTAGTGATTTCAACAATATTGGTGCGTTCACGTCATGTCGAAAAGATCATATTTACGAGTTGAACGCCACTACAAAGTCGTAAATACAAGTGGGAAGCTCGGGATTTTCTTTAAGCCCTCCATCTTTACGAGTTGGGGGCGTGTCAGTGAGAAACATGGCGGAATACCACAATATTTAGCAGTGACATTGTCAAGCTTTTTAATTTACAACAAAATAAGATAATTCCCTGTCACAAATATAATAGCATTGTAATATAACAATAACGACAAAGTTTACAGAGGCTTCATAAATTAATTAAAAACATCAAAAAGCAAAACACACCTTTGTTCTTTGTTCTACCGAAATAGATTTCAAAAACCTTGCTGTATTTTTGTGTTGTTAATAAAGAGAAGGTACACCGCCATCTTGAACGTACCTGACGTTGTAAACACAACTTCCCACTTGGTAAATACGAACTTCCCACACTCTTAAAACAGATGTGTTAAAAACAACACATCCTGTGTTAGATCTTAACACACCCCTGTGTCTAGTTAAGGACAACACATTTTGTGTTACTTTTAACTCAAACGTGTTATTCCTGCTCATTTTCTACACACTAATGTGTTATATTTACACAATTTGTGTCAATTATGTACACAAAACGACACAAAGTGTCACAAAAAATGAATTTTTTGAGAGTGCAGGAGGACTTGAACGCACCATATGACAGGAAGAAAGAAACTACTATAGCAACCACTCAAAAGAAAATCATAGCAACACTGGCATTGTGGCGGCAATGCTCACATTTTCTCCAGAAAATATCTAATCTATACTTATGATTTTGTTATAGGGTAGCCTATGTGACATGAATTCTTATGAATGAATGATTTAAAATCTTTTTACAGGCTTTTAGATGATTGTACTTGTAAAAAGGACATCAGATCAAGTGCAGTCCAGTGAAGCCTTAACATGCTTTGCTATTAATCTAGATTAATGACTTGACTTACTTTAATTAAGGATCATTGCCCAGCCAAAGATGATCTTTCAGAATTGACTATTAAAATGAGGTATGCCAAAAGCATCAGGTCATTCCTCATCTACCGCAGTCATACAGCTAAAATAATTTGAGTAAGAGACGGACATTTCCCCAAAAATGAGATGATCATGGGTCATTTATAGGAATATTCCAGCCAAAAATGAAAGTACAGTTTGTAAGTGATGACAGAATGGTCTGTTTTAGGTGAACTATATCCAATAAGGTTGTATAATGTCATGTTTGAAATCTGTGTACAAAGCAAGCTACTAACTCTGAGCAGATAATCATGATTTCCAAGTCCTGACAGATGCTTGACATGAGCTTGTGTTGTGTTTAAAGAGGGCCACTCCAACGACACGCTTCATGTAGCAAGAGCCTTGAAAATCAAGGGTTTTTGGTGGAATCAGCAGAGTTTGACTGTTCACAGTCAGTGAGCAAAACCCAGTACAGACGTGAACACAGGGGAGCGTGAACACAGCCGACTGGAAAAACACACAGACAACCACAAAGACGAGAGGTATGAAATCAGTATATCATTAAAAATATAGTCTTTATGTTGGAGAAAGAAGTCTCTTCTGCTCTCCAAGGATCAAAAATACAGTTCAATATTTTTACAATTTAAAATAGCTGTTTTCTATGTGAATATATAGTAAACTGAAATGTATTACTGTGATCAAAGCTGAATTTTCAGCATCATTAGTGTCACATGATCATTCAGAAATCATTCTAATGTTGATTTGCTGCATTTCTGATTATTATCAATGTTGAAAACAGTTGTGCTGCTTCATATTTGTGTGCACTGTAAAAAAAAAAAAAAAAGAATTGTTGGTTTAACTTAAAAAAGTAAGTTACTGGTTGCCTTAAAATTTTCAGTTCATTGAAATAAAAAATCTGAGTTAATGCAATGAAGGCGATTGGTTTAAATAATAGAAACTCAAATTATTATGTTATCTGAACTACATTAATTATCTAAGTTGATTTGACAAAAGAAAAAATGTGATAAATCATGAAAATACTTTTTTACAGTGTGGAAACTGATACATTTTTTATTTTTTTAGGATTCTTTGGTGAATAGAAATTTCAAAAAGAACATCATTTATTTAAAATAGAATCTCTTGTAACATTATAAATGTCATGACTGTCACTTTTGATTAATTTAATGAGTCCTTGATGAATAAATAAATTAATTTCTTAAAAAACAAAATATATATATATATATGTACACACACACGTGTGTTAGAGTGATGTATCACCAATTTATTATTTTAATTTTAATTACATTTTAGTAATTTTTTTAGCTGTCAAGAAATGTCATAAAGTAGTTCACCCTAAAATCAGCAGAAAATACATATTGCATAAATATAATTAAATTAACCCTTTTTAACACCCCAAATTCACAGTATACTATACTGTAACACAAAATTATCTTTTTAAATTATACTTTTGTTTAATAATATTTGTTTTGCTGAATTTAATTATTGCTGAAAAATCAGCTGATTCCAATGCTATTATATGATGCATATGATGATATGGAAATGACAAACAATGGCAGATTAGATATACAGAAAATGACTGAAATGTTACACTTTTGACAGTATTTCTCAAAATTAATTTAATTTCTTTATGCTTTAAGACATGACTAATTTCTTCTTCAAATTCATACTCAAGTAATAAAATGCATTTCATAGTTCAAGGATTAGTTCACTTCAGAATTAAAATTTCCTGATAATTTACTCACCCCCATGTCATCCAAGATGTTTATGTCTTTCTTTCTTCAGTTGAAAAGAAATGAAGGTTTTTGAGGAAAACATTCCAGGATTTTTCTCCATATAGTGGACTTCACTGGGGTTCAACGGGTTGAAGGTCCAAATGTCAGTTTCAGTGCAGCTTCAAAGAGCTCTACATGATCCCAGACGAGGAATAAGAGTCTTATCTAGAGAAACCATTGGTCATTTTCTAAAAAAATAAAAAATTATATACTTTTTTAACCACAAATGCTCATCTTGCACTGCTCTGCAATGTGCCACGCATTACGTAATCAGGTTAGAAAGGTCACATGTGGCGTAGGCGGACTGACTGATTGTTCCGCTAGAGAAGACTCTTATTCCTCGTCTGGGATCATGTAGAGCTCTTTGAAGCTGCACTGAAACTGACATTTGGACCTTCAACCTGTTGGTAACTGCTGAAGTCCACTATATGGAGAAAAATCCTGGAATGTTTTCCTCAAAAACCTTCATTTCTTTTCGACTGAAGAAAGAAAGACATAAACATCTTGGATGACATGGAGGTGAGTAAATTATCAGGAAATTTTAATTCTGAAGTGAACCTTTATCATAATGTTGTTTATTTCACAATGTGTGCAGCAGATCACTTTAGTTCCACAGATACAGAATAAATAGTGTTTAATCACTCTGTGATGAAAGTATATATACACTATTTGCAGCTTAAAGTTTATTTTTCCCTCATAAGACATTTATTTTAAGATAATTAAAAGCATTTTTCTTTTATTCTAGGTCAGTGAGGACATGGCTGGCGTTCTGATGCATTTAACCTCTGTCATGATGTTCTGCAATCTGAGCGCAGATTCATCTCAGCGTATGTGGTGTCTTTCACATACCATACATTTAAGCTTATATGTGATTCTGAGACATCTATAAATAAGATGTTTTATAACTTATACACGTCAGTCCTGATGTTGATGATTTGTGGTTAATTGCCGTTCTTTGACAACAAGTACTGTAGCAACTAAGTAAAGACTTTCGAGTGGGATTCGGTAGCAATTACCAGAACTCAAAACAGCGTCTTATTCTTACAGCCAGCTGGTGACAGATTCATTACGGTTTATTTTGTACCTACTGACATTTAGTTTGAACGTTTCCAGACCCAATGTTCCAACCACATCTGGTACCTGACGTCTGGTGCCAAATTTCTGTAATGACATCTCCTGTGGTGGCCCTTGGGATATTTCCCAAGAAATTGCAGGTCTCGACACGTAATAGGAAGGTCAGGTGATGAGCGGGACAGCATTGTTATGTTACCGTCTCCATGTTAAAAGTAGATGGGTTGTTGGTTAGTATTAGAAGACGTGTTATATAACGTCTGATTCTCTGTAGAAGAATTCCCAGTGGGGAATGTCGTCATTCCGAGGCGGTCCAGATTTTGGGCTGCTGGTTTGTTTGTGCTTTTGGCCCCACAGGAAGACTGTGGCTTTGATGCGCTTGTGCGGGTCGTATAATCAGGGGTGAAATGGGGACGTTTCTCGCAAACACAGCGTTCTTTAACTAGGCACGAACGCCAAGGCGTCAAATTATGGCCCGTATTCATAAGCCCACCCTAGAGACATTACATTAATGTAAAACCTGAGTCAATCTGAATATTTTACATTTCATTTCATAACACTAAAGGATATGAGCGGTTTAATTAAATTTTCAGCACTGACACATTTTTTCTGTGGATTTCTGGGAGGATTTTTCTTGACGTCAGTATAATGCAGGCACAGCCTCATGTAACAACAGCAACATAATAAAAAGCACCAAGTGAAATATAATAATATATGTGCTAAGCTAACAGGGAACATTCTCAGAACTTTAGCTAACATTCCAGATCGTTCCTTCAAAGTCATCTGGTCTTTAATAATGTTCTCAAAACATTAGCACAAAAAACATTTTGTCATGGAATGTTTCTGAAATGTTTTAGTTGGGCTTCTTCTAAAAATTTTTAAATGTTACTACTTGGTTCAGAATGTTCAGAGAACATTTAAATGTAGCAGTCTCATAATGTTTGCAAAATGGAATGTTTATGTAACACTTCATTTAAAGTCTTTATGTATAATGCATTATAAAGGTATTCATAATGTACATTATAATCCATTATAGCTTTTCACATGGGCCCTATTTTAATGATCTAAGTGCATGGTCTGAAGCTCATGGCGCAGGTGCACTTAGAGCGTGTCCGAATCCACTTTTGCTAGTTTGACGATGGAAAAAAATGGTCGGCGTGCCAGGTGCATGGTCTAAAAGGGTTTTCCCTATTCTCTTAATGAGTCATGGGTGTGTATTGGGTGTAATGTGCAATAAACAAACCAGAGTCTCATTTGTCAAGTGGAAAGACTGAACACTTCTCCAGAGAGGAATCCTTTTATTTTTAATGTTTGGCATGTTTGTGTGCATGCTGTGTGTAACAAGCAGAGTGTATGCGCGTTGTGCACCCACCTATAGGCGCATATTACTAACGCGCTCTTTAAATAACAACAAAAATACTGCGCCATTGACTTTAGACCAGGTTTCAGTTGGTCAATGGTGCAGTTGTTTTCAGTTGCCTCAAAATAGCAACACGCCAACAATGCGCCTGAACACACCTCGTTTTCAGACCAGCACTCCCATGGGCGAACAGATGGGTGCAGGTGCATTTGATAATTAAAAAACGTGGCGCAGGACGTGAAAATGATAACTGTGTCGCGCCTGGTACCGCATTGCGCCGGGTATATGTTAGGGCCCTAAATCTTTTTCAACTGTAACCAAAGAAAAAATGCATTTTAATATTCACAGATTCCTTGTTACTTCTGGAATTGCTTGCTTGTTGTGTTTTAATGCATTATACTTTCTAAAGGGGTATTATAATGTATTATAACTGGGGTTACAATTAAATTTATGAGATTATAAGGTGCATTACAAGGCATAAGTAACGCATCAAAAATTAGAATGCATTATACATAAAGGCTTTACATAAAGTGCTACCCATACGTTTTTAAAACATTTAAAAACTAGATATTTTGAACATTCAGAGAACATTCAGAAATAACGTTTTCATAACTTAATGGGAACGTTAGGAAAATGTTCTTGACAAATGTTCTACACATATTTTGTATGGCCTCCTTTGGCCTTGATAACAGCTTGCATTCTTGCTGGCATTGTTCTTATGTACTTTTCCACAGTCTCTGTTGTTATTGACTTCCAAATAGTTTCTAGTTGTTCACAAAGACTTTCTTTTGATGAAACTTTTGTGCAGTTTATCTTTGAATCCATTAAATCCCAACAATAATTATATTTTAGCATTAGAAACACTACTGTGACTGATGAGCTTAAACATACTGGTGTGGATTAACCATTACAGAAACATGATTACAGAAAAAATGATTTTGGCAGACACCAATACTAGTTGTTTCTTTCTCTGAAAACTAGTCATTCCTGAGAGCTTGATTATATCTTCATTCCAAGAGAGTCTTCAGATGGTCAATGCCGCACTGAATCAAACTGCACACTGGTAAACAACAGTCTATTATCATTATCATCTATACTCATTTTATCTCTCGATATAGTCAGGACAGTGTTTCCATCTTTTCCTCTGAGAAGCAGGTTTGATCCTCGGCCGCCCCCTTTACAGATGTACACGCTCTCCAGACGGGCGTCATCAGAAACACAGCACATCTCCAAATCAGCAGAGATCTTTCACATGACTTTAGGGCTTTTAAAGGAGAAGGCGAACAGGAGACATAGAAGATCACTGCCTGTGTCAGGTGAGGCTCTTATACGTACTTTGACCCGAGGCCGTAACCGTGTCTTGAACAGGGGTGGTCTTGGAGTGGTAATTGGTCTTAATATTTCAAGGAATTAAATAATTAAAGGATTAAAAGGGATTTAAGAGAAAATTGGGAAAAGAATTTCACTGTTTAATTGCACTTGTGAAGTAATCAGTTTAAACTGTTTGCAAATAATTTTATTTTGAAATATTCATACATTCACTCTTATTCGTATGTCTGATATGTCGAAAATGCAAAAAGTTTCCTGTCTCGTCACATTAGGTTATGAATCACATTTGATAAAGTTGAGTTATTTGCATCACTGGATATTACTCAGTCATTTTAACATTTTTATGGTGAAAAAGGTGTCAAATATTAAATGTTTAGCTACTTACATGATCTTACCACGCACTCTTTCACTAGCCGGGTTTCCATTACATATTTGCGCAAAACTTTTGCAATATTTTCTAAATGTCGATAAAAAACTATTGCGAAATGACCGCGTTTTCATTAACTGATGTTATGTGACTAAAACGTAATTTTACGTATGCCAGGTGACCTGTAAATGTGAAAAAAAAATAGTTTCCATTGCAGTTTTGCGAAATATTCATTTTTCGAATTGCCTGAAAAACCACCTGATGCAAGCGTAAAATCTTTTTTGAGATATATGGGAGTTTTTGCAAAATTAATGCGTTTCCATTGGGCGTATTTTTAATCCGCAATTTCAATTTGCACTATTTAAAGGGGAATGGAAACGCAGCTACTGTTAAAACTAAAGCGTTGCATTGGAATTCACACTCGTCTTCTGTGAACATTAAGATTTGATTTTGATTGGCCAATCATCTCAAACATTTTGACAATGACATGCTGTGAGGCAGTCCAGCCTAAAAATGTAACTTTTAAAACTTTTTATGGAGCCCCACACCTGACATGCAGGGAAAAAAAGTAAATAATGCGCACGATTTACTAATTCGTTCCCTCGATTTGCTAAATTGTGCGCATGATTTACTATTTCGTTCCATTGATTTGCTAAATCATGTGCACAATTTACTATGTAGTTCCCTCGGTTTGCTACATTGTGCGCACGATTTACTATTTTGCTCTCTCGATTTGCTAAATCATGCGTACAATTTACTAATTCGTTCCCTTGATTTGCTAAATCGTGCACAAATTTACTCTTTCGTTCCCTCGATTTGCTAAATCGTGAACACGATTTACTATTTAGTTCCCTCGATTTGCTAAATCGTGCAAACAATTTACTATTTCGTTCCACTGATTTGCTAAATCGTGCGCACGATTTACTATTTCGTTCCCTTGATTTGCTATATCATGCTCACGATTTACAATTTTTTTCCCTCGATTTATAAATCGTGCACACGATTTAGCCTACTATTTTTTTCCTGCATGTCATGTGCAGGGCTCCATACTTTTTTAACTCTTTCCCCGCCATTGACGTAATTTTCCGGCTTTCCATGTTTTCACTGTTATTCAGTAGGGGGCGCTATTACGCATCTTCTGAAAGAGTAGAGATTCTCTTAACTAAGGCAAAAAAAGAGCAGAAACAAGCGATAAAAGACTGCGTTGTAGTCTTTGGAAAAAAAACGTGATTTTCCTTTTTTTATGAAACACAGTCATGTGTTGATAAAAAAGAATGCATGAAGTTAGAATAAAACTTTTTTGTTGTTGTTGATTAAAAGCAGAGACACTGTTCTTTCTTTTGATATATTGCATGTTCTGATATTCATGCAAAAAAATTGCCATTAAATTTTTGTGAAAATTATCAAAAAAGCTGGTGGTGGCTGGCAACTGTTTTAAAAAAAACTCTGGCAGGGGAAAAGTTAATTATTTGTGGGGACTTGTCCCATTCAGTGTCTATGCTGGTTACGGCTCTGCTTTGACTCCAAAAAGTATTTGAACATTCAAGTCACACAAGCTTGAATGTTACAGCATTAGATATCAGAAGTGAAGTTAATAAAAGCTCTTGCAGCGTTTGATCCCAGATGACACTTGATCTAATGTAATGACATTTTTAAGTGTGAATGAAGTGTCTAAACACTTTTTGGGGCCGCTGCGGGGTATTAGCGTGTTATTTTATACGGGAGATTCAGTCCAGCTCTATAACTGTGGAATAATGCAGCAGCAGCATCATCTCTGAAGCGCTTCAAATGTCAGATTTAATCTATGCACAAGAGTTGATGAGAGCTGCTGCATCTACTCAAACCTCAGCAGACTGTTTACCCTTCAATGTTTGAGTTGCGTTCGTAAACACATTAACTCCTTTTCAAGAACTCCTTTCCGTGAAGGCAGTGGAGTGGATAGCAAACCTGTCTGGATGCCCTCAGACCTTTCAGCCCACCACCTGCGCCTCGGAAGGAAAATACCGCAGCATCTCTGGAGTCTGCAATAACAGGTATCTGACTCCCATCTTAATAATTTATCCATAATGCAGCAAGAGGCACATCTCACAGTTTGAAAGCACAGAAATCAGACATTTGGGTAACTGCTCAGTGGCCTTTGTGAAGAGAATCAGGTCGATATGATAAAATGACCCACGACCGGTAAGACGGGTCAGAGCTTTAACCAGATGAGAATGTCACTAAACAGTATAAGAATAATGTCTAAACCTTAAATATTCATACTCGCCCACCCGGGTCATGGAAGACGTCACTGGACCTTTGCTTTCTTTCATCTACCATATGTGCTTCTATTGGATTCATTTGCATTGAGCTGATACTGTGATAGAGCTGATGTGTGCAATCACATAAACATATTTTAATCAGAATAAACTCAACTTTTTCTTTATGATGCATATGTCTGATTTAGTTTCATGGAAATTATTATCGGTTCTCCGCACTGGCTCGGCTTGCAAGATTTATAGCATTAATTTTACATTTGCAGGAGGAAATGTACCATGTCCGTCCAGTTCTGATGCATCAAATTATATATTTTTAATGCAAAAACATCATTAGTTCTGATTCAATTTAACTTTTATGATATATGAATGAGTGGTTGAATGTGGTGTGACATGCTGTACTTCATTTAAATCTATTTCAAACATTTCTCTGAATCTTATATAATTATTACTAGAGCTTGACCAAATATATAAATGCTGTCAATCCAAAATCTAGACACTAGAATATCACATAGACTGGATAGTGGACTCTTTTTACACTTGAGACAATACGAAACCACCCAGAATATCCTAGCAACAACCTAGCAACGCCCTGGCAACAACTTAGCACTGTGCAACATCGATAATTTTGCATCATTGACTGTTATTTTCCTGTTTATTACAGTCTAAAAAATGCTGGGTTAAAAACAACCCAAGTTGGGATGAAAATAGACAAACCCAGCGATTGGGATGTTTTAACCCAGCGGTTGGGTTAAATGTTTGCTGGGTAGTTTTATTTAACTCTACTATTGTTTAAAAATGACTATATGGCTGGCTTAAAATGAACCCAAATAGGCTGGAAATTAAAAATCAGACTCATAATTACTAGAGGCAACAATAATAATCAAAATGTGAACATTTATTAATAAGCAATTTAATAAATGTTTATTGTTTAATTATTATTCATTAAACTTATTAATAAATGTTCATTTATTAAACATATTAATAAATGTTAATTTCCAACATACTTTGGGTTCATTTTAAGCAGTAATTATTAAACAATAGTTGAGTTAAATAAAACTACCCATTTAACCCAACCGCTGGATTTGTCCATTTTCAACCCAACTTGGGTTGTTTTTAACCCAACATTTTTTAGAGTGTAGTGTGAAGATGCTTTAAAACAGTCTGTATTGTAAAAAGTGCTTTATAAATAAACTTCATTGACTCTTCACTCACATTTTCTTCAGAAAGTTTAAAAGTCTAGTTATACATTAAGTTTTTATTAGTGACCAAATGGAATATTTGTTCTACGTTTGTTACTAAATAAGTGAAATGCATACAAATCTGATGATTAAAAAGGAAGAAAAGCATCTAAATGCCACCATGTGTGACGTTTTTGTGAGTAATGTTAGGCAGTGCAACTAAAAGAGAACATTACAGAATAAGCATTTTGCAAATAAATCATGATTTTTTTATCATGAAGTGCTGATATAAGTTACTGAAGTTGAGTATATGAAAGTGCTTGTTATGTTAGTTCAAAACCACAATGTGCTGACAACTAAAAAAGAGCATTCAGTGAGAAAAGAATTCAAAAGAATGAGAATATCTCTTTATATTCAGTGAGAGAATTTATGTATTGCATTGAGCCAGAAAATGAAATGTATGCAAAGCTATTATTAGTCAGGTCCTGTAATCTTTCAGATCGTGCAATGCAATGTTACAGCCCTTATCCATGCAAGGACAGACAATGCATTAATGCAAATAATATTATTTGCAATAATGCATTGACTGTGAGCTTTCTGTAAACATGCACCACTTTAGCGGTACGGTATAACAGTACTGTTCCCTTTTATTCTTTAAAAATGTGATGCCATGAGACATTTTAGATCACATCCATTCATAATGTGTTATTTAGGAAGAACACGTTTTGGGGAGCAGCCAACACCGGCTTGGCCAGATGGCTCCCCGCGGAGTACGAGGATGGAGAAAACCAACCCAAAGGCTGGAACGCTGGACGCCAATACACTGGCTTCCAACTTCCTCTGGTGAGCTGCACAAGAATATCCACAGAATGCATGAAAGAAATGACTAGAAATAATGTGCAAAACAAAATGATTCACTGTGGGGATGAGTCACCTTGAATGAATCATGCAAATGATATGCAAATGCTATCCAAAATAAATTAAAGCTATAGAAATATAAAAAAAAAAAAAAAAAAAGTAAACTAAAATTAAAATGAAAACTAGAAAAAAGAAATAATAAAACAACACTAATGTGTAAAAATAATGTTTTCCAGTCTGATTTGAGCTACAGAAGCAAAATCTATGATTAGGGTTAGAATTTACACTCATCTTCTGTGAACATTAAGCCCCGCCTCCTTTAATTTGATGGGCCATCTCAAACATTTTGACATTAACGAGCACTGTTTGACCGGCCTAAACATTTAACTTTTAAAACTTTTTGTCATCTTAACAAAAAACAGAGTGGTACTTTATCGTTTTTATTTCAGTTAGTTGTCAAGGCAAGTTTTTATGTTTAAGTTTATGCTTTTCATCTAATATTTTATTGTATTTTTTATTTCCAGTACAAATATCTAAACATTCTAAAATCATGGTACATTTTTCTTGAGAAGCAAAATGACTTAAAACTTGAAGTCTTGTTTTCTGAAAAAATAATCAAAATTAAGTGAGTTTTTTTTGCCGAAAAAAAGAACAAACATAGCTGCAAGCAGCAATTAACAGAGTTCAAGAGCTTTAATGCCTTTAAGCACTTGATATTATAAAAAGATATTATGTTTTATTTAGCAAGCATGTAACCACTTAGATCATAGATGGAAAAGACCATTTACAGCCAATACAGGCAATTTACCATAGCAAATATATGGTTTTAAAAGCTTTTTAACAGTTATTGAGGTTGAGCCACAAACCTAGGACTAGTTCACCAAAGTTGGTTTTTGAATAATCTCCAATATTTAACAAACGATTCAGTGGACAGAGGCGGTCTTAGATGCAGTTTCTCAGAATAAGGAGTTCTACCATGGGGTATGAATGTCGTGGGTGTGTGCGAAAAAATCGCGTGATATACAATCCTTTATGCACGTGAAAAATATTTTGAACATTTTTTCCATGTTATAACACCACCATGTGGCCAGTCAGCGCCAGTGGCGCGTCCTTTTTCTCGCGACCACAAAATGAGCTCTTACATAGGTGTGCTGAGTTTGGTGATGTACCACCAGCCCTCAGAGTTTCAAGTATCAGCACTACGCGCTTGAACCCCTAAATATCTGCCAGTGAGGTCAGAAAAATAAACCTGTTTTCCTTTTGAATTATGTTTTAATTTTCTTACCCCACTGGCAGATAATTATTATTGATTTAAACATAAACTTACTCAATGTTGATACATTTTTCAGAAAACAAGACCTAATATCTTAAAGGATTAGTTCACTTCAGAAATAAAATTTCCTGATAATTTACTCGCCCCCATGTCATCCAAGATGTTCATGTCTTTCTTTCTTCAGTCAAAAAGAAATGAAGGTTTTTGAGGAAAACATTCCAGGATTTTTCTCCATATAGTGGACTTCACTGGGGTTCAACGGGTTGAAGGTCCAAATGTCAGTTTCAGTGCAGCTTCAAAGAGCTCTACGATCCCAGACGAGGAATAAGAGTCTTATCTAGAGAAACCATTGGTCATTTTCTAAAAAAAAAATCATTCTCGTCTTGCAGTAGCTCTGGGATGCGCCACGCATTATGTAATCATGTTGGAAATGTCACAAGGTAGGCGAAAGTACCAATCCAGTGTTTACAAAGTGAACGTGTAAAGACTAATTCAAACGCCCTTTACAAGAAAAGGTAAAACAACGATGTCAGATGAGTTTGAAGTTGGTACTTCCGCCCATGTCACGCGTGACCTTTCCAACATGATTACATAATGTGTGGTGCATCGCAGAGCAGTGCAAGACGAGCATTTGTGGTTAAAAAGAATAGACTTTTTTTTAGAAATTGACCAATTGTTTCACTAGATAAGACCCTTATTCCTCATCTGGGATCATGTAGAGCTCTTTGAAGCTGCACTGAAACTGACATTTGGACCTTCAACACGTTGAACCCCAGTGAAGTCCACTATATGGAGAAAAATCCTGGAATGTTTTCCTCAAAAACCTTCATTTCTTTTCGACTGAAGAAAGAAAGACATGAACATCTTGGATGACATGGAGGTGAGTAAATTATCAGGAAATTTTAATTCTGAAGTGAACTAATCCTTATAGTCATTTTGCTTCTCAAGTAAATGTATCTTGATTTAAGAATGTTTAGATATTTGTGCTGGAAAACAAGACAAAAAAAAACAAATAAGATTTTTTTTTCAGTGCAGTAATAAACTCATGTTGTTTTTTTAAACAAGTTGTTTTTGCCGTTTGTTTTCTGGAAATGGTCTGAATGGACTGATGAGGGAGTTTTGAGTGAGCATACTTGTTTGCTTTGCATACATATAAGCAGATTTATAATAAAAACTCTGTGAACGTCTGCCAAATAAGCTTGAGAAAACGTTACATATTAAACAGCTCGATCTCACATCTACCTGTGACACATTGGCCTTTCCCTGCTCTATTATCGCATTAAAAATGCAAAGCTATGCGCGCTGTTTTAAATATGCACAACCTCTTCTTCCCAAATGCAAAGAAACATGAGCATCTCTGCCATCGTGCCTCACTGAAACTATTTTTTTTTTTAATGAAGTGAAAGCTGCAGCACTTCAGTGCAAGAAATGCCATGACAAATGTTCATATTGTCACATCTCACATTGTGCAGAGAGAGCTCGCAAAAACACTTCCATCTAATTTAGCTACACCGGTTTAATTGCTAGTGGTTTTAATGACATTTTAACAGGTAAACAAACTCTGGAAGAGGGGTATAATGAGATTTCCTTGACTGCCCACACACACAAACATCAGTGTATCAGGGTTCGTTTTCATGCATTTATTTTATTTACCAGAACAAATCCCAATGTTTTATATGTTTAGGCACAACTGCGTCAAATTAAGATATGGTGTTAGGAATAGAGTTAAAGTGCAAAGGTTGCACAAGCCTTTTAGTGTAATTGTACAAACGTCCACCTTCAGCTTGTGCTGTGAAATCTGCACTGATTTTTCTACAGTAAACATAAGAATAACTTTCATATTGTTAGTAATATTTCAAGATGAACACTTACTGGATTAAAGCAACTCAGCTTTACTTGATTATTCACACATACTTTTTTAGTAAAATCATGTTCAAATGTGAGTCTCAAACATGATCATCAGGCTTTTGAGGAAGGATTTTTTTGTTCATCTCTCAATCATCATTGTATTGCATTGCATTATATGTTTTAAAACTACAGCTTTGATCATAAAACTAAGCATTTAAATATCTTACTAAGACATATTATTGGCAGATATAGAGCGTCGACTGATATTTATGTCAGAATTTCATCAATTTGGCCATATAAATATCAGTATCTGCACCAAATTGCATATTTTTGCTCATTTTGGGAAAAATTGAGCTGTTTTTCCTCCCCAAGTGTGAGCTTCATATTTTCACTCTGTCATATGAGCCATTAAAACCTATAATACTCAACTGTTTTTGTCAGACTTTACAGGGTTAATCATCTGAACAAACTTCTAAACATTAAAGGGATAGTTTACCCAAAAATGGAAATGTTCCCATGATTTACTCACCCTCAAACCATCCTAGGTGTATATTACTATCTTCTTTCAGACGAACACAATCTGAAACATATTTAAAAATATGCTGGCTCTTCCAAGCTTTATAATAGTAGTGAATGTGGGGCGAGATTTTGAAGCCCAAAAAAAGCACATCATAAAAAATAATCCATACGGGTGTTTAAATCATGGGATAATTTTCTTTTTTTGGGTGAACTACCCCTTTAAGTATTAACCTTCAGCTTGTAACTCGTCCTGCGGTGTTTGTGCTACAGACATGATTTATCACAGACTTGAAGGTGAATTCTTCTGACTTTAAATCATCTTGGCAGTGAGTTTCACACAGGAAAGCATATATATATTCATGTTCAGCAGCTAGTGTTTGAGTGTAAAAATGATGAACGGAATGACGACAGAGGGAGAATATGTATCTTGTCTGATTTGCTTTCATTTCTGTATTTTAAGGTTCGAGAAGTCAGTAACAAAATCATGCGTGGCTCCAGCACGTCCGTCCTGGAGGATAATGCTTACTCCCAGATGCTGGTGGACTGGGGCCAATACATCGACCATGATATCTCCTTCACACCTCAGAGCTCCAGCCAAACCGCATTCTCGGAGGGACGGGACTGTCTGCACACCTGCACCAATGCCAACCCCTGCTTCCCAATGCAGGTAACCTCTCAAGATCTGCTCAACGCCTTAAGTCATTTTTAGTCATGTGAGTCAGTGTTGAGGGAGCCACTCTGAAACTGCAGCTTCCCAAGATACAAGATACTGATCATTTCAACTACAGCCAAGCTACAAACTTTTGAACTTTCATCAAAAATACAGAAAAAACAGTAATTTTATGAAATATTGTTACAATTTAAAATAATGGTTTTCTATTTTAATATAATTTAAAATATAATTTATTTGCAAAAGCTGAGCTGAATTTTCAGCATCATTACTCCAGTCTTCAGTGTCACATGATCCTTCAGAAATCATTCTGATATGTTGATTTTTTTTTTATAACCTGTGATAATTTTTAAGTATTATTTGATAAATAAAAAATTTTAAAAAGAACAGCATTTATTTAAAATGTTTTTTTGTTTTTTTTATAACAATATACACTACCATTCAAATGTTTGGGGTCAGTAATTTTTTTTTCTTCCTTTTTTGAAAAGAAATTAATACTTTTATTCAGCAAGGATGTGTTAAATTGATAAAAAGTGATAGTAAAGATTTATATTGTTAGAAAATATTTCTATTTTGAATAAATGCTGTTCTTTTTAACTTTTTATTCATCAATGAATCCTGAAAAAAAAAAAAAAATTAAGCAGCACAACTGTTTCCAACACTGATAATAATTAGAATTAGAATGATTTCTGAAGGATCATGTGACATGAAATGATGCTGAAAATTCAGCTTTGCATCACAGGAATAAATCATAGTTTAAAGTATATTAAAATTGTAAGGAACCCCCATCGGCCCAAAAAACGGAATCCGACGGCCTGGGCAAAGGTTAACGCGTGTATGCCTTTTCAGCTCCTCTGTGAAGTTCACTTAATTTCACTTTCGTTTAATCTGACTCCAGTTTCAAATGATTTTTACTCTTAAGTCGTGTTTCCAATTAGAAGTTAATCATTGGTTATGCATTAATTTAGATATTTGATTATTCTGAGTATCTTTTACTTTCAATTATTCGTTCACTGCAGTCCCGGTATCGCTTTAGAAAAGTCACTTGCCGATTGAGTGCTTTCTCGGACACAAACTCGTCAGTTCTGACCTTAAACATTGGATGCAGGGTAAATATCTACCTTTAAGTCGGTCGCGCTCTGCTTACTCATAACAAAAAGCATAGTTTTTATATATTTACTAAAACTGCAACTTATTTAAGGCAGCGATAGTCAGAAATCGAAATGGACTTAATTGACGTGCCCTATGCTCCATCTATTAAACCTTCCGTATGATCAATCCTGAACACAGATTTGCGGTAATACCTTCGCTTTAATCTACTAGAAATAATGAATTAAGAATAATGCAGAATAAACCAAAAATAATATTTATTTGTCAAGTAAAAATGTATCATGCCAATTACATAGTTGGACAATTAGAAGCCAATTCAGAAATAATATATGCATAACATCAATTGCTCAAAGAGTAAGAAATGCACATACACACAGTGGTGGATTAGTGTTTTTAAGACACTTCCCCATCACTGTATGGGGGTTTCTGGTTCCAGAAGATCCCACATGACTGCTTTGCACTTTACCTTATATACCCAGACCAGAACAAAAGGATTGTAAATATTTACTACACCAACACCTGTTTTGGGGGGAAGAGGAGTGGGTTATCAGATCTCTTGAAGAGACAAAAGGAGGACAGAATTCTCCTTAGTTCTCAATCTTCCTCATAACATAAGTGACTGCTGTGAAACTGAGACCATTTTACCAATCGCACTGAGACATTTAAAATGATACCAAACATGAAAGGGGAAAAAACAATAGATACACAAGTTACATTATACATCTTGAAGAACTTTCAGTGACTTGAGTTAGGGGGAAGGGAAGGAGGTGTGTGTGGGGGTTGCATCCTGTAGATGTTGTGAGGGCAAGGCGTTGTCCTATGCTATTTCTTTGAGATCTTCTCTCCAGATGAGTTTTATTGCTTTATTGTAGGGCACTTGATCTCAGTTTTGTCTTAGCAGGAAAATCAAGCCTTACAAAATAGAAAGCCATTATTTTAAATTGTAATAATATTTCACATTTTTACTGTTTTTCCTGTATTTTTTGATCAAATAAGTGCAGCCTTGATGAGCAGAAGATACTTTTCAAAAACTTTACAAATAATAATGCATCCAAACTTTTGACCAGTGTGTATATATATATATATATATATTTATATATTTATATATAAACATATATACACACACACACATTAAAACAAAACTTCAATCCATCCCTACTAGGTTCTATATAGATAATGTGTAACACAGAACCCTATAAAAAGTTCTAATTGGAATCCTAATAGAATAGAACCCTTTCTATTCAATAGAACAATTTCTTGTGTATGCCTTTGCCAAAAAAAAGCGATTGGCTCTTTAAATTTAAGGGCGGGTCTTCCATTCTTCAGCTGGCATATCGATCGCTGCGATTGCTCTCATTCATTATTCTGTGAGGGCTCCGTCTCCTGCTCATACTCTCTCTGGTGTTGTGTATTATTAATCACGAGCAACATCTATTTTCATATGAGAGTCACCGGCAGCTAGTTTTCTGCTATTGACTGGATAAGACATTCCCCCAGACATTTCATTAGAATTATCTCCTGCTTTGACATCCCGTGTCAAGGAGCAGGTTACTGTTCTCATTTTTAGAATTCACTGACAGAAGTTCATTTAGTTTAAACAGATAAAATGCCATGCGTTTCCTCAGGGGCGACGTCATTGTCTAGCGCTCGCTTTGTCTGACGGCCTCCGGTGAGTCAGAGGTGGGAATATATTTGACTCCGAGGACAGTTCAGGACTGTTGGTTCGGAACAACGAAGATGAATCCGGGAATGTGGCTGAGCCTTATAATTAAAAACAAAATATTTCTCATTGATTACTTCTTTATCTCCGGCAAACCTCAAACGGCATTGAAAATGAGGGTCACGGCAGCACCTTTTTGTTGGCCGTTGGAATCCTCCAGGGCTCGAAATGCTCATAAAAATGTGGGGAGTTTGTGCTGGTTTGTAACTAATCTCACTGTCCCCAGCCAGAGGCAAGGAGGACACTTCCATAGATATACAAAATAGCATTTTATTCCTGCCCACCCTGAGCCATATATACTGCATACTAATACTCAGAGCTTCACGATAGTCCGGCCGCTCTCGGCATCCACCCGTAAATGACAGACAGAAAATAAACAAAAAGATTTGTGATCAATTTTGCAAGCGAGTCCATCCCAGAGGAGCATGTTTTTGCTCTTCCAAAGCTCAGGAGACTCAGTTTCATTATGCATTTAATTGTTTATTCAACATGAAATGACATTCAATTTTGGCTTCCATAATGTAAGAATTCCATAATGAGAAAAACGTAAAGTGAAACTGGATTTTATACATTGGGATTTTGCACGAGGGACGTTTAACTGTCAACTCCATTTCCACGATGCATCACAACACACTTAGCAAACAACCTAGAATGAATGTTGTGTGCATGTGCACTTTTGTAGGGAACAAATTAGGAACACATCCGAGACACAAGGCAGTGAGGCAATATAACATGGAAATGTAAATGAAATTATATAAACTGTGCAAATATGCTTTTTAGTTTCAGCTCAGTATTGATCTTTATCATACCAAACTTCAGAAGCATACTACATTAATTTAGTTTTCATTGATAATTTGCACATGAATAGATTCATAATATGAGGAATATAGTTCAGCCAGTGCCCCCTAAAGTCATGTACAACCTGTATGACTTTTGTTCTTCTTCCATTGAACACAGAAACTAGAAAAACACAGAAACTACAGAAAATTAATGCACCATAAATATAGGACTGGGTAATAACTAAAATTATATTCTCTGTATCCTTTTGACCTAAATATATATATATATATATATATATATATATATAAAAAGTTAAAAGTTAATGTTTCAATAATTTAGCAACAAGTTCACAGTTCTAATGTAGGTTAATGATCACATGACAAATATTTATTATGTTTTATTATTTAGATTATTTGTTTATTTTAATTTTACATTTTATGATTTAATTAACTATTAGCTTTTCGTCAGCTCATGAACCCCTGCTCTTTGTTTATAATGTTATTTATCTGTACTTATAATAATATCTCTATACAATATTTATGTATTTTGCTCTAAAATGGCTTAAAAATAAATTTCAATCAAAGGAAAGTCATTTCAACCATACTGACATTAATATCAGAACCATCTCTGGAAATAATAGACTAGAAAACACATAAAAATCATGCAATATTCACAATGTTGCTTACACTCTAAAAAATGCTGGGTTAAAAACAACAAGTTGGGTTGAAAATGGACAAACCTAGAGACTGGGTTGTTTTAACCCAACTATTGTTTAAAAATGACTATATGTCTGGCTTAAAATGAACTCAAAATAGGTTGGAAATTAAAAATCAGACACATAATTACTAGAGGCAACAAAAATAAGCAAAAGGTGAACATTTATTAATAAGCAATTTATTAAATGTTATTGTTTAATTATTATTCATTAAACTTATTAATAAATGTTCATTTCCAACAAATGTTCTGTTCATTTTAAGCAAGCAATATAGTAATTTTAAACAATAGTTGAGTTAAATAAAACTACCCAGCAGGTTGAGCAAACATTTAACCCAACAGCTGGGTTAAAACAACCCATTTGCTGGGTTAAAACAACCCAATCACTGGGTTAAAACAACCCAGTCGCTGGGCTAAAACAGCCCAATCACTGGGTTAAAACAACCCAGTCGCTGGGCTAAAACAGCCCAATCACTGGGTTAAAACAACCCATTTCTGGGTTAAAACAACCCAATCACTGGGTTAAAACAACCCAGTCGCTGGGCTAAAACAGCCCAATCACTGGGTTAAAACAGCCCAGTCGCTGGGCTAAAACAACCCAATCACTGGGTTAAAACAACCCAGTCACTGGGCTAAAACAACCCAATCGCTGGGTTAAAACAACCCAATCACTGGGATAAAACAACCCAATTGCTAGGCTAAAACAACCCAATCACTGGGTTAAAACAACCCATTCGCTGGGTTAAAACAACCCACTCACTAGGCTAAAACAACCCATTTGATAGGATTAAAACAACTCAATCATATCATGTTCATTTTAAGCAATTTAGTAATTTTAAACAATAGTTGAGTTAAATAAAACTACCCAGCAGGTTGAGCAAACATTTAACCCAACCACTGGGTTAAAACAACCCAGTCGCTGGGCTAAAACAGCCCAATCGCTGGGTTAAAACAGCCCAGTCCCTGGGCTAAAACAACCCAATCACTGGGTTAAAACAACCCAGTCGCTGGGTTAAAACAACCCATTTACTGGGTTAAAACATCCCAATCACTGGGCTAAAACAACCCATTTGCTGGATTAAAACAACCCAATCACTGGGTTAAAACAACCCAATTGATAGGCTAAAACAGCCCAATCACTGGGTTAAAACAACCCATTCGCTGGGTTAAAACAACCCACTCACTGGGTTAAAACAACCCATTCGCTGGGTTAAAACAACCCACTCACTGGGTTTGCCCATTTTCAACCCAACTTGGGTTGTTTTTAACCCAGCATTTTTTTGTAGTGTAGTTTTATATCACCATCATGAATATTCAAAATATCACAGAGCCATAAAAGTATCATAAAAGTCCATATGACTCATGCACTATGATTTGACATCAATGAGTGTAAACGACATTGATTTTTGGGTGAACTATTTCTATAATTGGCTATTTTCATCACTTGCTCATATTGTTAGGCCTTTACACTTTCATTTCATGAATATATAATAATGCTTCAACAGAATCTGAGCAAACTGGTTTAGAAACACTTCTATATACAGTGATCTCTCTCTCTTACACACACAGATTCCCAAGGATGATAAACTGTCCAGAAACAAAAGCTGTCTTCCGTTTTTCCGTTCTTCACCCGCCTGCCTAAACGGCCAGAGAGACGCACAACACGTTCGACAACAGATGAATTCAGTCACGTCCTTCATAGACGCATCAACCGTCTACGGCCATTCGGCAGACCTCGAGAAAAGCCTCCGAAACCTCTCCGGCTCTGAAGGGCTGCTGGCTGTCAATAGTAAATACACGGATGAGGGCCGGCCGTACCTGCCCTTTGTCTCTGTCCAGCCATCCGCGTGCCTCCAGGATCCCGGGTCAGAGCGGGTCGAGTGTTTCGCGGCAGGTGACAGCAGGGTAAACGAGATCCTGCCCCTGTCTGTCCTCCACACGCTCTGGGTGAGAGAACACAACCGGCTGGCCAAACACCTGACACGACTCAACCCTCACTGGGGGTCAGAGGTCATCTACCAGGAGACACGCAAAATCATTGGAGCGCTGCATCAGGTAACAGACACCGCTACACTGTGAAAAACTACTTTAACGACCAGTTGAAGACTTGCATTTGTGTATTCCTTTTGAAAAGAATACTATAGTAATTTTTTTGTTAATCACAGAATCACATGTGATTAAAAAAATATTTTCAACTCACAGATGATGCATGCACTGATAATGCAGGAGTCCTGATGCTTAAGTAGCCGACTTTCGCTATTTATTTCCATTTAGCACAGGTGAAAACATTCGTCCAGACTCAGAACTGACAGTTTTTTCTTCAGCGGAGACAATGAGACCCAAAACTGCGGACATTTAAAATCAGTAATTGCCCATCAGAGGGCACGTTTGTCAGGCAGAAGTAATTTATGGAATACATTTAGCATAAATTTACACAGGAAGTCAAAGTTTCATTGTGTATCATCATCAAAGAAATGATTTATGTTAAAACACTGCAGCAGGAGGCATTTCCCCTCCAGACAGGAAGTTTTCATTTTGAATTAACAGCTGATAAGTGAGGAAAAATGTTCTTGTGCATTTCAACCAATAAGAAAATTTGTATTTTTATCTATGGCAGTACAATCGTATATATATATATATATATATATATATATAATATGAAATTAAACTGCCAGTAGGTGGTAGGAAATCATTGTCTTAATGAGTGAGTCATTGAATCATTCATTCAACCGATTCATTCAAACGGCTGATTCATTCAGGAACGAAGCATCTGACTGCCTTAATGAGTGAGTCATTGAATCATTCATTCAACTGATTCATTCAAACGGCTGATTCATTCAGGAACGAAGCATCTGACTGTCTTAAGGAGTGAGTCATTGAATCATTCATTCAACTGATTCATTCAAACGGCTGATTCATTCAGGAACGAAGCATCTGACTGCCTTAATGAGTGAGTCATTGAATCATTCATTCAACTGATTCATTCAAACGGCTGATTCATTCAGGAACGAAGCATCTGACTGCCTTAATGAGTGAGTCATTGAATCATTCATTCAACTGATTCATTCAAACGGCTGATTCATTCAGGAACGAAGCATCTGACTGTCTTAAGGAGTGAGTCATTGAATCATTCATTCAACTGATTTATTCAAACGGCTGATTCATTCAGGAACGAAGCATCTGACTGCCTTAATGAGTGAGTCATTGAATCATTCATTCAGCTGATTCATTCAAACGGCTGATTCATTCAGGAACAAAGCATTTGACTGCCTTAATGAGTGAGTCATTGAATCACTCATTCATCCGATTCATTTAGATGGCTGATTCATTCAGGAACAAAGCATCTGACTGCCTTAATGAGTGAGTCACTGAATCATTCATTTAAGTGTTTTGTTTAAAAGGACTGATTCATTCAGTAATGAAACACCGCAGTGTGTTGCTTAGAGACACAAACAGTGCTGTTGTTTCAAAAACAGGCAATCTTGTGTCTAAAAGGCCAACTAAGTAAGTCACTTAATATTAACTTCTTGTTTACTGAACTGTTGTATAAATATCATCAATATCATGTATGTAATTGTGCTGATATTTGGAGAAAAAACGGCACTCTTCGTGTGATATTGATTAACTACATCAAATGATATAAATATAAAAGACAAGAAGTCACACAGGGGCATATGTACTAGACTAAACACTCTCTGGGTGTGTTTTTGTTTGGTTTTTGTAAAGTGAAGGAGGGACATACTCGATAATGTCAGATCGCACATCGTTGAAACAACAATTACGATATTATTATTGTAGACAAAATATATCGCACACCAATAGTGAGAATATGATTGCAGGTTATCACTTTTTACAGTGTAAAATGAACTTCAACAGAGTGTGTCCTGAAAATGCCCTATACAGTTCCTTAATTTAAAGTGAATATAGTGATAGTTTGGTTCACAGTGGTCAGGATTTGAGGTTTATTGTTTATATAACCGTACAGTGACTGCGGTTAATCTCTCAACACTGTTGCTCACAGTCATGTGGTATTTTTTCTCTCGTTTGAAAGTGTCCAATTAAAGACTTATCTATAGTTTCAGAAACATTTTGAGCTTCAGGGTTTGAAAACTCCTTTATATTCATGCAGTTTTGTACCGCAGTATGTTTGCCTGACAGCTGCTTCAGTCCAGAGATCAGTGGAGGAGGAATGGCTCGTGTTTTTAACCTGTGTCTTATGATTCAGAGCAGTGTTGTTTTAGTATCATTGAGACATATACTGTTATAAACATATACTGTTGAGACATTTATATTAATATTTTGAGTTTGTTTTAATTTTACCTGTATATTTTCTGTTTTCATTTAAAGTTTTAGTAATTTTTTTTTTTTTTGTCATTTTTATTAGTTTATTTTAATATGTCCATATAGTTTCTATTAATTTTTAATTCATTTTAGTTTTAGTTATTTTAGTACATCAAGTTAAACTAAATGAAAATGAGAAATGTTGCCTTGGCAACTATCTGTATAAAACATCATAGAAAATGTTTAAATATATATTTTTTTAATATTTTATTTTATTTCAAGTAACAGAAGTTATTTATGGTATTACTTTATTTTTTAAAGTTTTAGTAATTTTGTTTTTGTCATTTTTATTAGTTTTTATGTCTAACATAAAACAAAAAATAATATTAATAATAATAATTATTATTGTTAATTAGTTATAATAATAATAATAATAATATGTTTTTGTTAGGCATGTTTAAAAAACAAAAAACTAATTAATAATAATAATAATAATAATAATTAGTTTTTGTTTTTTGTTGCATATTTAAAAAATAAATACTATTATTAATTAGTTTATTGTTTTTACACATGTCTAACAAAAAACAAAAGTGTATTATTATTATTATTGATATTATTAATATTATTAGTTTTTGTTTTTAAACATGTCTAACAAAAAACAAAACAAATTATTATTTTTATTATTATTGATATTATTAATTAGTTTCTGTTTTTAAACATGTCAAAAACAAAAATAATCATTATTATTAGTATTTATTATTAATATTATTAATTAGTTTTTTTTAAAACATGTCTAAAAAAACAAAGACTAAATGTTTACATAATATTTATTCATTTTATAAATGTATAATTAATTTATATTTTAGTTTTAGATATTTTACTACATCAAATTAAATTAAGTCTGTATAAAACAATGTAAACTAGAATAAAGCTATAAGGGGGTTAATATCTTTAAAAATAAATAAATTTTTGCAATCAAAGCAGTATATACTCGGAACAAACGAACAAAAAAACAACACTGGATGTCTTTGCATAAAAATGAAAACTCATGTAATAAACAGAATAATGTTCATTTTAAGGTTTGTCATTAAGGTGTTGATTAGAAGGGGGTGCGTATACTTTTGGCCTTGCATTTTATCTATTAATAAAAGTTACAGTATACAGAATGCAGTTAAATGATTACCCTGATGAATGTGGCGGCACCGCTCTATTTCTGACAGCAAAACTGTTTCACCACACTGGGCAGAGAAGAAATTTAGGGATTAAAGGCCTTGAGCCGTGGATGTAAAACCCTCCTCCTCTCCGAGCGGTCCTCGCCGAATCAAAGAGACATTTGATCGCTCTCACAAGCATCTCTAAGGTTGAATGCTGCCCGGGTCCCATAAATTAAAGTGGCAGAGAAAGTGACTCTAAAGTAGTACAGAATCCACAGAAATGGCACACATCAAACGGAGCGCAGTGTTTTAACAAAGTCCCGCAGGGGCCAACTTCACACAACCAGTAAAAACAGTTTCCAGTCCGCGGCGGTGAAGCTGCTGTATTACGGTTTTATGGACAGCGGGTTTTGATTTATACGTCCCCTCCGTGGAGGGCCGGCCGTCAGTCAGACATGCTTTTGAAACCCCGCTGTAACATCTCTGTGCGGGGTGCCGCGCTTCTCGAGGTGAAATGCTGGACTATTTTCATAAACAGCGATAAGACTGGATGAATTTCTGAGGCGTATCACAGGGAGAAAGAGCCGTACAATCTCATCTTATCTCCAGGCACAGGATGTCCCAAACGACCATCTCGCAGAGCTGAGTACATGTACAATATCCCCCATAGACAAGTCCCCATTCGCATTAGTGAGCAAATGAACCGTGCGCTTCTCAAATTTGCATCTATAGATTTCAGAATCAGAGTATCATTTAGCAGATCTCTGGATTTTGCACCCTGGGGCACATAGAAGCACACATTCTGTGTTCAGAATTACAATTTTGTAGTTTTTCATTTTATGCTGTCCTGGAAAAGATGCTAAATTGTTCAAGCAAATCTGCAAAATGCATCAGATCTGTTCCAAAACCTAGTGAGCATCCTACCTAGACAGCCAATTCTTAAAGTCCCCCTGTAGTCAATAATTTTGTCCCTTAAAACTCATCTTTATTCACCAAATTCACATATTTAAACATTTTTTCATGTGAAAAAAGATCTTCATGCCTTAAAATAGCTTGAATGTAACTCTACACCCTTGCCTCATTTAGTATACGCGGATCAATGAATATGCAAATTAGCCCCGCCTCCACTCGCTCACACCAGCTCAGAGATCCACTTGGTCAATTTACTGAGGCAAACGCTGCACAATGGTATCGCTCTTAACGTCGGACACATAATATCATACACCCGCCATATTGCTAAATCTGCCCGATTTTTCATATCAACAGAAAAATATACCAGGATAACCTGGCTTCTCTCGAGACTCTCCTGCTAATTCGCTGTTAATGATATGATAAAATCCGCCGGCACGTTGACGTGATTGGTTACAAGTGACATCACAAACCCCAGCGATTTCAAACTGAGACTGTCTTTGCTTAACTGCAGTTTTAAAGAGAAAATACTCAGCAATGGTGTTGACATATGAATTTGCACATTGTTTGTCTCAAAGCATATTAAAAACACCCCATACACATATAAACAACATTAAAAACTTGATTTTTACCACAGGGGGGCTTTAAGCCCTGAGTATACTTTGTTTTTTTTACGCGTACATGAATACACAGCCTTGCAAAGTATACTTCATTTGACACATACACACAGGTGTTTGACGCATGCACAGTTTTGAGCAATCTTTCGCCACGAGTTACAACCCATGTAAATGTCTTTGTATTCTGTCATGCTAGAGTTGTCCAAATGAGGGTACTTTCTAACCTCTTCTCACAATCTTTCGTCTATGTAGGCCATCTCTGTAGCTTGCATGTGTTCTGTTCTGTTCTGTTTATGCAGTTTTTCTTTGACTGTCTTGTGAATCAACAGCCCCAGGACATGGTTGCCACTTTGTGGATAAAAAATTAAATGCGCGTACAAAGTACATGCGGTTACAAAAATCCGCCGTACTCTTCTGATGATGAAATTTCGGTTACGCGCTGACCTTCACGTACGCATAAAAAGTGAACTATAAATATAAATATTAAATGAGAAACTTAAACTTGAAAATGCAAACAAAAATTTGAAATGTTGCAAAATAACTGCAAGCTAAAAATGAAATAAAGATAAATTAAAGCTAAATATAAATACTTAAAAAAGCAAAAACTAATAAAAAAGACAAAATTACTAAAACTAAAATTGAAATTAAAACTGCAAAAAAACATTTTTCTCAGTATTTCTGTCTTGTTTTCCAGTAGAAATATCAAAACATTCTTAAATCAAGATACATTTACTTCAGAAGTAAAAAGTTTATGCTTAAAACAAGAAAAAAATATCTGCCAGTGGGGTCAGAAAAATAATATTTTTCAGTAAACAAGACTTCACAATTTTACTCTCCAGTAAAGGTATCTTGATTTATAAAGATTAAATATTTGTACTTGAAAACAAGACAGAAATACTGAGGAGAAAGAACATCATTATTTGCAGTGTGTCAGAGAGAAATTCATTAATTCTCTTATGATATTCAGTACTGAAAATGTCAATAAAAAGAATTCAGTCTGATTAAAATGGGCTGTTTTAGCTAATAATATTGTGTCATTATCTTAGAAACACATGATCTGAGTTGGAATCCACTGTGAGTCTCTGTGATTCATGTAGGCAATAAATACTGACTCTATTATATTGTTCTTCCTGCAGATCATAACCATGAGGGACTACGTTCCAAAAATCATTGGACGGGAAGCGTTTGATGAGTATATCGGACCGTACGAGGGCTATAACGACTCTGTGAATCCTTCTGTGTCAAACGTGTTCGCCACGGCTGCGTTCCGCTTCGGTCATGTGACCATCTCACCGGTGCTCAGGAGACTGAACGAGAGCTTCCAGGAACACGAGCGCTTCTCTTCTCTGAATCTTCATCAGACCTTCTTCAGCCCTTGGAGACTGATAAAAGAAGGTGCGGTGGATTTTCCTGCTCTTTTAATTCTGATCTAGACAGACTTTTGATGATTACTCTATAGTCTGGTCCAATTTACACTTTATTCTGATGAAGAACTGTCCATTTACACTGCAAAAACTTGGGGGTTTTTTTGTTTTGTTTTTTGCTTTCCAAGTAAATATATATCTAAAAATCCATAAAACACGATGAGTGTGAGTGTGTGTGTGTGTGTGTGAGAGAGAGAGAGAGAGAGTGTGTGTGTGTGTGTGTGAGAGAGAGAGAGAGTGTGTGTGTGAGAGAGAGAGAGAGTGTGTGTGTGTGTGTGTGAGAGAGAGAGTGTGAGAGAGAGAGAAAGTGTGAGTATGTGAGAGTGAGTGTGTGAGAAAGTGTGAGTGTGTGTGAGAGAGTGTGTGTGTGTGTGTGTATGTGTGTGAGAGAGTGTGTGTGTGTGTGTGTAATGTGTGTGTTTGAGTGAGTGTGTATGTGTGAGTGAGTGAGTGTGTGTGTGAGAGAGGGAGAGAGAGAGTGTGTGTGTGATGTGTGTGTTTGAGTGTGTGTGTGTGAGTGAGTGATTGTGTGTATGTTGTGTGTGTGTGTTTGTGTGTGTTGTCTGTGAGCATGTTGTGTGTGTGTGTATATGGGTGTGTCTATATATTTATATGTGTGTGTGTGTGCGTGTTGATAGAGACGACTGCTGCCAGATGTTCTTTTCACTCATGCAAAATATTGAAATGCATCTCATGTTGATAAGAAAGGAAAAGTAGAGTTTCAGAGAAGGCTGACTTCATTATAGAGCTGATTCATGCGTACATGTCCAGGCAAGGGACAGAAATATTGAATATGTCAATATTAAATTATTACTGCTGCAACTGGCAGACTCATTAATGAAGCACTGAATGATTTATCATTTGAAGTTCAAATCAGTTGCACATCTAGAGGACATTTTACATGCATCCTGATTTATAGAACACAACTTGAGCTTGATTACAATGACAATAATTTTTTTTTGTTGTTCAGTTTGTTATTCTTATTTACTAGTGAAAATTAAGTTTTAGTTAGCATAACTCCTCAGCACTGTAATCCACACATTTGCAAATGGGAGCAAAAATATATTTGGACTGTCTGTCTTGGATGGTCAGTGTCTCATGGCATGTTTTGTACTCTGAAGGCGGACTGGATCCGGTCCTGCGGGGTCTTCTGGGCCGGCCGGCTGCCCTGCAGAGCCAGGACCATCTAATGACAGAAGAACTGACGGAAAGACTCGTGGTTCTCAACATCCCAGAGACTTTAGATCTGGCAGCTCTGAACCTGCAGCGCGGACGAGATCACGGCTTACCAGGTTACTACCTTCACATCAAATTTAGCAGCAGGTTTATTAGGCTGCTGTCACTTTAAGATCTGAAGCACGGATCCATTATACTATTACACGTGTTTTCTTTCTCAACTGTTTGATTTTGGGTGTATTGGACTGTTTAGGCGCAATAAGCAGTGAAAAAGAACTTAATTTAGTACTGAGAGGTGGCTTTATGTGTGCACACTTTGGGTGTGAGAACAAAATCTGTGTGAATGAGTAAAATTATGCGCAATCCTACGCCAAAATTCATTCCCTGTAACACCAACAATATTCATCCGGAGCAAATGAAATGAGTGAGTGAGGGGAGACGGGTTTGTGTGTGCAACTACATGTCAACTCATTCTACTAACCCGAACCCTAACCTAACAGTCTACTAATACTCTAATAGAGTTAGTTGACATGTAGTTGTGAAGTTACTTAGTAGAATGTCTAAAGTGGACCATTGAATAAAGCCTAACCAACACTTGATCTGTAAACCTGACTGGCTGTTCTCCTACAGGTTACAATGACTGGAGGGTTTTCTGTGGATTTGACAGAGTTGAAACCAGATCAGATCTCGCCGAAGTGATCGGCAATGATGTTTTGGTAGAGAAAGTAATGGATTTGTATGGACATCCAAACAACATTGATGTGTGGCTGGGAGGAGTGCTGGAGCGACCGCTGTCTGGAGCCAGGACCGGACCGCTCTTCGCATGCTTGATTGGAAAACAGATGAAGACGCTGAGGGAAGGTGACAGGTGAGCTTTGAATAGTGACTGCAGTGACAGCAGAAACACTGCTCAAATACAGTTGACCTGCAGTCACCACGATAGAGTCACTAGTCGAGGTTGATTTCCATAGTGCTTTATACAATACAGATTGTTTCAAAGCAGCTTCACAGTGATAAAACCCAGCTAACAGGGAACGTTCTCAGAACTTTGACTAATGTTCTGGTTCTCTCAAAGTTATGAACAAACGTTCTTCCAGTAACATTAATAGAACATTCTTTCAAAGTAGGGATGCACCGATATGATTTTTTGGGGCCGATAACAAACAATTATTGACCGATATCAATATTTGTCACTTCCTCTCTGTTGCTGTTTGAGCATAAACAACATCTGCAAAGTCACGACGCTCAAAGTTCAATGCAAAGGGAGATATTTTCTTTCACAGAATTCTCTGTTTAAGGACTACAACAAACAGCTGGTAGGGACTACAACGAGCTTCTTCCCAGGTTAGTGACATCACAAACCCCAAAATTTACATAAACCCCGCCCCCGAGAACATGCAACAAAGGGGGTGAGGCCATGTTGGGCTGCTTTAGAGAAGAGGAAGAGTTGTTGTAGTAGAGTGTTGTTGACATGCCGTCGTTGACATGCCGTCATTTTATGCCGGACTGCTTCACAAACGAGGGTCAATTCAACGCTGGATTTGCACAAAAGATTAACATGACGGCACATGCTAGTCGATGAGTTGAATCAACTCCACAGCAACTACATAAATTTATCCACTAACCGTTCAGAAACGTCCAGTTTCATTCTAAAAGTTGTAACTTCTTCCTGAGTCTCTCCATCAGTGTCGACTCCGGTTTGAACAATGTAAGGCTGAACACCGTTACTGACAATCCTCATTTTGGCTGCGTGAGATTCTCCAGCTTTGTTGTTGTTGAGCAACCGAAGCGCGAGCTGTTAAAGCTCCGCCCTCTTCTGGAAAGGGGGCCGGGAGCAGCAGCTCATTTGCATTTAAAGGGACACACACAAAAATGCGTGTTTTTGCTCACACCCAAAAAGGGGCAAATTTGACAAGCTATAATAAATGATCTGTGGGGTATTTTGAGCTGAAACCTCACAGACACATTTTGGGGACACCAGAGACTTATATTACATCTTGTGAAAAGGGCATTATTTGTTCCCTTTAATGTTTGCATAACCAAAAAAAAAGTCTTTAAAACGTTTAAAAGACTGGACGTTTTTAGCATCCAGAGAACATTCAGAAATAACATTTCCAAAACTTAATGGGAACGTTAGCAAAACGTTCTTAGAACATATTTTTGCTCAGCTCCAAAAAGACAAAAGAGTCCAACAGTGCCCGTCCACTTTTTCAGCAGTGCTGGTTCCAGAAGTATTTTATCCACTCGTTTCTCCCATAGGGATTTCATAAAAGTCTTTGTTAAAGTGTTATAAGCCATGAACCAAACCAATCAGCTACGAGGAGAATCACAACATTAAACTTTGATTTGAAGCAAAAAAGTATTCGAAAAATGGACAAAAATACAAAAGTACAGGACTTTTTACTTAACAGCTTTAGTGAGTGAAAGAACTACAATCCAATGAAGCATTGCTTTATGGTAGTGGGCGGAGCTTTTGACACATTTTGCTTGTTTTGACTCTGATTGGTGGAATTTTCTGTACAACATCATGGGTTTTTCACCACGAATTCCACTGTTAAACACTATTATTTTAAATATAAGTTAAAATAATGCAGACTAATGGCTTCAATACAAGCAAATACCATTGACTAATGACCTCAGAGCTCACA
Source organism: Hypophthalmichthys nobilis (assembly GCA_037950665.1). Lineage (NCBI taxonomy): Eukaryota > Metazoa > Chordata > Actinopteri > Cypriniformes > Xenocyprididae > Hypophthalmichthys > Hypophthalmichthys nobilis. The sequence goes on from CM075478.1 coordinate 31,816,676, forward strand.
ATAGGTCTGTCTTTAAATGGTTATAAGTTGTCATTAAAATTCAATTTTTTACTTCCGGTACCCGACTGTTGTGCTCATTATTCAGCTCAATTCAGTTCAGTGTTGATTCCGTTTAGTTCAATAACTGTGTAAAGTACAAATTACAGAGGTTAAATGTTTAAAGAAGATTTGCTTTTGTCGATGTCATTGTCATGTCATTCCAACCGCTGAAGCACAAGAGATGTTTTTTGTCAAATGATTCCTTTAACTTGTCTGAGTTCATGTCAAAATGATAAGAATAAGAAGATCGCATCAATCAAAATGTGGATATTTTTGGTGTTATTCAGATTCTGGTGGGAACATCCCGATGTCTTTTCCCCAAAACAAAGACAGGAACTACAGAGGCACTCTCTGTCTCGTGTCATCTGTGACAACAGTGGTGTGACGGAGGTTCCTCTTGATCCGTTCAGAGTAGAAACTTACCCGGAGGACTTTCTCTTCTGTGGGAACATCCCATCACTGGATCTGGAGGAATGGAAAGAGCAACCTGATGACGGTACGTATGCGACATGCTGCCTTACAGCTTTTTTTAGGTTGAGATATTAGGTGAAAATTTACATATACACTACTGTTTGTTTGTTTTTTTGTTTGTTTTGTTTTCTTTGTTTTTACAAATTATATCATTTTTATATAAAATTTTTATATAAAAGTCATATTATATTTTATCTTATATAATTCTATATTTTTATATTATTTTTATCAAATATATTTTTATTCCAGTGTTCAAAGCTGAATTTTCAGCATCATTACTCCAGTCTTCAGTGTCACATGATCCTTCAGAAATCAATTTAATAATAATATAATTATAAAATAAATATAAAATTATAAAATAAATATAATTTTATTAAAATCAATTTAATCATAATCAATTTAATTATAATATAATTATAAAATAAATATAAATATTAAAATAAATATAACATTATAAAATAATTATAATTTTACTATATATTTTATAAAATTCATAATATATTTTATTTTATATAATTATATATTTTTATATTGTTTTTAGAAAACAAATTTATTTTTATTCCCGTGATCAAAGCTGAATTTTCAGCATCATTACTCCAGTCTTCAGTGTCACATGATCCTTCAGAAATCTGTTTAATTATAATATAATTATAAAATAAATACAAAATTATAAAATAAATATAATTTTAATATATATTATATAAAATTGATAATATATTTTTATCTTTTATAATTATATATTTTTATAAAACAATTGTTTATTCCAGTGATCAAAGCTGAATTTTCAGCATCATTACTCCAGTCTTCAGTGTCACATGATCCTTCAGAAATCAATTTAATGCATCCTTGTTAAATAAAAGTAATAATTTCTTAAAGAAAAATCTTACTGACCCCAAACTTCCGATTGGTGGTGTATTTACAAAGAAAAATGTATATTATGCATCATGTAACTGGTAGTTTTTCACCAATCGTTTCCTTCACTAGTTCATTTTAAATAGTGGAACAAATGATTCCATGTTGCCTTCCAATTAATTTAACTCATAAACGCTGCATGCATAATAATCATATAATAATTAGAAATAGTTTTGCATTTCAAAATAACTTTAAATGAAGTGAAGCATGTCACACGGCAGGACACTGCTTGAAGTTTCATGTCAGCCTCCTTTATGTGTCCATGTGCAAACGCAGCTAAACACTGCTGTGGAAATTCATGAATTCCAAAGAGGCTCTAATTTGAGGAATTACACAGTCTCAATGAGGAATAAAAGACATGCAGATTCACTCAGTATAATGAATGAGTTAAATTGCTTGTGTTCAAACTGCGGTCCCAGGTGAGACGCTGAGCTGTGATTTTATCCCCAGTGTGCAAATTGATGGTGTAAAAGAATCTGTTTCTATGGTAATAGTTGTTTCGTCACCCAAACTTCTCAAACACAAATCACTGTTTGAATCTTAATGAGAAATCTGCTGTGTGAACACTTTGCAGTATGCGTCATGTTCTGACAATAGACCATTTTTCATTTTTACTTGCAATACACTATAGTTCAAAAGTTTGGGGTCAGTGAGATTCTTATAAAATTAAAACTTGTATTCAGCAAGGATGCATTAATCAAAATGACAGTAAAGACACTATTTCAAATAAAAAAACTTTCTGTTCATCAAAGAATCCTGGAAAAAAAATGTATCAGTTTCCATAAAAACATGAAGCAGCTCAACTGTTTTCAACATCAATAATAATCAGAAATGTTTCTTGAGCAGCAAATCAGCATATTAGAATGATTTCTGAAGGATCATGTGACACTGAAGACTGGAGTAATGATGCTGAAAATTCAGATTTGATCACAGGAATAAATTACATTTTACAATATATTCACATAGAAAGACAGTTATTTTACATTGTAATAATATTTCACAATATTAGTTTTAACTTGTGATCAAATAAATGCAGCTTTGGTGAGCAGAAGAGACTTCTTTCAAAAACATTAAATAATCTTACCGACTGCAAACTTTGAAATGCTTTCAGGAAATCTTTCATTGTGACCAATATGGCTTTTTCAGTGACTCACACTGTTCTTCCTCCGTATTTTTTCCAGTACAAATATCAAAACATTCTTAAATCAAGATACATTTACTTGAGAAGCAAAATGACTTAAGATTCCCCTTAAACTTAAGACTTAAGAATGACAATTGTACAAAATATATATTTTTCAGGATTCTTTGATGAATAGAAAGTTCAAAAGAACAGCATTTATTTGAAATATAATCTTTTGTAACATTATAAATGTCTTTACTGTCACTTTTGATCGATTTAATGCATCCTTGCTGAATAAAAGTATTAATTTCTTTAAAAAAAAATAGAAATAAAAATTCTTACTGACCCCAAACTTTTGAACGGTAGTGTATAATGTTACAAAAGCTTTGTATTTCAGACAAATGCTGTTCTTTTGAACTTTCTATTCATCAAGGAATCCTGAAAAAAAAGTACACAACTGTTTTCAACATTGATAATAATCATAAATGTTTCTTGAGCATCAAATCAGCATATTAGAATGATTTCTGAAGGATCATGTGACACTGAAGACTGGAGTAATGATGCTGAAAATTCAGCTTTGATCACAGGAATAAATTACTTTATAAAATATATTCAAACAGAAAACAGTTATTTTAAATTGTAATAATATTTCACAATATTACTGTTTTTACTGTATTTTTAATTAAATAAATGCAGCGTGAAATGGTGCATATATGGTGAGCAGACGAAACTTCTTTTATAAACATTAAAAATCGTACCGATTCCAAACTTTTGACTGGTTGTGTGTGCGTGTGTCTGTGTGTCTGTGTGTGTGTGTGTGTGTGCGTGTGTCTGTGTGTCTGTGTGTGTGTGACCCGTCACCGGCAAAATGAGTCGCAATGAGCAAATTATCAAAAATGAGTTATTGTTATTTTCACATTCTCTATTAAAAAAAAACTTCAAAATGATGTTTGATTTTTTGGAATCTGACAAAAAATGACTGAGCTACACCTGCTTGAAGTCAACAGAGTCAAGTCAATTTTGAGAAAAATCGAGTTAAAGTTTTCCGAAGGTTCCAAAACAAAATCACCAGCAACTATACCTTAAAATCCCTGTAAATAACACCTCATTTGGCAAAAACCAAGTCAAAACCCATATCTATAGGAAAAATATATATATTCAACTTTTTTTTGTCCATGATACCACAATTGTTTGATTAACCTTAATGAAACAGACAGCCTATATATTAAGACCTACTGTACCAAATGGATGTAATATAATGTTACACATCAGATGTTTTTTCCCAGTTAACCGAACGTTCACTTAAGACATGACAGATAATGTTTGCGTGAATACTCGCCAAGGCAGATTTTTTGAAATACTGTAATCCTGTGTAAATATGTTTATCGGGATTGCGTGCTGTTTACATCAGCGTGAGTTTGAAAATCACATTTCATTGGTTCAGACTCTTGCCATTGAGAATTCACTATGAATATTCACATTTTTCATGGACAAAGGAAAGGTACTCCTCTCAGAAAACATACAAATAAAGATACTTTTATGTTTAATTGCTATTTGGAGGACAATGAGCCATATCTAGAGACCACAGAACATGACGTTTACTGGACTCTTTTCACTTCAGACTGTAAGAAAACACCTATAAACTACATGAACATCTCAGTAACTGCTCATTTCTGCTCTGGCAACCAGCAGCAGTTTGACGGATGTTTGTTCCTGTTCAGTAATTCTGGTTTGTTCACACAGACATTATTGGGCCACAGGTTGTTGGACTGCAGCCGCTCATGCGGTGTATTAACAATCATTTTCAATGTGTTCGCCGCTCCTCAGAGTCTGTAATTCTCACAGCGCCGACGCTTGTAATCTCGACGCTGGAATCCAGCCCAATGATAAATATTGATCCATTATGAGCCGGCAATGCTGCCAAAACAATTAACGTTAGCAGTCGCACCTGTTACTGCAATAGAAATTAATCTTTCTAATGAATATTAGGCAAATCCCACGGTAGGCGCAGCGCAGATGAGAGTCCGAGAGAAGCCGTTGAGATTCCACGTCATGCCAGATGGAGAAACACGGGCTGGTTTGCATTAGCTTGGCCTCCTGACATCACGGGTCCCGACCCGTTCTCAACCCATCTACAGTGTTTATTCAGTCCCGAAGCTCAAGATGCCTATGAAATAGACTGCTGTCGGCTCAGATAATGTCCTCTGGAGGAGGTTGAGTGAGTAAATGGAAGTCACACCGATGCCTGTTCCTCAGGGCATCAATGGCACACGACGCCCACATGACAAAAACGGCTTTCAATAATAGAACACATTCTTAGAAAAAAAGGCTCAATGGGGATCTATATGAAACCATATTCTTGACTCAGTTTTAAAGAACCAAAAAGTTTCTATATAAGGAGAAATTTCTTAAATGATCACATAATACTTTTCAATATTTTCCAGTGATGAAGTTAGTTTATAAGCTAAAAAAAATCATTTAAATTAAAAATGTTACATTTTTGTGTTTTAATTGAGCTGTAAAATTGTAACTGTAAAACTGTAAGTTTTATTTTAGGTAGAAAATTAACTTTTATCTTGTGTCAAACCAACTAATGTTGTTCAGATAACATTATTTTGAGTTTCTGCTAAACTCTTTCTTCATATTAACTCAAATTTTTAGTTTCAATGAACTCAACATTTTAAGGTAACTAGGCTAGTTACTTTTTGTAAGTTAAACCAACAAATAATTTTTACAGTTAGTGTATTCGCTTTTCATCGACTCACAAGCTCCAATTTGGGAAACCCTGACGTAATGTGATGCTTAATATGCTTCATTATGTCGCTAAAGAATGGAATATATTTTCTTTCTCTTGTATTTTTATATGAATAATCCTATATTCTAATCTGTGCACAAGCGAGTTACATCAAAAGTAATCTAAAAGTAAATGTGCAATCTAATAGATTATGTTACTAACTACAATTTTCACCATGTGATCGATTTGTTGGTTTAACATATAAAGTAAGTAACCTGGTTGTCTTAATATTTTGAGTTCAATGAAACTAAAAAATGTGGTTAATACAAAGAAAGAGAACAAAATCTATAAAATGTTTTGTTTCAATGAACTCAAAATATATAGGCAACCAAGTTACTTAATAAGTTAAATCAACAATTTTTTACAGAAATGGATTACAATTTGTAAGTAATCTAACAATGCTTATATAGTACACACACAACAACAACATCTGAAGGACACAGATATGAGTTGAGTAATGTATTTGGTAACTTCACTGTATGAAAAAAATTATTTTCATTTTGTCACTCTGTTTTAAAAGTTGAACTATTGAATGCAGAATAAGGATTTTCCATGTTTTTCCATTCCTATTCACTACTTTTCCATTGTTTTTTTGTGTAAACGCGCTAGACGGACGACATTTATTACAGTTGCACTCGCGTCTTTTGCAGCGTCTCACGCATGACACGGCGTTTTAAAAACGTGGCGCTCAAGTTAAAATCAGTTCAACTTTTTAAAAAAATGCATCTCGAGACCTTGTGTTTTTCTCCATTCCACTGCTCTGCATCTTGCATTCTGTGTGAAAGAGCCCTAAGCTGGCATTACTCAAACAAAATCATCAATTTTATTGCCATTTAGTATGGGCGACTTAAAATATTAACAGCAAGTACTTAAAATGTCAAGTTTGGTGGTGAGGGTTCAAATAACAGGCTGCGGAGCTCTGATGATGCACTTAAATAATCTGCGCTTTAGGTCAAAGTATGTCTTAATTATATTTTGCTGTAAAAGTTTAAAATGTTTACAGTGATTAGTGTTCCCTTCAGTCCAGTTTACTCCATTTCTATAAGTTATATATATAACTTTTGTTGTATAGACTCTATATAACCTTTTCAGTGGATCCAAGCATGCAATGCATGCGATAATGTGCAGAATTTCTTTTTGATTGAATTTTTTTCTCGGCAGACTTGAGACTCTGGAAGACGAGTGGCGTTTTCTCAGAGAGGTCGTCGGCGACACCAGCGGCACCAGAACTTTGACGTACCGCACAATGACACACAAAGAGCTGCTGAACATCGAGCACGTAACTACAGGACGCCCGTACAGGTCTGATGAATCAGGACTCTCTCATTATGTTGGAATATAATACACTGAGCTGCACAGAGCGCATACAGGCCCTAATTAGTGATGGATTAATATTCTTTACACAGCCCTGCCTCATTCTTCAACGGCACAAAAGCACTGATCAGCGTATCATTTGAAAAGAATTATAAATATATGAGTTCAACTCTGATCCGAAGACCATGTAGCTCCATGTAAAAGGCATTTACTGATTAAAGTGTATTAATTCACTGTATGTTGAGTAATGTAAGTTCACCGTCATATCTGGTTTCAAAACTAACATATAAATGCAATAAATGTCCATTTCCCAATTTGTGACTTTATTGCTTTTAGGCTGCGTATAATCCATGCATATTTATTATTAAAAATATACAAATTTATCCTAAATGTATGTAAGCAAATAAGTAATAATTTGAGTGTTTACAGCCTTTTGCATTAAGAGAAAATGGTGCAACCAAATTAAGCAGGCTACTGAGTTAGTACACACTAAGTAGTAGCTACTAATCCCTGAGCGTGAACTAATTTAAACCATACCATATGAATACTAGATGAACCGAGTGTTCAAATCGAAAGCAATGTCCTTTCTTTGCTATTAAATGAGTACAAATCTATTCAAACAGATGTAGGCTACATTTACATTTTAAACCTGAAATTAAACTCTTTGGTGAGGACGGACTCCTCCGGTTTTGACACAAATAGGCATCACATTTGCATTCAGCCATATCTTGTCCTGGTTTTGTTTTAGATAATAGAATACAAAAGCAATCAGTTCTGGAAAATGAGACGGCCGGAATTAAATAAAATGGAGCCTTTTAGGCAATCCACTGCAATTTCTGATGTGTTGACCAATTACGCCTCTCTCCTGTTCACCGTAATTCAAAGCAGCATTTGTAGCGTGGAGCTCTTAGAGCAATCTCAGCGTTTCCACATGCTTAATTAGAGCAGATCTGTTATTCAGAATGAATGCGTCTGTACTGTTTGTGTATGTGGATCACTGATAACACACAAAAAACCACACAGCACTTCCTTTACAAAGTCTGCTAATGCAGTAGACTGTATGCATCACTCTGCATAGAATAAGTGCAGTTACAGTACTTTCTACCTGATCTAAGCAGTATAATTTCAATGCATTTATTGGTTACCTATAATGTAAAGTTCATAAACACGTACTGTAAATGCATAAACAGAAGCATGAATTCACACAATTGTTCTGAAATGTCAGAATGCAGTTCATTATGATATATTACCAACAGTATTCATCATGAATTTGTGTTTGTCATGCTCCTGTACAGCACTTTGAACAGGATATTTAATGCTAAATAATAAAAAGATTGGATGGTGGAAAGTAACAGGTAGAATTTATGACTAAGAAGTTGAAGAAGTTACATTTTGATTTGATTTTAATACTGATGAATCATTTACATCAAGACTAGGGATGCAAAATTCTGGGAATTTAAGGCTGGAAACTTTCCATTGGAATTAACAGGAATATATGGGAATTAATGGGAATATATGGGAATTCACTGGAATTAATGGGAATAAACTGGGAATTTGCTAAATTGCAGCTTAGACTATTACAGGGAACTTAAATGTAATTGGAAAAAAAGTCTTGCAGCATAATCTTGGTTAAAACAACCAGATTTAATGCAGTTTGCATAAATTATCACCGCCCACCCCCCTGCATTTGAGCCCAAGGACTACATCCAGTCAAGTAAGTTTTGATGATATTTCTTGGGTAAATATATTTGATGTATTGTATTAAAGTTTAACTAGCAAATACCAAAATGTGTTTATACAGTAGCTAGCTAGCCAGTAAATCAGATATGCTAAATGTAAGCTAGTTAACACTATTTCATTGACAATTTATGAGGCTTTTATGAGGCAATTTATGAGGCTTTCAATTTATGAGGCTAGCTTTCATGTGCTAGCTAGCTCAAGTTATGATGCTCTTTCTTCTACCTTCTGCTAGGTTACATATACTAGGTTATATATACTAGGTTACAGATTGTTTTAGCAAGTTTATATACATTTTCCCAAATAAATTCTCAGAAATTCCCCAGATTAAGTTCCCATGGAAAGTTTACGGAAATTTACCAAGATCATTAATTTAAAGAAATTTCCAATTAATTCCCTAAAATTCCCATAAATTCTCATAAATTCCCCAGATTACGTTCCCATAAAAAGTTTCCGAACATTTAACAAGATCATTAATTTAAGGAAGTATTCAATTTATTCCCATAAATTCCCATAAATTCTCAAATGTTCCCTAGATTAAGTTGCCATTGGAAATTTCCGGACATTTACCAAGATCATTAATTTAAAGAAGCCATATTATGCCTGTATACAAATTGTTGGTTTTGTTTTTGTGCTCTACTAGAACAGGTTTTCATGCTTGAATGTTCAAAAACACATTATTTTCCTCATATTCTCCATTGTTGCAGCTCCTCACTTCCCAGTCTGTCAGTAACGCTCTGTTTAGTTCCTGTCTCTATGAAGCCCCTCCTTCTGAAAAGCACAATGTGCTCTGACTGGTCGCCTGAAGCAATGTGTTGTGATTGGTGTTTGGGAAATGTCCCGCCCCTTTCCATAACCACCAGTTTCAACACACTACTAACTAACTCAACCAGGCCCCGCCCCTTTATTCTGTGTATGAATTATTTAAATGAGGAATATTGTGACGTGTTCATTCCCAGAAGAAAACTCAAGACTACAATGGAGGCATTTCAGAGAGTTCAGAAACAGAGACTGATATAGAGAAGAACTTTGTGCTTTGGGACTTTGCAGAGCTTTTTCATGCTCAAACATCAACATTACACACTAAAGAAAGACGAATATGGGGGAAAAAAAGGATAATAGGACCCATTTAAAAAGGTAAATAGAATCAACCTGTAAATGAATTCTACAGTATATGTAGCCCAAAATATCAAGGCATGCAAAATGTAAAAAGTACAGACATTCTGGGAGATTTTCTAGCAAAAGGGAAAGATGCTTGCAGTGGTGTTGCGCTATAGTGTTTTGAAAATTCGCCCTCAGGTTCCTACACACGCTCCTAAACAATTTCTCGCCTCACGCAGTTGAGATGTGAGAGAAGAGCAGCTCTGCAACAAAAGCTCCTCATGATCGCCTCTGACTCATCTCAACAAACAAACACATGCCTCTGCGTAGATGACCGCAGCGAGCAGGAGATTGGTCAAAAACACCCACATGAAGTGAAAGAAGAGGTCACATGACCACAGTTCGTTTTGTCTTTATGTGCCATTAGGGGCAGATTAATCTGACAGATGAAAGAAATTGATTGCAAAGAATATACAGCTGCTAAGAGCCTCTTCCTTTTGACTACATCTTCATAAGCATTTGTAGTATCAACCCAGTACCTTTTAAACATGATTTTATTTCCCAGCGGATCGATTAAAACCCATGCACTTGACTCTCAGAAGTTGCGCTGCTATGTTATTAAATCAAGTGCTTAACAGTTAGGGATGCAAAATTCATCAGCTGGTCAGTGAGCAAACTGTGGGTGGTCTGTTTAACAAAGTTGTGGTTAATGTGTAGCCTAAAGAAAAATACAATGTACAGACTTCACATGGGGCAAAATGCATTAATGCTATGCAAACATATTAGTTTTATATGATTTGAAACTGGCAGGGAGGAAGATGCATGGACATTCATTTGTGTTATACTATGGGGCTGTTGAATGCTTGAATCTGATTGGTTGACGAACATTCTAAGGTCTGCAATTTTTTTCATGTCCATAACACTTCGCCAAATGATTTCAGTTATTTCAAAGTCCTTACAGCCTACAACAGTAAAAAAAAAAATCCCTCAACGATACTGATCAAGCAAATAAATATAGTAAACAGAATAAAAATGACAAATTATTTTCATGTTTTTTGCCACAAAATTACGTTTTATTATGTAAGGAAAGCACACACTCTCTTTCTCCTGCTCTCTGTCCCACTCAAACGTATGGAAGCTCGTTTCCACCACTAAATAAAAATTAAAAAGGTAATAGTGACTTTTTATCTTACAATTCTGACATTTTTTCTCAGAATTGTGAGATTTAAACTCACAATTGTGAGATATAAAGTCAGAATTGCAAGATATAAAGCCAGAATTGCGAGATATAAAGTCAGAATTAGGAGAAATAAAGTCAGAATTGTGAGTTATAAAGCCAGAATTGCGAGATATAAAGTCAGAATTGGGAGAAATAAAGTCAGAATTGCAAGATATAAAGTCAGAATTGGGAGAAATAAAGTCAGAATTGCAAGATATAAAGTCAGAGTTGCGAGTTATAAAGTCAGAATTACAAGTTATAATGTCACAATTGCGAGAGATAAAGTCAGAATTGTGTGATATAAATTTAGAATTGCGTGATATAAAGTCAGAATTGCGAGATATTAAGTCAGAATTGGGAGAAAAAAAGTCAGAATTGCAAGATATAAAGTCATAATTGCGAGATATAAAGTCAGAGTTGCAAGTTATAATGTCATAATTGCGAGATATAAAGTCAGAATTGCGTGATATAAAGTCAGAATTGCAAGATATAAAGTCAGAATTGCAAGTTATAAAGTCAGAATTGCGAGATATAAAGTCAGAATTGCGTGATATAAAGTCAGAATTGCAAGATATAAAGTCAGAATTGCAAGTTATAAAGTCAGAATTGCGAGATATAAAGTCAGAATTGCGTGATATAAAGTCAGAATTGCGTGATATAAAGTCAGAATTGCAAGATATAAAGTCAGAATTGCAAGATATAAAGTCAGAATTGCGTGATATAAAGTCAGAATTGCGAGTTATAAAGTCAGAATTGTGTGATATAAAGTCAGAATTGCAAAATATAAAGTCAGAGTTGCGAGTTACAAAGTCAGAATTGCGAGTTATAAAGTCAGAATTGTGTGATATAAAGTCAGAATTGCAAGATATAAAGTCAGAATTGCGTGATATAAAGTCAGAATTGTGTGATATAAAGTCAGAATTGCAAGTTATAAAGTCAGAATTGCGAGATATAAAGTCAGAATTGCGAGAAATAAAGTCAGAATTTTGTGTTATAAAGTCAGAATTGCAAAATATAAAGTCAGAGTTGCGTGATATAAAGTCAGAATTGCAAGATATAAAGTCAGAATTGCGTGATATAAAGTCAGAATTGGGAGATATAAAGTCAGAGTTGCGAGTTATAAAGTCAGAATTGCAAGATATAAAGTCAGAATTGCGTGATATAAAGTCAGAATTGGGAGATATAAAGTCAGAGTTGCGAGTTATAGACTCACAATTGCCTCTTATAAAGTCAGAATTGCAAGATATAAAGTCAGAATTTGTGTGATATAAAGTCAGAATTGTGTGATATAAAGTCAGAATTGCAAGATATAAAGTCAGAATTGTGAGATATAAAGTCAGAATTGCGTGATATAAAGTCAGAATTGCAAGATATAAAGTCAGAATTGCGTGATATAAAGTCAGAATTGCGAGATATAAAGTCAGAATTGCGAGTTATAAAGTCAGAATTGCAAGATATAAAGTCAGAATTGCGTGATATAAAGTCAGAATTGCGTGATATAAAGTCAGAATTGTGTGATATAAAGTCAGAATTGCAAAATATAAAGTCAGAATTGCGAGATATAAAGTCAGAATTGTGTGATATAAAGTCAGAATTGCAAGATATAAAGTCAGAATTGCGTGATATAAAGTCAGAATTGCGAGTTATAAAGTCAGAATTGTGTGATATAAAGTCAGAATTGCAAGATATAAAGTCAGAGTTGCGAGTTATAAAGTCAGAATTGTGTGATATAAAGTCAGAATTGCGAGATATAAAGTCAGAATTGTGAGTTATAAAGTCAGAATTGCGTGATATAAAGTCAGAATTGCAAGATATAAAGTCAGAATTGCGTGATATAAAGTCAGAATTGCGAGATATAAAGTCAGAATTGCGTGATATAAAGTCAGAATTGTGTGATATAAAGTCAGAATTGTGTGATATAAAGTCAGAATTGCAAGTTATAAAGTCAGAATTGCGAGTTATAAAGTCAGAATTTTGTGTTATAAAGTCAGAATTGCAAGATATAAAGTCAGAATTGAGTGATATAAAGTCAGAATTGGGAGATATAAAGTCAGAGTTGTGAGTTATAAAGTCAGAATTGCAAGATATAAAGTCAGAATTGCGTGATATAAAGTCAGAATTGGGAGATATAAAGTCAGAGTTGCGAGTTATAGACTCACAATTGCCTCTTATAAAGTCAAAATTCTGACTTTATATCACGAAATTCTGAGTTTATATCACAATTGTTAACTAAAAAAAGTACCTTCTCGCAATAACCTTTTTTAATTTCATGGAGGAAACAAACTTCCACACAAACACACGTACACACACTCATACAGAAACGTGTTGTCAGCGCTGCTCTGTCGATTTTATCAGTAAAATAGTTTAGCAACTTAAGTTACTCGAGAGAGAGATTAAGCTTTGCGTCGTTGCCACTTTACGACCACGGGTGTGCATTATTTTCTATTAATTCAACAACACGTATTCCTTACTTAATCCACATTCAACCATTTCAAATGGCTGAACCAGCTTGCCTTTTAACATCAGTTTAGTTCACACACAACTGACAATCATGAGTTAACTATGATTTTAATTTACAATAATCAATACTGAAGTAACTAACTTTTTGTGCGCACTCAAGATTCGATATCCTTGGCTCCTTTTGAGTCACTCTGAATGGATACAGATCAATGAATCAGTGAATACTCTTATAAATTAGGTAAATTAGGTAGAGATGCTTGTAAAATACAGTAAATAAAGCCTACTTCGTCCACCACTGCATACTGTAACATTAATGGGGTATTTTGAGCATTAGACTGCATTTGAACTGAAGCACAGTCCATCTAATGAAGAAGGGAAACACGACCCTGTGTCTGTTTGATCAACCTGAGCCTGTTTAACATTCTCCAGGAGTGTTGCAGATATTCATGCGTGTACTGCAGTGAAAACGCAAATATTAGATTAATCTACATTTCCACTCAAGCTTGTTAAGTTCACTCTTCCGTACAGAATTGTGCTGAAACACAAACACATCGGGATCTACAGTTCCTCTAAACGTTACACGAGGGTTTTTACGTGTTAAAGTGATCATCTCTTGTATGATTTATTAACCAGGCTGTGCATTTAAATTCTGTGTGACTGTCAATGTAGAGGCCGTAATGAGAAAGATGTACCACAGGTGTAAAATAGAGCTGTTTTTGATGCTTCGTTGTTTATTTCAAAGCATATTTTCTCCTTTTTGTGTTTAGGAAATCTCCATTATGTTGTCCGTTACTTTTCAGGAAAGACAATGTTCTGAATGCAAATCTGATGCAAATGTAGACAGCAGTATCTCAAGGCTTAAAGCAAAATTAAAAATACTGCATGTTTATCATATAGGCGTAAACTGCATCACAATATAGTTTTACCCTTCAGTTTTTAACACCTTATAATGAGGTTTCATTTGTTAGCACTAGTAACTACATTAGTTAACATGAACAATATACCTCTAAAATATTTATTAATCTTAGGCTTAACTAATGTTAATCTTCTCGACATTTGTTTTCAGATGAAATGTAATCTGTTAACATTAGTTAAAGCACTGTGAACTGGACATTTTTATAAGTAAAGTAACATGAAGTAACATTAACAAAAGATGATAAATGGTGTAAAAATATATTTATTAGTTAATGATAAATGAGGCTTTATTGTAAAACGTTAGTGTAAAAATAACTGAAAAATGTTTGCACTAATACACTATTGAAAGCAGGCAAAAGTAGCACCGCAAATAAATGTTTAAAATATAAATCTATTGCACAGTATTGAATCATATAAACTTTTTATTTTCCTAAAAAAAAGAAAAGTTATTTTTTAGCAATGTTATGTAACTATATAAATTTGGCTATATATATATATACTAAATTAATGAGAAATTTTGCCTTGGCATAGCTGAAATATATATATATATATATATATATATATTTCAGCTATGCTAAGGCAAAATTTCTCATTAATTTAGTTTAACTTAAAGTACTAAAATTACTAAAACTGAAATAATGTATAAAAACCATATAAACATATTTAAGGAAAAAATTAATAAAAATGACCAAAACACACAAAATTACTAAAATGTTAACTAAAATAAAAGTGAAAACAAAAAAAATATAAAAAATAAAATCTAATTCAAAATAGTAATGATACTAAAACTTATTTTATTTTAACTATTTCAACATTTCTCATCATAAAGTACTGAAAGGGAAATAAAAATGTATAACTATATAGACAGATTTAAGAAAAAACTAATAAAAATGACATACACACAACAAAACTACCAAAACACTGAATTAACTAAAAGTGACAACAGAAAATATAAAATTAAAATTAATTCAGATATTAACAAAAAACATAATTAACACCGGTCACAAGTTAAAGTACAAAAATAAGAGCTTGTATGAATTTTAACACTACAAATTAATATTTGTTGAGCTTTAACAAACTGATGGAGAAAAATGATAATCTATGGTAATTGGCATGCTGCAGAAGCATGAATCTGAAGATCAGAAATCATGTATATGGGTCAATGACATGACAGGTCATTTTTTTTTTTTTTTTTTTTGTCCAAAGGCCTTAATAATAATAAAAAACAAAGATATGACATCCAAAGTATGTAAGGTAGTACAACTAGATCTCTTTTATTGAATCCAAAAGGATTTAATTATATTTTGCTACATATAAAGGTGTTTTAAAGATTTTGAAGTGTCAAAAGGTCATTCGTTTTAATCGTCCAAAGGCCAATACAGCCATTTCATTTGTGATTAAAATATCGTAAAATGTAGTAAATGTATATATTTTTTATTCTGGCATGATTTTATAGCATCATATATTAACATAGTGCAAAATAGTCTTAAAATTATGTGTAGAAGTCGTTGCTTTGTTATGAGAAAGAATGTCCGGAAAAATGAATTTCATTGATGTCATTCGGAGTAACCAATATAAAGGGACCATTTTGGATCAAGTCATGTGACAGGATGTGACATCATTCAGACACCTGCAGAGGACCACATGGTCATGAAGCAAAGTAACTAACTCTCTCTTAACTATTTGAAAAATTAATGTTTTCACTTGCTCATACGCATGTCCTGAAACATCAGGTCATTCGGTACAACCGCTATAAAACATGGAAAATGTTGTCATATTTTAAAAACTTGTACTAAATATAAAATGTTTGATTGTCCTTTTGATAGCAATCTAACAAGCTAGCTAGCTAGATATCAGTCTGTTAGCATTGTTTGAAAATATCGTCATTCGGTATAACCAAATGTGTCATTCGGTAAAACCGAAGTTAAACCGAATGACTTTTTTGGTGACAAATTTTGTCCATCTTGTAAAAAATGACAAAAGCAGTGTTAATTGATTATAAGAAACACATAATCTAATTTTAAACACTTAATAAAACTTCAAAATTAATTAAATCTCCATTATGCTTTTTTTTACACTTTTAAAAACCTTATTTTTAATGACCTATATGTTGAAGATTATCACAAAGCAAAGTTCTATAATGTCTATCTGAACCGTTACAGCTGCAGTGCAGGAGAAACACTGCGCTTGTGTTCAGTGAGATTGTACAGTACACACACACACACAGAGTCTTATCAGCGTTGGTTCACCTCCATGGCCAGCAGTATGTCAGCCATTAAACTCCTGATATCAGTAGAACAGACACCCAGAGTCCAGAGCTGCATTGCCATCAACTGTTCAAAGTGAGTTTAACCTGAAGGAGAAGAAGTGAAATTATCCTTAAAACAGGCTTTAAGCGACTTTTATCCTCTCAAAAAACCCACCATAAAGTTAGCATAAAGGCCATTTTATTACACGCTTTCAGTTTTACAACCCTCCTCTATCATTTTACTGGGCGCATCCACGATCGCTTTCCTTTCAAAGCTGTTGTTTGGTTTCCGGGCGTATCATTTTTGACCCCCTCTTATTATGGCCTCATCAAAAGTGTGCCAATCTATCAAAGAAAAGGTTAAATGATTGACTGGTTGAAGTGATAATTGCACGATTGCCTTCTTCCTCTCGCCAAGAAAGTGGCAGAATATATATCAGCGTGTTTGCGTGTGTTAAAATGTCAGATCGTAATCATCAGCCAAGTGGAATAATGATGAAGTGCTTGTGTCTTAATTGAAATTTCACCTCGTGAGTGGCGTGCCGGCTGTATTTTTAGTCCCTCTGCACTTCAGCTCTGCGTCGGCCCACACACTGCCCTGACAAGAGAGCGCTGCGTGTTTTTCTCCATATCCATCCCTAGAGTATGAGAGAGAGAACAGTGTACTACTCACACTACTTCAGCTCTATCTGTACTGTGCATAGTATGTGAATTTTCTGTATGCATGGATTATTTGGATGAACTACTGCAGTTGCTAAAATGTGCACACAGAAAATCTGTATCCCAAAATGCAATGCATCCCACTTGACCTGTGTATACTGTGAAATGTATATTAATAGAAATGCACATAATTTCAATTAGACATCATTTGCACAGCTAAACATGCAAAAATCTTGAATGTGTATTCATTCATATAGATGCATTTTGTACTTATTTCATGTTCAGATAAAAACATGCAAAAAAAAAAAAAAAAAAGAATGCATGCAACATAATGAGGTCTACTGTTGAACCTCTGGTCAAAAATGACCGAAACATTTCTTTTTTTTGCTTCACTGGAATGAGATGACACTTGGTGACTTTTGTCGCATTAGCTATGTGAACACACAAAAAAATCATGGACAAACCTGTTCATTTTTGTTACATTTTGATGTTATGTGTAAAAAAATGTCCTCCGCTGAGTTCAGGTTTGACTGTAGTAAAATTAATGCAAAAAATGACACTTTCAACATTTCAAACAAAATAAATCTAAACCTTGACAAAAAGTAGTCTTTGAGAATGCCTAAGTATAAATCCAAATCCACAACTTAATACAAATAAGTATTTATGTCAAAAAACCACTAGAGAATTTATAAGCCACTTTATATAGAGCTATATAGGCATCTAGTGGTTACAACATGGCAATACATACGTTTTTCTTTTTTTTACTCACACCAGATGGCACTAATCTGCCTCCAAATATTGGATTTTAAATGTCTTGTCTCTATTTTAACATGGAATACTGCTTGAAAAATAATTTAAAAATATATTATAAAAAAAAATTGTGCATTATTTTCAATGGGCAAAAATAGCTAATAAAAATTGTATAAATATTGCACAGTATCATAAAATACCCTCAAAATTTTAAATAATAATCAAAAAATATTATTGAACAAAAATATATTACATTGGTTTTCCTGAAAAACAAAAAAAAGTTTCATTTCAAAGCTTCAGTTACTTTTGACCGCAAAGGAGCCAAGTGTGACCCCTAAGCAATCTAGTTTAGTTTATCTAGTAATATCTTAATTATATTTGGAGCCGTTTACACAACATCGTTTTCAATTAAAACTGAAAACTTTTCATGCGTTTTGTCTGTTCATTTACACGGCAACAGCGTTTTGGGGGCCTAAAAATGCAAACTTTTGAAAACGGGTTTCAAAGCACGTTTTTGAAAACTATACCATTATTATCTCTGTGTAAACTACAAAAACACGAATTCGTGAAAATGGTGACGTCATGCACATGCATATTACACATAGGCACGTAGTTTCTTTACAAAGTGTCATCGCCATCTACTGGCCTGGCAGCAGAATACAGCGCTTTTATTTTTTTTTTATGGATCATTTTGACAAATTTGTCATCTGTACGTGAAAAACGTGAAAGGAAAAACTTCAGTTTTTAGTACATTGTTGTCGAGTGAACATACCCTTAATTAAAGGTGCAGTAAGTGATTTCTGAGAAACACTGTTGAAAGCGGATCTGACGGAGAACCACAACACACTTGTAGCCAATCAGCAGTAGGGGGCGTGTCTACTCATGATGGGGGAGGAGAGAGAGTGAGCAAGAGGGAGATTTGAAGAAAGAGAGATGGCTGAGAGACATTACAAAAGAGAAAAGCTCTGATGAATATCACTGAAAAAAGGAGGGTTATGATCAGGCAAGAGCTTTAGACCCGTGTTAACATAATAAAAGCTTTCCAGCGCTGACGCCTGAGTGGGAAGGCCTGAAAACAGACGAAATCTGAGAACAGATTTCACATTTCAACAGTTTATCAGAAATCGCTTACTGCACCTTTAAATGAAAAGTATCACACAAAAATGTGTATCACAAAGATGACTCGTTCTTTTTCACTTCCAAAAACTGTACATTTAACAGTATTTCACTGTAAAATATGCAGCCTTAGAATCTGGCCAGATGAGGATGTCCTAAAAGGCAGGATAATTATGATTTTTACCTTTTGGAAGCGGCAGCTCGGCAGGTTCAGGAACAGCGTGAGCGCGACAGGGTCACACACTCCCCCTTCATCACAGTCCCGCTTCAGTGAGCGATCGGCGGCTCCGGGTCGCTCCCCTCCTCCTCCTCAGCGATCACCACACACCGCTGCTCTCATCCTTTCATTATGCCCTGTGATTATGTTTCAGACTTATGAAATATTCCCCACAGTGAGAGGGATATTTAACCTCAGGCGCTGCTAGACAGGCGCAGTTAATTCTCCATATTTAACCCACTTGTTGGATATTCTGTAGAGAAATGTCTGGTGAAATCTACCTCACCCGTATTTCCTCGGAAAATAATCAGTTTCATCAGCGTAAGGAGTCAGGATGCGAAACAATCCTCATTTTCTTCTGTATTATTTATTAGACTACAAGAATTGCAGTATGACCGGGGGCTACAACGTGTTCAGTACAGTATTATGAAACATAACCGAGTTGGATGTGTAACAGAAAACAGCGTTTGTGAGAAATGCAATCAAAACAGGAAGTTATCTCACTGTGAACCTCCCGGAAGATTCTGCACACGCAACATGAGCTCATACAGTAATACACAGAAATCGAGCTGGGCCTGATGCCAAAGTGCACGCGACGCTTGAACAAGATCATGTCTCTCCGACATACATTAGTGCCTCGAAACAAATGAGGAAAACCGGACAATGCAACAAATACAGCAAACCTATTTAAAGGAATATTCCATGTTATTTCCAGTTTCATGTAGCCTGCAGCTGCAGTCCATAACTTTTTTTGGTTAAAATTATCCAAAATAAATTTTTGAGCAAGTACATAACCAGCCAATCTCCTTACTTTAGCCCGATTCAGAACGGTAAGCTTGTAACAGTGTTCTAATTGGAGCGGTACTGGTGGGTTTCCGCGGGAAATTCGAGCATGCTGCCGCTCGTCTTTTCGTCATTACGTCACGTCTGTACACATGAAGAAGGAGTCCCAGCTAGTAGGCTATAGTGCATGTGGAGGATGCTGCTGGCGGCGGGTCATTTATAGCTTTTTCTTCACAGCAGCTGAAATAATTAAACTTATCATTTGGATGGCGGATTGCATGGTATGACAAATTAACGTTAGAGATTAGACTGTACAGAAATTGAAATCTACAGGTAACACTAATACACACTAAATACACATAGTCACGCAATGCTGATGTTGTTAACTAACAATTTGAGAACAAAGTATAATAATATTTTGCACGGTTTGATGTGATATGAGCTAAGCGATCGCTAGATTTAATCACCATTGGCAGCGCGATTTATTGTAATGCTTTTTTTTCTCAGTTGGTCAGAACAAAAGTGGCAGACATGTTACTTGTTCATATGATATTTCCCTGTGAAAATTTCTTATTTTGGTCATACTTCCAAGACTACAATCTGTGATTGCGAAGTACAGTATCCTCCGGTGCGGTGACTGACGGCAAACATTCTCCTCAAAACATTAGATTCATCCGGGCTGAGGAGCCGTGCCGACGCACAACCCACGTAAAGATGATGATTCCGCAAATAACTGCAGTTGCAGGTTTCGAACAGAGATGGCGACAAAGAGACAAAACTTACGGACTGCAGCTTTAACGTTCTGGTAAGGTTCTCTCAAAGTTATGAACAAACATTCTTCCAGTAACGTTCATATAATGTTCGTCCAAAGTTACCAGGTCTTCAATAACGTTCTCAAAACATTAGCTCAAAAACATTATTTATACATCGTTCATGAAAGTTTTTTTTTTTTTTCTGAAATGCTTTAGTTGGACGTTCCTGATTTTTTGCAGAATGTTCTAAGAATGTTCGCATAACCAAGAAAAAACAATGTTTTAAACCATTTTTAAAACTGGACATTTTAAACATTCAGCAAACTTTCAGAAATAACATTCTCATAACTTAATGTGAACGTTAGCAAAACGTTCTTAGAACATATTTTTGTTAGCTGGGAAGCACATATAACACAATGGAGGTGTAGCATGCAGTTAAGCAGGAGAGTTTAAAATCATACATTTAAAGCTTGTATTTTTGTTAAAGCATTATTTTATTTGAAAAAAAAAGCTGTAAAGTCGTCTTTTAGAGTGATACTAGTTACCCAGGTAACAAATTTAGGTTCTAAAAACATTTTCCAAACATTCCATTTTGGTTGTGGGAACATTGTTTAGAAATGTTTTTATATCATTAAAATGTCCAGATATTTTTAAACTTGTTATAAGGTCACAGAACCAGTGTTGGGGTAACGTATTACAAGTAACGTGAGTTACATTATCAGATTACTTATTTCAAGTATCTAGCAAAGTAACGCATTACTTTTAAATTTACAACAAAATATGAGTTACTTTTTCAAATACGTAAAAAAGTTACTTTGTTTTCCCATGTATTGGCTGACAGCTCTCCTGTACCCATGTTAAGAGAAATCTGGAGTAAGTGCAGAAGCGTTGTGTGCGCTGTATGAACATGATGGTTATTCTATACTGGTTCTAGACTAAATGTGAGCATACTTTTACTTCTCTTGTGTCTTATTCTTCTGTATTCCAGAATGGCAGAACAGCTGAAAGGCTTGTTTGTTTTAACTGCGCCCTCTACTGTACAGGAGTGAATTTGCACTTCCTTGAGCCTGAGGCTTATTCATTTCACTTTTGGTGTGAAAGGGCCTTAACATTTCCCAAAAATAGAACTTTTCTTGTTATAAAAACAAACAAACAGCCGAGCCCAGATGAGAAAAAGTAACGTAATGCATTACTTTCCATAAAAGGTTACGCAATTAGTTACTTATATTGTACAATATTGTAATGCATTACTTTTAAAAGTAACTTTCCCCAACACTGCACAGAACTGCTACTTACAACATACTAACATTTTCACCCAACATATTTTTAATATCTAATAACGTTAAAATGTCCAGTCGATCGTGATTAACGTTATTTAAATCTTCCAAAAACATTTCTTATAATATTCTCCTAAGTTTATTTTTCACCAAAAATACACATTCTTTGAATTTATTTTTAATATTCTAAGAACATTAAAATGTCCAGGTGGAAGAGCTTATGTTTATGCATCACCAATATAATGAATTTGCTTCATATGCTGTAGCCAAAGTTTAAAGTAGCATATTAATCTTACTGTTTCTGCACTATGTATATTAAGTACGATATGCAAATTGTCAGTAATAGTATGCATGAAAGAGTCAAGACCTAAATGAGCTACTACTGTTCATGTGCCAAAATGTGCACATGCATTTAGAGACAAATGAAGCAGAAGTTAACTTTTTAAGTTTTTTGATCAGACGTCTTTGCACACTTACCAACCGTAAGAATGGGTTTAGTTGACATGGTCTAAAATAACAACACACCACAAGTTTTATGTATTCATTACATTGCAAACAATCAGGAATATTGCTTTAGGCACAATGCA
This sequence comes from Hypophthalmichthys nobilis, assembly GCA_037950665.1. Lineage (NCBI taxonomy): Eukaryota > Metazoa > Chordata > Actinopteri > Cypriniformes > Xenocyprididae > Hypophthalmichthys > Hypophthalmichthys nobilis. The sequence continues at coordinate 31,839,148 of CM075478.1, forward strand.
GCTGTTATTCCCTCAGCCGCATGTATTCATGCACATTTCAGTGGGAGGAAGAAAAAACACACGCATTTGAATCATAAAAGCAGATGTTCAAACAGAGATATCATAACAAACACACTCCGGCTTTGCATTTTCACTCAATTAACTCATAACCTGCTTCAACGATCGTACGACTAATTCAGAGACTGAAAACACACGACGAGTCAGTATGTGTCTGTTACAGCATGTTGACTGCTCACGCAGGGAAGTGTGTTTGTTACGGCAACCAACGCTAATTGAGAATAAGAATGAGAGTGTGGCTCACTTCCTGCAGACTTTATGCAAGACTTGATGTATCAATAGAAAGGCCGTGTCTGTCTCTCTTACAGCACTGCATGTTCAACACCGCCCCAGTGTGATTTCCTTTGTGAAGAGACGTTTCATTGTTTCATTCGGATCATTTGGCTCAGTGTGTTTTATGTGAAGAGGTCGGCAAACATTTGAACCCGTCTGGATGATGAAACCGCCAGCAATCACACGCTTTTAAAGAAGCAATAGTCCCGATTCATTCGATCATCATTATTGTAGTCAGAACAGTTTCAAATCAAACGAGTCGTTCAGTGCCAGTGATGCTCTTGACTTTTAATCTCCTGCAGTGGTGTTGGTAATTGAATTCAGAATGTGGAATACAAAAGATATAAACAAACAATGATGATACGGTTCGTAATTATTACCAACAAGTTGGTTAGTGTGCAAATAAGTCAGTAAGTATTAGGCTACACAAAATAATATTAAAAGCAATTTTCTGTGTTCAATACTATACATATCTGACATGCTGCTGATTCCCACAGATAATCATTTCAAATCATCCCTCAGTTTAACAAAAATAGATGGATGACTATAAGGGAAAACACTGCGACATGAAAAAATATGAATAAAATAAACATTATATGTGTTAAATCTCATCTTAAAGCTGTGTTCACACTGCCAGCAGGGTTGCCAGGTTTTCACAACAAAACGTGCCCAATTGCTCCTCAAAACTGGGGTTGGTGGTGGATCCCACGGTAAAAATTCCAGGGGGTAAAATCCGCGTTTTTGGCGGGTCTCCCCTGGTAAAATTCACATTCCAGGGGCTAAATATCAGGTTTTTTGGGGTTGATTCAACCCGCGGACATGAAAAACAACCCGCGGTAACAGTGTAAAAGTAGCCCAATTCCGCGGGAAAACCGCAGACTTGGCAACACTGACTGCCAGCGAAATGATCCCAGTCATTTCAATGGAGATCTGGCGACACGAGCAACAGTGACCATTGGCTACAGGATGTGTGTGTGTCCAGCGAAGTGACAAAGTTGATATCTGCAAATCCTCTCACTATAACAAAGCAGAGACACAATGTAAATAAAAGATTCATTTTGCAGTTTTGACAGATTCGTTGATTAAAATGATATTTTTTTTCTGTACTGACAGCTTCAGTGATTATAAAGGAAGCGCTTTTTACTCAGTCTAATTTCATTCACAATCTGAAGAAAAGTTTTTGTTTAGTCTTTGTGACTTTTCCTACATACTTCAGTACAATTTTTTTTTTTTTTTTTAATGTTATAATAGTGATTGTTGGTCACTATTCTGCTGGCTACAGTGGTAATTTAATGTCTTTTTAGATTTTAAAATAAAAGTTTTTGTTTTCCATCAAGTGATAGTTGTCTTTCATCATGCAATTTTTAGTTTTACAAATTCAGACAATCTTTGAAGGTGTACAAAAATGTTTTGGTCATCACATTAAAATATTTAAAAATGGATAATATTCAGACTTTTGAGCTTTGAATTGCTGGAAAAGTTGTATGAAGTACTTGAAAGTGGGACTGTCACGTCGAGGGAGTAAGACTGGATGACTTCATCAGTCTGCCATACTTTGAATTTTGGTGAATTGACGGGACTGGCGGTCAACAACTTTCTTATAATTTATGATATACATCTGTGTCCATTCGGTGGTACCTGCCGTGCTGACTCTGAGGCCGAATGTTTTCTTGAACCCAGATGGACCGGTGCCTTCACTGCAGATAAATAGCCGCGATGACAAAGAGCACTTGCTGTTTCTTGTTTATCTTTAATAATAAGCATTTTATGCAGCGACTGGCAGTGTGAACGCAGCTTTCACTCCTATTGGTTGTTGCTTCCAAAAGTCACTCTTCATTTACATAAAGTTAAACATATCTCACCTTTATCACATCGCAGAACACGCCCACATCCGGTGTAGTGGCACTAGTAGGTCCCCCCCTTCAAGGGAGGACACGATTTGTCATGACACCGGAAATCTGCAGCTCTCTTCATTGAAACGAATGGGATTGTGTCGCTGGCAGTGTGAACCGGGCTTTGAGGTGAGACTAGTGTGAGAAAATCACTAAGTAAGTTTTCTCTGTTTTTACAAACTGAAGGAGTGATTTTTGTGATCAGCAGCGAGTCTCGGCTTCGGTCCGAAGAGCTTCATCTGTAATGAACCTTGACCTTTCATTTACATGTAGTCACTGAGCAGATAGATATTATCCAAAGCCAATCAAAAATAAGGAACATCATACGCATTTCAAAGTGTTGAAGAAAGAACATTTGGGATGAAAACACAAAGTCTACCAAGAAAATTACATTATGATAAAATGGATTCTCTATTTTCTATCAGTATGAAAAACAGTGTTATTTCCTCAGACTCAAATACATAAATTATATTTTGCTGTATATGTTACAGCTATATTCCACTTTAGAGGATATTTAAAGTCAACATGAAACAGCATTCACAATCCATTTTACTCAGGTAATGGCATATGTATAAAATATATTTCTGAATATACAAAAATAAATTGATTGCAAGGTAAAAAGTTACAGTTCTGTACCAGAATAGCTATCACAGGTTTACCACCAGGGTTAATCTTGTTATATATTTGAAAAAAGACAATCAAACATTTAATCTTTATAATAATATGCACTGATAAATAATTTGCAATAAGACCAGGAATGTGTACTTAAAAAAAAATAAAAAATTACAGTCAATTTTAATTTCATGCTGACTTTAAAAGTAATTGGGCTTGTAAAACAAAGAAAATCAAATGCTCAGTTTTTCTCAATCATAAAACATCTGTGTGCTCATATACAATATTCATAACTCTTTCAACATTCATAAAATGTAAATAAATACCAAGCAGACATTACTAAAAACAGATTCTATGCATAAAACGTGCATTTAGCAGTAAAAAAAAAGTGCGTTTGTGGGTGCGTTCTCACTGCGTGATCTCAAATGAACCGTGAGTTTGAGTGGTCAGCAGTCTGTCCTCTCTTCTTTCTTCATGCTCAGAGTCTCTTTGGCCTGTAATGATGACAGTGAAGCATATTAAAGAAGCCATGTTATGCCCTTTTGTTTTCAGGCTCTACTAGAACAGGTTTTCATGCTTTAATGTTGATTATTTTCCTCATATTCTCCATTGTTCAGCTCCTCTCTTCCCAGTCTGTCAGTAACGCTCTGTTTAGTTCCTGTCTCTATGAAGCCCCTCCTTCTGAAAAGCACAATGTGCTCTGATTGGTCAGCTGGAGCGGTGTGTTGTGATTGGTGTTTGGGAAATGTCCCGCCCCTTACCATAACCGCCAGTTTCAACACTCTCAATCAGGCCCCGCCCCTTTATTCTGCATATGAATTATTTAAATGAGGAATATTGTGATGTGTTTGTTTCCAGAAGAAAACTCAAGACTACAATGGAGGCGTTTCAGAGAGTTCAGAAACACTGACACTGATATAGAGAAGAACTGGGACTTTGCAGAGCTTTTTCATGCTCAAACAGCAACATTACAAACTAAAGATAGATTAACATGGAAAAAAGCATCATAGGTCCTCTTTAATGCAGAATTACAATGCTGCCTCCAGAGGTAATGCTATCGAGAGAGACCCGGGTTAAAAAAAGCCCTAGATTTCACAAATCCTATTTATTGAACAACATCTCAACATGAGATGTGCGCTGGGGAACAAACTTTTGTAGAGGCGATATTGCAAGCTCACAAACAACATTTTGAAGCTGATCACATGACACGTCATGTGTTTTAGTGAGATTAGGCTGGTTGGGAAGCGCCGCTCTGCACCAGCCATCAGTGGAAATGCAATGTGACGTTCAGCGTTTCCTCTGGTGATTGTAGTGGGTGAAGTGGATGGAAAATCAACTAATTTATGCACTGCATTTAAATCAGCAAATAAAACAATCCTCCAGCAGACAAAAACATTTCAGTTGTGAACATCTGCAATGTGAAACATGTTAAAGAAACAGTTCATGCATTGCAAAAAAATGATTTTATCATCTAGTATTTTTGTCTTGTTTCCCAGTACAAATATCAAACATTCTTAATTCAAAAAACATTTACTGGAGAAGCAAAATGACAAGTTTTCTACACTAAAAAATGCTGGGTTAAAAACAAGTTGGGTTGAAAATGGACAAACCCAGCGATTGGGTTGTTTTAACCCAGTGATTGGGTTAAATGTTTGCCTAACCTGCGGGGAAGTTTTATTTAACTCAACTATTTTAAAATGTTTAAAAATTACTGCTTAAAATGAACCCAAAGTATGCTGGAAATTAACATTTATTAATATGTTTACATTTTTTAAGTTTAATGAATAATAATTAAACAATAAACAATTATTAAATTGCTTATTAATAAACCTTTTGATTATTATTGTTGTCTCTAGTAATTATGTGGTTTAGGATTTTTTGGGTTCATTTTAAGCCAGCCATATAGTCATTTGTAAACAATAGTTGAGTTAAATAAAACTAACCAGCATGTTTGGCAAACATTTAACCCAATCGCTGGGTTTGTCCATTTTCAACCCAACTTGGGTTGTTTTTAACCAGCATTTTTTTTTAGAGTGTATGTTTAAAACAATAAAAATATCTACCAATGGAGTCAGAAAAATAAAGTTCTCTTTTCCTCTTGAATTAAGTTTAGTTTTCTGACCCCATTGGTGGATATTTTTTTTTATCAGTTTTAATCATAAACTCACTTTATTTTGGTACATTTTTAGAAAACAAGACTTAATATCTTACATGATTTTGCTTCTCAAGTAAATTTATCTTGATTTAAGATTGTTTTGATATTTGTACTGGAAAACAAGACAAAAGTACTGAGGAAGAACATTTTTTTCGGTGTGCAAAAATTCTAATTCCATCATTTCACTGCAAAAAAATGCTTTTCTTATTTAGTATTTTTGTCTTGTTTCCAGTCTAAAAATTCTTAAATCCAAATGCTTTTACTAGATAAGTAAAATGACAGAAGCAAAATTATCTGCCAATGGGATAAGAAAAATAATCTTGTTTCTGTTTGGGACAGAATTTTTCTTGTTTTAAGCAAAAACTCTCCAGTAAACAAGAAAAAATATCTTATATCACTTTACTTATCTAGTAAAAGCATCTGGATTTAAGAATTTCTAGATATTTGGACTGGAAACAAGACAAAAATACTAAGTAACCCAAGCATTTTATGCAGTGTTGTTGCTCCAAACCTGTAGGACTTTCTTCAGTAAAACCCAAAAGGAGAAATTTTAGGTTATTTTGTCCTTTTGGATCTTGACAGAACTGAGTGAACTCTCAGAACAAAGAAAGTCAAATGGGTTTAGAATGGCATGACTGAGAGAAGTTTCACTTTTGTGATACAAAATTCAGTATTCAATCTATTTTTTACACAGTTGTTTATAGTATGTACACGCACTGACATCTCCAGATGATTGCAAGCAGAACAAACAGAGAACCCGTGAGGAACGACTCGACTTCCTCACGCCGCGTCTGTCTGCTCAGTAGTCTGTGAACGTGTGGAGGAGGAGCAATAATTCACAGAAATGATGGACTGGACATCCATACGGGGAGAAATGAAAGAATCATGGGAAAGGGGAGGCGTTGTAAAATTGATTTGTGAGAGGAAAGTCCTACCTTGGCATTGTGATTTTGCATAGCACAAGTTCAACAGCTAAATAGAAGAACAAAATAAAATTCATGGTGAGTGATTATTATATCCACATGACAGTTTCATGCATCATCAAACGGGTCATTCCTGCCATGCATTATATCTTCATGCCACACCATCATATATCTTTAAAAAAATCCATCCAATATTTTAAGAATGAAACCATATTAGCAATTTATTAGGATGTAATTAATTTAGAAATATTCCTAATGCTTCTTTTTTCTTGCCTCTTGCCTCCCGTTTGATCAAATCATCATGTCAATAAATTAAAAATACAAAAGAGAAGTCTGAGCGCTTCTGAACGCCTGTTACACCTTTATATAGAAATACAGCCTTAATTACAGAAGCACATTAATTATGTAGAGATTACAGAGTTCAGATGTTACTGCACAGCAGGAATGACCCAAACATTAAGGTGAAATACCTCCTCGTTGTGTTTCTCCAGCCTCTCCAGCTGTTCACGCTGAGCTGCCTGGAGTTGCTCGCTCTCTTTGGACTGTTTCATGGCGAGCTGTCAATCAACGCCCATGTTAATTTGCATAATTAGAAACATGCATTTGAGAAAAGAAAAAAAACCCATCTGAAACAAGATTAGAATCCTTACCCTCTTTCTTTCTGTAAGAAACTTCCTTGTGTTTGTGCTGTTGAGCTCTCGAACTCTCCTGCAGAAACACGACCCGTCAGTTGAGTCATGGGTAATTTTTAAAGTAGATTATTGCTTATAACTTTTGACCAGTAGGTGGCGCTGGCTTAAAATTTTGTGCATGCCCTAAGTGGATGATGACAATGATAATTCTCAAGTTTCACTACAATATACCAAAGCGTTCCCAAAAAACAGAGTTTTTGTAACATTTTTCACAGACGAAAATGAGACGATAACTAAATAATGGGTTTTGAATGACAAAAACTATGATGAAAATCTATTGACATTTTCTTCAACGAATAAAAATGAGATGGAAATGTTAGGGAGGGATGATTTGGAAAGAGATCCAGTCATGTCCTGTGTTGTAGATGTGTACGTTTGAACTGTAACATAAGACATAAGTTGGCATACACTTGTTGCATGGCTCATAAAACGTTAAAAAAAATCTGGGAGAAAGAGAAGAGCAGACATATAAATCTGAAAAAGCGTGACGACACAAAAGAGAGCTCTATTCGGTGTGGTTTTCTGTGCACACACCCGAAGCGCGCAGCCACGTTCACAGAAAGCCGCCTCTCAGACAGCACTTGAGTACTGAATTTCATGTCTGAACGGACAAATACACACAACATGATGTCAAAATGTCCATTTTAGAGAGTATTCACATTGTGAGAATACTGGATGTGCATCAGTGTATTGGACTCCAGCATTCGGTCTTAAAGTGACAGCAGCCTAATAATCCTGCTGCCGTCTGTGCCCTTAATATTAAATCAAACAACAAAAAAACAAAAAGAAAGGCACTCACTACTCTTTAATAGCTTTAATAAGGATTAATTATATTTAACTCATACAAATAAATATGTCTTCTTGAAAGAATAATGTTGTATGCAAGTTGTTATAAAGACTGCACATATCATTCATTGAAAAGAAGACCATCCCCTGGTTTCACAGACAAGTTTTAAGCTTGTCCCAGACTAAAATGCATGTTTGAGCTGTTTTAACTGAAAGTATCTTGCACTGACATATCTTAAAATATGTCAGTGCCATTGTTTTGTCTCAAGATGCACACCAGTAATGTTTTTTTCTAAGGCACGTGTATAAAAGCTACTTAAATACCCTAATTGAACTAAGGCCTAGGCTAAGCCCTGTCTGTGAAACCGGGCCCATATGTTCTTCTTCAGGAGAAGTGGTTTCATTTAATTTTAAGATAATGTATTATATGTCACAGCAGTTACATATCTGTATTGCATGTTTAAATTTTAATATCATTCATATTAACAGGTTAATAGATGTTTTCTACAGGAGTAGCCTATATTGTGTGCTTGGAAATTTTAGAAATGCTTAATTAATGCATTACAATTTAACTAAACCCATTAGATTTTAGTCGACTAGCTCTACTGTAGATTTCGTCGACTAAAACTAAAACAATTCAGATGACTAAAATATGACTAAAACTAAATGGCATTTTAGTCAAAAGACTATGACTAATACTAAATCAAAATTTGCTGTCAAAATTAACACTGCCCAAAACACACCCTCAGTTCCTCTTTGACATTCTCAATTTATTGGTGTGTTCAAGTCTAAATGTTATGAAGTTTAAAGATTGATGATAAGAGGCAATTGGTTTTGAAGATTTGTAGAAAAAACTGTCTCTGAAGGTTCAAAGGCATATATGGTTTAAAAAAATCAGTTTCCTCCAATTGTTATTTTGAGGTTTTGACCAACACCTTTCAGGATAGTGCCAATAAAAGCATTGTGTAGATGGGGTTTATTTTCCTGAATGACGTAGGTTACTTACTGTATGGTCAAATTTGGGGAGAATAACAAGAAAGTCTTAGAAAGTTTTAACAAAATGTTAAATGGTGGAAACTAGTGCACTGAACTGAGCATCACCCATGCAATCAGAGAAGAACAGAATAATAGTTCTAGAATAGATGGTGTTTTACCCTTAAAAAAAGAACAAATTACATGTATTATATTGCACAAGATGGTTCTGTTTGGTCATTACATTGTAATAGCAATGTCTGAAAATACAAGCAAAGCACAAAGAAAAGCGCTGCTCGTATGAGCTTTAAAGGGAATTGCTGCTGAGCAGTTATTATTACCGTTCCCTCTCAGCCTTGTTCTTTATGCTTTTGTCTTGACTGATGGCTTTGCTGCTCTCCATCGAGGTCTTTGCTTGGTTGGTTCGCAGCTCTTTACTCTGTCTGTAAGAGGAGGAAAATAATTCAATTGGTTTTTATGACAAACATTGGTTTGCTCTATGATGTTAAGAGTAGGGATGTATTTATACGCTGTGCAACAGTAGAGTTTTTTTTTTTTTTTAAGTGTCCCATACAAGTTTTGCACTGTTTAAGTATTTTGTTATGAATCACATGGTTATTAAATATATAAACTATTTTTATTTCCAGCAAAAATAACTAATTTGTGAGACTTATTGCAATATATGGAAGGATATAAAATGGTGTGATAATATCTTGTTTGCACTGTGCAACAAAAGTATTTGCTGTTTAAAGCGCAATTATAATAATAAACGCTTGATAACTCTGTGGAGTTAATGTGAAATATACAATAAGAACACAGAGAACAAAACAGCAGCTGCAAGAAAAGATACACACACACACACACACACACACACACACACACACACGTCATATGGAACAAAAGCCCATAAGAAACACACACAAGGGAGAATTCAGTAAGAATGAATTGCACCCGCTGATAGCGCTGTTTAGCAAGCACAGACTGCATTGTTTCAGCACCCGATTCACTAAATGAATTATGCAAATCAGGTAATGCTTCAAACACGCCCACAAAATTAGTGCTGCTCACAATTGGCATGGAGCGATTCCCCGGCGCACAGGCCGGATCTGAGCGGCCGTTTGTGGAGGATGCAGCAGACGACTGCACATGCTTGACTTCACACCTGGATATATGCCCGGTTATATCCATCATTTAATGAATTACTGCTGACACGATCAATAGAAACTGTACACAGACGTTAATTGCAATTAGCAGGCACACAGTGATGTCCTTTGTGAATCCAACATGCACTGTTTGCATAGAAAGGAGGCAAGTTTGCCCAGAAAATAATGACACTGACTTCATTAGTATCAAATAATATCCTCATAATCTTTTTGTTTACAACTTATATAATTTAAATATATTAATAAATATATACACACTACCGGTTTTTTAATGTTTTTTCAAAGAAGTCTCTTCTGCTCAACAAACATTTATTATTATTATTATTATTATCAGTTTTGAAAACAGTTTTTTTTCAGGATTCTTTGATAAACAGAAAGTTCAAAAGAACAGCATTTATCTGAAATAGAATGCTTTGTGACATTTATAATGTTTCAAAAGCTTTGTATTTCAGATAAATGCTGTTCTTTTGAACTTTCTATTCATCAAAGAATCCTGAAAAAAAAAAAAGTACACAACTGTTTTCAACATTGATAATAATCATAAATGTTTCTTGAGCAGCAGATCATCATATTAGAATGATTTCTGAAGGATCATGTGACACTGAAGACTGGAGTAATGATGCTGAAAATTCAGCTTTGATCACAGGAATAAATTACTTTATAAAATATATTCAAACAGAAAACAGTTATTTTAAATTGTAATAATATTTCACAATATTACTGTTTTTACTGTATTTTTAATTAAATAAATGCAGCCTTGGTGAGCAGACGAAACTTCTTTTAAAAACATTAAAAATCTTACCGTATCCAAACTTTATATATATATATAAATATATATATATTATTCTTTCAAAAAGATTATTGGGAAATGTTTACACACAATCATATTATTTTTATTATATTTATATTTTTCAAAATAGCACATTTAATTCAATGTTACTTGCAGATTGTATAAATATTACATTATTATATTTTAATAATACTGTAATAATAATTCATTTAGTTTATGGGTGCCTTTCAAGACTCTCAAGGAGAGCTTACAAATAATAAGATACATAATAAATGAAAATAAAAGAAAGAAAAAAAAAACAATACACAATAACAAAACTATATCACAGAATAAGCTAATCTAAAAAAAAAAAAAAAAAAGTTTTAAGACGTTATTTAAAAATTGAAAGACCACCTATTTTGTATGTCTATTATTATTATTATTATATAAATCAATATATTATATAAAACAAAATACATTGTGAATATAAAAAATACTTATTTTGGTAAAAATATAAATATATAAATTATTTTATAATTAAATATAAATAGCAAATAGTTACTTTTCATGTTGACTAAATTAGCTGCATGCCAAAAAATTTCCCAACACGTCAGAAACGGAGTGATTCATTAAAGCAGAAAGCTTTAAAGACATGAAATCTTTGTAGAGCGATCCAAGTTCTCCAGAGATACAGGTCATTGTCCTGAGGCCAGCGATGAAGAGGGGAACAGACTTCACGGACACTATACTAGCTTTCATCTACATTCAGTCGAATTCAAAGTTAGGTGGTTTCTTCAGAACAGAGCTCTCTCTCACCTCTCATGGACGAGCGTGAGATGATGTGTTTGCTGCTCCTGCTCCATGAGCATCAGCTTTCGGAGCTGCTCACACTGCTGGATCACGTGCTGCTCTCTCACATTCTGTTCCTCAGCCGAATGGCATTTGATCATCTCAGCCCACTCTGACGCGTGAGCCGCAACCATGTCCTTCACCTGTCGTACAGGGACGAAACATAACTTTGTTTTAATATTCAAACTGCCAAAACAAGAAGCTGGAAATTGAATGAAACAAATAAAATTCAGCTTGATACCTTGGACTTGTGATTTGCTGTTACAGTCTTAATTTGCCTTTCGATGTCTCTGCTCATTTCAAAGCTGTAACTTTCACTGAGGATGAACAAATAATGAGAGCGTGTTATACTTCACAAAGTTCTGGCTTTGTTTTACAAGGTTCATAGCATGTAGATCTACAGTGATTGAGATGTAACTATTTTAAAGGATATTCTTCAAATTTTTGTATAAATATTGCCATATAGTATGTAATTTTAATCTCTAACTAATTGAGAGACTGACGAGTTGTACTTTTTTTTTTTTTTTTAAATCACTGCATAATCATTTTAAGTGAACTTAAATTTCACCTTCATTTACTTTTTAAAACAAATTTTCACATCCATCCATCCATCCATCCATCCACCAATCCATCCAACCAACATCCAACCAACCATCCGACCAACCAACCAATCATCCACCAATCAATCAATCCATCAATCCATCCATCCATCCATCCATAAAACCATCCGACCAACCATCTATCCATCAATCCAACCAACCAATCATCCACCAGTCAATCCATCCATCAAACCATCAAACCATCCGACCAACCAAACAACCAACCATCCATCCACCAATCCACCCACCCACCCATCCATCTGTCCATCCATCCAACCAACCATCCGACCAACCAACCAATCATCCACCAATCAAACCATCAAACCATCCATCCATCCATCCATCCAACCAACCATCTGACCAACCAACCAATCATCCACCAATCAAACCATCCATCCATCCAACCAACCAACCAACCGTCCATCCACCAATCCACCCAACCATCCATCCAACCAACCATCCGACCAACCAACCAATCATCCACCAATCCATCCATCCATCCATCCAACCAACCATCTGACCAACCAACCAACCAACCGTCCATCCACCAATCCACCCAACCATCCATCCAACCAACCATCCATCCACCAATCCATCCATCCATCCAACCAACCAATTATCCACCAATCAATTCATGCATCTATCCATCCATCCATCCAACCAACCATCCGACCAACCAACCAATCATCCACCAATCAAACCATCCATCCATCCATCCAATCATCCGACCAACCAACCAATCATCCACCAATCAATCAATCCATCCATCCATCAAACCATCCGACCAACCAACCAATCATCCACCAATCCATCTATCCATTAATCCAACCAACCATCCATCCATCCATCCATCTATACATCCATCCGTCTGTCCGTCCATCCATTCATCCATCCATCATACTAATTGGAGAGTATTTGGACACTAATGTCACACATAAAACACCTGAATGTCATTGCATTAGATAAACTGATTTGACAGGTTTTAATTAAAGTGACTAGAAATACTCTCAGTGAATCCAGTCAGCACTGTTCGTTTGTGGTTAGTAGATCAATGTGATTCTTTACACCTGTGAGAATTTCAGCAGAACTGACTTTATACATCCACTAAAAATCACAAAAACACTAGCTGATTCAGACACATTAAGATCTCAAACATCATGAAGAAAATTTACATTCATAAATGTGCCTGAAGTGAACACTGTATAAATTGAAAACCTGAAACTTTGATGTTGAATAATCAACTACTTGGCAACCTGACTACATACAGTATGAAGAGAAAAGTGTGTAATGAAATGAAAGACTAATATCACATTCACCTCACTTTCTTGCAGCTTTTTTCGAGTTGCTTCTCCAGTGCTTGTTTCTCTTTATCATGTTGAGCAACAATCCTGTCCACTTGAGCGCAGTGGGAACTCTGCAGTGCCGCGTGTGCCTGAAATAGGAAGCAGAATTGTTTTCTCTTCTGTCTTTGTATCCGCACTGTCAGTTCTCCTACCCTACAGGCTTCAGTGTCTGTGACACTCCGGCAAACTGTTCATAATCAATTCAATGAACTCAAGGAAACAAAAGCCTTCGGTCACCTTCGCCTGCTTCTTCTTCAAAGCGTTCACATCCTTCTGCTGCTTCTTGACTAGTTTCAAGTAGGTCTGAGGAAAGGATGTAAAAATATGAATGCAGCACTTTTCATATTTCACATTTCAGCAATGCAAATCAAATGCTTTATTCTGTTATTTTTATGTTTATTCTGTTAGGTTGTTACCTTCGTTTGCTTTAAGTCATCGATGGTCAGTTGAGGTGTGAGCACTGATGTATCTAGAGATTCACAAAACAACATATGTTAATACAACTCAACTGATTGTGAGATGTGTGTTTTGTGCAATATTTTAAGACGGATACATTTTTGCCACAATTTTGCTTTTGGGCATTTCAGAAATTGCAGTAGGACAGTCTTGGATTGCTTTTTGATGTCAGTGTCAAAGTCTTTAGTCTGCCTGAGCTTTACTCAAGATCTCACAGGAGCCATATCTCAATCTGACAATCAACAAGACAGAAAAACACACACACACACACACACACACAGTCTACATGCTGAAACAAGCAAATTATTTGAATTGTATAAATACATTTAGATCGTTTAAAATAGTGATTGCTATCAGGATATGAGGAGAAATTATGTACAAAAAATGTTTCTGTAAAGAATCATCTATTGCACCTTTAAAAGGTACAATATGTAACTTTATTTGTTCAGAATTAACCAAATTTAATTAAGGAGGCTTTTACTCATATATAAACATTGATCAGCAAACATAAACAGCAGTTCATCCAAACCTGAATGACGCATGAGAACAAACCTGTTCTGGAACCTCAAACACACAATCTCTTTATGAACGTTTTGAAGCGTCAAAGTTACAGTTGTGTAGCTGTCTATGGAGGGGCAGAGAGCTCTCAGATTTCATCAAAAAATATTGAAGATGAACGAAAGTCTTATGGGTTTGGAACGAAATGAGGGTGAGTAATTAATGACAGAAATTTCATTTTTGGGTGAACTAACCCTTTTAAGCGACTGAGCACCAGTGGGCGGGGCCTATGGGGTGATGATGTATAACTATTAGTTGAGAGATTTTTTTCTTGAGAAAATTTGCCATGTACTGTACCTGATATACAGTTCATCCAAAATAACTGATATCGAATCAAATTGCAAGTTAGTGAATTGAAATGCATTACTATGATGGCAGATTGGCAGGAAATGGTGCAAAACAGAAAACAAAGTAAATATGGGGTGATAATGTGACATACTGATAAGCCTCATCTTTCCATTATTGTTACTCTAAAAAAATGCTGGGTTTAAAAACAACCCAAGTTGGTTTGAAAATGGACAAACCTAGCAGTTGGGTTAAATGTTTGCCCAATCTGCTGGGCAAATGACTATATATGCATGGCTTAAAATTAACCCAAAATAGGTTGGAAATCAGACACAATTAAAGGCAACAATAATAATCAAAAGGTGAATATTTATTAATAAACAATTTAATAAATGTTTATTGTTTAATTATTATATTTAATATTAAAAAATGTTAATTTCCAACATATTTTGTGTTCATTTTTTAAGCAAGCAATACAGCAATTTTTAAACAATAGTTGAGTTAAATAAAACAACCCAATCGCTGGGTATGTCCATTTTCAACCCAACTTGGGTTGTTTTTAACCAAGCCTTTTTTAGAGTGTAATAATAGTTGCAACTTTCACTCTTAAATGTGCATTGTAACTTGCCAGTTGATAAAAGCTATGCTCCAGGGACCATATTCATATAACATCTAAGGCTAAATGTAGATCTTAACTGGCTGAGTTAGATGGTGATTGACACTAAACAGTAGAAAATCAGTCCAGTCTCTCCAGCTGTAGATGTCACTGGCTGTTAAAGTCTTTTGTTGCTTATAATAAATTGATATTTTGATATTCAGTCTCTGAATTACATGTAGCCTAGATCAGTTTCATACTAGGCTATATGCATTAGTGAGTGTGGCGGTGCTTATGGGGTGTTGCTCTGGGACGGGTGAGTATGAGCCTGGGAGGGGAAAAAAAAAAAAAATTCACAGTATACTTACTACAAAAAACTAGACTAAACCAATGTATATATATATATATATAAATATATATAAAGATTTATATATTATTTATTCATCCTGTTTCACTCAGGAATATGCCAAATTACCGAAGTAAAATCAGTTATTTTATGATGATTACAAAAAAGCAAATACTTTTGAAAAAACCTGTGAAAATATTTAAAGAAATGTTGAACAATGACAGGATGTAAAATATACATTTTGCAATATACATATATAATTGCTCCTTGTTGTATTCCTCATTTACAAATTGCTTTGAATTAAAGTGTTTGCTAAATTAATAAATGTAAATATATAGTGGCATCAAAAAGTATTTGTACATATATGCCACATTTAATATCTGAACGTCATTGCATTAGATACATTATTATAACAAAATAATTTATAAATATTTGTTAAATCAAAATGATCTGATGTGCTCTCCACATTCACATACTCTCACTGTATAATACTGACTCATTTCTTTCTTCTCCTACATATGGTCACAGCGGCCTGTGTTTCTGCCCATGCAGATCTCTACACCGTTTTTACTCTTATAGTTACCCTCTTTGGAACAGGTGACCATATTTTGTCCCAGTGCTGCTCTCGATCTCTCCGAGTCCTTCTGCGGCGTCATCGCGGCCGGATTCACCCTCCTTTTCTTATTCCTCATCCAGCTGTCATTCGGCACATCAGCAATATCTGACTGAATAAACAACCAGAATTCATTAAACACCATCATTCTCCTTCATAGCAGAGAGGGAAAATAAATGACTGGATCAGAAGCAAGTGTTATACTACTGTCAAAACATTCGTGCATGTAAAAGTAAGCAGCCAACATGTGAGTCAAATAAACGCACAAGCGAGAAAAACCTGAGCTGCAGCGATGCCTGAAAAATCGCATTAGAAAAGTTCTTCTTAGTGCTACTGAATCACTTTCTTGCTGAAAGTTTAATGATAGCGGTCAATTCGTACAGTTCTGCGAGTACATGAAGAACTGATTAAAGTAAATGAACGAGCTGATGGAGACCTCTCAAGGTTGTGTGCATTAATGATACAGATGCTCACCGTCTCGATGCCCATGGCTCTCATTTGGTCTGTTCGTTTCTCACAGATGGATAAGAACCTTTTGGGATCAGACAGGGCATCTACAATAGCTGAAACGAAAAGATCTGACAGCGTAAAGACTTGTGATGAAACTCAATGAACTTGCTTTCATCATGTTCGAGTCTCCTAACCTCCGAAGCCGTCGGGCACGTATGTTTTGAGGATGATGTTGCAGAAGACGGTGGCCAGGGACAGAGGTTTGTTGTACTCGTTTCGTAGGGAGATGTGCCTGTATCCAGACTGCAGTCCGTCCAGCGGGAGAATCCGCTGTCCAATCAGCTTATTGTTGTCATCGTACACGGCCACCCGGAGCACAGCGAGGTCTGGGAGGATCACCTGTGGGATCGAGGCGTGTTTATTTACTCTGCTTGTGTTTTTGACTTAGAGGAAGGAGTTTCAAAAGCAAAACAAGAGGCAAGAGAGATGTGACCTAGAAACTTGAAAACTGAAATAACAGCTTCACTCAAAAAAAAAAAAAAGATTCAATATTATAAAAAAATTGTCAAAATTAGCGTGTTAAAACATGCAATTATTTTTCCAGTTTAACGTCTTAAAAATATTTAAAGCAATTAACGCAGCATCATAATTTGGCTAGCGTTACATTATATGATCACGCTCTTATTCACGTAAATGCTTTTAAACCTTTTAAACACCACAAGACAAACGAGAACGCCCTGTCTGTGATGTCGTGTCATGTGACACACACACAACGCACAGAAAGCCAGTACAATAACACAGAATTATGCCAAAATGCCCATTTTGTTGAGTATCCTCATAAGAGCAGTCTTAAATGAGTTAAATAAAGTCTTAAATGAACTTAAAGAGAACTTAAACTGAAATCCGCCTCATGTTCGGCAGCGGCAGCTCTTAAAGTGACAGCAACCTAATAAACCAGTCGCTGTGATGTCTGTCATTAATGTTAATAAAAGAACAAAAGTAACAGAGAAAATTGTAGCTTTAATAAGGATTAATCTATATTTCATTTATAATTTATGCAGTGAAGACTGTAAGGTGTTGGATAACTTCTCAATTTCTGTATATTCTGTATACGGCCACAGGTAAATATGACATTTATTATAATGGATTTATGTGATTGTTTTAAGTTCACTTAATTTAAAAGCTATTTTTTTAAAGACTAATGTTGAAATTGACAGCTTTCAGTTATACTGTAATGTTGAATGTCTATAATGTTTATCTATATATATTCTTAGTCTTATATAAATAAGCCTAAGATTTTAAGTTGAGAAAGTATACTTCCTTTTTTGGTCATTTTTTTTTCATAACTTGCATCTCAACATTTTGGTGTGTGCTTTTTACATTTAGATTTGCTTTATTCATTATTTATCCACCCTTATATTTTTTTCAGGGGAACACAAACATTTTTTAAAGAATTTTTCTGTGAAAATATGAAATCTTAAATCACATTTAGATTTAAAAACGGCACATCTGATGCAACAAAAATGCACTGGTTATTACGCAACCAGTTTTATTGTTATGACTGTGTATTGTGATCTTTTTGTGATCTTTTTATTCAAATTTGTTATAAGCAAAGTAACACGTGCATATTTATGCATATAATACAAAAAAAAAAAAAAACAATTACCATAAACTATACACAACTGCCAAAACCATAGAGGACAAATTTTAAAGATTTTTTAAATAATTAAATAAAATAAACAACTACAACTACTACTACTATTACAACTAATATTAATAAATTATATTAAAATAAATGTTTCAGAGTGTGAAGGCCTGTGTCCTGTGGGTGATTTGCTAAATCTATACAAAAACACAGTGCTTATGGATCACACCTAATGGCTCTGTTCCTCACATCCAACTATTGTTTGGCTTTGGAAGACTTGTAAGTCTGTGGTTTGTATGTAAAGATCCTTCAGAAACTCTCCTGTTGTGTTTAATCATATAACAGCATGTCAGAGAGGATAATTAGACCGCAGCGTTCAGCAGATCTCTATAGTAACTACTCCATTTAGCTCATGTAGATGTAATTAATGCTCACTATACTATTCCACATCGGATACGTTGTAGATAATGATGGGAAGTCATTATGTCATTGGTATTCTGAGCTTCAGTTTAAGAATCATTAAGAACGAGCACCTCGACTCTTTAGGGTAAAAGGAGCGTCACGTGACATAATCAAGACAAAGACGTCACTGGCATAAAGGTCACCTTTCTGAAGACAAACGCTTCTCCATTGTACACCGGATTCAGCCCGTTGTTCATCACCATCTTCGTGCGAAACTCTTTACGGATGGTGTCCGTGGGGAGCCCGTACATGTCCACCTCCACATACGTGCCGATCTTCTTATCCGACAGAAACTGTCCAGAAATCACCTGAGAGACAAACACCTTACATAATTAACATGCTTTATTTACTGTGTTACAGTAGCACTAACAGATCTCAGTACTCGAGAGAGAGAGGGTTTTATTTAAATGTCTCTGTCGTTATTATTCAGGCAATATGTCAAAGAGAACAGGGTTTATTTTCACTTGGTTTAAAGGAAGAATTCCTACACTTTTTAACCAATCGGTGTCCAGGATTTTTCCATGACCTTTTCAATTGTTTGAGGTTACTGGATAAAGATTTTTAAAATAATAAAACAAAACCAAAATTTAAATAAATAGTTTTAAAAAAAGGAAATGTAAATAGATAGATTGAAACAAATTAAAGTAAATACATTTTAATGGATTTAAATGAACAAAAATATTTATTCAGAGAAATTCACTAATGAATCATTTAGTCCAACTGATTCATTGAAAAGAACCGATTTAAATGAATTTAAATGAATAAATGTAAAAATTGATTTAAATAGATGTAAATAAATAGACTACAATAAATAAATTAATAAAAAAAACTAAATATTCAGACAAATAACCTAATTAATCAATTAGTCTGTCAAATTGATTAATTGAAAAAGAACCGATTTAAATGAATAAATGTAAATAAATAGATTTAAATAGATTAAAATAAATAAATAAATATTCAGACAAAACTGCCAAATGAATCATTTATTAAAATCAATTTAAATAAGTTTAAATAAATGTAAATAATAAATAAATAAATTTATAAAAAATAAATTTAAAAAATAAATAAATATATTTCTAATTGTTCAAGGTTACTGGATAAAGATTTTAAATATAATATATAAATAAACAAAAACAAATAAGTTAAACAAATAGTTTTAAATAAATCAATAGTTTTAAATAAATGTAAATAAATGAATAAATAAATATTCAGACTAACAATTTAATGAATCATTTAGTCTGTCTGATTAAGAACCCATTTAAATAAATGTAAATAAATTTAAACAAATAAATATAAAAAAGCAGATTTAAATAAATGCAAATAAAAAGATTTAAATGGATTATAAAGTAAATAAATATTCAGACAAATTGCCTAATGAATCAGTCTGTCTGATTCATTAAAAAAAAACTATTTAAATAAATTTAAATAAATTTAAACGAATAAATGTAAAAAAGCAGATTTAAATAAATGCAAATAAAAAGATTTAAACAGATTATAAAGTAAACAAATAAATATTCAGACAAATTGCCTAATGAATCATTTAGCCTGTCTGATTAAAAATAACTAATTTAAATAAATGTAAATACATTTAAATGACTAAAGTAAATAAATAATAAATAAATGAATGAATGAATGAATAAATATTCAGACTAATTTAAACAAATAAATGTAAAAAGTAGATTTAAATAAATAGATTTAAAGAGATTATAAAGTAAATAAATAAACAAATATTCAGACAAATTGCCTAATGAATCATTTAGTCGGTCTAATTGATTCACTGAAAAGAACCGACTCAAAAGAACAATTCCCTCTCAAACTGTCATCATGTTTCAGAGCGGGCACAGGGAAATGTGTGTTCACTAAAGAAACATCTGTGGTTTTTCCAAGCCTGATTCCAGATTCTCCATGGGCGCAGGACCCTGTGAAAGCGGTCGAGGTTAGGATGGACACACACCTGGACGCTGCAGGTGGCTGCGATCACTCCGTCCACAGGCGTCTCCGAGAACGGGTCGAACATCCGATCCGGCCGGCGCATGAAATCGGGCTTCAGCAGATACCTGTGAGAGTCAGATCACACGTTCATTATGAGAGCTGTTATCAGCGTCACCTTAAAGCAATGATCCGTTTAATGAAGTCTCTCTCGTCCCGTGTTTCATTTACAGCGCTAAACACAATGCTAATGGATACTGCCATGATTAATGTGTTGATAAATATGTTTGGAGTTTCACAGTGTCGGAGTGGCTCACAGCATGGATCACATATCACAGCTAATTAACACTGACAACTGCTGCTGCTTTAACGAAGAAACGACGCAAAAACTGAGGGACAATGAGCAACTGATTAATATCTATAATCTATTTTTATGTGGGTAAATCAGTTATATGGTGTAATTATGCCACTTAAATGTTAGTAAAGTTTTAATGAAGTCAATTTAGTATTTCATGACAATTTTCCACTTTCTGTTGGACCTTTACAATTAAACAGGCTCTTTTTAACCAATCAGTGTCCAGGATTTTCCCACAACCTTTCCAATTGTTCAAGGTCACTGGATAAAGATTTTTAAAATAATAAATAAATAAAAAACAAATAATTTTAATAACTTTAAATAAAGAAATGTAAATAGATAAATTATTACATTTCAATGGATTTAAATGAATAAATAATTATTTATTCAGAGAAATTCACTAACGAATCATTTAGTCTAACTGATTCATTGAAAAAGAAAAAAAAAACTATTTAAATATATTTAAATAGATGTAAATAAATAGATTAAAATAAATAAATGAATAAATATTCAGACAAATTACCTAATGAATCATTTAGTCTGTCCAACTGATTTATTAAAAAAGAACCGATTTAAATGAATAAATGTAAATAGATTTAAATAGATTAAAATAAATAAATAAATATATATATATATATATATATATATATATATATATATATATATTCAGACAAAATTGACTAATTAATAATTTATTAAAATATATTAAAATACGTTTAAATAGATTTACATAAATGTAAATAAATAGATTTAAATATATATAAATATAATTATTTAAATAAATAAATATATTTCCAATTGTTCAAGGTTACTGGATTTTTTAAAAAGATTTTGGAAAGATTTTTAAAATAATAAATAAATAAAAACAAACAATTTAAATCATTTTAAATAAAGAAATGTAAATAGATAGATTTAAACAAATTGAAATAAATACATTTCAATTGATTTAAATGAATAAATTAATATTTATTCAGAGAAATTCACTAATTAATCATTTAGTCCAACTGATTCATTGAAAAGAACCAATTTAAATTGATTTACATAGATTTAAATTAATGTAAATAAATATATTTAAATAGATGTAAATAAAGAGATTAAAATAAATAAATGAATAAATAAATAAATATTCAGACAAATAACCTAATGAATCATTTAGTCTGTGTGACTGATTTATTGAAAAATAACAGATTTAAATGAATAAATATAAATAAATAGCTTTAAATCGATTTAGATATATATATATATATATATATATATATATATATATATACACATATACATACATACATACATACTGTGCTCAGCGTAAATGAGTTCACCCCCTTTGAAAAGTAACATTTTAAACAAGATCTCAATGAACACAAAAACAATTTCCAAAATGTTGACAAGACTAAGTTTTATATAACATCTGTTTAACTTATAACATGAAAGTAAGGTTAATAATATAACTTAGAGAACAAAATTTTCAGTTTTACTCAAATTAGGGTGATGCAAAAATGAGTACACCCCACTGAAAGTCTCTGGAGCAAAGCTAAATTTTAGACTACAAATGTCTAATTTAACAAGAATTCAACCACAGGTGAGTCTAATTATTCATTACACAGGTGTCCAGCAGACAGTTGACTATAAAAGGGTATTAAAACCCCTTCCCATTTCATGCTGTCAGCAATGGCACCACATGGAAGAGAAATGTCACAAAATAAT
The DNA here is from genome assembly GCA_037950665.1 of Hypophthalmichthys nobilis. NCBI lineage: Eukaryota > Metazoa > Chordata > Actinopteri > Cypriniformes > Xenocyprididae > Hypophthalmichthys > Hypophthalmichthys nobilis. Next base: position 31,861,631 of record CM075478.1, read on the forward strand.
TTCTTTACACCAGAAAGGTGAAGGCTACAAGAAGATCAGCAAAGCTTTACTTATCAGTGAGAATACTGTAGCAAAAGTGGTACAAAAATTTAAAAAAGATGGAACTGCAATAATGTAATAATGAACGGAAGCGTGTCAAATGTACCCTACTTTTAATTTGATGTAAACCTTTTTCCCAGAACAGACACTAAAGCTTCAAACAAGAAACTTCCAGGTAAAAACCTCTAATTGAGTTATTTAGTGTCATTAGTGTAATTCAGTGTATAACACTCAGTAGATGATCTAAACTCACCCGCATGAGCCGTTATATTCAAACTTCCCCTGATTGAGCTGCATCGCCAAATCTACAAAACAACAAACAAACTGAACATGAATACAGTTTCAAAACAAATATACACAACTAAAACTATTAGTGTAAAGAAACTAGATTACACAATATTAAATGTCTGACATTTCATTTGCTAATAAATAAGATAATTAAATGTATTAATGTAATAAATAAAAATAAATTCACTAAAATGTAACAATGTACATATAATAAAGTAAATGTAATAAATAAAACAACCAAAAAATTCAAACTAATATATTATCATGCATTTTACTTTTTTTATATATTGTTTTCAAATTTAATATTTTACTCCAAAATCAAGATATAAAAGTATTATCAGTATTAAATGTTTGACATTTATTTAATTTACTAACAATTAAATAATTAAATGTGTTAATGTAATAAAAAAAATAAATTCACTAATAAAAAAATAATAACAAAATAAAAATTAAAAATGAAACTTATGTTACCATGCATTTTTTACTTTATTATTATTATTTTACTCAAAACATCAAGAGAGAAATAAGTAGGCCTATTAAATATCTGATATTTAATTTGCTAATAAATAAAATAATTAATTGTATAAATGAAATAAAAAATAAATTTACAAAAAAAATGAAACTATGAAAATGTAATAAAGTAAATGTAATAAATGAAAAATAAATTAAACAACAAAAATTAACTAATATTTACTTTTTTGCTATTTTTTTGAAAATGTAATAAAGTAAATGTAATAAATGAAAAACAATTTCACTAATATTAATAACAATAAAATTTTAAAAATGTCATACTTTACTCAAATCATTATCATCCATTTTTCAAGACAATACATTTCAATGAACAATGAATTTTCATGAATTTGACATTTTTAATTTTAATCCAAATTATTATTTATAATTTGCTAATAAATAAAACATTAAAAATGTTATAAAATAAATTGAATAAAATAAATTTATACAAATTATAAATCATAATAATTACCATGGTATGATGATATTACCATACATTTTTGGCACATGGTAATACCGTAAAGAACTATGTAAATACCATGGTAATCACTGCAAGCGCACTTGGAAGGGCTGATAACTATTAAAGTATATTTTTGTGAGTTTGCCATCACATGACTGGAATCTGCTCTGATTTGTTCCTCTTTAAACAGAAGCGTGTCACCGTCTGACATCATGACTGACACATCAAACCGTCTGCAGCCGACAGCAGCAGAACAAACCAAAGACGAGTGTTTCAGGTGAACACACACTGACAGAGTCTACAGATGTGTTCACATCACACACATCTTCACAGATGGAGTCCTGTTCAATATTTGACACTCACAGACTGGCTTATTCATCACAATAACAGGAGGAATCAGATTTGTTTCAACTGTTTTCCACACTGATAATAATCAGAAATGTTTCTTGAGCAGCAAATCAGCATATTAGAATGATTTCTGAAGGATCATGTGACACTGAAGACTGGAGTAATGATGCTGAAAATTCAGCTTTGATCACAGGAATAAATTACATTTTACTGTATATTCACATTATTTTAAAGTGTTGTAATATTTCACAATATTTATGTTTTTACTGTACTGACTAAAACTTTTAGGTGTATATTTACATTTGTTGCAGAATCTGATATTTCTACATTTTCTATGACCACAAACCCTCTCCCAATTTCACACATTAATGCAAAAACAATGATATATCACTTAAAATTTTCAGTATACATCACAGTAGTATTTGTAGTGCTGACATTAATTTATGATTTATATATATATATTTAAAAAAATATACTAAAAAAAAAAATATTACCATGCTTTTTTTTTTACTTTTGACTTTTTTTTTTTAATATTTCAGATTTTACTCCATAATCAAAAGACAGAAATAAGCATTATCAGTATTAAATGTCTGACATTTAATATGCAAATAAACAAAATATTTAAATGTATTAATGTAATAAATAAAAATAATTCAAAAATGTAATAAAGGAAATGTGATAGATGCTAAATAAATTCACTAATAATAATAATAATAATAATAACAATAAAATTTTAAAAATTTATCAAAATTATTTAAAATTTATTTAAAAATATTTTTTAAATAAAATGTATTTATTTATTTATTTAAAAAAATATTTATTTAGACATTTTGGACAAACTGCTTAGTCGATACTGAGTGACGGATATATTTAGGCCAATTTATTTATTTATTTAAAAATATTTAGTTATTTACAAAAATTATTTATTAAAATATTTATTTTATTTCTTTAAAATATATTAAAAGTGTAGTGCGGACATTAATTTATGATTTATAAAAAAAATAAAAAATTATTGCTAATATATTACCATGCATTTCTTTTTTACATTTGACTTTTTGTTATTTTTAATATTTCATATTTTACTCCAAAATCAAAAGACAGAAATAAGTATTATCGGTATTAAATGTCTGACATTTAATTTGCTCATAAACAAAATAAATAAAAATAAATTCACTAAATAATTAAACATTGAAAATGTAATAAAGTAAACATGATAGATATAAAATAAATTCACTAATAATAATAACAAAATTTATTTAATATTTAAAAATATTTATTTATTTATTTATTTAAAATATATTAAAAGTGTAGTGCTGAAGTGTAGTACTTAATAAAGTAAACATGATAGATAATTCACTAATAATAATAATAACAAAATAAAATTCACAGCAGTATTTGTAGTGCTGACATTAATTTATAATTTATAAAAAAAATAAAATAAAAAATAACTGCATTACAGTAATGAGAATTAGGCTACAAAAAAAGTCAATTAAAATATATGTAGAAACATTACATGGGTGGGAAATTACAAACATTTAATAAAATAAATTTAACAAATATTAAATAAAAATAAAAATTATAGTTTACTATAAAATCAAAAGTATTATTGTCCATTTTGTTTAAAAAGACATGTATGTTGAGTCCAAAATGTTCAGTAACAAGCTCCAAAAGTTGAAGTGAATGATGCGCAGATGGATGTGTGTGCGTGTGTGTGTGCGAGTGTGTGTGTGTGTGTGCGAGTGTGTGTGTGGTCTGCATTACCTGGGGTCTGGAAGTTCAGAGACACCATCTGGCAGCCGGCGTTCCAGAAGATCTGTGGCATATAATTACTGGAGTCCACTCGGCCCCCTTTGGGGTAGATGCGACTCATCTGTCTCTTGTTGTAGCTGCGCATCTCGTTCAAGGAAACTAAAATGGAAAGGATTGAGGGATTTTTGGCTCTTGCACACTCATCCTCACACTGTAGGTCTGCTGTTCACAGCACAAACGCTCTTTGAAAGAGGCTCTTTTGGATGAGAACAGAGATATGACGGATCTCTCATTATAAACCTCTAGACCTTCAGTCAGGCCTTTCTTCTCGAGTGTTTCAGAAGATTTCCTCTTAGTTAGAAGGACCCGACACACACACACACACACACACACACACACACAGTCTGACTTCATACAGCCGCTAAAAATCACCAAAACACCAGCGGATTAAAAGACATTGAGATCAAAAAGCCGTTTCTTCACCAACCTCTCTTTACTTCATCATTTTGGATGATGATAAAAGATCTGCAGCATTAGAAAACAGATCATATGTGATTTATTACTGTGTTCTCTAATGATGCCGAGAGATTCAGTGCGATTTAAAATTTCCATGTAATTTTGGGCCACTTTTTTGACAAAATTCTCTAAAAAGAGCTCAAATCTAGAGGTGAATAAAAGGCATGAAAAGAGTTTGTGACATTGAATTTGCTAATAACTAAAATAATTAAATGTAACGATATAAATATATTAAATTAAATTAAATTAAATTAAATAAAAAAATGAATTCACTAATAAAAAATTAAACAATGAACATTTTATAAAATAAATTTAACAAAATAAAAAACTAATAAAAAATAGAGACAAAAACAATTAAATGTAATTTAATAAACAAAATAAATTAAACTATAATATTACCTCTATGTTTTATTCACCTCTAAAATATAGAAAATCTTAAATTTCTGATATTTAATTAGTTAACAACTAAAATAATCAAATGTAATGAAATAAATTTAATAAATAAAAATGAATTAATAAAAAAATGCAACTATGAAAATGTAATAAAATAAATTTAACAAATGAAAATAAATTCACAAATAAAAAATAATAATAAAATAAAAAGAGAAATTACATTTTATTTACTAATATCATTTAATTTGTTAAAAAATAAAAAATACATTAAATAAAAAATGTAATAAATACAATTTTAATTCATGAACAAAATAAATAAAACTATATTACCTCTATTTTATTCACCTAAATTTCTGATATTTAATTTGCTAACAACTAAAATAATTAAATGAAATAAAATAAATTTAATAAAAATGAATTTACTAATAAAAAATTAAATGATAAAAATGGAATAAAATTAATTTAACAAATGAAAATAAATTCGCAAAAAGTAATAAAAAAAAATAAAAAAGAGAAACTATGATATTTTATTTTAATGATATGACTTAATTTGCAAAAATAAAATGCACAATCAAAATAAATGAAACTATATTACCTTGTTTTATTCACCTCTAAAATATAGAAAATTCACTAATTAAAAAATGAAATGATGAAAATGTAAAATAAATTCACAAAAAATAAAAAAGAGAAACTATGATATTTTATTTTAATGATGAGATTTAATTTGCTAATAAAAAATACATAAAATTAAAATTCACAACTTTTTTTTGAAACTATGATATTCGCATGAATTTTAAACATTTTACTCTAAAATCAAAAGACTTAAAGACACAGTTGTCACACTGACCAACGAATTTTCCTGATTTTGACATTTATATTTTAATGAGATTAATTAATTTGCTAATAAATAAAACAATGAAATGTAATAAAACAAATAATTACTTAAAATAAAAATTAAATTCACTAATAAATAATATGAAACTATATTACCACCTCTAGGTTTTATTCACCTCTAAAATCTAGAGATGAATAAAAGTCATTAAAACGGTTTCCAACCATCCATCTTATTTTTTGCACTCAAGCGCCCCCTGGAAGCAGAGAAGTACACTACAACTTCAACAGCAAAAACCTCATGAAAGAAAACTAAATATACCTAAAGTTAAAGGTGCACCAAGTAATATTATCCACTGTGTTTTTTAAATGCTGTTCACTCACATGAGATAAAACCCGTATTATTTTACATGGCGCGGGCGGTCATATAGTCGGCTAAATCCTCACTTTATCGCTCTAACCCTTATATGCAGAATAAATTATTCACAAGTGACTAATACGCAGATAAAGTGTCTGTTATAAAACAATTACTTTCTGCACCTTTAAATGAGAGCCATAAAACCGACATGATGCTTTATAGATCAGATACGAGTGCAGGAGACACGCCTCAGCCTGTGAAAGAAAGGATACTTCACGAATTCAATGGCGTTTGTCCTTAAATATCCCAAACCGACAGACTCGTTGAAGGAAGACATGTTGTGATGAATATTGTTTTCTGTGGACATACAGACAAGATGAGGAGGAGATCGAACAGTCCTGAAACAGACGAATGATTGCCTGTAGAAACTAAAACTGAAAATATTACAAACATTCATTTAATATGAATAGAACAATATTTGAAATAAAGCTGAAAAACAGTAACATGATGAAAAACTCAAACTAAATGAAAATTATAAATGTTGCCTGAAATAAGTTTAAGATTTTAAAATTACTAAATGGAAATGAATAAAAACTAAAACTGAAACAACCTAAATACTAATAATTACAAATATACAGTACCTGTCAGTTTGGAAACATTATGATTTTGTAATGTTTTTTTGAATTTTTGTCTTTTTCATTCTAATAATCATCATATTAGAATGATTTCTGAAGGATCATGTGACACTGAAGCCTGGAGTAATGATGCTGAAAATTCAGCTTTGATTACAGGAATAAATTATATTTTACAATATATTCACATAGAAAACTCTTATTTTAAATTGTAATAATATTTCACAATATTACTGATTTTACTGTATTTTTGATTAAATAAATGCAGCTTTGGTGAGCAGAAGAGACTTCTTATAAAAACATTAAAAGATTTTAATGTTTCTGAACTTTTGACAGGTATTGTATATATAAAAAGAACTAATAAAATGACAGAAGCACATAACATAATTACTAAAATAAAAATTCAATGACAAATTCAAATGAAAAATGAATATATATTTTAAATTTCTTTTTACCTATTCAGTAAAGTGAAAAGCCAACTCAAAATATTAATAAAAAATATAATAGCACATAAATAATACCAAAAATAACACATATGTCAATCTAAATATCAATGTTTCCATCCACATATTTCTATGAAAATTTTGGAATATTGTATAAAAAAAAAAAAAAACAGCTGGACGGAAATGCCGAGATGCACATAAATTCTAAAAATGTGCATAATAAACATATGCACTGAATTGAGGTAGATGCATGTTTTATCCAATAAGAAGACATGCGCACACTGTAAACCCTAACACTCTATATACTTAAATGGTTTAAGTAGGACATACTTAAATTAAATAAAATTAGTTCAGTTAAATTAACTGTTATGAGTATTTAGCACTTTCTTTTTCTTTTGAGTTCACAGAACTGATATATTTTAAGTGAACTGAACTGTTTGATTGTTTTGAGTTTGCCCATGGCACTCGAAGGGGAGAGTAAATGCTAAAATTAAGTGTTATATAATGTGTTTGTGCAAGATTAATGTTAAGGGAGATTTACAATGCTTTTGTTAACTAGCATATTAGCAAATTAGTAAGTTGGCATTTCTTGAATTAGTTTGTTATAGCTAGCAAAATACTTACGTTGAGATAACCTGATAATTTTAAGTTAAATGTATAAATTAGTGTACTCAAATATTTTAAGTTAAGAACAATAAAAATGTATGAGTACAAAATAAAACACTTTTTAACATGCATGAGTACTACAAACTCAAAACTTGATAGTTCTGCTTACTTAAAATTGGGAACATTACCTCAAATTTTTTGAGTTAGCCCAACTTATGGAAACACATTTATCGAATAAATCCCTCAAAACCTCATGTGACTTTGCCTCAGCAGAGGCTGTGATTGGATAACTGGACTAACCAGCGGACCAATCGCATCGCAGCATCTCAAATGTTGGTTTGGCGGTTCTGAAACGCCTGAGTCAAAGTCTGTCATCAGGTTTAATTCCCTCCAGAAGCGTCTCACACGATTGTGTTCCCAAACACCAGCATCCGAATGCAAGATCACATGACAACGTTTATTGTGTTTCGTCTGACGCTCTGAGACGAAACTCATTTATGATGGAGGGAAAAAGAGCCCGATCACAGCAACTTACATTTCATTAGGGTTGCAAAATTCCAGAATATGTTTCAAGGCTGGAAACTTTCCACTGGAATTAACGGGAATATATGGGAATTAACAGGAATATATGGGAATTAACGGGAATTAAAGGAAATAAACAGGGAATTTGCAAAATTGCAGTTTAGTCTATAACAGGGAACTTAAAAATAGTTGGAAAATACATCTTGCAGCATAAACTTAAAAAACAACCATATTTAATGCAATTTCAGTCGAATTTAATACGTTAATTAATACTTTTATTCAGCAAGGATGTGTTAAATTGATAAAAAGTGATACTAAAGACTTCTATTTTGAATAAATGCTGTTCTTTTTAACTTTTTATTCATTAATGAATGCTGAAAAAAGTTTCACAGGGTCCAAAAAACTTAAGCAGCGCATCTGTTTCCAATACTGATAATAACTGATTATCAAATCAACATATTAGAATGATTTCTGAAGGATCATACGACACTGAAATTAATAACACATGCATAACAATTGCATTAAAAAATATACATTTATTTTACATATTTACTAAATTAGAATTAATTCGATGCAAAAAAAGAAATAACTGTTATTTCATGTTATTACGACCAAACAAAATGTTTATATATGTTTGTACATGATACATTTTATATAAATTTATATCAAATTTATATAGAAATTTCTCAAAATTTCCAATTAATTCCCATAAATTTATATTGATTCTCATAAATTCCTGTAAATTCCTATAAATTCCTGTTAAGTTTCCAAATTGGAATATTTCCAAAATTCCCCAGGTTAAGTTCCCATGGATAGTTTCCGGAAACATTCTGCCCCTTTGCAACCCTACATTTCATTAATGATATTTTGCACTATTTTCACAGGAAGTGACAATTTTGTTCTCTTGAACATGAGACGGAAACGCTGCTTTATTCACAAATGTTTTATGCGATATTCCAGTTTTGCAAACAGTTTGGATGGAAACATAGCTATTGTCTTTTTAGTGCAAACTGTACTTGCCCTCGGCTTCATCAAAGCCAATGAACTTCACGGCCTGGGCGTAGTTGACAATACTGGACAGATACGGGTGGATGTTAGTTGTGGCCGCCACATACGTGTACGACTGAATCAGTGCTAGTTCATCAGCTACATTCGTCTCGCTAGCCTGGAAAAACAAAATAAACAAAATAAGAAAACGTGTGCTGTTTGTCCATGCAAATCTCACCAGCTCAGAAGAGTTTGTTCAAAAGTTTGCCTTGATAACAGTTACAGTTCTCACAACAGACTTTGAACTTTGCTGTTTTTCTTTATGCATGTAGATGACAGTGAGTGTCTGCGAGATTCCCATCAGCAGAAGAAAAAAAGACAGTAATGGGTAAATCTGGCAGAAATATAAACGCTTCTGCAGCACATTATCATGATAAGAGGCTTGGAGTGAAGTCTGTGTTCGTTCTGAACCTCCATGACGTTTCCTGTGGATGACACGCTCTTTGAAGAAGAGAAAACCTGTCAGAAGCCTTGAAGTAATGTTAATTGTTAATTGTGCTTTTAAAACATATAGAAATAATAACTTCTTTAAAAGCTAAAAGCAATAGTTTACTCACACATATGAGTTTATTTCTTCTGTGGAAAAGAAAGATTTTTTCCTTATAATGACAGCTAAAATTAAACCATAAAAAACATTTTTGTTACTTGAAATAAAATAAAATGTTAACTGAAATAAAATAAAAAATAATGTAAACTTATTTTATTTCAGCTAGATGCCAAGGCAAGCTTTATCATTTCTGTTTAGTTTAACTTGAAGTGCTAACTAAAAATAAAAATTACAACAATAGACAATATTAATCAAAAATATTAATATCAATAAAAAACAATAATAGTACATCAGTGATGCTAAAGTAACTAATATATATATATATATATATTATATTTTAGTTTATATTAGGGGTGTCCCAATATACCAGTATTGACGATAACCGTGATATTTAAAATCTGAAAAATCGATATCATGTTAATTAAGGGTCTGACAATATATTGTGATAACCGTAATATTTAAAATGAATAATACACATGATAATATGACACGTAAATAATCCAGCGCCAGTACCTGGTTGACATCCCAAAGTACAATAGGTGGCAGTATTTCACCTAAACGCTGCCATCTGACATAAAACAGAAGAAGATGAGCGCAGCTGCTACTGCTGTGCAAAATCATGTTGTCTGACAAGACGGAGGAGATTCTCTACACAGCAGAGCATGTGAGCGAAAACGTTTTCAGTTTCATATTTATCTTTAAATATTATAATGTTATTTTTAAATTAAATCTATGTTGATTATAAAAAGTGAACAGCACGAGTAAGATAGCTACATCATAAGATGCGCAATATATCGGGAGACATGGAGTGGGTCAGACATGATTTTGACCACTTCATTAAGTTTTGTTTTGTAGAAAGCCTTTCGTTAAAGTGATTTTCGTTTTGTATAAATTGTATCTTAATTTTAATCAATGTTTCATCAACTAATTGCCTGGATTTAATAAATAAGAAGCAAATAAAACAGACAATATAATGGAGGCGCTGGCGCGATCACTTGCATTTCATGTGAACTGGAGCGCGTCTCATAAATGAACCGAAACTCAGCTTATAGGCTACGTGCCTCACAGACATGAGAAATATATCCATAGAAAGCTTGAAATGACTACATTTAAACGAAACAATTCAAAACGAATAGAAATAGGCTACTCTCTGATTATGTGATCCGTATGAAATGTGCATTTAAAATGTTTTGAATTATTTTACATGGAGAATTAACACACGATTTTGACAGTGGTTTGTCTGTGTTCAAGCCATCTTGGTTATTTTCATAAGGATAATGTATATTTATAATGCTATTCTACATAGCCTTTATCACTGTATAAAATACTATAAAACAATATAATTTCTGCCTCTAAATAAAATCACACAGTATGGTCTTTAAAATGTGCATCAGAAAGTCTTTTCAGTTCTTCGGGATACATTCAGGCAGTGTTTTTTACTCCAGCTTGAAATCAGATAAACTAAATGCTTGTCTTCCTTCACAAAAATTTGCTAAAGACAGAGAATGCAAAAAGTAAAAATAATTGTGCCTTGTGTTTATCAGTATCTGATTACCCTTAAGTGTAGTTGTATGCAATGGTGTGATTCACTGGCTTAAAAAAAAAAAAAAAGAATGAAAAAACAAAATAAAGTAAAGATGAATTTTCAAGGTTTCTATAGATATCGCAATATATCGATATCGTGAATTCTTTTGGCCACGATAACCATGGTGTGAAAAATCTGATATTGTGACAGCCCTAGTTTATATATATGAATTTTAGTTTAAGTTTTTGTAAATTTGTTATGTGATTTTTTTTATTACTTTTCTTTATATTTCTATTTGGCATTAATTTATTTTTTACTTCAATTTTAGTCATTTTTATTTCAGTTTTCATTTTTTGTTTAATTTAACTTGAAGTACTAAACTAAAAATAAAATAAGTTAATAAAAACAATATAGACATTTAAAAAAAAAATGACAAAAACACAAAATTACTAAAACAAACTAAATTAATAAAAAACATTAATATTGAATAATAATAAAAAACTATAATAGTATATCAATGATTCTAAAATAGCACTGATAAAAAAAATGCCATAAAAGCACATTTATTATGCGTTTGCGTCACTATGAATTGTTGTATGTAAAAGAGATGCACTAAGAGTCTTTTAAAAACTGCCTTTGTTTCCACCAAATCAAATAACAGCAAACCAGAACGACACGAGTGTGAGTACATTTAATTTCTCTGTGAATTATCCCTGTAATGGTCATTATATAAGAAGGATGTAAGAACCTTTCTGGGTGTGAGCAGCACCTCTTCCTCTCGATTCTCTTCCTCAGTGATCAGACATCCGTGAATCCGCTCGGGATGAGCTTCGTTTAACAGCTCTGCTAATGAGGGAAGAAATTACTGAACAAAAGACTGAATGTGAAATCAATGCATTACTTCAAAATACAGACTAGAAACAATACACAAAAGTACTTTAATGTGACATGATTAAAAAAAACTGCATTTCTCTATGCTATTATGCAAAGGTTAGCCAATCATAATGGAACTCATTTGCATACAGTACAAACGCTCAGGAGCAAAATCCTCCAGTAAACTGTCTGAGAGTGTTATTTTTATATTATTTACATAATATTACAGTATTTATTAACATTTTGAATTAGCTTTAATTTTTAAATTTTCCTTTTTCATTTTAATTTTAGTTAGTTTTAGTAATTTTGTTTATATTGACTTTATTACTTTTCATTTTAGTTATTTTAGTACTTCAAGTCCAAAAACGCAAAAGCAATGTCCATCTAGCACGTTTACATAAAAAGTAACAGAAAAGCAGCGCAATGGAATGCAAAAATGTGTTCTTGAGCTGTTAAAGCTCCGCCCTGTTCTGGAAAGGGGGCGGGGAGCAGCAGCTCATTTGCATTTAAAGACACAAAAACAAAAACAGCATGTTTTTGCTTCAACCCAAAAAGGGGCATTTTGGCCGTGATATAATAAATGATCTGTGGGGTAGTTTGAGCTGAAACTTCACAGACACATTCTGGAGACACTTAAGACATCTTGTAAAAATATGGTCCCGTTTAAAGGCTCTTCCTCACCGGTGGTCGTCTCCTCCTCATTCTCATCTTCAGACAAGTTTGTGGAGATGCTCGGCTCTCCGGCCTCCATGTGCTTCCTGAAGTGCTCCAGCTGTTCTGTGGATTTAAAACCATGTTTGACAAAACTCATTAAACACTAAAATTAAGTTTGTTGACATACTGGCAACATAACTACTTCTTACCCAAACAAAAATACAAATATTTATTTATAACAGGTTTCTGCCAAAATACCATGGTTATGCTGCATTCATGTCATGTCGTAATTACGAGATGACAACCTGTGACGTTCTACTCTGAGCTGTTCAATTTTCTATGGCAACACTATCAACACCAAAATGAATCTGCAGCGGTCAGGTGGTACAAGTTGGAGATCTTAGAAAGGAGGATGTGAATGTTTTTTTCCCCTCATAATTAAAGTAATTCTAACATGGTGTGAACGCACCTCTACTTCGGTTATGATGAACAGAACTTCAGAGATTTTAGCATGGGCAAAAACCACTTGAGTTTTCTTCAGAAAATATAAAAATATAGTTACTACAATACAACTTTTTTTTTTTTTTTAAGATGCCGCCTTATTAATTATACATATTATGATTTTACTGTAGTAACTATGGTATTTGGTAGAAGTGACTGTTGAAAGGGGCAGATTTCACTACTTTTTTCAACTTCAGGCTTTAATCTTCTGTTCTTGATGAGGATTTTTCCTCTGAGGTCATTCGGAGACGGCAGCGGACATCCGGCCTCCATCTGAGAGAGAATAGAAGAAAAAACATCAGCAAGTAACTGAGTTATGGGCTCTTAAATAAACACATAATAAAATATTGTGTTTAAAAACACAACACTCTGGTCCTCTTCGGTCAAAAATTACCCAAAAATTTTACGTTTTTAAATTTTAAATTTTTTTGCTTCATCGGAATGAGATGACATTCGGCAACTTTTGTCTCATTAGCTATGTGAACACAAAAAAATCATGGAGGTGATTTGGATATGTTACACTTGGCTCCTTCATGGTCAAAAGTGACCTACATTGGAAATGAATGGGAAATATGAAAAATATGAAAACTTAAGAGAATCTTTTGGTGGTACAAACTACACTTCAACCACGAAAAAAGTATATATAAAAACATCTATAACAGAGCAAGTGTTTGCAAATGTGTGAAATCAAATCAATAATTCAGCCACAAAACAGTAAAAAAAAAATGAACAGCAAGGAATTTTTATTGAATTTTGATGTTATGTGTAACAAAATGTCCTCCGCTGTGTTCAAGTTTGACTGTAGTAAAATAATGAGCGTTTAATATAGGCCTATAGCACTCAAGTGCACACATAAAGCTTGCCATAAAGAATCAGCAAAAGTAATGATTATGAATTTGACAAAAACAGCAAGGAGACATTTTAATTGTTTATTAATAAACTATTTTTTTCTGAATCCGTGTCGGCTGCAAAGATGAAGTTGACATTGCTGACTCTCATCATCTCCACTTAGAGAGAAAATGCACATTTCATTCGGATTACATAATCAGAGAGTAGCCTATTTCTTTTCGTTTTGAATTATTTTGTTTAAAAGTAGACATTTCAAGCTTTCTATAGATATATTTCTCATGTCTGTGAGGCAAGCAGCCTATACACTGAGTTTCGGTTCATTTAGCCTGTAAGACACACTCCAGTTCACGTGCAAGTGATCGCGCCGGCGCCTCCATGTCATGATTATATTGTCTGCTATATTTGCTTCTTTTTTATTAAATCCAGGCAATCGGTTGATGAAACATTGATTAAAATTAAGATACAAATTTTACAAAATGAAATTCACTTTAAAGAAAGGCTTTCTACAAAACAAAACTTAATGAAGTGGTCAAAATCATGTCTGACCCACTCCATGTCTCCCGATATATTGCGCATCTTATGATGTATCCTATCTTACTCATGCTGTTCACTTTTCATAATCAAATAGATGAAATTAAAACATAACATAGGCCTACTTAAACAAATAATAATTTATTTTTAGACTTATATTTAATATTGGGGGCATCAAAGTTAATTGACATATATATATATATATTTTTTTTTTTTTTTTTTTAAGTAACGCAATAGTTACTTTCCCTGGTAATTAGTTACTTTTATAATGATGTAACTCAGTTACTATTTGTGAGAAGTAACTAGTAACTATAACTAATTACTTTTTTAAAGTAACGTTCCCAACACTGCTAAAAACCACTAGAGAATTTATAAGCCACTTTACATAGAACTATATAGGAATCTATTGGTTACACCATGGCATTACATAAGCTTTTCTTTTTTTACTCCCACCAGATGGCACTATTCTACCTTCAAAAAATTGGATTTTAAATGCCTTGTCTCTATTTTAACATGGAATACTGCTTTAATTGAAAAATAATTTTAAAATATATTAGAAAAAAATTGTGTATTATTTTTAATGGGGAAAAATAGCTAATAAAATTTGCATAAATATTGCATAGTATCATAAAATACCCTCAAAATTTTAAATAATAATCAAAAAATATTATTGAACAAAAATATATTACATTGGTTTTCCTAAAAATAAGTTACATTTCAAGGTTTCTTGAAGGAGCCAAGTGTGACCCCTAGACGAAGAGGACCAGAGGGTTAAACACAAACACACTTACTGGGAAATCATCTAACGGCTGTTTCAGGAGCAAATCTCCAAAAATGTCCTCACAGTAGCGTGCAAGTTTATACTGCTGATGTTTCCTGAGAGAAAGGTGTGTTTATTGTGCATTTCTTTATTTTAATCATTTATTTATGTAGTTTTTAAGATATTAATAAGGACCTTGATAAATTGTTTAATTTAAGAAAGCACATACGTACGTGCAGTGGTTTTCGAAGGACAGAATCACAGGATACTCAGATGTCATGAAGGCCGTTTCTTTAATTCCATGAATGACGTCCTGCATAAAACATACTGTAAATGTCTTTCAGTCTAAATATTAACAAATAAAGCATTCATACAGATAGATTTACTATCTAAAGGCTATTTAAAGCTCAAGAGAAATGGATATCATGTAAGATTCTTCTGGAACATTACTGGAGATTTGATTGTGAAGGCACACTGTGTTCGTGTTCACCTTGAACAGGACGTCTGTGCACATGGCCTTGCCGTGGGTGATTATGGGTTCCTGATCTTCACCTTTTCCATCCCAGCAGTCCAACTCAACACACCTGCCAACACATGTTTCAAAAAGTATTCTTATCACTTCATAACATTAAGGTTTAACCACTGTAGTCACATTGACTATTTTAACCATGTCTTCACTACTTTTCTGGACCTTGAATGACAGTAATTACATTACTTTCTATGGGGAATAAAAAAAAAAAACTATTGGATTTCATCAAAAATATCTTAATTAGTGTTCTGAAGATGAACGACATGAGGGTGAGTAATTAATGACAGCATTTTCATTTTTGGGTGAACTAACCCTAATAAATAAATAATTAAATGTTATGGGAAATGCAACATACACACATGATTTTTGCAGTCATCTGAATGATATGAGGATGATATTTTTGTGTACCTGCAGCCGGTCAGCAGCACCTGTCTGTACATCTCCACTGAGGATCTGCCTCCAAACTGTCTGCCGGTCAGGTAGGTGTTGTGAGACGAGTTGATGAAGTAATGAGACAGAGGATGATCCATCTCCTGATAAACCTCCAACCGGTCCAGAAACACGGGAGCATTTTCATCAGACATCAGATACCGACAGAATCCATCACATGACATCAGACCTGCCCAAATCCATCCATTTATCCATGCGTGTACAAATGAGATATTAAAGGACTGTCTTAAACATCTGTCTGTTAAAGTGCATATGGGCAAATGAACAATAGTTGCTGTACTTCGACACAAGGTGGCGCTGCAAGATTACAAAACCTGTATTTACATAATAAGAAAGGAACTTGACTTTAAGCCATGAACAATGAAAACAAACCATAAACAAGTATTTAAATCATAATAATAATACTTTATTTTTCCTGTGCAGTAAATCTAGACAACAGGTTTTATATTATTAAATGGCTACTTGTCAAATAAATAAATAAACTAGGCATAAATTATTTTATTTTGTGAAGAGATGCTCTAGAAAATTGTTTGCCTGCCTGGAACAATGGTCAATTATATATTTATATATTATGTATTGAAATACACTGATCAGGCATAACATTATGACCACCTTCCTAATATTGTGTTGGTCCTCCTTTTGCTGCCAAAACAGCCCTGACCTGTCGAGGCATGGACTCCACTAGACCCCTGGACTCCACTAGACCCCTGAAGGTGTGCTGTGGTATCTGCACCAAGATGTTAGCAGCAGATCCTTTAAGTCCAGTAAGTTGCGAGGTGGAGCCTCCATGGATCGGACTTGTTTGTTCAGCACATCCCACAGATGCTCGATTGGATTGAGATCTGGGGAATTTGGAGGCCAAGTCAACACCTCAAACTCGTTGTTGTGCTCCTCAAACCATTCCTGAACCATTTTTGCTTTGTGTTAGGGCGCATTATCCTGCTGAAAGAGGCCACAGCACCAGGGAATACAGTTTCCATGAAAGAGTGTACATGGTCTGCAACAATGCTTAGGTAGGTGGTACGTGTCAAAGTAACATCCACATGGATGGCAGGACCCAAGGTTTCCCAGCAGAACATTGCCCAAGGCATCACACTGCCTCCGCTGGCTTGCCTTCTTCCCATAGTGCATCCTGGTGCCATGTGTTCCCCAGGTAAGCGACGCATATGCACCCGGCCATCCACGTGTCCACTGTTGGCTCTTTCGGCGGTGGACAGGGGTCAGCATGGGCACCCTGACTGGTCTGCAGCTATGCAGCCCCATACAAAACAAAGTGCGATGCACTGTGTATTCTGACACCTTTCTATCAGAACCAGCATTAACTTCTTGAGCAATTTGACCTACAGTAGCTCGTCTGTTGGATTGGACCACACGGGTCAGCCTTCGCTCCCCACGTGCATCAATGAGCCTTGGCCACCCATGACCCTGTCGCCAGTTCACCACTGTTCCTTCCTTGGACCACTTTTGATAGATACTGACCACTGCAGACTTGTCAAACTCACTCAAATGCTTAAGCTTGCCCATTTTTCCTGCTTCTAATGTTCATTTGCTGCCTAATATATCCACCCACTAACAGCTGTACAATGCCAGCACTGAGCAATCACAAATGCAAAACAAAGACATTAGTCACATACAGTCACATATAAACAAAAAAGTGCCACAAACCTTTCATCTTCAGTGTCTCATCAGGTTCATATCGCTCTATGATTTGGAAAGCACATTTGCAGTCGAAGAACGGGAACAGGATTTCATTCAGACGTGGATCTCTCTGATTCTACTCAAGAGAAAAAACCCTGAAGGTTACATTAACTAGGCCAACTTTCTCTAATAAACACATGCACAACGTTCAACAAAAGGAATAAGCTGCTTCTTTGAAGAAGAAAAATAAGACTAAAGACTTCAAAGAAGAAAAGATACATAACAGAGCAAGTCAAAATCATATATGACCTAATGTTTAATATTCCTTCAGGATGAATTAACTCTAATGATTGCCAGACGCTCACATGCAGGATATTAAAAGTTAATAAAAGAAAACATTGCTTACTTCATTCAAAAAGTGGACTAACTGGTCGACGCATAAATAGTCGCTTTTGTCTCCCTTGCTGAAAAGAAAAGCAACGGGAAAACAGAATTTTCATCTTCTTGATTGATGTTTCTGCTGGTCCAGTGAATGATTCATTAGTGTTTCATGTTTCACAGCTCACTCTACTACAAGCTTCTCAATCAGTCTAGTTAGATTAATATTCAAGCTCTTCAGGCAATGCATGTTTAAATATAACACTGTTTAGTTTAGTGTTGTGCAGCTCGTGGGAAAAACTCTAAAACAAACATGACAGCAAACTGTTGTAGGTCATTGAAGATATTTTGATCAGGAGGTGCTTGCGAATCTCTTTCTTCACTTTAAAAAGTAATTCAGAGGACCTGTTACCACAACTTGTAAGAGCAATCAGCTCAGAATATCTCAGCTGATTTCACACGTGTTGAATAATAATGCTTTATATTTGTTGCTCATAATTCATTTAATATACTATATATTTAATACAGAACTAAAATGCATGTTGCATGCTTACAATTTCTTGAAGAGTTCTTCAATATCAGTTCTGGGACAAATCTTCTGCGTAAGGCTGTAGAACTTGTCAAAGGTGAAGATCTCATGCTCGATTTCATCGTTCTGGTAAAAAATATGAATATGAATCATATGTCCTCCAGTCAGAAACAAACCAGCTGGATGGGTTGCAATTCATTAGTAACAAATATTAGTGACTGTAATAGCATACTACTATACTACTCAACCTATTGCTGCAGTACGCAGCATGTATGCATGTTGCCAAAGAGAACATGCAACAAAAAAGGGTCATGTGACAACAAATGTAGCATATAATCACTGCATATTTCGTGCTGTGCAATATGCTGTAAACATTAGTATTCAGTTCATCGTCGTCATACTAATGCAAATTTAAGGCTTTTTAAGACCTGCAAAACTAACTGTAAAAATGATGATTTAAACAACTTTACAGTTCAAATAATACAGCTTTTTTTTTAAAAATGAAAACTTATGTAATGATAAAAAAATTGATCAAACTCATTTAAAATATGATTATATATTTTATTATCCTAATTGTTTGGATTTTAAGAATGCATATTATCTTCTTTTCTGTCCACCGGCTGAATGAAAATACAATTTTATGCAGAAATATAGTGGTTACCCTGGTACCGCCTGTACACAATGCAGTTGCGCTTTTTAGAAATGCGACAAAATGCAAGTATGAAATAAACACCATAAGGTAAACATTGTCATAATTCATCAACAGTAGACCAATAAGCAATCTATTTGCATAAATGCATGATATTCATTGATTGTGAGCTGCTCTGAAAGTGTGAGCCTGTAAAACCCTGTTTTATGGCCTTAAATGTATTAAAACTGAATTTGAGACTTTTAAAGACTTTTTAACCCTCTGGTTATTGTTCATTTGATAGTCATATTTGTGTTGTTTGCAGTCAAAAGTGATAAAAATTTTGAGTCTTGAGAATGTGATATTTAGATATTAGATATTTAGATTTTTTTTTCTGCATCGTGGCTGATTTGTAGATTGTACACAAACAAATTCTCTGTATTTTTGTATTTTGGCATATTTCTCATTCATTTCCTATGGCAGTCAGCACGAACAACACAAGTGTGACAAATTTTTTTACGACCATTTAGCTTTTCTTTAAAATCAAGTACACTTTTTTTTTTTTTTTTTTTGTGGTCAAATAGCAACTCCTGCAAAAGTCACAAAGTTTCATACCATTCCAATAAAGTACCAATTTTTAAAATTTAAAAAAAAAAAAAAAAAAAAATTGTCTAAAATGGCCGAACAACCAGAGGGTTAAGCACCCGTGGGAAACCTGTAAAAGCAACCTAAAACAACATTCTGCTTGTGTGGCTCACATCAATATCTGTACAATTACATCATTATTAATATCTCCATCCTGGATCTCCATATACGTGACGATATCTGAGAGAAAGTAAGTGCTGTTAAAAATTACCTTTCCACTGGGTAAACCAAGATCCTTCAGTGCCTGGAAAATACCCTTCTCCGTTTTGCCTGAGGCAAAGGTTCTTGTGATACTGCAGAAAATCAGACACATTCACTGGTGATAAAGATAGACTTCATTCGTTTTAATGTGTGAATGTCTTTCAATAGATCAGGTGTCTGTATGTGTGTGTCTCAAACACTGACATTTAGCCATTTTTAAGTCTATTATTCACCGTATGTACAATATTCACTGTAAAATATACTGAGATGTGATCTATTAACGTGCAGCAGGCATCTACCAAATTTCACAAAAAGGTGAAAAAACCTCGTCATATTAATGAGAATGCAGGAAATACCTCCTGACTGGTATTTTTCCATTCACATTGGTCAAAAATGACAGCCGCATCCAACTGCAGGAAAGAAATCATAACACAAGCAAAGATTAAACATGAAAGCAACAAGATACATTTGCATTGTCATAAACATAAGTTCGGTATTCGCACCTCAAAAAAAAAAACACTTTTACAGCTTACATAACGTGTTTTCCTGTGGAATTAACAGAAGTGCTTCATATTTCTGCTTTGAAAGTTAACCATCTTTAAGGTCTTGCCTCATAGACTTACTGTAAACACGACTTTTGCATGTTTTTACAAACTAAGTGATGAGAGAAAATTAACTGACAGCACATCACCAGCGTTGCTGATCGAGTTTAACCCAGAATATACTTCAAATAAGCTTTTCTTTAAGTAATGTTTTTCTGGGTAATTAGCTTATATAAGTAATTAGACTGAAATACAGCTGCTGGCTGAATCATTTCCTTGCTGAATACTTCATGAAACCTTAAAAATGACTTGACACAGTGCATTAGCAGGCTGAAATTACTCCAGCGATGATGTATTATCTGGTGTTACTCACTGTTTTCTCAGGCAGGTCATCGGACACACGTTATTCGCTCGAGAGTTCTGAATCAATGACCGCAAGCCGTCTGTCCATTCCTGCAAACATGCACAAGCAAATAAGGGTAAAACTTAAAATGTCACAGAGTTTCCAGTCTCTTCATGACCAAAATGATTGAGAAAACAAAAAAATAAATAAAACCAAAACAAATGTTCTAGTAAGCCAATATGCTGATCAATTCAGATTTTTGTTTCTCTCTATATTTATCTTAAATCCTGTACTAGAGTGCTGCTTTTGTTCGTTTCACTGAATTGTTTGCTTGTTTATTTCCTATTGTCTTTTATAATTGTTGTTAATTTAAATACTGTTCAATAAATATTATTTTAAATAAATAATATGCCGTATTTGGTATTGAGAAAGGGATCGTGATATGGACTTCAGTGAAAGTTACATTATTACGCAATCAAATGGAGACTCTCTTTATGACTGAGTGAGAACAAGGAAGTTGTTTTAGCGCTGTGGGAAATCCCTTTAACTTTTAAAAGGACAAAGATATCGCTTTCCTCAGCGGACATTCAAACTGATTTTTTATAATTGATATAATATTATGGACATCAGACTAAAGAATATCAGATGCAGGTAATACACTCGTTTAGTCGATCTCATAATAATACCATAATAATCCACTCTACATAATACAGTAAGCTTCAATGAAGCAACGTTTTAGAATTAGTAACGTCAACTTGAGATTTGAATGAATGGAAGATGTACTGTTTTGTAAACATGTTTTTGTCTCCTAGCGTTTAATGAGTGCTCTATTTTTACACAAGATTCCAGGGCATAAAGAATGCCACTTCTAATGCTCTCCTAATGCAAACACTCTTACTTCCTGGAAATCTAATAATGAATCAAGCACATGTTTCAGACAAAACACGAGGTCGGGACCGACAGAGGGTCCCGAAACAGCAGCTGCTTGCTAGTTCACCAAAAGTGCACACATCCCTGGGGTCATCAACGAACCCTCGAGAGGAGCCGATAAAATCAGCAGTGCTTTAAGACACAGCAGCGGTGACAGCACAGTGACAGGCAGATGTCAGGAGCTGGAATTAGATTTGAGTTTGATGACCTTCCTACAGCTGAAATCCTTCAGGGAAAGGTTGAATCTTCGGTCAGTTTTTATATATATCATTTAACAGATTTTGTATTGTATTTATATGTAAAAAAATAAGATATGTGAAATATTAATATTTATATAAATAACATTTCATATGAATAATACATAATAGTTTACATATATGTGTGAATACATGTTTTTTTAAATTATATATACATATAAACTGAACAAAATTATGAACGCAACACTTTTGTTTTTGCCCCCATTTTCATGAGCTGAACTCAAAGATCTAAAGACTTTTTCTAATGTACACAAAAGGCCTATTTCTCTCAAATATTGTCTAAATCTGTTAGTGACCACTTCTCCTTTGCCGAGATAATCCATCCACCTCACAGGTGTGGCATATCAAGATACTGATTAGACAGCATGATTATTGCACAGATGTGCCTTAGGACTGCAGGAATGTTCACCAGAGCTGTTGTCCGTGAATTGAATGTTCATTTCTCTACCATAAGCCGTCTCCAAAGGAAGGTTTCAGAGAATTTGGCAGTACATCCAACCGGCCTCACAACCGCAGGCCACGTGTAACCACATCAGCCCAGGACCTCCACATCCAGCATCTTCACCTCCAAGATCGTCTGAGGCCAGCCACCTGGACAGCTGCTGCAACAATCGGTTTGCATAACCAAAGAATTTCTGCACAAACTGTCAGAAACCGTCTCAGGGAAGCTCATCTGCATGCTCGTCATCCTCATCAGGGTCTCGACCTGACTGCAGTTCGACGTCGTAACCGACTTGAGTGGGCAAATGCTCACATTCGATGACATCTGGCACTTTGGAGAGGTGTTCTCTTCACGGATGAATCCCAGTTTTCACTGTACAGGGCAAATGGCAGACAGCGTGTAGGGCGTCGTGTGGGTGAGCGGTTTGCTGATGTCAACGTTGTGGATCGAGTGGCCCATGGTGGCGGTGGGTTGTGGTATAGGCAGGCGTATGTTATGGACAACGAACACAGGTGCATTTTATTGATGGCATTTTGAATGCACAGAGATACCGTGACGAGATCCTGAGGCCCATTGTTGTGCCGTTCATCCACGACCATCACCTCATGTTGCAGCATGATAATGCACGGCCCCATGTTGCAAGGATCTGTACATAATTCCTGGAAACTGAAATCATCCCAGTTCTTGCATGGCCAGCATACTCACCAGACATGTCACCCATTGAGCATGTTTGGGATGCTCTGGATCGGCGTATACGACAGCGTGTTCCAGTTCCTGCCAATATCCAGCAACTTCGCACAGCCATTGAAGAGGAGTGGACCAACGTTCCACAGGTCACAATCAACAACCTGATCAACTCTATGCGAAGGAGATGTGTTGCACTGTGTGAGGCAAATGGTGGTCACACCAGATACTGACTGACCCCAGACCCCCCCAATACAGTAAAACTGCATCTTGATATGCCACACCAGTGAGGTGGATGGATTATCTTGGCAAAGGAGAAGTGCTCACTAACACAGATTTAGACAGATTTGTGAACAATATTTGAGAGAAAGGCCTTTTGTTTACATAGAAAAAGTCTTAGATCTTGCAAAAACAAATGTGTTGCGTTTATAATTTTGTTCAGTATATATATATGTATATATATATATATATGCTCTCCTAATATATGTATATGTATGTGTGTGTGTGTGTGTTTGCGTGTGTATTTATATAGACACTTGTATTTTAAAAGTTGCTTTACATAAAAGTGCCAGCTAAATGAGCAAATGTAAATTCAAAACATCAACACTATAAAAAAATAACTGTAAAAAATAAACAAATTTACACAGTAAAATACCATTTTCCATTGAAACAGTAATATACCATAAAAACAATGCATTCTGGGTAATATTTGTCATTTTAAGAAAAGAGGCCTATAGGCTACTTTCTCAAAAACGGCAAATAATATTACCCAGAATGCATTGTAATATACAGAAGTAATATTCTGTAAAAACAATGCATTCTGGGTAATATTTGTCATTTTTGAGAAAGTGTCCTATAGGTAACTTACTTGGAAACAACAAATATTACCCAGAATGCATTGTTTAAGGGCATATTAGTGTTGTATATTACTGTGTAAATTTGTTTAGTTATTTTACAGTTATTTTTTAGTGTTGTTCACACTAGATTTGTGATATTTATAATAAAATGTTATACATTATTTTGATATCTGGTGTTGACGCAGTGAGTGGAAGTCAAGTTTTATCACAAACATTTTGTGATAAAATGTAAAAATCAGCACTTGAAAACCTCTGAACATGTTTAACAGATCAATTCAAAATAATTTCTTAGTCCATAATCTTTTATTTCTGTGCATATGTATAATGTTTTCCCACATTACTCTTTTATAGCCAGTGTTTTTAGTATCATAATTTTTTAAAATACTTACAATTTCAAAGTATTTAAAATATTTTTTTATTTTCTGTTTTCACTTCATTTGATGTTTTGTGTCATTTTTATTATTATTATTTTTTAAATATATCTATGTCGTTTTTATGATTTCTTATTTCAGTTTTAGTTACTTAACAACTAGCTGGAAAAAAAAAAAGTTTTTATTTTATTTTAAAGTTTACTTTATTTCACATAACAAACGTTTCTTTGTGCTTTCAGTTTAAGTTACCTATAATAACCCCGCTCACAGCTAGAGAAAGCAGGCGTTACCTTGGCAGCGCTGATGTTTTGCGTGACCATGTACATGAAGCTCAGGTTGACCAGGTCTGTGCCGCTGCATATGCAGATGATTCTGCCCTCCAGGTTACTTTCGCATTTTCCTGCAGCCTCCAATGCCGAGAGAATCTTTGGATCCTGCAGAGAGTTTGAGAGACGACTGCATGAAACAGACCACTAGAAAACCAGTCCATCATCATAACTACTAAAACCACAACATCATCAAAATACACATTTATAATGTTCATTAAAGAGCTGTCAGTTTTGTTGAAAAATGAACTGATTTAAGAACATTTGCTTGATGAATGAAACAAGATATTTGATGCAAAAACCAGAGCAGTACTTCATTTTATTAATGCCAAATTGATTTAAATCATGTAAGAGCAGTTATTAAGATGACAAAGACAAATTTTTTCTTTAGAATAACATGCACTGATAAATCATTCACAATAAGATCAACAAATGCTGAATTTATTGGTTTTACCTTTGGTACACTGATATCACGGATACTGTTGATCAGGGAAAACTCTAATACTTGACCCTCCTATATGAAAAAGATATGAAACAAAAAAACACCCTGTGGTTACAATCAAGTTTTTAATGTTGTTTATATGTCTATGTGGTGTTTTTAATATGCATAATTCTGTATAATTCGCTCTTCCTCTTCTTTTTCTGAATCAGTTTATGGTTCAAACATATATGGCTGAATTAAACCAGTATTTCCACTTGTCATTGTGCAGCGTTTACTATAGTAAAGTTGACCGAGTGGATCAGGTAATCCGAGCTGGCGTGATTGAGTGGAGGCGGGGACTAATTTGCATATTCATGCATCTGCATATAATAAATGAAGCAAGGGTGTTACATTTAAGCTATTTTAAGGCATGAAGAAATTATTTTCACAGGAAAAAACATCATTTTGATAATCAACGATGAGTTTTAAGGGATACAATTATTGTCTTGAGGTGGACTTTAATGCAATGAATGCAATGTAATGATGTGATATGTGTCATACTGTACTACATACTCAAACGTGTATACTGTATTTTCCAGAATAAAAGTAACTTTTTTTATCATCTAAAACATGCAACATATTTTCCAAAGGGACTTATATAATGAAATTAACATCAAGCATTCTCACAAATTACATGAGCCAAGTTTATCTGCATACTAGCACATTTCCCACATGCCAGTAGTTTCAGTTAAAAAAAAAAAAATTGTTTAGACTTGCCGTTTCTAATAAATGTTGTTAATAACAAATGCCACTATAATTTGTTTTATATTTGTATTTTTAATTCCTGTTCTGTTCTTAAAACTGTTCATTTTAAAGGATTTGTTGTGGATGTTTAAACATATTTTACATTATTTCTGAATGTACAGTAATAGTAAAATGTGACAAGTACACAGATGAAACTTATCTGTGGGTTTTTTTTCTCTCAACAAAGCAATTTTTACCCAGTGTGACTTATTTATATGGTACTTTCACATCACCAGTGAAGTACTTACTTTTAAAGGGGACCTATTATGCAAAATTCACTTTTGCATGGTATTTGAACATAAATGTGTGTCGGCAGTGTGTGTACCAACCACCCTATAATGATAAAAATCCAACCACTCCTTTTTTTTTTTAATCCCCATAAATCATAAACAGTGTCTCAAAACAAGCCGTTTTCATTTCCGGAGCAGTATGACATCATACTGCTCAGGCTCCGCCCACGACTGCTGACAGCCTCTGCTGTATTAGCATTGTCTCCGCCCTGAACGAGTTGTACACTCTCCGTCATTTTCTCCAGGCCGGAGCAGCTGTAGCGACAACAATGTCTCGTAAGCAGCTCAGGTGTTTTGTTGTTGGATATAAGAGTGAACATAACAGTCTTCATTTACTCCTGACATCAGAGCCGCTGAAGACGCAGTGGAGTAGTTTTATTTTTGAAGGGATTGCGCCCCCATATACCTAAATTCATTTATGTCTGTGTGAATCATTTTACACCAGACTGCTTTATACAAAGGGACAATACAAAACACAGGTTTTTGCTAAAACGTTGTTACTCAAGGATGGATCAGTACAAACTGTTCGTGAAGTTATAACCGTGATTAAACTAAACTATACCTGTTCTATCTCCATGCAGAATATATTCTCTGGCTCTGTAGGCATCATTGTCCGACTCCGGTTTGAAATTAACACCGATACTGACTGTTTCTGATATTGTCAGTGCGTGAGATTGTCCTGTTTTGTTGTTGTCTGTATGCCTAAGAAAGGGGGCCGGGAGCAGCAGCTCATTTGCATTTAAAGGGACACACAAAAAACGCGTGTTTTTGCTCAAAAAGAGGCATAAAAGGTCTCTTTTAAAGTATAGCACATGAATTGGAACATAAACGACTAGAAACTAGAATGCATTACATTCTCACACAAGTTGTACCTTTCCTTCACTTTTCCATGTCAGGAAGAATCCAAAAGCATCCACCTTGAAAAAACAGTTTGATTCATAGACAAACGGATCCTGCAAAACAGAAATAAAGAATGTTCTGGGGTGAGCTGTGATTGAGCTTCATGTGAAACATGTTTGTTATCATTTTATTACATTACTAGACCTTGATGTGCATATAACTAATATTTATAACGCTTTATAATCTTGTTTTATAAATGTATAAACAGACTCATTATATTAAGGATCACTGAAAGAGCTGCTATGAGAAACTCCACATTAGAAAGAAAAAGAAAGAAACTCCTTTTTGCATCTTGGGAAAAAATAAACATAATAAAATAAACCACCTTCATAATGTCAACAGAATCAACATTCCATCCCACTTCATTTAAGAATTCAAGAGATAATGGCAAAGATATAATGATAACAAACAAATAAAGCTGAATTTCATCTCATATCAATAGAGAAGGAGACCTCCAAGTGCTCTGAAAGCCTCATGGGAAATCTGTATGCTGGTTTAACAACTCTGATCCATTCTCTGACACATCATTCATGAGAATACATCCTTCCAGAAAACTTTTATTCCAAGATAAACTTCTCCAGCCTGAGCAAATATTCCCAGGGGACGAATGTCTTTGAGAACACAGATGTTCACAATATCCTCTGAGATTAAAGTCACCATTCTATTCATCTTCTTGCAAATGAATGATGACATTACTTCAAACATAACACAAAACATAGTATATTTAGAGCAGCTATAATGTTTGTTTTGTTTAGTCTATTGGCTTGAGTGAATCTGACAAAACACGTCCGGGTCCCAGAAAAATTAAGAGCGGAGTAATTAAGCACCAGTGTTGGGGAAGCTACCCTGACAAGCTGCTCATAAGTTTAAGTTAAGATATAGTCAAGCTACCATTCTGAAAAAGTAATTAGCTACACTACAAATTACTATCAAAAGTAGCTACCATTCTACCAATCTTATTTTTTTTACAATGGCATTAGGGCTTTTCACACTGCCCTTAACCCCGGGTTATCGTCGTTCTAAACACAGCTTTTAACCCTGGGTAAAGGAACATTTCAAACTTGTAATTTAGAAGCGGAGTTAGCACTGCTTTTTACCCGTGTTAACCCCACATTAGGGCTTTTCACACTTGAAATAGTTAACCCTGGGTCATTCTAAACCCAGGGTAAAGGGAATCCTGGGTTATCTTGCTTCACGTTTCACAATGCTCATAATTTACCCGGGGTTAAGAAACTAATCCTGGGTATTCATAAGCTGACGTTTTACACTGTACATTCCTAAACCCTGAGTTAATGTTCTTATTTGCATATTTGCGGTGTCAGTGTCATTGTTTAGATAATATGGCAAGCCGTTTTGTCTTTTATTCATTCTCAGGATATGAATTCTTAATATCAACAATTCAATTCTTGATAACAGGAATTACATTTCCACTAGTAACAATGTTAATTCTTGATATCAACAATTCAATTTTCACTAGTTAAAATGCTACTTTTTGATATTTAGAATTATTATAGAATTCTTGATATCTGTAATTGTATCCATTCAAATTCAACTGTTGATATCAAGAATTAATTTCTTACTAGTTGAAATTAGAAATACAATTCTTACTAGTAAAAATCACAATTTTTTATATCATTAATTACTGTGCAAATATCTATTCTTGATATCAACAATTGAATTGCTACTAGTAACAATGTTAATTTTTGATATGAATAATTTGATTGTCACTAGTGACAATGTTAGTTTCTGATATCATAAATGTGACTGTTACTAGTAAGAAAGCCATTTTAGATATCTGAAATTACATTGATATCAGAAATACATTTTCAGATATCAAAAATGAACATTTTTACTAGTAGCAATTCAACTGCTGATATCAAGAACTGATGCTTCAACTAGTGCCAACTGAATTCTTGATATCAAAAATTCACTTTTTTACTAGTAACAATATAATTATTGATATCAAAAATTATGATTTTTACTAGTAAGAAATCAATTCTTGATATCAACAATTGCATTTGAATGGCAGCCTATGGTGACATTTCACTAGTGAAAATACAATTACAGATATCAAAAATTAACATTTTAACTAGTGAAAATTAAAGTGTTAGTTCACCCAAAATGAAAATAATGTCATTTATTACTCACCCTCATGTCGTTCCACACCCTTAAGACCTTCGTTAATCTTCGGAATGCAAATAAAGATATTTTTGTTGAAATCCGATGGCTCAGTGAGGCCTGCATAGCCAGCAATGACATTTCCTCTCTCACGATCCATTAATGTACTAAAAACATATTTAAATCAGTTCATGTGAGTACAGTGGTTCAATATTAATATTATTAAGCAACACAAAAGATTCATAACGCTCCGAAGCTTAATGAAGCAGTGTTTTGAAATCGGCCATCACTATTTAAGTCGTTATTTTGTTTTTTTTGGCGCACCAAAAATATTCTCGTCGCTTTATAATATTAATATTGAACCACTGTACTCACATGAACTGATTTAAATATGTTTTTAGTACCTTTATGGATCTTGAGAGAGGAAATGTCATTGCTGGCTATGCAGGCCTCACTGAGCCATCGGATTTCAACAAAAATATCTTAATTTGTGTTCCGAAGATGAACAAAGGTCTTACGGGTGTGGAACGACATGAGGGTGAGTAATTAATGACATTATTTTAATTTTTGGGTGAACTAACCCTTTAAATTGGTGATATCAAGAATTAAAATTGTTACTAGTTGAAATGTAATTCCTGACATCAAAAATTGAATTGTTGATATCAAGAATTCATATCCTGAGAATGAATAAAAGTCAAAACGGCTTGCCATACGATAAACGCAGCACACGACTTGTTTAGATAAGCTCTAGCATTGTGCATCCTCGTATTGCCAAGTTCATACTGAATTAGACATTTCGGACTATAAAGGTAAGAATGAAATGGTCTCTTCTTCACTCAAATTGTCTGGTTTTCTGTCAGCATTTGACATTTTTCCTCTCAAATGCTGAATTTACTGTTTATATACAATGCGCAGTGTTTCCATGACCGTCCAAAGCAGGCAAAGTATGTGATTGATTGTCTGTTGCTAAGCGTCTAGCTGTAACATTCAAACACCGCATCGTTTCACACTGGACAAATTTCACACTGTACACCGCAAAAGCCTACTCCGGAGCAGGGTTTCATAACCCCGGGTAAAAAGCGGTGCTAACCCCAATTCTAAATTACAAGTGTGAAACGTTCCTTTAGCCAGGGTTAAAAGCGGTGTTTAGAACAACGAGTGTGAAAAAAAAAAAAGCCCTTTTGTGGTGCCAAACTTGTCCAGTGTGAAACGATGCGGTGTTAGAATGTTACAGCTAGACACTTAACAACAAGCTAAGCCTCATATTCACATGCTTTGGACGGTCACGGAAACACTGCACACTGTATAAAAACGTAAATTCAGCTTTTAAGAGGAAAAATGTCAAATGCTGAGAGAAAACGCGACAATTTGAGTGAAGATGATATATACACAAGGTTGTTATAGTAATTAATAGAAAACAGACTTTAAAAAAAAAAAAGGACAAAAACACAAAACAAATTACTAAAACTTTAACTAAAATGAAAATGGAAAAATAAAAATTCTAAATATTAATATCATCTCTATGATACTCAAATATCATGATGTTTGTTTTTCTTTTAAAATAATATTTTTGTTCCACTTTAGAGTAATGAGAATAATACTTCATTTTTGTGGCAAATGTGCTTCATTCCCCTAAAAATAATATAATTTTCTCATATAATATAGAAATTGCAAAAATGATTTTTTTTTTTTTTTTCACCATTTTAAGGGAATTATGCATTTATAAAAAAAAAATATTCTCAGGTTAAGTACCTTCCTCTTCTAAAACTGTATTTTATGATTTACCATAGTACACATATCAATAAACACGTTTTTCAGCAAACAACAAAGACAATGAATCTGAGAAATATTCATACCTCATCAAATCTGTCAAAAAATGCCCCTTCCTGCATGAAACAAGGAACAGGCCTTTGCCAGTTGAACTCGTACGGTTTTGCCATTTGACCTACAGGATGGAAAATAAAACAACAGCATTCAGTACGAGAGAATGAGTGAATCTGAGATTTAATAATCATGGGAGGTCCATATAAATCAGGCCTGACTACATCTCAGAAGTCCAGCCCAAAAGATGCTTGGACCAACAGAGCATGTGCAGTTTAAAAAAAAAAAAAAAAAAAAAATTATTTCAGAAACTTCAGCATCACTATTATTATTGCTCATCGCAACAGTTTTGCACATACTCTCCTGAAAATCTATTTTTTGTAATTCCACGGCACAGAAATGTCTTCAACTTTAAGGAGATTTAAATGGTTTCATGATCTGTGACACTCTCAGTCTGTTCTCCTGAAAACAATATATACAATGTTTTTTTTTTTTTGTTTTTAACACATTAGGGTAATGAGAATACTTTATTTTATATGACAAATAAAAATAATATAATATTCTCATAAATATAACAAAAAATGCAAAAATAATGTTAAAATTCATTATTCATTATGATATTTAATGGTCTAGAGTACGTTTACACGACAATGATGTACTGAAACAAAAGTTTTGTGTACAGATGACAACATAGTCAAAATGATCCCCGTTCACATGGATCCGTGAAAACGACTAAAAACTCTGTATTCTGCTGCCAGGCCAGAAGATGGCGATGTTACTTTGTAAAGAAACACGTGCCTATAGACTGAACACCCAATACCCATGTGCATGACGTCACCGTTTTCACAAATTCATGTTTTTGTAGTTTACACAGATGATAACAGCATCGTTTTCAAAAACCTGCACTTTGAAACCCATTTTTTAAGCCCACAAAACTCCGCTGTCGTGTAAATGAACAGCCAAAACGCATAAAATGTTTTCCATTTTAGTTAAAAACGGTGTCGTGTAAATGCCCCAATAATTTTTTTTTTAAGAATACACTGCAAAAACTGCTTTTACAGTCTAAATATAAAAATTCTTAAATCCAGATGCTTTTACTAGATAAGTAAAATGACATAACATACTTTTTCTTCAAAAAATCAAAATGAAGTGAGTTTTTGCTTGAAACAAGCACAATTATCTGCCAATGGGGTAAGAAAAAAAAATGTTTCTGTTTGGGACAAAAACAAGATTTCAAACAGAAACAAGATTATTTTCTTACCCCATTGGCAGATAACTGTGCTTGTTTCAAGCAAAAACTCACTTTTTGATTTTGATTTTTTTCCCAGAAAACAAGAAAAAATATGTTATGTCATTTTACTTATCTATTAAAAGCATCTGGATTTAAGAATTTTTAGATATTTAGACTGGAAACAAGACAAGAAAAGCATTTTTGCAGTGAATCATTTTAAGGGAATTATGCATTTTTGCAATTACACATATTTAAAAAAAAATAATCTTAGGTTTAGTACCTTCTTCTAAAAGCAAAAAAACAAAAACAAAATCACACTCTGTCGGTCTGTTCTCCTGAAAACACTCTGACACTCAGGTTCTCATGGTTAATGAATCACACTTTAAAGATTGCACACGGAAAGTGCTGCTCATGTCTGCTTGAAACTCATCAATGAACAGCAGCTGGGCTCATAGTATCCTACAGAAGAGATTCACTGAAAACACCACAGAGAAAACACAAAGAGAGAGAGAGAGAGAGAGAGAGAGAGAGAGAGAGAGATGTGGACTAATAAGCACGCATCCTAAAGTGTGTCTGTCCTGTGAACACATGCTGTAAATCTGTGAAAGTAAAGTCAATTCATGAAATGCATATAGGAAATCCAGATCATACTGATATAAAACATGTTCACTGTAGCTCATTATCTCAACATTTTTATACTTCAGTATAACACACATGCAGTTCATTAAATGACAGTGAACTGAATACATAAGATACATAAATAAATCCACACTCACACATTAAGACAGGAGTCATTAATGAAGGCAGATGTCAATTGAAAGGCTAAACTTTGTACTCCAGGCAAGAGTAATTCACATTAATGTCAGGGCGGGGCAAGTTGTCACAGGTATTAACATTTACAAATCTTGTTAACTATACTATTTGTTCACAAAACAATCGCTTAATATTTTAGATTTCACATTTTTACACTTATGAATTATTTTGTTGCATATCTAAATTATGATAAAAATCATATAATACTACAGATTCCTATTGTGACAACATGCCCCACTGTTAGGTTAAATCATTTTTAAAGGGAATTACTGATGGAAATGTTCAAAAGTTTTATTGTGCTTATACAAAAATGACTTTAAAAAAAAAAAGTAAATTGTAAAAAGTAAACGTGTGACAACTAGCCCCGGTTTCCCCTACAGTATTTTGTGTGGGAATATTTAACGCAAGACTTCAAACAATTACTCATACATTTACTGTAACTTATAATGTTCTGAATGAAACAGTTTCACAACATAAAACAAACGACAGATATACAAGAAAAGCGTGAATCAAACGCACTGATTGAATCAGTTTGATGTTGATTTAATCTCAATAATCCGAACTAATCTGAGTAATTCAGAGGATATTTAACAGATTATGCCTCATTGTTAAAGTTTACTTCATTTTATTTGGTAAAAGTTGAGTTTGAGTTCACTCACCCGCTGTACTGCTGCTCCACTGTGATTGATTTTTCCTTTAATGCCTGATGGGAACGTTAAAACATTTCAGATGATTGAACAGCGACACCCACAGGCCTCCTTCTGCATTACAGCACGAGAACTTGCTCGACAGACCATAAATAAATCACATGGATGACGATTTTCCTCTTTACGTTCTTAAAATATCATTAATAACACTTTATAATAACTAATTAGGGTAAAACAAAACAAAACAAAAAAAAACATCATGTTCCGTGCCTGAAAAGGTCGAAACACACTTTACATACTGTAGTATCAGACTGCTGACTTTTCCTAATCTTAAAAACAAGAATTCAATTCAATTCTTCGCTTGTCCTCCATAAAATTTCTTACTTCATTTACTGTATCAGAGACCCTAGATATTAACTATGAATAAATGCCGTTTTCTCATGCTCTGATATGTACACTGTATATATGGCAAGCCGTTTTAACATGTAAGCTAATCCTTAAAACGTACTTACGGAAGCTTGTTTCCGCCACTGAATAAACAATAAAAAAATGTATAATTGTGACTTTTTATCTCGTAATTCTGACTTTATAACACGCAACTGTGAGTTATAAAGTAAGAATTGTGAGTTATAAAGTCAGAACTGGGAGATATAAACTCGCAATTCTGAGAAAAAAGTCAGAATTGGACATATAAACTCATATAATGTTTTTTTTTTTCTCAGAATTGGACTTTGTAACTCGCCATTGCAAGTTTATAACTCGCAATTCTGACTATTTCTAGCAATTCTGAGAAAAGAAGTCAGAAGTTTGAGATGTAAACTCACAATTCTGAGATTAAAAGTCACAGTTACTTTTTTTTATTTAGTGGCAGAAACAAGCTTCCATTTGTGCTAGTATCTATTTTCATGCTATTTATTTTTTAGATAATGTGATTTTTTTTTGTACTTTTCTTTAATGTTTTTTTTTTCCTGGGGTCAAATTGAAGTCAACAGAAGCATTTTTAAAATCATCTATTTCTGATGCTTACCAACTTTTCTAACAAGGTTAAAGCTTCGATAATATCTATATGTTGTGTTTTTATTAGGTTTATAAAACGGATAGTTCTGGTCCTTGATTCTGATTGGTTGAGCCGCGTTACCTGTGACCTCATTAGATCAGTATTACTGCACCCCTTCAATAAATATGCCTATTAAAATAAATATTTTGATGGACTAACAGTTTTATAAAAGCAATAAGCTCCAACAGTGAATAACAGCATTGTTAGGCACAAAAATATAAAGGGAAAATAATAGGAACCTTTTGAAATCAATCTCAATAGAACATGTAAATAATTAAATTTAGTAATTAGAAGTGTCATAAAATATTAATATACATTTGAGAATGCACATTAAGTGTTGCATAATCAGTGAGAGTGACAGTCTACCGTAAAATAGATCTAAAAGGTCACTTTATTTCACACCCATCACACATTAAAGTTAAGGCCAAAAGGAGCATTATTGTTCAAAGCCCAAAGTTCACAAGAACAATTTTATTAAAACCAATGCACAACACGAGCACAACTTACATTCAACAATATTTGTCTTCCAAAGATCTTGATATTTGTCAAACTAATAACAGAAGTGGACAAAATCAAATGTCATTAAATGTTAAATCTGGATCTTTTCTGTCAACAGAAGTTGAAAATAATAAAGTGGCATTCAGTAGCATTCATGATCAATAGTCTGACACGTCATATCTAGCCTATCTAACTCT
The DNA here is from genome assembly GCA_037950665.1 of Hypophthalmichthys nobilis. Classification (NCBI taxonomy): domain Eukaryota; kingdom Metazoa; phylum Chordata; class Actinopteri; order Cypriniformes; family Xenocyprididae; genus Hypophthalmichthys; species Hypophthalmichthys nobilis. The sequence goes on from CM075478.1 coordinate 31,897,160, forward strand.
GTAGTAGTATAAATATCTTAAAAGTGCGCTTACGGTTTATACAAAAATGAGCTCTATTCATCAACACTTTTTACATTCCACATCTAACATAGATTCAACATTCAAAGGCACGGGACTTCACTTCAAAACGATCAAAAATATTCTCGAGTCATAAAAGTAATTCAAGTAATCTTACATTGCAAAAAAGATTTTGGTCGAAAGGAAACAATGGCACAGAATCGTGTTGTAAAAATTCAATAATACTTCTGGAAGTGAATATACAGGATTCATTTTACATGTAAACTAGTGATCATGGGGAAATTAAGTCATTGAGTAAATGATAAATCCTCTTTAGTAGCTGCAACTGCTTCCCAATGCTGTCACTCAAATGATCGAGACTCTTTTCAAAGCAAATTGTAAACAGATATTATGCAAGGTTTCAACATTTGTGTTTTAAGATGGTTTAGTCAGACCAATCTGTAAAGAAAGTGAGAAGAAACACATTTTGGCCCTTTTTAGTATTTCACATAGATCAGACTGAGCATAATAAATATCAAAACCTTGCAAATATACAGAAAAACTAAATGTCAAACTTGGTGTTGATAAACTTGAAATACATAACTAACCCAACTGGAGCAGAATAAAAAGATTTAAAAAAGTAAAAACTCTTAGTTAAATTATAATCTAGAGAGCAAGTAGAAATAACAGCTAATCAAAGTGCTTAATGAAATCACTAATTAATCATAGATGTATGGCATAAAAGTAGAAAAGAATTAACAATCAAATTTCACTTGGCATAAAAATCCTTAAACACATCCTACATCCAAAACGGAACATAATAAAAAGGAAATATTACATGCTTTCTGACTTATGTAGAAAGATTGCATAATACCTCGGGACATCCATAGTGCATATCCATATTTTTTTTTTCTATTTTTTTTTATTTTTTGCCTTCATCTGCATTACTAATTTTATTTATTACTAAGGTGAATCTCAAGAAATCTACACCCAGGTCATATTTCACCCCAAAATCAGTACGAAAATAATATTTTGCATAAAGAAAACAAAGCCTATTTTATGACCATAAAAATATTTCCTGTTATAGCTGCGAGCAGCAATTATCGGGGTTCAAGTTCTACTTTTAAGCACATTCGTAAAAGGTATTATGTTTTATTTAGCAAGCCTGTATCCATCTTGATCATAGATGGAAACGACCATTTACAGCCAATACAGGAAATTTAACATAAAAATATATGGTTTTAAAAGCTTTTTAACAGTTATCGAGGTTGAGCCAAAAACCTAGGACTAGTTCGCCAAATATGGTATGAATGTTGTGGGTGTGCACAAAAAATTGCATAATACATGATCCTTTACGCATGTAAAAAAAAATTGCGTGATACACGATCCTTTACGCATGTAAAAAAGAAAAAGAAAAAAATGCGACGGTGTCCCCCGGTGGCCGATTTCTATCAAATTTTTCACAGGCCTCTAGGGTCGTGAGTCAAACAGGCCCAGCGAGTTTCATTTTGTTCGGCCTCTGTTAACCTTGTCTGACAGCTGCTCAAAATTCATTGGCTGATGGCGAACATGTTTTTTTAGATGCGTCAATGTCCTCATACACAATCATGGCACCTTGGACAAAGACACTGCATGCCAATTTTCAAGTCAATCGGAGTAACGGTGAAGTAGTTATAGCCATTTTCATGTTTTTTTTCCTGTTATAACGCCACCAAGTGGCCAGTCACTGCGTCCTTTGTCACGCGACCACAGAATGAGCTCTTGCATAGGTGTGCCAAATTTAGTGAAAATATCTCATTCCATTCACGAGTTATAGCCATTGTAGTAAAAGTGGCTTCGCCCACTTTGAACGTTTTGTCGGCCTTTAGGGACCGTGAATCAAAATTTTAACTTTGTTTTGATAATTATTGACAATGAGACTCTTGACAAAGAGAATCTTGCTGCACTGATCCGATCGGGCCAAAAACCTAGTATTAGTTCTCAAAAGTAGGTTTTTCAAAAAATCCAAAATACCCGAAAATTTTGCTAACATTTCGACGAGTGATTCCTGAGCCAAGGATTCCAATGATATAAGACACTTGAGCCTATGCTTAACGGTTTAGGAGTTTTTGACCGCTGTAGGGCCAATCGGTGGGCGCCTTGGTGACGTTGTAGACGGTGTGAGCACTACCAGCCCTCAAAGTTTCAAGTCTCTACGACTTACGCTTTGGTCTGCCTGATCACTTTTAGGGGAGAATGCTGATCTTTGGAAAATTTAACAATTACAAAAGGGTTTCAGCGCTACACGCTTGAACCCCTAAAAATGGATGCATTATTATTGAATTTTTAATCATAGTGCCTTTTATGCTGAAAAAAAAAATTGTCACTGATTTTGGGGTGAAAATGACCTGAACATGTTTTTGTGAGATTCACACAGTGATTAAGGTGACCTATTGATGCTAATCGGAAAATTCTGCCTGTACGACATACTGTAGTAACAAAAGAAAGAATTAAAACAGTTTCCTAAACAGAAACTGGAATTGAAATGGTCCCTTAATACAGCAAATAAACCACTATGCATTTACATATATATTTTTTAAAACAACCCAACTGTGTCTGTTATGGGTTCAAAAAGAAAAAAAGCTTATATCTTGAAACACATCTTCACAAATTGATAATAGTTCATCACATTACAACACAAGCTATATTGCTGACATTTACAAATGTGTAGAAGCACAAACGCTCGGCTGACTGTAAGCATGCATCCCTGAAACTGTTCCAGGTCAGTGTTGGACAGGGTTTCAGCACCTCCAGACCAGTATATGTTTCATTAGTACAGGAAAAATCACTCCTGTAATATATACAGCAAAACTCAAGCACTCAGCAGCAACTTTTGCAAGAAGATGAATCAAATAATCATCATCCGTTTCAGTGCAAATAAACCATGAACCTTTCAGAAACTCTCATGTCTGTAGAGGCCCGTTCACACCAACAACAATAACTATAAAGTTGTGCTGTCAATCAATTAAATAAAACTTAACAAATTAATCACGATTATAATTGCACCTAACATTAAAGTGTTTAATATTTTTATATTGAAATTATTTCACATTTAATCTCTAAATTAGTCGCGTTAACGCTTCTCATTTATTTTGAATGGTTGATGTCATGCGTTGCCGAACTGAATTGTGGGTTGTGTTGCGTCGCATCACTGGCGTTGCTCGCGGCAGAAGTTGAAAAATTTTCAACTTTTCAAATGCCAACGCAGGCGTCAGCCAATCAGATCGCCTTATGCAAATACCCTAGTGCAGATGCTAGCCAATTGCGTTCATGCAACACTGAAAAGTAATGTGATTGGCTGTTGTCATTATGATGGTCGCTTCAGCACCACGCTTTAGACACGCCCTCCGTCAAGCGTCAACGCCCTGTGTGAATGCAGCTTAATGACACAGACAGCAGCAGGTTTATTAGGCTGCTGTCACTTTAAGAGCTGACTCACATGACGCGGATCTGACACGCATTTTCTCACAACACTTTACGTTAATTTAAGACTTTATTTAGCTAATTTAAGACTGTGCGTACGAGGGTACTCGAAAAAACTGTCATTTTGGCATAATTTTGTGTGTTTTTGCACGATTCATTTGAGCGTGAAAGAGAACTCAATGCTGTACTTGCGCGCTGTCTGAAGCAGCTTTCTCGTGTGTCTGTCACACAGACAGGAGATTCACAGACAGCGCTCCAGTACAGATTTGAGATATTTTTTGCATCTTCAATGGTTTAAAATAGGGATGCAGGATATATCGGCCACCATATCGGTATCGGCCTGATCTATGTTCATTTTAATGTTATCGTTATCGGCCCAATAAGAAAATCTGGCTGATATATTAAAGCAGATAAATAATAGATTATTTCCTTCAGCTGAGACACTTCAGATGCGCACTGTTCACCAATATGGTTTTAAATTTCTTGAAATATGATTGAAATCACTTCAACATGCAGTGCAAGTCTGTCATATAAGCTACATAAAATTATAATGAGAACATTATAATTGTGTGCTTATGACATAGCTTTTAATGGCGAGACCAATATATCGGTTATCGGCTTTCAAATAGAAAGAATTATCGGTTATCGGTATCGGCCAAAATTTTCATATCGGTGCATCCCTAGTTTAAAAGCATTTGTGTGAATAAGAGCGTGATCATATAATGTAACACTAGCTAGAGAATGACAGAAAAAAACGGATGATACATTAATTGCGTTATTAATTTCGTTAACGTGTTAAACTGAACAAATTAAAAGTTTAACGAGTTAAAGAATATTTAACGCAATTAACACTGTATCCATTTTTTTCCGTCATTCTTTATCTACTGTTACATTATACATTCACGCGCCGATATGAAAATTTTGGCAGATACCGATAACTCTTTATATTTGAAAGCCAATAACCGATATATTGGCCGATAAATCTAAATCCAAATTTTTTATATAATTTTCGACAGCCCTATTATAAAGATAACTATAATATCGTCCAGGACAATGCACAATATCATTTTGTTTATTCTAAGCAGTTTTGTCATCTACTGCTAAATGCTCGAGCTCTGAAAGCAAGATTGATTCTGATTGGTTGTCAATGTTTTTATCGTTGATCAGCTGGAAAAAATTTTTTCTGAAAGTGATTCCAACGATATCGTTTCATACACTACATGGATGAGCACATAGTGCATAAGTACATAGTGTATAGTGCATCATTTGAGACATCTTTATCGTTATCGTCCTTGGTGTGAACGGGCCTTAAAAGTGAATCTCCCAAAGCCTGTCGAGAACACATCCAGGTCATATTTCATCCCAAAAACTCCCAAGAATGTGGTGACATATGGCTTGGACTGTTTTGACCAGGATGTTTTTGTGAGATTCATCCGTTAAAGATAATTGATCGCTACAGTATCTCTATACAGTATCATGACCTGCGTTCTCTTCCTTTAAAACACTTTTGTTTTCATTCATTATTATGAGATGCACATCAACAGAAAATTAGAAATAATTCATATTTAAATCTTAGTGTGTACCCAGTCATGTAGACTAAACAAACCGAAATAAAATAACTCCCAGCATGACACTGATGCAGCGCTTCCACGACTTCTCCTTCGTCAGCTGTCGATATCTCCTGGAGCAAACACAACCCTTCAAAAACGTCTAATATGTAAATGAAAGAAAGTAAAGTGAAGTGGGAAGAGATCCTGAAGGTTTCTGACATGGTCCAATCAGTCTTTCTTCTCCTCTTCTGTGTCGTCTTCAGATTGTGCGCCCTTCTGCATGAGCTTCTCCAGCGTGGAGGAAGAGGGAAGAACTTCCTGCTCTACATCCTCAGTCTTTCTCTTGGTGCTTTCCTGCACAAACTCCTGGATCTCCAATGGAAGCCGTCGGAATTTGTCCTGGTATTCCTGATCCAGGTCGTTCTGAAGCTGTGAACACAGGGCAAAATATTACCGTCTACAGGAAATCAAAACTGAGCATTAGTGCACATTATTCTAAAAAGAAAAAAAGTTTGTCTTCATAATTGTTCAAAATGTAATAACTTCCTCCGCCTTACTTTCTTTATCGGCTTTTGAAAACAAAACTTCCTCCAAGTCTAAAATTAGCATTACTGAATATAAACTGTAAAAAATCATATCCGACAGATATAACGAAACCTATTATATTTTCATAAACTTGTCCGCCCACAGTAAGGTAATAAGGAGGTTAAACACAAATAAGAAACAAATAAATAATAAAAATGTGGAAATGCCAATAAAACACAGCATATTTAATTTCAAGAGTCAGAGAGAGGGTGGAAAATAGTCCTGAAAAAATAAATTCAACTGTTTTTGGTCCAAAAAAATCTTGATTAATTTTATTAGAGGACTCCAAGCGGAAAAAAGAAACATAAATAATAAAATGCAAAAATGTCTATTTTTAAAAAAAGAAAAGAAAAAAGCATGTTTAATTGTAAGAGTCAGAGAGAGAGAGTGGAAAATGATGCTGAAAGATATAAATCGGATAAATTTAAATATAACTTAAATGATAATTTATTATACATTTGAAATAAATCTAATGATAAATTCAAAATAAATTATTTATTATTATTATTAGAAACACTAAAATGTGGAAAAGTCCATGAAAAAAAGCAAATAACAGCATGTTTAATTGAGAATTAATTGTTTTAATGGTCCTGAAAATTATAAATTTGACCATTTTTGGTGCATAAAAAACCTTGACTTACATTATTAGAGGACTTCAAGAGGAAAAAAAGAAACAACTAAATAATAAAATGTGGAAAAAGTCAGTGAGAGGGTGGAAATGGTCCTAAAAAAAAATTAATTTGATACATTTAGGCCTAAATATAATATATTTGAATTTATAATTAATTTGAAATATAATGATACTTAAAATATGAATACCTAAGTATAAATATAAAATAATAATGATATTTAAAATAAATTATCATTCATAATATAATTATTATTATAAACAAAATATGAAAAAAGTCTATGAAAAGAGCAAATAACAGCATGTTTAATTGTAAGTTAGAGAGAGAGAGAGTGGAAAATGGTACTAAAAAAAATAGTTTAATATATTTAAATATAATTTAATAAAGAGCTCAAATATATTATAAATTTAAAATAAATGTGACAATAAATTTAAAATAAATCTGGTGCAAAAACATTGACTAACATTATTAGAGGACTTCAAGGGGAAAAAAATTAAGCTGAAAGAACAAAAATAATGAAATGACCCCATCATAAACTGCAAACGTGATGTGGTTGAGTGTGAGTGTCTGTGTGCTGTGACCGCAGGAGTCGATGGATGAACGGGGCAGTGATGTGACATGGGACAGTATCGACAGATACGGATCAATATTCACTAATGCAGCAGCAGATCCAGGCCGATCCGTGCTGCAGCGCTCAGGAATCACAAATCTACACATATTTCACCAGATTACTTTATAGATAAGAAAAAATCTTTACTGTTCAGGATTGAAAAGCACATTTGCTCTGTTTCTGCATCTAAAAATGTGCCGCATCACACTGAGATTTAAATACTCCTGACAGCTTATGAAATATTTAAAGGGTTGAATGAACAGTCTCTCATTTTAGTACAAACCTGTAGAAAGTTTTAACAGGACTTCATCATTGTAAGCATGTTTACATTACAAGTATTTTATCTCACATTTTGTCCATATAAATATCAGCATCTGCGCCAAATTGTTTTTGTTCATTTTAGGCCTCTGAATAAAACTGAGCTGTTTTTTCCTCCATATTCTCACTATATCAGACCACATGAGCTATAAAAGCCTGATGCATCAAATATGATACTCAACAAAAACACATGAAAACTTTTTCTTTTAGATTTTGCCTTAAGGTTCAATAAGCTGTTCCATTAAAAAAAAAAAAAAAAAAAAAAAAAAAAGCATTATTATTTCATATCCCAGGCTTTACAGGGTTAAAGTTAAATAACTGATACTGACAAAAAATGTTGTTGAGCATAAAGGCATGATAGTGAATCAATGATTTGTGAAATATGTATTGATCTACATTGTCGTGATGCAACAAACTCAACAGACACTGTGTTTCGTCCAACACTCGTCTGTCAAACTTCCTAGAAAGCAACAACACTCACTTTCACTACTTCTGCTTTTATAACAATAACGGCAACAGCGCTAGTTATAATAATATCTCTCGTTCTGTTCATTTATGAGACATTAAACTCCAAATGAGAAGCCTAGGGACTACATTAGTCTTAAACCAAGCGCTCTAAAGAACTTCATGATGCTTTTTATCCACTGTTACTACTACCATGTTTATTTGTTATTGGAGTGCGACAGAGCGAACTCTTACCTTAGGTTTCTCATCTAATATTTGTTGCAGAATGCTTTTATGGGTTTCTACAAGCTTCTCATGTCTTTTAGTCTGAGCGTCTTCCAGCTAGAGACATAAAAAAAAGACAAAAAGTGTAAAGAATCATATTTATTCTCATTTATGATGATGATGAGAAATGGAGAAACTCTTTTACCCTCTTAATGTGCTGCACCACCTCGTTCACATACGAGCGGTTGATTTCCAGCTTCTCCCTAAAATCAGAGAGAGAGAGACTGTTATGGATCATGGGATACATTTATCAGTGTTTTATTGCCATCTAGAGGCTGCTTTTATAAGGAATAATAAAATTCTTTCCGTTCCTTTAATTGCCTCCCTGAACATTGATGAAACTAACCTGAAATTAATGTTTTTTTAATCTCTAAATCGATTCATGATTAGTTTGGTGTAAATTAATATCTCAAGGGTCAGTGATACAAGCATCTTTGTAGCTTAACAAAGTATTTTAATATCAATTAAGTATTTTAATACCAAATATGCTTACAATTCCCCTCACAGAATCACCCGAATTAAACCGTCTGTAGTCAGTTGCACATTTTAGTCATTTAAGCATGTCACGTTTGAGTCTGCATTACTTTTTATCAATTCATCTCTACAGATATGAATCCAGATCTTTTTGTCAAATATATAAATTTACACATATGTATGCATTTGGTAGATGCTTTTATCTGGAGTGACTTTCATTGCTTTCAAGTTATATATATTTTGTAAAACACCAATTTAAACTCTCTCTGATCTGCTGAAGTGTGTATTTCTGTGGAAAATCTGAACATACAGTTCAACATGTTTTAGACGGGCGTTTCTGCAGAGGAGGCAAGGGAGGCAGTGCCTCCTCAAAACAGTGGATGAGAAAATAATCCATATTAGAATAATAAAACAACTTGACATTTAAAAACGTATAAATCACTCGTTTTTCGAAAGTAACGCTGTCCAACAGCGACACCCGCAGGTGCCTCCTCTGACCCCATTTACTTAAAACAGACACCCTAAAGCATGTGGTGGGGGGTAATAGAGGCAAAGATTGGATATGGCTGGTTATGGTTGGATATGATTGGTTCGTGCGATAAATCCCACCTCTTGTTTTCGTGCACGCTCCGAGTTCGCGAATCAATCGCTTTATGTCATGTAAATCAAACTTGAAATGGCCAGAAAACATGATGACTGCAGGGAGACGTCCACTTGGCAGAGAAAGAAAAAGCTGCTGTCTCAGTGTGGACAGAAGGCCAAAACTTTCATTTTCAAATGTATCCGGATTATTGTGGATGCTAGAAGCCTTATTTCAACCAAAACACACATTTTCTACACAAAACAGATGAGCAGATGAACTCTTACTCTTCTGTCAAGTGCTTCTCCTTTGATTTGGCTTCACTGATCTTCTCTTGTCTCTTCTTGTCCATTTTCTTTTTCAGTTCTTTCTTTTCTCTGTAAACACAGACGGAACAGCGAGGTTGACGCTACATGACCTTCTGAATTATTAAAAGACGCTTGTGATATTGATAACAGACTCACTTCTCACACAGCTCCTTGATTTTCTTCATTTGGTTGCTTTGACTTTCCTCAGCGATGCCGGTCAGCTTCTCGATAACCTGTGAACACAGCAGAAACACCCTTACAGACCTCTATAGCCATCAGAGGCTTTCTGCTGCACATCAGAAATGTTTAAATAATTTATATTTAATTTCTCACATGAAATAAGCAAAAAATAGCTTCTTTCTAGATGCAGACATTTACACTGAACACATGGCTGGTTTATTTTTATATTTACATTTCTGCATTTAACAGACACTTTTATCAAAAGCGACTTACAATAAAGGAAAGAAAGCATTAAAAGCATAAAAAAACCCTCAAATTCATATATGTGTGTGTGTGTGTGTATATATATATATATATATATATATATATATATATATATACACACATACACACACACACACACACATACATGATGTAAATATTAAATATATATTTATATTATAAGCATTATTATTTACACACACTATATATAGTGTAAATAATGCTTATAATGCAAATATATATTGAATATAAACACGCACACACACACTCTATATATATATATATATTAATGTTAATGTTAATTGATAATAATGCTAATAATATAAATATATACTTAATATAAACACACACACATATTTATATTCTTAATGTTAATTAATAATAATGCTAAAGTATAAATATATATTTAATGTAAACATACACGCGCACACACATATATATTTATATTATTAATGTTAATGTTAATAATAATGCTAATAATATATATTTAATATAAACACACACATATTTATATTTTGAAAGATAATGTTAATTAATAATAATGCTAATAATATAAATATATACTTAATAGACACAGTCACACATATATACTGTATTATTTAAATGATTAATGTTAATATATGGTTATTATATGGTAATATATGGTTCTAAAGAGTCATTTGCAAATGAATTAACACTTGTTTAAAATTTTATTTGACATAATTTGCAATTATTTCATTTTTTGGCATTATTTATATATAATTTCCACCTAATTCAACTTAAAAACTTAAGTTTGCCTTAAACAAGTCACTTCAACAAATTATATTAAACTGATTTTTTTTTTTTTTTAATTGTGTTGAATCTTGTATAATTTATTTAAAAATGTTGAAATTGCTGATTTAAGAACATGTAAAACATAAATTGCCACACGTGTGTGTGTGTGTATATATATATATATATATATATATAGTACATATAGAGAGAGTACAGTTTTAAAGAGTGAATTGCAAATGAATCAACTCTGTCATTTTGTTTCAGCACTCTTTTTCTCAGACACACACCAGTTCTGGATTCCGGCTCACCTGTTTAATGTGTTCCTTCTTCAGGTATTTCTCGCTGTAATACTGTTCCTGACGGAGATTCAGTAGCTGCTGTTGCTGCTGCTCTTTGAGTTCAGACAGTTTCAGTCCGCTGTCTTGATCCAAACTGGCCAGTTCCTGCTCGAAGAACGAGGGTCCGTGTTCAGGACTGGACGACAGGCACCTGACGACAGACGCCAGCCTATGAGAGGTTCGTTCACCTGATGTTTCGCCACACAATCCGAACCACAAGTCGATCAGAGGACGTCTACCTACCTCTTCTTACCATCTCGTTTTGCAGACTTCAGCAGGACGGCCCGTTTGCGGAGGTAGTCGTGCTGGATCTCGTTGTATTTGGCCGTGTGCTCCTTGATCATCTCAGTGGTTTTCTTGTGATGTTTCTTCACCAGGTCCTTCATCTCTTTATAGTGTCGTCTCTGCTCCCGAACGAATCCCTTCTGCTGTTTCAGCTCCTCGATGGTCTGCGCCTCCATCTCTGAGGCAGAAATAGTCAGGGGTTTTATGGACTGTAAAATTACTTCTTCATATTCCACCTCCATATTTTATGAACCTTTTCTGAAGCTCAGGTGGATGGGTTTTCTAAAGCTGTACGTCAGAAGTGTTTCAATAATTTATGGTGATCTGTCGAAATGATTTAAACTTAACAGCCACCTAATAAAATTGAATTTTATTTGATTGCTCACATAAATTAAGCAAAATACAGCTTATTTTTAGATACAGACATCATTTATATTACACACTTGACTGAATTATTTTATTATTTATGTTTGTGTATTATTTTGTTAACATATTTTAATTATTTTTAAATAAGCTGCTATTGTTTAGTCTATTATTTATGTTTACATAAACAAAACAAAAAAATATTTAAATATATATATTACATAAAATTAAATGTGTATATATATATATATATATATAATTTATAGAATATACTGTATATATTATAAAAACATTATACATATTATATATTAAATTATTGATATATACACATTTTAAATTATTAATATATTAAATTAAATTATTGAGATATATATATATATATCTATATATATATATATATATATATATATAATGATTTTGTTTTTGTAAACATAAATAATAGATCAAACTATTAAATAGCAGGTTATTTCAGGAATAATTAAAATATATTGACAAAATAATACACAAAATATAAAATTTCATGCATTATTTTGTTAATATATTTTAATTATATATAATTAATATATAATTATATATAATTAAATATATAAATATAATTTTGTGTATTATTTTATGTTAATATTTGAAAATTATTTTTAAATTTTTTTTTTAAATAAACTGCTATAGTTTGTGTAATTTATGTATATTTTTATGTATACATATATATATATATATATATATATATATATATACACACACACACACACACACATAAGATTTTGTGTATTATTTTATGTTAATATTTTAAAATTATTTTTGAAATAACCTGCTGTTGTTTGTTCTAATATTCTAATATTTATGTTTATATATATATATATATATACATATATATACAGGTGCTGGTCATATAATTAGAATATCATCAAAAAGTTGATTTATTTCACTAATTCCATTCAAAAAGTGAAACTTGTATATTATATTCATTCATTACACACAGATTGATATATTTCAAATGTTTATTTCTTTTAATTTTGATGATTATAACTGACAACTAAAGAAAATCCCAAATTCAGTATCTCAGAAAATTAGAATATTACTTAAGACCAATACAAAGAAAGGATTTTTAGAAATCTTGGCCAACTAAAAGTATGAACATGAAAAGTATGAGCATGTACAGCACTCAATACTTAGTTGGGGCTCCTTTCGCCTGAATTACTGCAGCAATGCGGCGTGGCATGGAGTCGATCAGTCTGTGGCACTGCTCAGGTGTTATAAGAGCCCAGGTTGCTCTGATAGTGGCCTTCAGCTCTTCTGCATTGTTGGGTCTGGCATATCGCAACTTCCTCTTCACAATACCCCATAGATTTTCTATGGGGTTAAGATCAAGCGAGTTTGCTGGCCAATTAAGAGCAGGGATACCATGGTCCTTAAACCAGGTACTGGTAGCTTTGGCACTGTGTGCAGGTGCCAAGTCCTGTTGGAAAATGAAATCTGCATCTCCATAAAGTTGGTCAGCAGCAGGAAGTGCTCTAAAACTTCCTGGTATACGGCTGCGTTGACCTTGGACCTCAGAAAACACAGTGGACCAACACCAGCAGATGACATGGCACCCCAAACCATCACTGACTGTGGAAACTTTACACTGGACCTCAAGCAACGTGGATTGTGTGCCTCTCCTCTCTTCCTCCAGACTCTGGGACCCTGATTTCCAAAGGAAATGCAGAATTTACTTTCATCAGAGAACATAACTTTGGACCACTAAGCAGCAGTCCAGTCCTTTTTGTCTTTAGCCCTGTTGTTCAAGAGTGGCTTGACACAAGGAATGCGACAGCTGAAACCCATGTCTTGCATACGTCTGTGCGTAGTGGTTCTTGAAGCACTGACTCCAGCTGCAGTCCACTCTTTGTGAATCTCCCCCACATTTTTGAATGGGTTTTGTTTCACAATCCTCTCCAGGGTGCGGTTATCCCTATTGCTTGTACACTTTTTTCTACCACATCTTTTAATTCCCTTCGCCTCTCTATTAATGTGCTTGGACACAGAGCTCTGTGAACAGCCAGCCTCTTTTGCAATGACCTTTTGTGTCTTGCCCTCCTTGTGCAAGGTGTCAATGGTCGTCTTTTGGACAACTGTCAAGTCAGCAGTCTTCCCCATGATTGTGTAGCCTACAGAACTAGACTGAGAGACCATTTAAAGGCCTTTGCAGGTGTTTTGAGTTTATTAGCTGATTAGAGTGTGGCACCAGGTGTCTTCAATATTGAACCTTTTCACAATATTCTAATTTTCTGAGATACTGAATTTGGGATTTTCCTTAGTTGTCAGATATAATCATCAAAATTAAAAGAAATAAACACTTAAAATATATCAGTCTGTGTGTAATGAATTAATATAATATACAAGTTTCACTTTTTGAATGGAATTAGTGAAATAAATCAACTTTTTGATGATATTCTAATTATATGACCAGCACCTGTATATATGTATATATATATATATATATATACACACACACACATAAGATTTTGTGTATATCTCCTGTTATTTTCTCTGTATGTGTAATATGACAAAAACATAACTTAATAATATAAAATTATATATTATAATATATTAATATAAACCGTGCAAGTTATTTCAGATTTTTCTGAATCGAGTCTCTCTAAAAGCCATTGGATCTGTTTAACACTGACCGGTGAGGACACTTTGAATAAGATCTTCAGTCTTTGCCGCTGGTTTCGTTGAGCCTGAAACATATCCAGATAAGATCTCATCAGATAAGATTCAAGCATATCTAATAACATTCATCATTTTTCTCTCCCGTCTTGTTTGATATGTGAACGCAGCACACGTGAGGTGAAACAGCTTAATACAATCGATAGTAATGAATTACAGTTCAGTATCAAACCTGTGTGAGATGAGAGGATGATATGAGAGAGGTGTGAAGGTCTGACCTGTGGACTGTGGCTGTGTGCTGATCTGAGACGCGGGTTTAGGAGCCGCGCTGGGCGTGTGACTCAATCCGTTCTCAACCGGGGCGGGTTTGGGTTCGCTTTTAACCTCTGAGGGGTTTTCAACACCCGGATCCGCCTGAAGAACAAGAAACTTCTGCTAGAAACATCACCAAAAACCATAAATACCATTCTCTGTCAGTTTAACAGCAACAGACCATTTTGCAAAATGAAAAACCTCATTAGAAAAATGACTTCATTCATTCCGTAAACGAATGGGAATGTGATTGGAGTTTAGACAGAGTAATTATTGCAGTAATCCCATTATAAATCACTAACTGATGGTCATGTAAATTACATCTGAGAAATTCGATTTAATATGTGACATTAGTACTGGTGTGCCCCTTTTAAAGGGATTTTTCTTGCATACATTTTTAAGGCTCATTTCTTATATATATATATATATATATATATATATATATTAAACATGGCCTAGGAAAATCGACATCTTCACGCATTGTGCAGACATAATTTTTGGTCAGGCTCTCATACAAAGAAATTATGAACACGTGCACAAACAAGAGAGAACCAACAAGATATTAATAACTGATTATGTTGTAGTCAATGTATGCTTTTTCCAGTCAGAGTTTTGTTTTCTATGCTTTTTTTCCTGTAGCTGTAGTTTGCTGTGTTGCAAGTGTTTTAGTGTTTGAGCTTCCCTCATATTTAACCCTTGTGTGTCCTTATGGACATTTCTGTCTTTTTCAGTTTTGTTATTTTTGATCATTTTGCCCGTGTTAATACCAACTGCATAAATTTTGGCACAGGTGTGTATTTTTATTGGAATTTTTCTATTTCACCCTCATTTCCTTTAAAAAAAATCTATTTTGCACTAGTAACACAAAACAGTTCCTCTCAGGACCTTAAGGACAAAAATGTCCCCATTGAAACTGCAATTTTTAATCCCAGGGTCATTTAACTATAAAATGAAGCAGTCCTTGGTAATAGGCTTTCATTCTATTGGCAAGGCTTCAAAATGAAAAGTTTCTTTTTTTTTTTTCCCCCAGATGGTGCCATTTTCTCAGGTTTGGCCTATAAAACAAATACTCACTTTATTCATGTTTTCTGCTTCTGCTTATTATTGAGCCAACTGGATAAATGATGCAGCTATACTTCTGTGGATGTGTTGGTATGGATGTCAGAGTGTGGTTTGTATGTGTGTAATAAAAAAATTGTGTGTGTGTGTAACATTTGAGAGAGAAAAACTACTGCAAATCACAAATCCAACCACTGTGTGTACCAGTGGAGTTTTGCTGGCATCTAATGGGGAAAATTCAGTACTGCACCCAAACAAAATCTTACTGTAAGCTCATTTTTTGAGATATCATCCTCAAACTTGGAACACAACTTGTTTAGATTTATGACTTCAACATGTTTCATAAAATATATATTTTATATAAAATAATGTTTGTAAATAATTTTCATAAACATATACCTCTATATCTTTTTTCTTATTTCACTTTTTAAACTTTTTTTTGTAGTTTAACAATAATCTGCCAAGGGTCTTTTTTAAAATTATCCAAACTTAAAGGGTTAGTTCACCCAAAAATGAAATTTCTGTCATTAATTACTCACCCTCATGTTGTTCCACACCCGTAAGACTTTCGTTCATCTTCGGAACACAAATTAAGATATTTTTGATGAAATCCGATGGCTCAGTGAGGCCTGCATTGACAGCAAGTTAATTTAGACTTTTAAATGCCCAGAAAGACATATTTAAAACAGTTCATGTGACTACAGTAATTCAACCTTAACTTTATGTGCGCCAAAAGAACAAAATAATGACTTTTCAACAATATCTAATGATGGGCAATTTCAAAACACTGCTTCAT
Organism: Hypophthalmichthys nobilis; assembly: GCA_037950665.1. Lineage (NCBI taxonomy): Eukaryota > Metazoa > Chordata > Actinopteri > Cypriniformes > Xenocyprididae > Hypophthalmichthys > Hypophthalmichthys nobilis. The sequence continues at coordinate 31,913,398 of CM075478.1, forward strand.
GAAGCTTTACGAATCTTTTGTTTCGAATCAGTGATTCAGAGCGTGTATCAAACGATCGCAAACTGCCAAAGTCACCTGATTTCAGTAAACGAGGCTTTGTTACGTCAGAAGTGTTTCAATGCTTCACGTGACTTTGGCAGTTTGATACAAGCTCTGAACCACTGATTTGAAACAAAAGATTCGTAAAGCTTCATCATTAGATATTGTTGAATAAAGTCGTTATTTTGTTTTTTTGGCACACAAAAAGTATTCTCATCGCTTCATAACATTAAGGTTGAATTACTGTAGTCACATGAACTGTTTTAAATATGTCTTTAGTAGCTTTCTGGGTGTTTGAAAGTGTAAATTAACTTGCTGGCTATGGAGGCCTCACTGAGCCATCGGATTTCATCAAAAATATCTTAATTTGTGTTCTGAAGATGAACGAAGGTCTTACGGGTGTGGAACGACATGAGGGGGAGTAATTAATGACAGAATTAATTTTGGGTGAACTAACCCTTTAAGACATTTTTTTTAATTGATGTACAAGGGTTAAAATATGTAATCCTCATATTTTGATGGTTTATTCGAATTTGTAGGGTGATTAAAAACAAATATCCCCTCCAGATGTCACTTTTGGCCATTACAGTTTAAATAATATAAATATAGTTTTTTAATATATTTTTAATTTCACTTGAGAATGAAAAAGACCCCAAAATTACCATCTTCAACTTTCAGGTCTGAAGATTTGGAGTGAGACAGAAGCAGAATGTGAGCCTGTACCTCTTTAGTGTCTTTCTCCTCTTCTCCTTCCTCTAAAGTGAGAGCCGCCAGCTGTTTGGATCTCTGCTCCATTAGGTTGACGTATCTGATAGGGTTGGACAGCGCTTCAATGACATCTGTTCAGCACAGAAACACACCGTCAGTCACGTCAAACACAACAACGCTCTCAAACAAACTCACAAATCTCTGCATCATGCATCTGTTTTAGACACCATGGGCTAAAGTCATTTTAGTTAGTTAACAGCTATAATGTTTTCACAATATTTTGCAACTTCAAAACCTTTTAAATATATATAAAGATTTGATATATGACATTATGTTTTGTCCCTTTTAAATGCCTTCTTCTTGCAGTGACATTTTGCTCATTTCTGAAATTTCATTACAGGTAGAAACTCTTAATTAAGAGACATTTTTGAGAACATTTTCTCCTTGGCATTTTATGGGTCATTTCATCTTTTAAAAAGCCCTTCATTTACATAAACGGAGTGTTAGATTCAACATTTTCTAAAGAAGAGTCTCTGATAATTAGTTAACATAAAATAAAAGTTGTGACATCTTCTGTGGGGTCTATATCACTTTTTATATATTATGCATATTTAACAAGTGATGCCACAGTTTAGCTTTAAATAGGTGAGGTCACTTGTGGCTTTAATAAAACAAAGTTTCCATTTAGATTAAACAAACTCTTAAGATGGTCTCATCATTATTTGCGTCTGACAGGAAAACAGACGAGTCAAAACGAACGTGTGAAACGCTGCTGAGAAGGTCAGTGCTGCTGTGTCTCTGTGGTGTAACACTTTTTAACTGAAGCACAACACTAACAGAAGCATTCTGGGAACTGGAGATGTGAATCTGTCCCATAATCCCCCATCTCATAGTTTCAGAATGTAAATGAGGACCACAAGCGTTTGTAAAAAAAAAAAAAACACCGGGATAAAGATCGAAAAGCTCCTCACAAAAAGCGCTGTGGCTGTACAGTGAAGGTAATACTATGGTACTCTGATATATGGGCCATTCTACAGAATTGGTGTAAACTGCTGTCCCACAACCAAAAAAAACACATATATAAAATATTTAAAATATCAGTAAGCTTAAAATATATATATATATATATATATATATATATATATATAAAATGATAATTTATTGGGTACTTTCAATTATGAGGTGGCTGTCTTATGAAAATTATATTGAAATAATTTTTGCAATTTTTTCCATTGTTGCTTTTAAAAATATCTTTTTGATGTTTTTTTTTTTTTTAAAAAGTGAAGTTCAAAAATAAAAATAAAAAATATTTATTTTATATTTTCTTTGTAAATCATGGAACTTTATGTAAAAAAAAAAAAAAAAAAAAAAACGTGTCCCGCATTTTCATGTCACTACTGAAACAGTGTTTTAGTCCATTGGCTGAGATGACTGAGATTTTAACACACTTCTACATTTTTGATCAAGAAATATTCCTGTGTCCCTCCCTCTCATAGCCTCTCTTTCATAGTAGATAGGTCCATCATTTTGAGTTAAATGTGTTCAAAATCTGAAAATCTGTGTGTAACTTTAAGTACTGTCACTACCAAACATCCTTTTTCTGCAATTAAGCAAACTTTTTTGGGTGTTATTCCATAAAATTTGTTCAGAGCTGTGCTAGCTAACCATGTGCTGATTAGCATCTTTGAGCTAGGCTCAAAAATATCTAAAATTGTCACTACCGAAACAGTCACGACCGAAACGTGGTGAAGTTTCAGTTGTGATATCATTGTTTTTTTGAGTGTTATTCAATAAAATTTAGTGTTTGTGTGTGTACAACTGTTCAGAACTGTGCTAGCTAACCATGTGTTGATTAGTATCTTTGAGCTAGGCTCAAAAGTATCTAAAATTGTCACTACCGAAACAGTCATGACTGAAACAACATCATTGTTTTTTGGGGGTTATTCAATAAAATTTAGCTTTTGTGTGTGTACAACTGTTCAGAACTGTGCTAGCTAACCATGTGCTGATTAGCATCTTTGAGCGGCTTAAAAGTATCTAAAATTGTCACTACCGAAACTTCACCACATGTTTCGGTCTTGACTGTTTCGGTAGTGACATCATTGTTTTGTAGTGACAAAAGGGAACACATAATCGTTTATTTGGGGGAAATAAACAAAAATTTAATACAGTTATGCAAATCATTAGTATGTTTTATTATGCAAATCATTCATACTTTAATATGTTTTAATAGTGTTTTAGTATGAGAGTTAAATTCTGTAATGATGTGGTCACTACCAACATGGATGTTTTATCAAAAATAAAGTATATTGAATCATCAGCTAAGATGTTATTATAGTGTTTGGATCAATGTATATTCAAACTAATGAATCCTTCACTTTGAAATCAGTATGATAAACTTTATGCCTTTTACAAAGAAAGATTGGATTCAAAATACAACAAATCTCATAAATTACACTTGAAATATTGTTAAAATTGTAATTGTTAGTGATTTACATATGAGCACATTTTAATAAAATAACAAAAAATATATTTACAAGGTAGATGTAAACATAATGTTAATAGGTCATTGTAACTCTTCTTATTAAATTATATATTATTGTGTTTCGGTAGTGACAAATTTGAGGAGAGGAAAAATATTACAAAACGTTCTGAACATACAATATGAGAATTAACTGCACAATTACTAGAAATGTGTATCTTGGATATCATAAAATTTGCATACATACAAAATTTGTGAAAAAAGACACATTTTTTTCCAAGATGTTTCCAACTTTGAATCAGTTCTGTAGAAAGGCCCATATACGATATTCAAGTCATAATTCACAAAGAATATTTGTCACATGTTATAAATAATGCATAGAAGTCCATTTTACGTTTTCTTTATGCAAAGTATAATTTCTCGATTATGATCCAGCTTGTGAGATTCACTCATATTTACCATGTTATTCATAATGGCATTCCAGGTTATTTCAAAGGACGCCACAGTAGTACTATGGTACTTTTAGCGCTTTCTGTGAGTAGCAGATCCTAAAACAGCCAGATGTTTCAGATAATAGAAATGAACTTCTTACCAGCGAATGTATCCGGTACGTAGTCTTTCACCTCAATATACACGAATATAGCAGGAAGAATTAGAGCTTGATTCTTTTCATTTCTCAAACCGATGTAACGATAACCTGTGAGAATATGAGAAAATGATGCTTTATTACAACAAACAAATCTGCCTTTCCATGCTGTGGCCTTAAAAGTAAATAAATTACTGGCAATATATTAAAATATTCTAAATAAATAATTAAAGTAAATTTGTCTTTTAAGCCCACCCTAAAAAATCACAATGAAATCACATATGAAATCATATTAGGCTCTTAGGGACGCGGGGTTTAGAGAGACCGAATCTTTGATCGAACCGTTTCAGACACTGTGAGAAAAGAGCTGATGCTGCACTGGATATTATGAGAGTGTTAAAAGTGTTTTTAACCTTGGATGAATGTAAAACTATTGTAGGAGACCATTAAAACAGAATTATACGGGCACTTTAATATATATGATTCTCACCCGGACGAATGGCTGAGACAGGAATGATCCGATGACCGATGAACTTCCCGCCTTCTTCAAACACGGCTATCCTCAGGGAAGCGAGGGTGGGCAACACAACCTGACCAATAAACACCACAGTTATTTATTTCATGCACTCCAACCATCTGATGATAATAATAACAGGACTCTAAAAACACCCCGTACTTTTTTAAAGACGATGGGCTCCTCGTCCCACACAGGGTTGATGGCGTTGCTTTGGGACGTCTTTGTCTTGAAAGCTTTTCGTCTCGTGTCAACTGGAAGTCCAAACATGTCAATCTCCACATAAACGCCCACCTTCTTGTCAGTCAGAAACTGTCCTGATATGATCTAATGGAAGAGACAATGAGATTAAAATGACACATAACCAGCGTTCAGGACACTAGTTTCAAACACTCCACTGATAATATTTAACATATTCAAGATTTAAAGTTGTTCAACTACAGCTAGCTACAACAACTTTACTTACAAAAAGTCTGCAACAATTTTATTAGTTAGAGTCTCTACTAGTGTTGTCACGATACTGGAATTTCCAACTTTGATATGATAACTTGAAAAATATCGATATTCGATACCATGGCGAAAACCGCCATACATACCGCCATTCAGATAATTTGTTATTATCTCATAATTTTTTTGATAATTTGGGTACTTTTATTGTGAGCTTACACACAGAACAGGGAGACTTTATTTGAATCGTTGAAATAGATTTACAAAAAAAGACAAGTAAACAGTCATAACAGTAATATATAGAACAAATAATAAGAACAAATAATAAAATTGCAACCGATAGCACAAATAAATACAATAGAATTCAGAGACAAATTAAATAAACATGGATTTATGTTTTTCAGGTGGGTCTAACAGTAGTATTCAAGTAAGAAATACTACAGAAATTAAAGTAATCAAATATAAAATAACACTTCATTGTAAAAATTAAATACAGATTAATTAAAGTTACAAAATTTATTTAGTCAAAAACAGAGAGCGATTTCCTCTCAGTCTTCCGACAGACAGCAGCAGGTTTATTAGGCTGCTGTCACTTTAAGAGATTATGCCCGGATCCAATATACTGTTACACAACATTCATTATCTCTCAACTCTTTACGTTCCAAAACTGACTGTATTTACCCGAATACTCACCAAGACGGGCACTTTGACATAATTTTATATGTATTTGACCGTTTAAGCGCAATAAGCCACGAAAAAGAAGTCAATTTGGTTCTCGCTAGCTGTCTGAGAGGCGGTTTTATGTGCGCGCCACTAATATAGATCAGTGCTGCGTGCGCTTTTAATGTGAGCGTGAAACCTGCGGGAATGAGTAAAATTATGCACCATACAAGCACTATTTAACTGGAGTGAATGAGATGAGCGAATTAAATATATATATATATATTTTTTTTTTGAAGGATGCTAAGTCTAGTACAAGTCTAACCTTTACTGATAAGGTATTGGCTACGATCCCATCCACTGTGCTTTCTGTGAAGGGGTCGAAATGCTTGTCCGGTCGCCTCATGAACTCTGGTTTGAGCCTGTAGCCACTTTTCCCGTTGTACTCGTACATGCCGAGGTTCAGCTGCATGGACAGATCTGAGAGAGCAAACAAATATGAAGTGAAATTACAGCTGACATTTCATATCAAAGTCATGTTTTAATAAGTCTTTCCTGAAGCATTTTGATTCATCCGCTCACCGATGGTCTGAAAGTTGAGTGCTACAAGCTGACAGCCGGCGTTCCAGAACACCTGCGGCATGTAGTTGGAGGAATCCACCCGGGTTCCTTTGGGATAGATTCTGCTCAGCTGAAATTTGTTGTATCTACATGTACACTGTTAAGGGACTGACGTACTGAACTGATAACTGATAGATCAAGAAATCATTCAACTACATACACCACAAAACATGTCTGTGTAAAATAATTAAAACATATAAAATATTAAAGAAATTATATTTGTTGTAAAATCTTTTTGGCTTTTTTGCTATAATGTGACATTATTTTATTATGGGCATGAGAATTAAGCACATTCGTCCAGATGTTTATATATGTGTAAACATCTATATATGTATATAACATATCATTGTTTATGTATCTATATATCTATATTATATATATATATATATATATATATATATATACACACATATATACAGTACTGGTCAAAAGTTAATAGAAACATTACTATTTTTAATGTTTTTGAAAGAAGTCTCTTCTGCTCATCAAGGATGCATTTATTTGATCAAAAATTCAGAAAAAAAAACAAGAAATATTGTGAAATATTTTTACAATTTAAAATAATGGTTTTCTATTTTAATATACTTTAAAATATAATTTATTTCTGTGATCAAAGCTGAATTTTCAGCATCATTACTCCAGTCTTCAGTGTCACATGATCCTTCAGAAATCATTCTAATATGCTGATTTGATGCTCACGAAACATTTATGATTATTATCAATGTTGAAAACAGTTGTGCTGCTTAATGTTTTTTTATAACCTGTGATACTTTTTTCAGGATTCTTTGATGAATAAAAAGTAAAAAAATAAAGAACAGCATTTATTTAAAATTGAAATCTTTTGTAACAATATACACTATACTGTTCAAAATGGTCAATTTTTTTCCCTTCTTTTTTTGAAAGAAATTAATACTTTTATTCAGCAAGGATGTGTTAAATTGATCAAAAGTGATAGTAAAAACTTATATTGTTACAAAAGATTTCTGCTCTTTTTTAACTTTTTATTCATCAATGAATCCTAAAAAAATAGTGTCCACATTTTTGGCCTGCGTATATGAATATAAGATATTATATTATTTTGATCTCACGCTTAGAAAATTGTGTAGGTATTCGAGGAAATGCCTTGAACTGGATTAAGTCTTATTTCCAAAACAGAAGTTTCTGTGTTCAGATGGGAGGATGTATGTCGACTTTATCTGTTGGTATTCCACAAGGATCTATTTTAGCACCAGTCTTTTTTTCACTTTATATGCTAAGATCATGAGTAAATACGGTGTGCATCAAGTAAAAAATTTAGGTATAGTTTGCGATTGAGACTAATCTCTACAATTAAGCCTTTTGTTTCACGGAAGGACCTGGAAAAGGTTATTCATGCTTTTGTTTTCTCAAGATTAGACTATGGTAATGCACTGTACTATGGTGTTCAACACCAAAGCTTAGACAGATTACAGCTGGTCCAAAATGCGGCCGCAATACTTCTGACAGGCACTCGAAAAAATGTTACTCCTGTATTAAGAGAACTACATTGGCTGCCGGTTTCCTATAGGATTGATTGTGAGATACTATTATTTGTTTTTAAAGCCTTACATAGTACTGCTCCAACATATTTAGCTGATTTGATCCAGGTGAAGAAACCAAAGAGAACGTTACGCTCTGAGTCATTAAATCTTTTAGTGGTCCTGCGGACGTACCGGAAAATGAGAGGAAACCGCTCCTTTGCAGCCGCTGCTCCTAGGCTGTGGAATGGTTTACCTCATTATATCCGGCAGTGCTTCACTCTTAGAGAGCTTAAACGGCATTTAAAATCACATTTTTTTACTGTGGCATTTGATCATTCATGAGTGTTGTGTTAGAGGGTTTTTATTAATGCCTTATTGAATTTGAGGTTGATTTTGAGTAATGAGAATTTGGGGTGAAAATGTACTTGATTGTCATTAAAAGGCCCTAAAAATAGGCTTCGTTTTGTTTAATACAAATGCAAATTTCTTATTTATTTTTATTTGTAAATGTGGTGAAAAGTGACCCAAACTTGTATTGGCAGGTTTTCTGAGATGCACTCAATAAAATGGCAAAAACATGAAAACAATATCCTTTCAGAAGACTTGAAACTTGCATATGGACTAGAGTTCTGAAATGTTCCTGCCAGATTTGATTATTTGGGTCATAAGTTATGGCATGAATAATAGATGCACTTGTCCTGGTTTCCTGTCATGTGTCTGATGGGATATGTAGGTTGTGTGTGAAGTCACTACAGACGAGCAGCAGAACAAAACAAACTCATCCTGGAGTTCTTCAGGTAAAGGATGCTCTACAAACTCCACCGGTGTCTTGGTGAGCTGCTCCAGGGCTTTGGTCTCCACAAACGATGACATCTGATAACTGCGCTTGGTTTCTGAAAGCAGACAAATCGAGTTTTAACGAGATCTTCAAATCGGCGCACACATTATCGCATCCTGAGTATGAGTATGACATTATTGCTGTCATACTCACTCTTGGAAACCTCAAAGGAGTGGAACTTGGTCGGCTGGATGTAATTGACCAGCGTGGACATTTCCTCTGTGGCAAAGGCTTCAGATCCTGCTGTACCCTGAAAAAACACAAAACCACCTCATTAGATGGATGAACAGCTTTTTATGAAGGTTAAGATCCTCATTTGACAATCTGTTGAGAAAAATCATATTTTTTTAAGAGTTTCAAGCCCTGTTTTTTTTTTTTTTACTATATTGGTGGACAAGTACCTGGAACTGGCACAATAGAGTTAAAACATTTTATTTACAGAGAAATCAGCTTCTGTCGATAACCTCAAAATTACCAATTAATCAGTTTCTGATTAATCCTAGTGTTGATAATGTCAACTAGAACTAAAACTATAATTTTTGATCATTTAAATAAAGCTGAAAGAAATTTTGAAAAAAAACCTGGAAATGTTGCCTTGGCAACTAACTGAAATAAATAAATAAATACATTTAAATTTAAGTACTAAAATTGCTAAAACTGAAACTGAAATAAAAATAAAGCCATACAGAAATATAAAAAACAAACAAACAAAAAAATAGAAATTAGAATCATCGCCTTGGCAAATATATTGAAATAAGTTTAAGTACTAAAATGACTAAAATACTAAAGAAAAATGTTTTTATAAAATTAATAAATACATTAAAGCTATATAGAAATATTTTAAAATAAACCAACAAAAATAGAAATGGAAAATATTGCCTTGTCAACTAACTGAAATAAATTAATTAATTAATAAATAAACTAAATCTATATAGAAATATATTTAAAAAAAAAATTGGAAATGCTGCCTTGTCAACTAAATGAAATAAGTTTAGGTTGAAGTCCTACAATTACTAAAACTAAAACTGAAATAAAAATAAATTTAAGCTAAATAGAAATATAAAAAAATGACAAAAGCACATAACAAAATTACTAAAACTTCAACTAAAATGAAAACTGAAATATAAATTATATATATAAAATTAAATTATAAATATAAAAACAAAAGCAAATATAGCTATAAGTAGCAATTAAGGGGAAAAGCACAAAGGCAGCACAATAAGTCATGCCAGCATGGCTGGGAGCATCACAATGACTGCAACAATTAAAGGAATATTAAGATGATTTTAGGCAAAATGACTGAAAAATCATAAACACTCACTAGTAAAGATTTAATGGTTTATCACTTTCGACCAATAGGTGGCGCTGTGACCAAATTGATGTGGTGTTGTCAAGAGTGAGGTGACAATGACACATGCAAAGTTTGGTGTCAGTATGCCAAAGCATTGCAGACATACAACTTTAAGAGGCGTTTTGGCATCATGCCTCAAATTTGTTGCTGTGGTATACAAATACGATTTTGTCTATCAACACAAAACCCATAACTTTTTGTCGGCACAGTCTGAAGATGATACGATTTGATTTTGGTGAAAATCGGACGAGTGGTCTAGGAGGAGTTCAAAATAGTAGGTTTTGAAAGAAAATCAAAATGGCAGACAGGAAGTTTGGCCAAATATGGCAAAATTGGTTTCTATGTTCTCGGCATGACCCAAGGTTCATTCATTACAATTAGCTAATTTAATCAAAAGTTATTAGCATTTCATTATAACTTTTGACCACAAGGTGGCACTGCCCCAAACTTTTTAAATACCTTGGGGGCATGGTGGCAAAGACACATATCGAGTTTCATAACGATACGCCAATGCGTTCGTAAAATAGCATTTTACGACAAAATTCAAAATGGTCGACATCCAATGGCCGGTATGTGAAAATTGGATATCAGTCGACTCGGAATGCCACCCTGAATCTAACAAGACCACATTTATTATTTTTGGACAAACCGTTCAGAAACTATAAGCAAAATAGCCATTTTTCGTATATCTCCAGACCAGTAGGTGGCACTGCGCCGAAACACAGCAACGGCCTAGGAGGAGTTCGAAAATTCAAAATAGTGGAAAAATTTTAATGATGGAAAATGACGTGCATTCGTTCAAAAATTATTAGCATAAACGTGAGTGCAAATTTGGACAGCAGGTGGCGCTAGAAGGAATGAGTTAGAGACTGCAAATTTGCTATGGTGACAGTTCAGACTGTCCTCTATCTGCGTGCCAAATTTCATGACTTTCCTGCAAGCGGTTCTATGGGCTGCCATAGACTACACGAGTGGAAGAAGAAGAAAACGGAAGAACAATAAGAATGGCAACGATTACAATAGGTGCCTACACACCTTTGTGCTTGACCCCTAATTATAGCATTAATAAATACTATCATTGTAAATAAATAACAAATATTGATAGATACACATCTATCAATAAAAACACAAACTCATACTGACCTCGTCTGACTTCTTACAGTCGTCATCATCATCATCTTCATCCTCGTCATCCTCAGCCTCCACCTCTGCAGGCGCTAAATGACAAAAATAAACTTATACGTCAATCAAATCCCAAACACGAGAAGCAAACAGTGATTTGCAAACACATGCGCAGCTTAACCAGACGTCCGGAGAGTCAGTTTTGTCACACGTCTCCATCCACTCAATATATGCAGAGCTGGTGTGAGATAAGATAGAGCTCAGAGACAGGAAGTCCTGTTAATCCCATGATAAAGAGAGCAGATGTGTGTGGCTTTAAGATGCTAAGACATAATCAATGAGTCTGAACACGCGAGACCTTCACCACCTGCTGCTTTAAAGGGAGAGTTCATGCTCAAAGGAAATTCAGTCATCATTTACTTAACTTCATGTTATTGCAAACATGAACTATTTCACACAGCAGACAGTTTAAAGTGACGACATCACTGTCTCCAAAAACACCATGTGTTTCAATGAAAGAGATTCCTACAGGTTTGTAACAGCACTGTCATTTCACAACACCTGTCAAATGTTTGAAATAACTAATATTTGGTAAAAGTCTCTTCTGCTGCATTTATTTGAAAATTTATTTGTAAAATGTAATTTATTCATGTGAACAAAGCTGCATATATTGACTGATTTGCTGCTCAAGAAACATTTCTGATTATCATGTTGAAAACAGTTGCACTGCTTCATGTTTTTGTGGAAACTGTGACACACTACCATTCACTACAAATTTGAATTTTTTTAAGTAATATTTAAAAACAAAACCAAACAGTTATTAATACTTTTATTCAATAAAGACGCATTAAATTGCTCAAAAGTGACAGTAAAGACATTTATAATGTTAAAAACATTCTATTTCAAAGAAATGCTGTTCTTTTGAACTTTCAATAATGAATCCTGAAAAAAATGTATCACAATTTCCACCAAAATTTAAGGATTCCAAGAAATAAAGTCAGAATTGAGAGAAATAGTCAGAAATGCACGTTATAAATTCACAACTGCAAGTTATAGTCACAATTGCATTATAAACTCAATTGCGAGAAATAAAGTCACATTTGCGAGCTATAAAGTCAGATTTGCAAGAAATAGTCACAATTGTGAGAAATAAAGTCAGAATTCTGAGTTATAAAGCCAGAATTGCAGAGAAATAGTCAGAATTGCGAGTTATAAAGTCAGAATTGTGAGTTATAAAGTCAGAATTGTGAGTTATAAAGTCAGAATTGCGAGAAATAAAGTCAGAATTGCGAGAAATAAAGTCAGAATTGCGAGAAATAGTCAGAAATGCACGTTATAAATTCACAACTGCGAGTTATAGTCACAATTGCGTTATAAACTCAATTGCGAGAAATAAAGTCACATTTGCGCGCTATAAAGTCAGAATTGCAAAATTGCAAGAAACACAGAATTGTGACTATAACTCACAACTGCGAGTTATAGTCACAATTGCGTTATAAACTCAATTGCGAGAAATAAAGTCACATTTGCGCGCTATAAAGTCAGAATTGCAAGAAATAGTCACAATTGTGAGAAATAAAGTCAGAATTCTGAGTTATAAAGCCAGAATTGCAGAGAAATAGTCAGAATTGCGAGTTATAAAGTCAGAATTGCGAGAAATAAAGTCAGAATTGCGAGAAATAAAGTCAGAATTGTGAGATATAAAGTCAGAATTGCGAGAAATAAAGTCAGAATTGTGAGTTATAAAGTCAGAATTGTGAGATATAAAGTCAGAATTGTGAGATATAAAGTCAGAATTGCGAGAAATAAAGTCAGAATTGCACGTTATAAACACAACTGCAAGATATAAACTTGCAATTCTGACTTTTTTTCTCGCAATTCTGAGATATAAACTTCACAACTGCGAGTTATAGTCACAATTGCGAAATGTAGTACATTTAGAAATGTAAATAAAGTCACATTTGCGCGCTATAAAGTCAGAATTGCAAGAAATAGTCACAATTGTGAGAAATAAAGTCAGAATTCTGAGTTATAAAGCCAGAATTGCAGAGAAATAGTCAGAATTGCGAGTTATAAAGTCAGAATTGCGAGAAATAAAGTCAGAATTACGAGAAATAAAGTCAGAATTGCGAGTTATAAAGTCAGAATTGTGAGTTATAAAGTCAGAATTGCGAGTTATAAAGTCAGAATTGTGAGTTATAAAGTCAGAATTGCGAGAAATAAAGTCAGAATTGTGAGATATAAAGTCAGAATTGCGAGAAATAAAGTCAGAATTGTGAGTTATAAAGTCAGAATTGCGAGAAATAAAGTCAGAATTGTGAGATATAAAGTCAGAATTGTGAGATATAAAGTCAGAATTGCGAGAAATAAAGTCAGAATTGCACGTTATAAACACAACTGCAAGATATAAACTTGCAATTCTGACTTTTTTTCTCGCAATTCTGAGATATAAACTTGCAATGGCGAGTTATAATGTCCAATTCTGAGGAAAAAAAGACGGACTTTATAACTTGCAGTTGCGAGTATATATGATTTTTTTATGAGAAAAAACAGTCAGAATTGCGAGATAAAAAGTCGCAATTATATCTTTTTTATTTTTATTCAGTGGTGGAAACAAGCTTCAATAGAAAACAGTTATTTTAAATTGTAATAGTATTTCACAATATTACTGTTTTTATTGTAATTTTGATCAAATAAATGCATGCTTGGTGAGCAGACGAAACTTCTTTCAAAAAATATTTAAAAAATCGTAATGCTACCAATCTTTTGACCGGTAGTGTATTCCTCTACAAATGAGTCTTTAAGCTGTATTTGGTTCTGAAATCATGTGCATCATTTATTTCCTGATAATGCAGCCATGAATCACTTCAGTCAGCATGATTTCAGACATGAGTTCAGGTCTCTGTGGTGCTGCAGGTGGAGGTCTCGAGGAATCCACACCCTGCTGAGGAACCAGCTGTTCAACATCTGCTTTCCACCTGAATGCTGTCTGGATTCAACCTTTAAAAACCTCTGGCATCCATCACAGGCTCCCGACGCCTCCATCAGACATAAACGCACACGTCTCCGACCTGCAGAGGGTCTGTCGGCACACCGGCGCTCGAAAATGTCAGACGCTTGACTCTCCACATGCGGCTTTACACAGAGACCAGCTCACGGCTCCGGAAACGGCGGCGCTAATCGAGCTGCTGACGAGTTTATGACGTTTGTTACGGTGCTTTCTTTCTTTCAACTAAAGATCGAGCCTTGAAAGGGGACATATCAAGGGTTTTCATTTCGCCTAAGAGAAGTTTCAAATAAGAGGGATGAATACACTACATCGACCAGAGACCAATTTTCAAATAACACACGTCAGAAATCATATACTTGGATCAAGTTATAATTATGGTGTCTATAATTTAAACTCCAAGGCATTTATGTTGAACATCTATCAAACCATTAAACAAACCAAGCTCAGAACCTTACACATTTTATATTATATTATATTATATTATTATAATTTTTAAACTAATTAAAAATTAATATAAATAAAAAATGTAATAATAATAATAATTAAAATACAATATAATAATATTAAAATAATACTTTTTTAACAATTTACTAATTTAACTATTTTTTTAACTTTTTATATTGTATATTTACAATTTAGCACTGTATACAAATTTAATATAAATACTAAAATAATAATAGTATGGTATTTATTATATATAATAATATAAAATTATATTTTATTAATTTACAAATGTAATATAAAGAACATCTTATAATATATATATATATATATATATATATATATATACATTTATTTTATTATAAATTTTATATTAACAATTAACTAATTATAAAATATATTTTATTAATTTATATATATATATATATATATATAATAATAATTTACTAGTCTAATTTTTATATTATATATTTACAATTTAGAAATGTATACAAATTTAATATGAATATAAAATAAAATGAATTATAATATAGTAATACAGCATATATAATACATGATAGTATAAAATTATACGTTCTTAACCATTTACAAATTGAATTTTAATTTTTTATATTGCATATTTACAATTTAGAAATGTATACAAATTTAATATAAATGCTAAAATAATAATAGTATATTATATATAATAATATAGAATTATATTTTATTATTAATTTACACATTTAATTTGAATATTTTACATTGAATATTTACAATAATAATAAACTATACTAATAATAAACTAAAAATAATACTAATAAACTGTTTTAAAATCAAACATTGTCAGTCATGTACATGAACATTTCAGTTATTGACTGATTGTTTGAAAGTCCCGCCCATTTGAGATCTCGTCCAATCATCATACACTGTCCAGTCAACATCAATTCATGCTTCATTGAGTATCAGTAATACAGGTACTGACTTTTATGGACACAATCAGTCACACAGATTTCAAGGGAAAACAGTCCTTTAATACCTGCAGGTCCAGCGCTGGGTGACGAAGGCTCAAACACGCTGGACGAGTCACTGTTGGTGTTGGACACCTGCTCGGACAGCTTCTTCTTCGTGCTCCCGTCAGATGGTTTTGGGTGAGATTTCTTGTTCTTGATGAGGATCTTTCCCATGAGCTCTTGAGGGCTTGGCAGAGGAACTCCAGACTCGAGCTGAAACGCCACAACAGAATCTGTCTTGAGAACGGAATGGACTCGACCACAAAAAGAGCGCAAACGGATGTGGGAGTGATAAACTTACAGGGTATTTCTCAAGTGGCTCGGTCAGAAGTGCGTCCCCGAATATCGATCTGCAATATTCTGCCATTTTGGCTTGCTGTTTGGGGCTGCGATTCAATATAAACACCATTAGAGCTGTCATAAAACAGCCATCACAACACATTAACAAAATTAGTTTCTTGGAACGTTTGCATGCATCTCTCACTACATGTCCTTCTGTGACTGGAATGAAATTCCCAGACTGCACACACGTGTCATCTTTGATTTCATGCAGAAAATAAAGTGAACACTCAAGCCGCCACATCTCACAAGAAAACAATGATGACTGAAAACAAATTATGCATTTCAGAGACGGTTATAATCGCTCTACTCCTTGTTGCCATAGTTGCAGTCGGCCCCTGAGGAGCCGCGGCGCTACGGGACGGAGAGCATCAGCGTGTGCGGCTTCACTTACGAGTCCACATGATTCTCAAAGGACAGGATGACAGGGAAAGGAGACGTTTTGAAAGCGCACTCCGCTATAGCTTCGATCACTTCCTGGAAAACAAGAACAGAATTTAAACGTGAAATATTTAGATATGTCAATGTGCGATAGCTCTATTTACATTGATTGAACAGCGAATGCACTGCTGACTTTTTATTATTGTACTTTCTGTTTCACTTGTTACTGAATACAATGTATTTTAAAAACTATACATATTTTTATATATATATATATATATATATATATATATATATATATATATATATATATATATATATTCACCTGTAAGTATTTCTACAATGGGATCGGCCACCAAAAACATTTGTGTTTTGCATTCACACCACTAAATATCACTGTAAAGTCCAAGACCAAGAGGTATCAGCAGACCCAAATTGTAATTTAACATGATGTAAGAAACAAATTTATTTATACAAATTTATTTTTAGTTTGTTATATATTATATAATTACAATTTAGAAATGTAAACACATTTATATTTCATTTACAATTTACAAATTAAATTTTAATTTATAATATTTTTATACATTTTGTGGAATTCTGCAGGATACATTTAAATATGGTAATAAATAAAATGTACTAAACTCTTAGCTATAAACTTTATATAAATATAAATAAATATAAAATATAAATATAAATATATAAATATAATAAAAATAAAAATAAATATAATTATATATAAAAAATAATAAAATGTTATATATAGATATATAAACATTTATATAATGAAATATATAACTGTATATATTTATAAAATATTTATATAATTATATATATATATATATATATATATATATACACATACACACACACACACATATAGAATGAAAAATAACTATATATATATATATATATAAATTAAATATCAAACAAAACAAACAATAAATTAAGAATTATTAAAATTAATTTGCATATATATATATATATATATATATATATAGAATAAAATATAAAGCTAAACAAATAATGAATTAATAATAATTAATATTAATTAGCTTTAATAAAGTTCAAATTAAACAAGCACTCAGTTTTATTTTATAAATGTATACAATTTAATTTTAATTTGTTGTATATTATATAATTACAATTTAGAAATGTACACACATTTATATTTCATTTACAATTTACAAATTAAATTTTGATTTATAAAATGTTATTATATATTGTGGAATTCTGCAGAATACATTTAAATATGGTACATAAATAAAACTCTTAGCACACAAAACTCTTAGCTCCATATATATATAAATTATAATAAAATTATAAAATGTGTATATATATATACACATATACACACACACACGTTTTTTGTTTAATTACTGTATATAAAATATTTATATAATTATTTATATATAAAATAAATGTAGAATAAAAGAAAGAATAAAATCTAAAACAATATATATATATATAATAAAATGAAATATAATCTAACAGATAATGAATTAATAATGATATAATTAATAATTATTAATAATAATTAGCTTTAATAAAGGTCAAATTAAACAAGCACTCACAGGCCTGCTAACTTCAGCACACAGATTTTGCATTGCCTGTGTATCAGTCAGTGAAACATGACTCAGTGCACCTAACCAATTATTGTTTTTTTTTTTTTTTTGTATAATCCAAGTTAAGCACTACTTAACTGCAGGCACTGATGAAAAGCTGTGTGATAACTCAAAACTGAACCAGGCTCTCATGTGAGTGTGGTGGTGGGCTGCGGGTCACCTTGAAGGAGATTTCTGAGGTCATGGTGAAGCCGTGTGTGATGACGGGTTCCTCCTCCGCCGTACGCCCCTTCCAGCAGTCCAGCTCCACACAGCGGCAGCCAGAGAGCAGCGTCTGCCGATACATCTCCACCGAGGAGTTACCCGCAAGCTGACCCGCTGTCGACACACACACACACACACACACACACACAAAAACCCCTTAGCAAATGCTGTGAAGAACGCTGACTTCATGCAGAAACTAATATGCACTCAAACAACTACTTTGCTTGACTCATATGGACTGCATTATGATACTTTCATGGTGTTTTTTGTCCTTTTTTGAACTTGACAGAATTCTCCTCATGCATTTAATGAAAAAAAACAACAACAACAGTATATTGTTGTTCAGCTTGGAACAACAGAAAGGTAATAAAAGAAGACAGGTTTCATTTTGGGAAGAATTTTAATTTTAATTATATTATATTATATTATCCATTCATTGTCCAAACTGCATATCATCTGTAGAGTTGCTCGAACTAAATATTATATTATATTATATTATATTATATTATATTATATTATATTATATTATATTATATTATATTATGTTGTTATATGGTAGGCTTAAATATGGTAATAAATAAAATGTACTATACAGTATATATTATTACTATTAGTACTATATTTTCCCATATACATTTACATTTAAATGTATAATATTGTATTGTATATTTACAATTTACTAATTTATACAAATTTAAATGTATTATATTTTATTTAAAATTAACAAATGCTAACAACAAGAGATCTACGGCTTGCATATTTTCAAATTCAACTGCATTATGATACTTTCATGGTGTTTTTGTCCTTGTTTAAACTATATAAAAAATGAAGATTTTTGGGTGCGCTGTTCCTTTAAGAACACAGTTGAGTATGTATGTACTTCAGCAGCTCTGCACTACCTGCTCCGGCTGTGTTTTAGATTGATACATTAGCAGAATATTCACTATAATTGCATTTATAATTTATTTCTTGGTTTTTGAGGCCTATAGCTGAGTATGCGGTGTGTTCTCAGATCTCTTCTGATAATTGGCTCTTACGTAATGTAATGCACTTTACCGTAAGAAGGTTTAAATGTAAATGTACTAATTCATGTAAAACATTGCCAAATGTGGAATTATTATTGTAGAGCTTATGAAGCACTGCTTTGAAATGATTCTTCTTCTCTGGACTTTTATGCAAACCGATTATCATCATAACTCATACTATGTTTAGATCAGTCGGTCTGAGGTGTGCAGTCTATTATGAGATTTTGCAACTTTATTCTGTATTGTTTCTTACATCTATTTGCATATTGCACCAGGCGATATGTCTGCTGTGGTACCTGTGAGGTAGGTGTTGTGGGAGGAGTTGATGAAGTAATGAGAGAGAGGGAAGGTCATGTCTTCACTCTGGTCCAGTTTTTCTGCAGGAATGACGCTGTTCTCTTGACTGATCAGATACCTGGAGAAGCCCTCGACTGAGATCTGCCCTGTTACACAAATAACACAATACATCAGAAAAATTTCCAAAGGTCAGCATTCTCCCCTAAAAGTGATCAGGCAGACCAAACCGTAAGTCATAGAGACTTGAAACTTTGAGGGTTGATAGTATTCACACCGTCTTCAACATCACCAAGGCTGATCGGCCTGACAGGGGCGCTACAGCAGTCAAAAGTACGAAATGGCTCGCAACTCCGAAATTATCGGGTATTTTGGATTTTTTGAAAAACCTACTTTTGCGAACTAGTCCTAGGTTTTTGGCCTGATCGGAACCAAACCAGTGCAGCGAGATTCTCCGAAGTCTGATTGTCAATAATTATCAAAAAAAGTTGAAATTTCGATTCACGGTCCCTAAGGGCCGCCAAAATGTTAGAAATGGGTGGAGCCACTTTTACTAAAATGGCTTTAACTCATGAACGGAATGAGATATTTTCACCAAATTTGGCACACCTATGTAGGGGCTCATTCTGTGGTCGTGTGAAAAAGGACGTGGCGACTGGCCACTTGGTGGCGCTATAACTGGAAAAAACATGAAAATGGCTATACCTACTTCACCGTTGGTCTGATTGACTTGAAAATTGGCATGCAGTGTCTTCGTCCGAGGTGACATGATTGTTTATGACGGAGGCCAATCAAAACGAAACTCGCTGGGCCTGTTTGACTCACAGCCATAGAGGCCTGTGAGAAATTCGAAAGAAATCCGTCACCGGGGGGCACCTTCGCATTTTTCATGTGCGTAAAGGATTGTATATCGAACAATTTTTCGCACACGCCCACAACATTCATACCACATGGTAGAACTCCCCATTCTGAGCAACTTTGCCTCGAGGACCGCCACTGTCCTTTGAATCTTCGTTAAGTATTGGAGATTTTTTTTTTAAAAAAACAACTTTGGCGAACTAGTCCTAGGTTTTTGACTCAACCTCGACAACTGTTACAAAGCTTTGAAAACCATATATTTCCTATGTTAAATTTCCTGTATTGGCTGTAAATGGTCATTTCCATCTATGATCGAGATGTTTACAGATTTGCTAAATAAAACATAATACCTTTTTACGCATGTGCTTAAAGGCCTTAAAGCTCTTGAACCCCGATAATTGCTGCTCGCAGCTATATTTTGAAACAGAATTCTGTTGGAACATTTTCTTTCTGTCAATTTTAAACAGTTTAATAAGAACGTGCTCTTGAATGGTAGTGTAGTTTTCACAGCTGCATCATTATGGCATCAAAAAGTGATGCAATCAAGATCGCATTGTGTTCTATTCACCTACATCTGCATTCAACAGAGGATATTTCACCTCAGAAAATTATCACTCTCTTTTGCACCTAAAGTAACAACTTGTCTCATCGAGTAAATTAGCACTGCGACTGCAAACAGACTTCAAATTAAACTCAAGCTGGAAGATCAGTGTTCCCTAAACAGCACTCGCGGTTGAAGGGAAGACACTGGGGGACGAGTGTCCCCTGCGACTAATTCTCACCAGCAGTTTACATTAATTAAACTCATTCTTTGCAGAGCTCCAAAGGTAATTAACCGTGGCCCTCTTTACGGCTGGAAGGCAGCGCTCAGGCTCAACGATCGCCGCTGTCTGTGTCACTCCAAAGCAAACAGCCCTTGATTTGCACACCGAAATAACACAAACCACCTCGCTGTCTCGAGAGGGGAGTCAAATGGTTTTTAAAGACTACAATTACTGCACACTGCTGAAATTCAGCAATTGTCTTGTCGAGTTAAATGGAGAACGAAAGAACAGGAACGAGATAAGAATGTAGATTGTATCTGTTGTCACAGTCTTGCATCCTAAGGTGGTTTTCTAGTTTCAACCGGCCACCAAGATGTTCAGACAGGTCTAGTTTAAAGATTTTAGAGGGTTTTTACACTGGTTTGGTCAGGCTGGAAGACCAGGAGCCATTATGTTAAGACTTAAAGGGGTCATGAATTGAGAAATCAACTTTTCCTCGAGCTTTTCATATAGAAGATGTCATAGAATATCCTGTACGTTTCAGAACTGAAAACTTCCTTGTTAGTCCAATAAAAGCTTTTATTGACACCAGGCCCAGCAAACGACTCGTACTGGAACGTGCCTATAGATAGGTGAAACTCCGCCTCCGCAGAAGAAGTCAACGCCTACTTCATCATTGATATAGGACTAAAATAACATTACCTTTCAAAGGATCCTAATGCTAGAAATATGCATATTTATTTTCAACAATGTGAATGTCTCAGTTGAGCTTTATTTATTTGTATTCGGTACATTTCACTGTGGATTCTTTGGTAAATCAATCACATTTCGGCGCAGGCTTTGCAAACAGACTTTTACGACATGGACTCGACAGTAATGCAACAACATGTCAGTGACTGTGTTCATTCTAATGCCTGATCTGATATTAATGATTCATGTACAGTCAGGTGTTCTTTGTCTATGTGTCATTAAATCAAACCAGTGAATAAATGGTCAACTTCACATTGTTTCTCTTAGTAGGATGAAAATAATCTGTCATTTAAACGGTGATTAAATGATTAATAGAAAGCGATCAAAGAACGCTCCCTTTACAATCGCTGGAGCTGTCAATCAAACAGTGCAAGTTTTTCAGTTACTGAGTTCTGGACTCATGCCAAAACTCCCGTTTTATTCAACGAATCTCTTAGTTACATCGCGTTTGCACAGTTAGTTACGATGAAAGCATTCGTTAGTGTGCAGAAATTGAGTTGCAATGACGAGATCACTGCTTTGATGCGCTCAACAACATGTATGTGATCGACTACAATGTTCAATCACTGCAACCCTTCATGCCACGATCTAAATATAATGCCATAGATCTAAATGTAATCAATACTAAATGTAATCAATACAATAAAAACGTGCTAAAATGTGGTTCATGAGTCATTTAATATGGAAGTAAAATAATGCCAAATGTATTTGAAACAAAAAAGCTTGTTGAATTGCACTACTTGAAATAAATATGCATTGCATTAACCGTACTTGCATTTTAATATGTTTTAAAACCACAGAGATTTGATCATAAAACTAAGCATTTAAATATCATCTTACTAAGACATACTATTGGCAGATATAAAGTGACGACTGATATTTATATGCATTTTATGTCAGTATTCTGTTATACTAAAATGATCATCGATTTACAAGCATCAGAATTTCATCTTACTTTTTTGTCCATATAAATATCAGCATCTGCATCAAATTGCATATTTTTGCTCCATATTCTCACTATATCATACTATATGAGCCATAAAAGCTTGATGCATCAAATATGACACTCAACAAAAAATGCTTTTTATACAACTTTTTTTTGTTTAAAGTTTCAATGAACTGTTCCATTTCAAAACATTAGATTTGTCTGACTTATTTCATATGTATACAGTAGATGATTGCAACTGGTCCCAGCTAAACTAGCTAAGACCAGCAAACCATCTTTAAGTTTTTTTTTTTTTTTTTTTTAACAGCCATTTCAAATTTAAAAATAAGCACCATGTGTCCAGGGTTTATTGACAATCGGACAATGAATGCCGCTCGGACACAATGTAATCCTGCCACCGCAGACCATTCCCGCATTTACAACCCAATCTACAATCAATACTATGCAAATATGTGTGCCTCGCGTGGGTGTTCGACTGTCCACCGCCTGTCTTTGAGATTGGACTGAGAAAATAGAGTCGGTAATCTGTATGACAGCGGTGTGTCATGCTAGAACCGCGAGCTAAAGAGCCCGATGATCATCCTCATCTATCGCCATCACTGGCCCCTCTGGACTCAATGTGCCTAATCAATCACCTGTCACAGGCTAACGGCCTCCCGCACATTATCATCCACTGACCTGATCTCCAGTTTGCCCATGGAGCCTTGTGCTCTGAGAGATATAAATAAACTGGCTCGACTGCGGCGTCGGACTGCATCTCAGGAGTTATTGTTGCTATGGTAATGAAAGGTGGAGAATGTTATGGAGGTTTTGTTTCTTTTCCATAGAATAAAAATAAGAAAACACAATGGCTCTGTTCCAAAAACAAGTGCACTTCCATGCTGTCTACCTCCTACATGGGCAGCTGCCTTCTAAGGCAACATCCCAAGTGACATTGATACTTATAAATTACATAAAATAATACATACTGCACAAAAAAGTTTGGTAATTGTACACTCTAAAAAAAATGCTGGGTTAAAAACAACCCAAGTTGGGTCAAATATGGACAAACCCAGCTGTTGGGTTAAATGTTTTGAAAAAAAAAAAAAAATACTATATTGCTTGCTTAAAATGAAGCCAAAATAGGTTGGAAATTAAAAAATCAGACACATAATTACTAGAGGCAACAATAATTTTATTAATAAGCATTTTAATAAATGTTTATTATTTATTAAACATATTAATAAATGTTTGGAATTAATTAGTATATCAGAATTAGTATAATAATTAGTATATTTATATATTAATTATATACATAATATACTAAAACTAATAATATACTCAATTACTATATTAAAAGAGAATTTACATAAGCAGTTTCCTTCAAAGGCAATAACTCGACTGAAACAGATCGTTAAAAATGAGAGGTTTTAAATGTATACGCATAAAAATATATATACTACACAAAAATGTTGGGTAAAACAATACATTTTTAATTGGATAAAACTATTTATATCTATACTTTTCAGTTTAGAATGAATTTGTATATTAGTATCGGTAGGTTAATTAGTATATAACATACTAATTATAGAATAAAATGTACTTATATTAATATAAATAAATATAATATGCTTAATTAGTATATTAAACTAGTATATTAATTAGTAAACTAATTATTAGTATTACCAAATGCGCTACAAAATCTGTATTTTAGCTAATGGATTAAGGCGAACATCACAATCTAATTAATATTCATGAGCCTGTGTGGTGATTCGCTGACAGAAAGCAAACCTCCTGAGGAGGGAAAAGAGAAAAGAGAATATCTGATAAAAAATATACAGTTTGGTTGTTGCAACAATGTTTCAGGCCTAATTACTAAATTTTCATGACTCAAATATGAACAATGTTTCTGTAAAGTTTAATATTTAGGTTTTCGAACAGTATCTGATATAAGCGTATAAAACTGATGGTACGGGATAGTTCCTGCACCCCTGGTTAAATCCCGAGGAATTTGCTGTTTGAACCAACAGAGAACATTGAAAGACAGGAATCCATCCCTGTTTTAATGTGGCTGTCAATCAACAGGTCGGGTGGAAAAACTAATGAGGGATTAGATTTCATATTAGTATGATGACAGGAACAGACGGCGTTCTATTAAAAAGGCCTCATTAAAAACCTCATGGGAACACAGGGCCAAAACCACCCACATAATTATCAGTGATAATCAATTACATTCATTCGAGCTGTCCATCAGCGATCGATAAATAAACACCTCCAAACTGAGCTAATTCTCGTCTGTGGAATCTGTCCTTCTCAGACCGCCGGGGATGATGGGATACAGATAAACCATGATTCTGCCAAGACAATCAATAGTCTGTGCTGGTGGATTAAAACATTTACTGACAGGAAAATTCACTCAAAAATGAGAACTGTCACTGAACAGAGCCACACTTAATTTAAGAGCTGTATAGTGAAGGGGAAGATTTTCAGTGAATAATGACTACATTTGAGTCTTTTTCCTCACACAAAGCATCATATGACTTCAGGAGATTTGGAATATAGTGAAATGAGTCATATGAACTTCTGTTATGGTGTTCTTTTAGTTAATATTAAACGCACTCTCTAGAAACGGCCCTGTACTGTTTCTCCTATTTTCTTGTTGCTGGAGTATCCGAGTGTAAAGGCTATGCCCACTTCTGGAATAAGGGGTGGAGTGCAGCAGCTCATTTGCATTTAAAGGGGTGGTTGATTATGATTTCACTTTTTTAACTTTAGTTAGTGTGTAATGTTGCTGTCTGAGCATAAACAACATCTGCAAAGTTATGATGCTCAAAGTTCAATGCAAAGGGAGATATTTTTCAACACAGCAACTACATAAATTTATCTACTAACCATTCAGAAATGTCCAGTTGCATATTCTGAAAGTTGTAACTTCTTCCTGAGTCTCTCCATCAGTGTCGACTCTGGTTTGATCAATGTAAGGCTGAACACCGTTACTGACAATCCTCATTTTGGCTGCGTGAGATTCTCCAGCTTTGTTGTTGTCGAGCAACCGAAGCGGGAGCTGTTAAAGCTCCGCCCTCTTCTGGAAAGGGGGCCGGGAGCAGCAGCTCATTTGCATTTAAAAGGACACACAAAAATTGTTTGTTTTTGCTCACACCCAAATAGGGGCAAATTTGACAAGCTATAATAAATTATCTGTGGGGTATTTTGAGCTGAAACTTCACAGACACATTCTGGGGACACTAATATTACATCTTGTAAAGGGAGCATAATAGGTCCCCTTTAATATTAAATGAGTTCTCTGGAAATGGCCCGTACTGTATCTCCTGTTTTGTTGTTGCTGGAGTGTCCAAGGCATGGGCTGTAAAGGCTCTGCCCACTTCTGGAATCAGGGGCAGGGCGCAGCAGCTCATTTGTATTTAAAGATACATACATGAAAACAGATGGTTTTTGTTTCCAGCCAAAGAGGGGCATTTTGTGCATGGTATAATAAAAGATCTGTGGGGTATTTTGAGCTGAAACCTCAAATTTCAAGCTTCAATACTTTGAATGAAACTTCTTGAAACTACATACAAGCATTGCAAACTTAATTGGAGCTCTTTATATATAATCAAATTTTAAATAAAAATTTCAATTTTTATCAGAATAAAAATCACAATTACTGTGAATGCTGTATGGAAAAAAACTTCATCAAGGTTATTAGTGTTTGGAATGATGTGATGGTTTTGATTTTCAGGCATTTGTCTCAAACAGACCTTTTTGAATCATTCCTGGGTTGGGCTCAAATTTCTCCATGAGGCTCTGGGTTTGTTCAGGCTTCAGCGGCGGGTACAAGATCTCGTTCAGACGAGGGTCCCGCTGTTTGTTGTTTATGAATTCCGTCATCTGATCCAGGGTGAGAAAGTTTCTGCCCTTCGCGCCACTGGAGAAAGACGGTGAGAGAAAAGAGCGTATGGTTTACAGTGATAATCATAACAGAAAGATGAGCAGCAACATATCAGCATGCAAATTACACAATGACTTTCAGGAGGGTTGTTTTTGTTTTTAATGTCTCGGTTATGATCAATGCCAATTATCTTTCAATCATGATTATTAAAATTGTAACGCCCCCAAATCCAGCCTAATTACAACACTGTGTGTACAACACTCATGTGCGCTCATCTCATACATATTATTCCAACATGACCTGAAGGCATCATTAGCTATATGTAATAAATAAATAAATAAATAAAACATAACAAGATATATATATATATATATATATATATATATATATATATATATAAATAAATAAATAAATAAATAAAAACAAAAACAGATAAATAAAAACAATGTATAAAAAATAATGTACAAATAAATATATAAAACAGATAAAAAAATAAATACATGCATAAAATAGATAAAATACATAAGCAGATAAAAATGAAAGATAAAAACAGATCAATTAAATAAATAAATACGTAAAAACAAACAACAGGTAAATAAAAACAATGTATAAATAAATAAATAAATCTGAATAATAAATAAATAAATAAAAACAGATAAAATATTAAAAAATACATAAATAGATTAAATAAATAAATAAATAAATGATAAAAACAGAAAAAATAAATCAATCAATAAAAACAAATGCATAAACAAATAAATATACATACAAATAAATTAGAAAAAATATAAATAAAAAAATCAATAAAAACAGATAAACCAATAAATAAAAAATTATATATTTTTTATTTTATTGAAGGCATCATTAGCGATATCTTCAGCTGAAACAGCTTCATAAAGACTTACAGTTCAGCAAATATTTGGTTAATCTCAGATCGTGGGCAGAGATGGTTGATGAACGATTTGTAAACGTCAGGAGTCAAATCCTCCAAAGGGATGGAGTCATTCTGCAGGGACGAAGAGAAACAAGACAATCAAATAATGAAATACATATTCATATATCTATTACACAAGATCCAGACAGTCCAGACAGAGTCGAAACAGCTAATCACCAAAAACAGGGGAGCCAAACCTGCTTCTAATAACACGTGGTCTCATATTAATAAAAATAAGCTGGCCTCAAAATTAATTTGTTCATTCCATCCTATAAGAACCATCTAGTTAACCTGACACCGAATCAATTGGTTTGTTACGACAAACCCAATAACGCACAAAGCCGTCAGAGAGCAAACATCAGTCAATGTCATCCACATGCTGTTAGACATTCATCTCCCGCAGTAAACATTCAAAACATTCAGTCTGGAAGGCCGCGCCAGTGCCCAAGGCTGATTAATGCTTTGTTGGTCAAAATATAAAGCAGCAAACAAAAAAGAAAAACACATGAAAGGATGCGAGTGAGTCAGAGGAGGAGGGCAGCGGGAATAACACCATGATGATTTCTCATTAGCTACACACTTTTTTCCCGCCCGAGTCTCCCGAGGCCTTTTAACATTATGGATTTTGAAAATCTCCCCATGTCTGCCGCTCAACCTTTAGATCTGCCGTAAAATGGTAAGGCAAACAAATAGACTCCCCTTGTTGCTGCGACTGAAAACATACGATGCCATTTGTCAGGCGTTTAGAAAGGCGAAGTGCTTCAATCTGAAAGCACAGGTTTTTGGTAAATCCCTCAAATTCACATCCTCCAGAAATGCGCAGTCTTCCTGTCTGCCAGCGGGTTTCTGGAGCGATTAGCCGAACATATGCTCACCCGGCCGGACGGAAGATTACAGCTCTCCAGTGCCGTTTCCACGCGCTTCCGGTCAGTCGAGAAAATGCGGAATATGCTGCAGAAAAAGAGGGAAACATTAGATCTGTTCATGTTCTGGTTTATCAGGTGAAAACGGTTGGTGACTTACTTTTTCACAGGGATGCGACCCTCTTGATTGGTCTGCAGCTTGAGTCTTGTGAAGCTGGTGATAAACAAAACAATTTCATACAAAAGTTACATCAGTCATTCTCGGGGAACGATGCCTTTTTTTGGCCTTGTGTCTCCATAACTTACTACCAATGAACTGAACACTGAACTTCGCAGTAGAACAACTGAAAGTCCATATATCTGGGACTATATTGAAACATATATTGTTGCACTTTTGTTGGTTTGATTTCGTCTATTGTTCTCTTCATTTGTAAGTCGTTTTGGATAAAAGCGTCTGCTAAATGAATGACTGTAAATGTAATGTAAAGAATGTCCAGAATGTCAGAAAATTTAAAGATCCCGATCATCACTTGTACATTTTTGGATGGATGGATAGATGGATTGACTGATTGATTGATGGATGGATGGATGGATGGACTGACGGACTGACTGACTGACTGATGGATGGACAGATGTTGGATGGATGGATGGATGGATGGATAGATGGACTGACTGATTGATGGATGGATGGATGGATGGATAGATGGACTGACTGATTGATGGATGGATGGATGGATGGATGGACTGACTGACTGATGGATGGACAGATGTTGGATGGATGGATGGAAGGATGGATGGACAGATGGATGGATGGATTGACTGATTGACTGATGGATGGATGGACAGATGGATGATGGATGGATGGATGGATGGATGGACGGATTGATTGACTGACTGACTGACTGATTGACTGACTGACGGATGGATTGATGGATGGATGGATGGATGATTGATGGATGGATGGATGGATTGACTGATTGACTGATGGATGGACGGATGGACAGATGGATGTTTGATGGACGGATGGACAGATGGATGTTTGATGGATGGATGGATGGATTGACTGACGGATGGATTGATTGATGGATGGATGGATTGACTGACTGATTGATGGATGGATGGATGGATGGACGGACGGATGATTGTTGGATGGATGGATGATGGACAGATGGATGGATGGACGGATGGATGGACTGGCTGACTGACTGACTGACTGATGGATGGATTGACAGATGTATGGATGGATGATTGATGGATGGATGGATTGACTGATGGATGGATGGACTGACTGACTGATGGATGGACAGATGGTTGGATGGGTGGATGGATGAACGGATGGACAGATTGATGTTTGATGGATGGATAGATGTATGGATGGACAGATAGATGACTGATGGATGGATGGATGGATGAAAGGGGGGAGGGAGAGATGTATGGATGGACAGATGGATGGATGGATGGATGGATGGATGGATGGATGATTGATGGATGGATGGATGGATGGATGGATGATTGATGGATGGATGAACGTATGGACAGATGGATGAATAGATGAAAGGGGGGAGGGAGAGATGTATGTATGGATAGATGGACAGATGAATGGAGGGGTGGATGGACAGATGGATGGACAGATGAGGGAGGGAGAGATGTATGGATGGCTGGATGGACAAAAAATAATTAGATAAACAAACAAATGAAGTAATAGACAAAAAGATCAATACATTTATTACGATAGATACTTTGTTTTTCTCATTTGTTAACAATAGTTAATGTATTAATTAACATGAACTACCATGTTAGTTAATACATTAATACATTATCCACTGTGTTCATGTTAGTTCACAGTGCATGAACTAATGTTAACAAATACAACTTTAGATTTTAATAATGTATTAGTAAATGTTGAAATTAACATTAACTAAGATTATTAAATGCTGTAGAAGTGCAGTTCATTATTAGTTCATGTTAACTAAAATAGTTAACTAATGAAACCTTATTGTAAAGTGTTACAATTTTTCTTTTACTGAAATTAACACTCAATTGTTTTTTTCTTAAAAAATAATAATGGGCCTGTTCAACATTAGTCATTGTTTTTAATCTGGTACTGTTTCCTGAAAACAGTCGCTTTTCCAACATCGGGCCAAACAGTTCAAAGAACAGTAAAATTGGTTATATTTCCACTTGAGCTTTGGTTGGAATTCTAGTAGAACACATGTAGTGATGTCGCCACTCAGGATTGGTCACTTTTCTGCTGCCTGGCTGCCTGACCAAGCGCACTATTTGAGTGAAGTAAACACTAGTTTAAAACAGAAGTATCTGATCATCCTCCATAACGCGATCGCTATTTACATCTCATACCGTCTGTAAACTGACTGTTTACCAAAGAGCTCTGTTATCAGTCTTACATTGGAAAATGAAACCATATCTGTACTGGCTGGGCCGGTGTCATGACAAATCGGGTCCTTCCTTGATATCATGTCTCCCCAAACTGTCAGTTAATGATTATCCTGAGTATATACGAATGATATTCATTTAAAATACGCATAGCTTACTATGTAAAACACATTAGTGCATAATAAAACCAATTGAATGTAATGCTTAATTAACTGTTAATTAATAAATAATAATAATAATAGCCTATTAAGTGAATAATTGAACATCATTAATTTGATTTATTTATAACTGAAATATTTGGACATTTATCACTTAATTTAACACATAATTACATTAAAGATGATTGTAAATACATGCAGAGTAATAGGCTAATCGCTTATCTGTATGATATGTTAGTACACAAGCCAACTAATACAGACATAAACGGTCATAACGTAGTTGAAAAATTTATCATAACATGATTTTTTAGGAATTATAATCAGGAACTAAAGAGAGTACCTATTAAAAGCAAATTGAACCAGTGGGGTCCTAAAGGAGACCTGATTTGCCACAGAATAGAATGGTTAAGCAAAGAGAACAGTTTGGAAAAACTGGCAAATGATTAATAGCTAATGATGAAATTAGTTAATTATGGGGTTAAAAAAAAGTTATTTAGCTGTGAACAGCGTCCTGACGCAAGCAGGTGAACGTACACCATGACAGATCATCTGCAGTTACTCACGCTTTCTCCAGACAGGATTCTCTGCCCATGTTCTGAGCGAGTAGGTTGGAAGCCAGACTAAACAGCTCATCTGCCCACTCCTTTATGAATGACAAAGCAGAAACAAAAAAAGGCATTTTCATTAAAAACAATTCAGGTCAAGTATCCTGACTAAAATATGCTGCTCAAATATCTCACTGACAGAAATACACGCTCTACTTATTTAATAAAATGTTATGATGCCGATGAAAACACCTTGGCGACTTCTTCTTGGAAGGCCATGAAGTTCAGGTACTGGATATTGACCATGTCGGGTCCCGTAACCACCGTCAGCATCCGGTTCTCTATCCGTCCCACCAGATTCCCCACATCCAGGAGCTCCCGGAGCTTTGCTTCCTGAGGGAAAACAATAATGAAGCCTCGCTGCCATAAAACATCTGAAATAAGCCAGTAAGCCTCTTTACGGCTGCTTAGCCGTTGTGATCTCGCCCACAACAGTTTCCCACGAGCGCTTTTATCTGTACGATAAAAACTCCATCTGAGCTGCTGAACACCTGCAGATGATGGAGAAACATTCAACACATCCGCTGGTGTTACTTCAGAACACAAACACTTTATCATTGAAAAGAAACCAAAAATGATAAATGGATGCAGTTTGGATGTGATGATTTCAGGCGATGACTTGACGCCACCTTTGGCTCTACGTATAAAAATTATGAACTTATATTGTAATATTTTCTTTATATTGTAATCATTATGAGCACAAGTTGTAATTGCTGCCTAGAGGCCCATTCACACAGAGGATGATAACTATAACGATAAATATATCGATCTAAATATAGAAGAGTCCACACCCCAAATATAATGATAACAGTTATGATATGATATCGATGGAATCACGTTCAGAATTATTTTTTTTCAGCTGATGAACCATAAAAACACTGACAGCCAATCAGAATCCATTCTGCTATAAAGAACTCGCGCATTTAAAGTGGCAGACGACAAAACTGTAGCGCGCGATATCGTCCGCTACCTTATCTTTATAGTGATCGTTCTTGGTGTGAACGGGTCTTAAAGGGATATTTCACCCAAGAATGAAAATTATCCCATGATTTACTCACCTTCAAGCCATCTTAGGTGTATATGAGTTTCTTCTTTCAGACCAGCACAATCAGAGTTATATTAAAAAATATTTGGGCTCTTCCAAGTGTATAAAGGGAGTGAACGGGGCTATTTTTCTAACAAAAATGCATCACTTCGCTTCAGAAGGCCTTTATTAACCCCCTGGAGCCATATGGATTACTTTTATGATGGCTGGATGCGCTTTTTTGGGCTTCAAAATTTCACTCCCATTACAAAGCTTGGTAGAGCCAGGATATTTTCTAATATAACTCAGATTGTGTTCGTCTGAAAGAAGATAGTCATATACACCTAGGATGGCTTGAGG
The DNA here is from genome assembly GCA_037950665.1 of Hypophthalmichthys nobilis. NCBI lineage: Eukaryota > Metazoa > Chordata > Actinopteri > Cypriniformes > Xenocyprididae > Hypophthalmichthys > Hypophthalmichthys nobilis. Next base: position 31,946,097 of record CM075478.1, read on the forward strand.
ATGAGTAAATCATGGGGTAATTTTCATTTTTAGGTGAACTATCCCTTTAAAAACGTCCATTGTGTCTGAATACATTATCACATAACATTATCATCCACCTTATTTTTCAACGCATAAGTAAGGTGTTTTCTGTGAATGTGCGAGACTGCCGATTTATTAGCCGCTAAAGGGAAATAACGAGAAGAATATCAAAGCGCAGTAAACTGTAAACCAGTGTGTTTATAATTAAGACAATACATAATTTAGAAATACCAGTTTGCGATATCAAGCAGCATAACAAGCTGTTTTGTACAGCTAAAAATAACTGGAAGCGAATGACAGACACATTAAATTTACAAACGGCCGTGCTGCTATTACCTGAAAAATAAGGTGGATATTATAGCTGCTATTTGGACATTATCTTGACACACTCATCTCTGGCTGATAACAGAATACTATGAAAGCTTATTTCTGCTAGGGAATAAACATAATTGTGACTTTTTAATCTCACAATTCAGACTTTTTTTCCCCTCGCAATTCTGCTTTTATATCTCACAAATCTTGTAATTGCAAGTTATAAACTTCATATCTCACAAATTTTTTTGTTTGTTTGTTTTCGCCACAAATAAATTTAAAAAAAAGTAATTGTGACTTTATCTCACAATTCTGAAATTTTTCTCGAATTCTGAGTTTACATCTCGCAGTTTTGACTTTTTTCTCTGAATTCTGACATCTCGCAAGGTCATTGTGACTTTTTAGTGACTTTTTTTCTCTTTCTGAGAATCTTGAGGAAAAAAAGACAAATTTGCGAGTTATAAACTCAAAAATGTTGAGGTATAAACTAACGTTTTTCTCGCAATTATGAGTTTATATCTCACAAATCTGACTTTTCTCTGAATTGTGTGGAAAAAAGTCAAAATTGTAAGTTATAAACTCAAAATTGCAAAGTATAAATTTATACTTTTTATAACTCAAAATTGTTCAGAGAAGAGTTTGTATCTTATAATAACTTTTTCAACAGACATTTGAGATAAAAAGTCTGCTTTGTGAGAATAACGGCAGAATTGTGCGACAAAAAGTTGCAATTACCTTTTTTAGTTTTTTATTCCATGGCGAAAACAAAAGTCCATAGAATACTTCCTAAACTGTAACACTGAAAAAAGCATTTTCTGTAAAGCTGCATTGAAACAATATGTATTGAGGAAAGTGCTATGCAAATAAACTTAAAGTGAATTAACATGAAATGCATATGCTGAAAACAGGAATTATTTCATATAATCTGAAATGTAAAATAAAACAAAATCTGCCTGTTTGCATTGATTGCAGATCAGATGCTCTGTTCCTGTCTAAGTGGGCGTTTGTTGGCAAGAATAACCTGCAATGTGGACCCGATTTTATGCCAAAAAAAGCTTTTGCGCCTGTAGCTATGATGCCTAAGAGTGTTGCTCAGGTAGGGAGCCTCTCTAGTTTTGGAGCAGATCTTTCATCTGACGTGACGCCCAACAAGTGTTTCTCTCCGCAGCACATGCAGCTGTGCAACAGGTGTGTTTTGGCCTCTCAGCTGTCAGCGGGTAATTACAACCCAACGCAACGACTCTCCAATCAAGCTCTGATGTGCGAGTGCGATCCCTGCCACAGCAGAACCAATGCTTGAACAAATATAATCAAGCGTAAAAAACCCTCTCACTGCCAAACATGCACGAGGACGAGGATGAGAGCCGCTGCGAGACGCTGGCGACACCGGCAGCAAAATCCCAAAGAGCACATGAGCACATCACCGAGAACAAATGGAAAAAGACACCCAATGGTTTTCCATCAAGAAAAATCAAATGTTTTATCAATTTCAGCTGTGACTCACAAAAAACAATATACCTAGAACAACACCCCAGAGGAAAACGACGCCATTAAAGAGTCTAAATCCATCAGTGCTCACAGAAGGCTTCGGTAATTTCAAAGATGGTTCAATGAGTAATATTACATTTTGAATTGTCTTCTTGCCACTTGAGGGAGCGAATGATTGAAAGGCACCACCAATGTCTCGCTCCAAACTAGCATTTAGATGCATTGCTAAATGATGCTCGTAAATATTTTATTCAGTCACATTCAGTTGAGAAGATGTGCAAACAATGAACAGACTGTCACACCCAACATAGAGTGTATCAAAGAATCATTTAAATACAGTTGCTGAAATAACCTACACTCTAAAAAATGCTGGGTTAAAAATAACCCAAGTTGGGTTAAAAATGGGCAAACCCAGTGGTTGGGTTAAATGATTAACGTGCTGGGCAGTTTTATTTAACTCAACTATTGTTTAAAAATTACTATATGGCTGTCTTAAAATGAACCCAAAATATGTTGGAAATTAAAAATCAGACACATAATTACTAGAGGCAACAATAATAATCAAAAGGTGAACATTTATTAATAAGCAATTTAATAAATGTTTATTGTTTAATTATTATTCATTAAACTTATTAATAAATGTTGATTTCCAACAGAATTTGGGTTAGTTTTAATCAAGCAATACAGTCATTTTTGAACAATAGTTAAATAAAACTACCCAGCAGGTTTGGCAAACATTTAACCCAACCGCTGGGTTAAAACAACCCAATTGCAGAGTTAAAACAACCCAATCACTGGGTTAAAACAACCAAATTGCTTGTATTGATTGTAAAATAAAGTGCACTGATGATTCACAATTCACAATTAGTTATATGAAATCACATTAAGAACGTTTTAACTTGTGTGCATTGACTAAATCACAGCATAACTTAAATGTCCTTTTTGCCCTTGTAAATAATGTGATCTTGATTATTAAAATCTTAGAGCTTAAAATATCATGATTCAGCTAAACGGCTGCTCTGAGGGAGAAGCCAATGATACTAGATTAAAAACATTATTTAACATATATTTCTGTAAACATGTTCCAATGCTGAATATCCAGAATATGCCTGTATGTTTCTGTTAGTGGTGTAAGCAAACTTATCAAATACATCACTTTCACCTGCTGGACTATAAAACAGGTGAAAGAAATCCCACAGATACACAATGAAGGACCTGAGCCATATCTAGAACGGAAAATCAATTCAAGAGAACAACCTAGCAACTATCTCAGCATCCACAGAGCAACACCCTGCATGGGCTGCACAGAAAAAAAACCTCTAATTGCAATCTATCTGATACAAACTGCGAATGCATTTTTCTAAAAAAAAAAAAAAATCCAAGTTTGCTCTGCTTGTTTGTAGCACTCTAAATAATGCTGGGTTAAAAAAATACTATATTGTTTGCTTAAAATGAACCCAAAATATGTTGGAATAACATTTATTAATAAGATGATTTTTGGGTTCATTTTAAGCCAGCCATATAGAAATTTTTAAACAATAGTTGAGTTAAATAAAACTACCCAGCAGGTTGGGCAATCATTTAACCCAACCACTGGGTTAAAACAACCCAATCACTGGATTTGTCCATTTTCAACCCAACTTGGGTTGTTTTTAACCCAGCATTTTTTTAGAGTGAGGGAAGTACAATTTGGCAAGACCTTTGTGATTATATATCAATATGGCTAATAATAATAATAATAATTAATAATATTAAATAAAAATGTCACTGTAAAATAAAAAGTCAAGTATTTAAGAAAAATAATATAATTATTTTATTTTACATCACAACTGTAAAATTGCAATACTAAAATTTATGGTTGTCTTAATTTCTTCATTTTCAACTGTTCCCGCAGCCATGTGATCGCCCCTGGTGGCTGGATGCAGTATAGGTCATAAACCCTGCCCTCTCCATAAAAACCAATGGGACGTGAGAGAAACTAAAAAAAAAAAAATCAAATTACACTTCAAATAATTTTTTTCTGAAGATGGCTTGTGTCAATTTAGGTAGTTCTTATCATGCTGGCATATGATCAAGTGTTTGTTTTTTCCAATAAGCTCGGTTTTAGTTAGTTATTCGACTAATTCGATGCTATAAAAGTGAGGTGTTACATCACGATTGACGGCTGAGCCTGACTCTGGCTCCGAATGATGTCATCGTCAAAGACCGTTTCTAGGATATTTTGGCTTCATTTTTCGACAATAGAAGGAAGTGGAAACATCCATCTTTTTTACAGTCCATATCTTGCCTTTTTTTCCCATACAGGATCTTCCCGTAACCCTCATGACTCATGATTGTGCTCTGGCCCCGGGGCCCCTGCAGACAGACTACTGTTACACTTTTATTTAAAGCGGTTTCCTCCGACAGCATGACAGACGACACAGGTTCATTAGTGAAAGACGCTGTGTGTACTGCAGACACGGGCTCTGAATAGCATATGAATAATACATGCAGTTATTGAATATTAAATGGACTCTTTAAAAGGGGAGTTCTGTATGAACTGGACAGATGTGTGAGAGATTGGCACTAAAAAAAGATCAAGTCTGTAAATAGCCTACTTGCTGCATGATTATTTCCATTGCATTTTATTTTTCTGTATTCTTTTACATTTCGCATGTATTATTTCGAACATTTTCAGGATGGTTTAGTGGGCAAAATCTCACCGCCATGTTCTTGTCATGCATTTCAACACATCAAACTCATGAACAGAGTCATTATTATCTCTGCGAACTCTCTCACGTGGGCATGTTTCATGCAAATCTCCGTTTTATATTCTCTGCAGGATGCCTGGGCAAAAAGAAAGGTCCTGTTGAGAGGAAAATAAATTGGATTTAGATTTCTCTGCACACCTGCATATATTACAGCACTCCAGCATCCTGACAGATACAGACATGCAGACGGCCTTTTGTAATGAGAGACCTCTACATTTTCTATTTGTCTGATGGAATTCAGCGCTGCCTGTAATAAAACAATACATCGTTGATCAGCACAGTGAAAAATCAAGAGCAAGTTAATTGCTTTCTGCAGCACAATCACAAAACGACTGACAATCTCAACCCTTGATCATTTAAACGTGCTCTTTAAAAGAATAAGATGAACGCCAGATGAAAATGAGTTGTGCTTGGCCCTGATAAGCTCATTATCATGATGTTACGGTTGCTAAGGAGTTCTGGATTGTTGCTAAGGTGTTGGGTGGTTGTTAGGTGGTTACTTAATACCAGCCAAATCCAGAAGAGCGTATTAAGGTCTGTTCACCACAAGTCTGTGGGATTTCTCTTTTTCTCATCTTATTGTCTGCCCATTAGGGCTGCACGATTAATCACAATAAAACTGAAATTGAGATATGGATTAGTATGATTACCAAATCACAAAGGCTGGGATATAATAAATAAATATATGCGCTGTGTGTTTCCGAGCGAAGCATGGCATTGTGTCCTTTTATACGTGCGCAGCTCATGATCCTATGGAAGCTTGTTTCCGCCACTGGATAAAAAATAAAAAAGGTAATTGCACTTTTTATCTCACAAGAATTGTGTGATATTAAGTCGCAATTGCGAGTTATAAAGTCTGCAATTGCAATTTATATAGTCAGAATTGCGGAATATAAACTAACAATTGCGAGTTACCTGCTCTCGCAGACATCACACGTTATCCATGCCGAATGACAACACTATCAACGCCGAAATGAATCTGCTGCAGTCAGGTGGTATATGTAAGAGCTCTGTAAGCTGTTTGCACTGATTATTATTGTAATGTTACGTGCTTTGAGACATGAGGTAATTTGACGGATCAAAACACAGGCAGAAACAAGTCTTTAAAAAAAGACTACAATGTTCAAAATGTTGTTTTAGGAAAGAGTTAACACTGTTATTTTCCTGTTTATTAACGTGAAGCTGCTTTGAACAATCAGTATTGTGTAAGCACTTCATAAATAAATGTGACTTGATTTAATATCAATAAATATGCGGATTTACAAATAGCCCACCTTGTTTGCAGAGGCAATTTATGGACGACGTTGGCTTGTTAACAGCAAAAATAGCATAGCGGTAAGGTGCATGATAGAAAGTTTTGATGCAAATCGACCCGTGTTCGAATCCACCTTTTGCCGAACTCGCTCTACTAACTTTTCCCATCACATATCAGATCAGAAAGGCAATTATTTTCAGTAAAAATGAAGAACATATTCGAAAAAGTGGAAATAAAGTATCTAACGTGTTTTAAATAATATATCTGTTAGTGGTAGGTGTAGGGGGGACTTTATTGTCCCAATTAGACGGCATCCATTTAATAATTTTAATAAATACAAGTTATTATTGCATACTACTGTTTAATGTACAACAACACTGAGGTGCAAATAGTAGCCTATCTGCTACTATTTATAAGTATAAATAGCATTTAACTACTATTTACACTTATTGCAAAGAAAATACTGCTATTTTTACATAGTGTCAATAGAATCTATTGCACTTAGTGTAAATAGCAGCTATCGCTATAAGAAAATATGCTTTTTTTACAACAACAACAAAAAATGCATTTTAAATCACAATTACTATCAGGAAAATCACAATTCATTTATACGTGAGCAGCACATGATCCTGACTCTTTAGTGTCTCAGAGCAGTTCCGCGGCGCACGATAAAAGCAATCTTTTCCATGTTAATCTGAGTTTTTGTCCTATAGCCGTGACGGTGACGTGATGATTTCTGCGACATCGCGGCTGGAGCAACAACACAAAGTATGATAATGATAATCTCAGGTAATGTTTATGTGCTTTATTTAATGTTAAACACGTCTAATGTGAGTTTGAATTTCATTTTATGTGTCTTTTATAGTCGTACTGAAAGCAACAATGGACAATTCACCTCAAGAACATTCAAACTGTCAACTCACTGTGAACAGACAAGTGTAGATTGTTTCAGTAACTCAGTATATATTTTTAATAATGTTAAAATGGTGTAATATTCATGAATTTGATTATGTACGTAATCCATTTTGTTGTGAGTCTTGCAGAGAGACTCCGCCCACACGCTCTTCTGATTGGCTGTGATTTTTGATTGACTATCGCATCTCATAATCATATCGAGTCTGGTGTGGACGGACAAATTGTTTGTTGCTGGAATCTTATCACATCACGTCTGGTTAGGACATGGTGTATAGTAATAACAGTTAGTAAAGTATTAATTTGATTTTTTTCCCTCAAATCAGAAACTCTAAGGTTAGTGTGTTTGTTCAAATCACTAAATAGTAACATTGCTGCTTTCCCTAGCAAGCACCATTAACAATAGATCTCTCTCAGTACAAGATGATCCAGACACACGCACAGTCCACCTACACCTGTGCTAATCAAGGACGCCCCTGTAGTCTTTCTCTCCCTTTGGGCCTGGAAAGAATGCTCCGTAATGCATATTCATGATTATGATGGCGGAGCTGTTAAGGAGGAGGTTTTAAATCAGATGAGTCAGCGTCGATGGGCCCGCAGGCGAGCTGTTTCCTGCTCTCCGCTCCAAAGCCCTTGTCATTGTTGTCACCTTGTCCTCCGCGAGGCTCCTCGCCATGTTGGATGCCCTTTCTCGCAACCTCATTAGCTCCGGTGCCTTTGGCTTTGGTCACATACAGGGAGCCTTTCCACAAGAGTTTCTATGGCAACATGCATCAAGACCTCGTTGCCTTTGGGAGCCGGATTTAACCAAACCATGTCGTATCAAAGTAAAGGGCCACGGTGCATCTGCTCTGACCACAATCATTAGCTTTGAGCTCACTGGATCTCTTTCAACCACCAAAGACGAGTGAATGACCCGCCGGACAATGCGATTCACCGTGACGTTGAGTCAAGCCTTTTCATGTCACTAATAAGCAATTAAAGCAAGCGTGATGTATCAGATCATGGGTTCAGATGTGTTATTCTGTGAACCTACAAAAGTTGCAGTAAAATGAGTAAGAAATAATCAGGTGTCATATTAAACCAGCAGGTAAATATTGTATTGCAGAAAACATTTATTTACTGATTTAACATTTTGACACCTCATAATTACACAAGCGAACAACCTCCTGAAAACTGAGATTAGACCACATACTGCAGCAGTGTTTTGCATTCTGAAGAAAATGTCATTTATGATATTTATGTATTTATAAAGTCGCATTCATTCTATTTATGTACATTAACATCACATCAAATTTTTTTTGCATGGCGTTTCATAATCATTTCAAAGCAGGATCACTGAAAGTCATACTATGTCAGTGTAACCATTTATAAATACAAACACGAATAAAAAAAATACATATTTATAAATAATAAATAATTTAAATAATAATAATAATAAATAAACTAAATTAAATAAATAACATTCAAATAGATAAATACATAAAAAATAATGAGTGAGATTTTTAAATAAATAAAATAAAATAAAATATCAATACATCTTTGTTCTAGGTTAAAAAATAAAATGTGCCTACAGTGTTGTGGCACGAATCATATATTCAGATGTCTAAATTTGTTCAGTCCAATGAAGTCGTACGATTATGAATTAATTGAGAATCACAATTTTTCCCACGATTCTGAACTAAACAAAATAACTAAACAAAATGTAAATTTACTAGAGATTCTGAAAAAATGTAGCTGCAGTCTATTTAAAATGTTTAATTAATCTGAATCAATTATTTTAAAAAATCAGGTTGAATGAATAATTCAATGACTCACTCATAAATACTTCACTTGTTTCATTACTGGATGAATCAGCGTTTTTGAATGAATCTCTTGAATGAATGATTCATTGACTCACATTTTTAACTGTCACTTGTCGCCACCTACTGGTGTAGTGATGTAATTGATACAATTGTTATTTGAAGCACCAAGTTACTTTTTAAAGGTGATTTGCTCTATTTTGATCACTTCCGCAGACATCAGTGTTTATATCTGAACAATAAACTTTTATCCCAGTTCTTCTGTGATAATATGAATATTTGTGACACAGAAATTACAAAACTGTGTGGCTGAAAAGAGTTTGTAAAGCAGATTCATACATATACTGTATATGATAACTGCTCCAGTTATTCTGTATATCAGTGTCAGTGTTTCTGAACTCTCTGAAATGCCTCTTTTGTAGTCTTGAGCTTTCTTCTGGGAACAAACACGTCACAATAATCCTCATTTAAATAATTCATATGCAGAATAAAGGGGCGGGGCCTGGTTGAGTTAGTTAGTAGAGTGTTGAAACTGGCGGTTATGGTAAGGGGCGGGACATTTCCCAAACACGCTCAAAGCGACTGACCAATCACAACACTGCTCCAGCTGACCAGTCAGAGCACATTGTGCTTGTCAGAAGGAGGGGCTTCATAGAGACAGGAACTAAACAGAGTGTTACTGACAGACTGGGAAGAGAGGAGCTGAACAATGGAGAATATGAGGAAAATAATCAACATTCAAGCATGAAAACCTGTTGTAGTAGAAATGAAATCAAGACTTTGTAAAAGACATATAATATGGCCTCTTTAAGAACTGAAAGATTCTTTGGGGAACCAAAAATGTTTCTTCTATCTCATCACTGAGAAAACCTCGTTTTGGAAGCTTCATTTTTTAGAGTGTAAGAATGAGCAACAGTGAAGCTTTTCTTAGAAAAGGACTAATTACGGCGCATTATCATCCGAGTTTCACATGAGAGCATGTATTGAAAGTAAACCTGAGAGTGGGTGGAAGTCGTGGACCTCTAAATCTGTGTTCAGATTAAACGCGCACACAGCCGCTGCAGCAGAAGTGTGTCGGCAGATGGGCGGACTGATTTCATGGCGCTGTGTTGCGGTGCTGATCCTCCTCCAGGCACTTTTTTGGGGTTGAGAGAAAGTGGGCAGGAATCAAAGGCTATCCTCTTCGTTTTGGCTGGAGTCCCACTGGTTCTTCTGTCTGCTTCATGCTTGAACGGCTCATTACCCAAAGCAAAAAGGGGTGGTAGCTTTATTTGAACTAAAAATATATGCTGTTGCATGGAAAAGAGCAAATTGCACCGGCTGATGTAGACAGCACAGTCCAACACACCTAAGAAACAAGCGCAGAACACAGTTGAGCACAAGCTCACATTCCCCCTTACGAAAAAAGTTCATTTTATCTAGCATACTTAAGTAATGTTCAAGTATATTTTTTAAGTATACTTTATGTATTAAGTATACTAGTATCAATGTACTAGTAGTGAACTTGTAAGTGTACTATTTTAATACCGCTTGGGACTAAATTGGCCCAACTGAAGTATACGTTTGAAGTTTTATACAAGTGAACTTATAAGTACACTAGTAGTTTGCTACTACTATACTAGTAGTACATTTTTAGTATATGAAAGTACACTTTGAAATATAGTCTCAGTGAACTACTAGTTTAGTGCAAGTAAGTTTTCTTTAAGTGAACATAACATCACAAGTTTACTTTTTATATATTATTTTTGCACTTTAAGTATACTACTATGTTCCTATTTAGGTATTATATTTTATACTTGAAATACCTTTAACTGTACTTTAAATCTTTCCATTTTAAAAACATTTCATTCTAGCTTCATGAATCCTTTTTGATCAACACTTAAATGTGGGTAAGTTTCATTAAAAAAAAAAAAAAAAAAAGCTGAGACAATTGCATTTTTGTCAAAGACTATGATCGGATGGGATTCAGAACGATGATCAAACACAGGTGGAGTAAATCGAGTCCATAAACACCCTCAAAGCTTCATAGTCGTCATTCAGTACCGTTAGGCAGTTTTGATTTATATGCTGTTTATTGTTTGATGATCGCTTTATTTTACATTTGCGTGAGTTTTCTATCGCTTGTTTCAGCTTCTTCTTCTCCTGCATTTTGATCCGGAGATTCTGTACTCTTTCAGAAGATGCGTAACAGCGCCCCCTACTGTATATAGCCTGAAAATTCAGTCAATGGCGAGGAAAGTAGATTTGAAGTAAATTGTTATGTACACTACCAGTGGACTAGCCTACACAAAAATTCAGACACTCAGAATTAGGAATATATCTGTTTTCTTTATAAATCAATATTTTCAAACAAAGTTCTTTTATACTATACTTTTATAAAAATAATTTTAAGTACATCTCGATCAAAAGACTGAGTCCAAGTATAGGCCAAATATACTTAAACTTTTCTGTCAGTGTAAGTCAAGTATACTTAAGTGCAATTTTAAGTATGTTTCTCAGAAGTACATAAAGTATATTTCTGAGAAGTATATAAAAAGTAGACTGAAAATATACTTTCTTATTTTTAGTTTAAAAGAAGTATGCTAATAGCACACTTGAATAAACTTCTTTTTCGTAAGGGCCATTTGGGAAGGAAGCAACAGACACGGTCTTTGACTAACCATGGATGTGTTCATGGATTTAGAACAAATTTAGGATCAAATTCAGAATCAACTCAAAACAATTCCTAGAAACCTTATGTGTTAAGGCAAAATATTTTTTATATGTAAAACATGTTTTATATATATATATATATATATATATATATATTTCATATTTATATTAAGTATTATATAGTATTTATAAGTATAGACATATGACTTATGATGACTGAATTTATAATAATAATAATAATAATAATAAATATAATATTAATAAAAATGTATTATAATATACTATAATATTATTAATATTATTAATACTAATATTTTTAAAATTATTATTAGAAATTCAATAATCCTAAATCATAAGTCCATACTTACAAATACTATATAATACTTAATATATATATGAAATATATATTTATATATTTTTTTTAAATTTTAAATATATATATATATATATATATATATATGTGTGTGTTTGTGTGTGTGTGTGTGTGTGTGTGTTTGTTTTATTTTTATATTTATAGTAAGTGTTTATAAGTATTATACAGCATTTATAAGTATAGACTTATGATTTAGGATTATTGAAGGGGCACAAAAATTATTAAATTTGCCCTTTAATATTTGGAGATAGATAATGTGGACAAACTACAAAGCACTTCAGAGACTCATATGGCAGAATGGGAACAGCTTTTCCACAAAGCATACGGTCATTAACAACAGCAGTGCCATTAGCAAAGCTCTGGTTGCTTGTCAACAGATGGAGGGATGTAAACAACCCACTACTTATTGAGACGATCTGATTGGTTTTAATGTGCATCATATACATTTATGACATAAACGTCTCGTTATCTTCTCCACTTTTCAATGGAGTAATTAACAGCATGTTATTGTTTTTGCTGTGTGCTTTAACGAGAAGCCCAGAACACTAAACAGTAAAGATGTGGAGAACAAGGGAAACACGATCAGTTCTGTATTCATCTGCTGTCGGCTTCACAAGCGCACAACAACTCAATACGATCCTTCTTCTTTTCAATTAACAACACATCTTTAATGACTTGCATAAAAAACAATTCCAAACAAAAGCAGCAGGATATTTTTCATGGTCTCAGCGCACTAGTGATTAAAATCTCATTCAAATTCCTTTCTTAGTAAAGCAGCAAAGTTAAACAGCTTGCAATTAGGAGGTACCTGCTACTTTAGAACGAACAAAACCCAAAAGATTAGATTAGAAGAGTTAGTGAGCTAACATAAACTTATATACACACATATATACAGGTATATATATACACATCGATCAGGCATAACATTATGACCACCTTCCTAATATTGTGTTGGTCCCCCTTTTACTGCCATAACAGCCCTGACCCATCGAGGCATGGACTCCTCTAGACCCCTGAAGGTGTGCTGTGGTATCTGCACCAAGATGTTAGCAGCAGATCCTTTAAGTCCAGTAAGTTGCGAGGTGGAGCCTCCATGGATCGGACTTGTTTGTTCAGCACATCCCACAGATGCTCGATTGGATTGAGATCTGGGGAATTTGGAGGTCAAGTCAACACCTCAAACTCGTTGTTGTGCTCCTCAAACCATTTTTGCTTTGTGGCAGGAGCATTATCCTGCTGAAAGAGGCCACAGCCACCAGGGAATACTGTTTCCATAAAAGGGTGTACATGGTCTGCAACAATGCTTAGGTAGGTGGTACGTGTCAAAGTAACATCCACATGGATGGCAGGACCCAAGGTTTCCCAGCAGAACATTGCCCAAAGCATCACACTGGCTTGCCTTCTTCCCATAGTGCATCCTGGTGCCATGTGTTCCCCAGGTAAGCGACGCACACGCACCCGGACATCCACGTGATGTAAATGAAAACGTGATTCATCAGACCAGGCCACCTTCTTCCATTGCTCCGTGGTCCAGTTCTGATGCTCACATGCCCACTGTTGGCTCTTTCGGCGGTGGACAGGGGTCAGCATGGGCACCCTGACTGTTCTGTGTCTATGCAGCTCCATACGCAACAAACTGAGATGCACTGTGTATTCTGACACCTTTCTATCAGAACCAGCATTAACTTCTCAAGCAATTTGAGCTACAGTAGCTCGTCCACTATGGTTTCGGAAAACATCCACTATTTCAGACCCCTACAAATGACTGTCTCCTCAAATAGTGCCCTATTTAAGGGCATAGGGGGCGATTTCGGACACAGCCTTGATGTGTATATAGCCCTTATTTTCAGTTGTTGTTTGTCAGATCTCGTCTATGGTAAAGTGGTTGTTCTATTTCCCGCATTCGAATTCTTGTATTCCTGAAGAAGTGTAAAACAAACGGTTAAAGCAGAGTTTAGTTTTCAATAGCACTTCTCCAGCATGCATTATGTCTTATTGGGTGCTGAGTGGCTCAATCGATCAATTGAGCATCGCTCCTTCAGACAGCATCTCACTCTCTCAGAATGATACAGCGTCTCATCTTCAGTCTGTGTAAATGGATTCGACCTCTACATCCAAGGGTGGATGGACGGTTTGTTGTGGCTCGTGGATGCCTTCATAAAAACGCGCCGCTACAAGATTTATTCAGCTGGCTTTGACACCAGCACACTGCGTTTCCCAGAATCACTCTCAGTCATGACACTCGAGTCACACCGCACTCACTCGCAGAAGATGCTTTATATCATGGTGCAGAAAGAGAGAGAGGTAATCACGGCCACTTTCACCACCTCAGTACAAACAGATGTAGAGAAATTAACAAATAATAACCCATATACACTACTGGTCAAAGGTTTGGAATAAGTTGGGATTTTTACAGTTATATTGTGAAAATTTGAAATAAACGCTGAATTTTTTAGCATCATTACTCCAGTCTTCAGTGTCACATGATCCTTTCTTTGCTTTATTATCAATGTTGAAAACAGTTGTGATGATTCATATTTTTGTGGAAACCACTATTCAGAAGTTTGGGCTAAAAAAAGAATGAAATAATAACTGAATAGTTCTATTCAGCAAGGATGCATTAAATTGATAAAGTAAAGACGTTTATAATGGTACAAAAGATTTCTATTTGAAATAAATGAACTTTCTATCCATCAAAGAATCCTGAAAAAAATGTATTATGGTTCCCACAAAAATACTAAGCACTAAAAACTGTTTTAAACTGATAATAATAAGAACTATTATTAATAATTGAGGACCGATAATAATTGAGTGGCAAATCATCATATTAGAATGATTTCTGAAGGATCATGTGACACTGAAGACTGGAGTAATGATGCTGAAAATTCAGCTTTGATCACAGGATATAAATTACATTTTAAAATATATTCAAACAGAAAACAGTCATTTTAAATTGTAATAATAATGGTAACACATTATTTTAGGATCTTTTAACTTTGCTTATTATCATGCATATTACTAGAATATTGGCTATTTATTAGTAATTATTAAGCACATATTAATGCCTTATTCTGCATGACCTTATTCTACATTCTTAACCCTACCCAACACCTAAACTTAACAACTAACTTACAAACTATTAATAAGCAGTAAATTTGGAGTTTATTAAAGGAAATGTCATAGTTAATAGTTTATATGTGTTCCCTATACTAAATTGTTACCAATAATATTTCACAATTTTACTGTATTTGTGAACAAATTGTGAGCAGAGGAGAAGTAATTATTCCTATTTTTGGACTGGTAGCATAGACTGATAATCAAACAAACCAATTTTTCTACTTAAACTGTGTGTTGAACAGGAAACAAAGTAAATCTGTCATGAAAAAATAAATGTTTTATATATATATATATATACACACACACACACTACCAGTCAAAAGTTTGGACACCAAGGCTGCATTTATTTAATTAAAAATACAGTAAAAACAGTAATATTGTGAAATATTATTACAATTTAAAATAACTGTTTTCTGTTTGAATATATTTTATAAAGTAATTTATTCCTGTGATCAAAGCTGAATTTTCAGCATCATTACTCCAGTCTTCAGTGTCACATGATCCTTCAGAAATCATTCTAATATGCTGATTTGCCACTCAAGAAACATTTATTGTGTACAATTGTACAAAATATTTGTGTACATTATTTTATAAAATAATATATATATAAAGCAATATATATATATATATATATATATATATATATATATATAAAGCGTTAAAATATAAATTTTTGGTTGCATGATCAACCACTTTCACAAACACTTGCATTTGTGTGTTTCGTTTGGCACCAGTGTCGTTCTCTCATTTCAGACACAAATAACGTCCATGAGCGTCAGGAAAGAGTTCACCTGGGAGACCCGCGGCCCACAGGCTCCATATTTAGATCTGAGCGGTCCAGATACAGCGTGGGTGCAGATGTCTGTCTGCCTGTGGCCATTCCACACCAGATTGCACAGACCATTACCCTCATAGAGAGATGCTTATCACCCACAAGAGCTATTAACCTATATAAGGCCTGGGAAACAGAGCAGGCTGCCGTAGTAATAGCTAAACCTCCTTTACAAGGACATACTTATAAACGGATGCAAGCGAATGAAGGGGAATGAAGAGAAAGTTGCTGGTGTTTCTAGTCCTGCATCTCTAACAGTGACGCCCATCTTTTCTAGCATTCCACAAGTATTTTTCTCATTTATTTACTCCACAGGCATCTCAAAAATGTCTTCAATGAGTTATAAGCCAAAGCAACCAGCGCCGAGATTTATCAAAACATTCAAATATTTCATTCTTGACTGCATTTCTTTTCTTGTTGAACAACACCGCTCATCCCTTGAAGCACTGTGAATGATGTATAAATAATATAAAGTTCATATCCACCTTATTTTGCACTGAGGATTTAGTCTATTTTCTGTGAATGTGCGAGACTTACAATTCATTAGCCTTTATTAACTAGAAGAATAACAAAGTGCTTTACACTATTTGCGCTTCAAACCAGGCAATACATTAAAATAATAAGAAATACCAGTTTGCAATATCAAGCAGATAACAAGCTGTTTTGTACAGCTATAAATGACTAAAGTGTTGCACATTCATGTTACAAATGGCTGCTCCCCTTCTGTTTAAAGTTGGCATAAACAGGAAGTTGTGACCGTTTTTTCTTCCCTGTTGTGAAGTATATCTGAGTGAAATGGCTTCTCAAACAAGAAAAAAAAAATGTAGGGCGGGGCTTGATTTTGTCCATTGGGAATTGATTGGATTCACTGTAAACCCTAACGCTCAAAATAATTAGTTGGTTTGAGTAGGACAAACTTAAATTAAACAAATTAGTTCAGTCAAATTAACTAGAGTATAAATTTAGTATTATGAGTATTTCTTTCTCTTTCAAGTTTACTGATATATTTTAAGTAAACTGAACTGTTTCATTGTTTTGAGTTTTATAAACTTACTTATTTTAATTTAGAAAAACTCAGTTTAACTGAAACTGGGCTGGGATTTCTCATTTCTCTTAAAAATTTTGAGGCAACTGATTTTTTCTGAAATTTTTTGAGTTTTGCCAACTTATTTGGGTTTACAGGGTGGTTGTGGTTTGCTATTGGTCAATCTCTGACAGGTTGCCCCACCCTCGCACCAGTAAATATGTCAACAGAGATGTCCATACAAAAAAAAAAAAAAAAAAAAAAAAAAAAACAATAAATGATTTAATGTTAACTTTAAAATAAGGAGGATAAGTGGTTTGACTTGAATTAGTGTCACTGCTTCATGGAAGTGGGTGTACTTTCCAGTTTAAAATATGTTGGAAATATCATTGCTATTGTTTAGCATGTTGTTTGGCATTGTTTGTTTGTTTAATTATACCAGGATGCATTGAATATAGTCTTACCTTTGGCGTTTTGGTGCATTTCCCTGTTCTTGCATCTTTGATGTAGGTGATGTCCAATAGGTCTGTTTCCTGAAAGAGGGAGGGGCAGATTTTATGTCACAGCTCACAAAGCACAATTTCATGCTGTTGGAGTGAATCAATATTATGTTAAATATCACAAAAGCCATTCAGATGTCACACAAGGTAACAGCACGGGAAATGTAGACAGAGAAAACACTGACGGAAAATCAAGAATTAATAATTAAGCAGACTTATAACACGTGACTAATCCAGATCAAAGAAATAATCAAATGACTCTCTTAAAAATACATTCTTAAGGAAATGATGCTGGGCCAGAGCGCCGCATTATTTGCGTCTGCAGTGTGTAATGGACACGCTGATAGATATGCTTTCTGACAGCTGCAGCAGAAACGAAAGCTGACGGCGTTCGGCTGGCACGACTGAGCTACAACTGAGCTGGAACAAAACAAAGAGGCATTTGCTCTTTATACTCGTTTATGCAACACAGCAATGATTGGAGTATAAAAATAGAACATCATCATTCATATGATGGTAAAACCTGATGTCCTCATATGCTTCAGGAACGATTTGTAACGCATGGGCATGTAACAGTGCCCTGTAGTGACACCCTACTCCAAAAACAAAAAGCATGCATATTGTGATCTCATAATAATCGAGGTATGCTTTTTCCAAATATGAATATCACAAACATCGCGATTGTGATATTGCTTTTATACAACGTTTCAATTAGAGACGCACAATGTATCGGCCACCATATCGTTATCGGCTGATATATGTTCATTTTTAATGTTATCGGCCCAATAAAAAAAATTTGGCCGATATATTAAAGTCGATAAATAACGGATTATTTCCTTCAGCTGAGACACTTCAGATGTGCACTGTTTACCATGATGGTTTTGAATTGCTTGAAATATGATTCAAATCACTTCAAAAAGGAAAATACAGTTAAAGTTCAACATGTGCAGTAAGTCTGTCATATATAATCTACATAAAATTATAATGAGAACATTATAATTGGGTGCTTGGGACATGGCTTTTAATGGTGAGACTTTTGTCTTTGTAATCAGGCTCTCAAAAATTATATAAAAATTTGGATTTAGATTTATCTGCTAATATATCGGTTATCGGCTTTCAAATATAAATATTTATCGGTATCGGGCAAAATTTTCATATTGGTACATCCCTAATTTTAATAAACAAGAAGTTAATATTGACTAATCTACATTTTAGACACAGTATCGCAGGTTATAATCTGTTTTTACTCCATTCACAAAAATAGTTCCAAACAAACACAACAGAACCGCCGCGGATATCTGAGGAACACACTATGGCGTTTTGTTTTGGGATGATCCAACAAGTTGGTTGAGCGAACAATTCAATGACTCAACACAGTTGAACTTTGTTCCTGAATGAATCAGTATTTCTGAATGAATTGGGCTGTGTTTAAGGCTGCGACTGCATCTGAAATCACATACTTCCCTACTATATAGTAAGTGAAAAACAGTATGTGACAAAAGAAGTATAGTACTCATAAAAGAGTAGGCAAAAAGTACACGGATAACTTACTACTTTCGGAGAGATTTTGAAGCATGCATACGATGTACACTTTTCTATCCCATGAGGAAAAGGGAGAAGATCTGTAAATGGCAGTGACACTGACACTGGTAGGTCACATAATAATGACAACATTGCAGATGTAGTACATCCAGATTGCATTCATACTACACACATTCATACTATATAGAATGTAAGTTTTTAGCAGTCACAAAGTTATTATTTATTCAAAATATGTACCTACTCTAGAGAGTATGTGATTTCGGACACAGCCCTTTTACGCCCTTCCCTCGCTGTCTTTTCAGGCCCTGTCCCAAAATGGCACACTTCATATGTACGGTATTGTGGACTTGATCGTGAAGTCCATGAGACTGTAGGGTGTCCCATTCCTCATTTTAGGTTTCATAAGGGTGCTCATGAGCGAGTCGATATACGCCCTCGATACGCACTTTTGCCTATCCCACACTGAAGCGAGCTCCGCAGCAGACTTCTACCCAACAGTCAAAGTGGCATTACGTCATGAAAGTGTGGACTCGTAGGTAGGCCGCGAGTGTTTAGGGTGCCATTTGGGACAGGGCCAAAGTGGAGTTAAACACAGCCTCGGTTGCATGAATAATTCAATGACTGAATGAATCAGTGTTTTGAATGAAATCGGTTGAATGAATGAGTCACTCATAAAGACAGTCACTTGTTGCCACCTACTGGCGTAACCTGCAGAAGTAATGACTGGTGGATTGTGGGTGGATTTCAGCAGTGGCATGTAACTCCTACTAGCCACTTTGGCAGGTTTAATTTTATATATAATATATAAATTTTTCAATTGTAGTCTTTTAAAAAGCATCTGAAATAATAAACTAAGTGCAATGTAGTGTTGTCAAAAATATCATTTTTTTCGATACATATCGATAGTGAAATATCTGAAATGCTCCCAATACTCATTTTCCACTGAACAGATCCACGATCCCAGCTGCTCTCTCTCTCTCTCATCTCTCAGACAGCGAGTCGACACACAAACCCTCCTCCCCTCACTCACTCGTTTCTTTTGCTCCGGATGAATATTGTTGGTGTTACAGGTCTTGAATTGCGGCATGGGATTGCACATATTGTGCATAATTTTACTCATTCTCGCAGATTTTGAGCACATAAAGCTGCCTCTCAGTACTAAATTGAGTTCCTTTTCACTGCTTTTTGCACCTAAACCGTCAAATACACATAAAATAATGTCAAAATGCTGGTCTTGGCGAGTATTCACGTAAAACACAATCAGTGTTGTTTTAAGTGAACGAAGATTTGAGAAAGAAAACGCATGTGTAACAGAATAATAGATGCATGTGTCAGATCTTAAAGTGACAGCAGCCTAATAAACCTGCTGCCAAATTATGAGATATTAAAAATACCCACGTGGCATTTTTCCCCATGGTATTGGTTGAATTATTGAGTCATAAAGACACTTGCCGCCACCTACTGGCGTAACCTGCAGAAATAATGACTGCACAGTCTCTACCTCCATGGGTGTCCAAACTCGGTCCTGGAGGGCCACTGCCCTGCAGAGTTTAACTCCAACTTACCTCAACACACCTGCCTGGAAGTTTCCAGTATGCCTAAAAACCTTGATTAGCTGGTTCAAGTGTGTTTAATTGGGGTTGGAGCCAAACTCTGCAGGACAGTGGCCCTCTATGAGCAGGATTGGACAGCCCTGCCCACCTCTAATACACTGACAGTCTGTCTGGAAGAAAAGACAGATATAACAGATATAATATGTTTTACACATTCAGTCCTACATGTGCGTTATTGGCCATTAAAAAAATCCATATAATCACCAATTAAATCTCAAAATCAGTCCATTATCATTATTCCTATATTATATTTCTGTTCATTCCTGAAACACATTTTGGATGGACTTCAATCCCCACCCCTCGCTGACACACTTTTGCGGTTGTGACACATTTCTGTGCAGTCGAGGGGAAGGACAGCGGACTCCAGGAGATTATATAAAGACAACCTGGATGTCATTTGTTCAGCGCTTTTACCTAAAATACTAACACAGGACGAGAAACACGTCTCCTTTAATATGCACTAGGCCACGAGGTCATTCCCAACTCAACTCACATTTATTTCACTTTGAAACGAAAACATAATCCACAAACGACACTGACGAGAAACCCAACAATGCCTGTAGTGTTACATTTTCTGATCATGTGAAGGTGCCTGTCAGACATGATGCTATGCAAAGCAATGCTCCCCATAATATGGACTATATAATATTTATGATAATTGCAAGTAACTGCCAAGGCTATCTGAATAATGAAAGCTTCTCTCTTTTAGTCAACCGGTTCAACTATGAAAATTCGAGTATGGTGGCGAGCGCTTCACCAGCGCCATGGCAACAGGGGATGGAGGTGGAGTTGGGCTAAAGCAATTTGAAGACAGGCACCAGGCACCTTTGAAATCAGCTTGCAGAAGCCGTTGCCAGCGAGCTGCTCCTGTGAAAATCCATTGAGACTACATGATCAAATATCTGTAGGTCAGCAGAGCAAACCGCAGTCTATTGACTCTCTATCCACAGAAAACTCACAAACGTGCTACAATGTTCAATAATGGAGCCGGTTGTAAGTGACTATAATGATTTGCTCGTCTCTCGCTGGCGACAATCCGGCCTGCAGCGCATCTAAATATAGAAAATCATGTATTGATTCAATAGACACTTGCTTTGCATAACAATACAGGATGCTATTTTATTACTATCGGCCAGAGGCACCTGTTCTGGAATTCCTCGCGTATTTTATTGACAGGAAAAACTGTCAGGTTTATTTTCAATGATCTGCAAGTAAACAACAACTGTGAACTCTAGTGTCTGTCCATGTGCATGTATGTTATACACATGATATCTCACAGAACCTGTCAAAAACGAGTTACTATTTATTTAATTTTAAGGTAAAGTGTGAGCTGCTTTTGTTTTCATCAATATCTATAAGCACAGACACTGTTCTTAAGGCAATAATCGAATGCAGTTTTGGTGTCCTGAGAGTCCGTCACAATTAGCAACGTTTTATTCAATACCATCTGGTATCAGAAGATTCAGATTGAGTCACTCAGATGAATATTATTGTGATATTACTCACTGCTGCTTTCACAAACTCTGCATCCTGACTTACGTGACAAATGATATGATAAAGTTTGCTGGAATACACTCGCACTCGACTGAATCATAATTGATTTTCTTATGTAAAAGGGCGAGAGGAGAGGGTGTTACATACTGCCAAATCCATGCTCAACTTATACGACCTCACTTCCAGAGATGCGAAGATCAACTTACGTACATTTACACTGTAAAAAATACTGGTCAAAGTTGTAAATTAAACAAAGATTTAAAATTTCATTTTAATAATTCAGTGTATTGCTTTCTGTTTCTTTTTAATTATTTGTGAAATTTAAAGGGGTCATGAACTGTGTTGTGTTATTGTTTTATAATGTTTCCTGGGGTGCACTTATAATGTTAGTATGCTTTTTACATCAAAAATTGACATAATTTAGAAATAAAAGGCTACCCTGATTTTATCCTCTGATTTGAACGCTCTGTTTTAAGGGGCGTGTCTGCTATGAGACTTCAGTGTAAACGCCCACTGCTGTGACTGGCTGACATCTTTGCATATGAAATAGCTAAGTATTACTCTCTAGAACGTTTTTACTATTACAGCTCTCAAGGTTAACTAATCGTGAAAAGTGTTGATTATATTTAGATTGCGGCATGAAAGGTTGCAGTGATGAACATTGTCGTCAATCACAGACATGTTGTTGAGCTCATGAAAGCAGTGATCTCGTCATTGCAACTCAATTTCTGCACACTAACAAATGCTTTCATCTTAACTAACTGTGCAAACGCGATGTAACTAAGAGATTCGTTGAATAAAACGGGAGTTTTGGCGCAAGTCCAGAACTCAGTCACCAATAAACTCGTGCTGTTTGATTGACAGCTCCAGCGATTGTAAAAGGAGCGTTCTTTGATCGCTTTCTATATATAATTTAATAACCGTTTAAATAAGAGAAACAACGTTAAGTTGAGCGTTTAGTCACTGTTTTGATTTACTGACACATAGACAAAGAACATCTGACTGTACATGAATCATTTCATATCAGGGATTAGAATTAACTCAGTTACTTACATGTTGTTGCATTACTGTCAAGTCCATATCGTAAAAGTCTGTTTGCAAACTCTGTGCTGAAATGCGATTGATTTACCAAAGAATCCACAGTGTAATGTACCGAATACAAATAAATAAAGCTCAATGAGACATTCACATTGTTGAAAATAAATAACCATATTCCTAGCATTAGGATCCTTTGAAAGGTAATGTTATTTTAGTCCTGTCTCGCTCTTCTCTCCTCCTCATCTCACTAACACACCAGTGGCGGGGCTAACGTTGCAATGATGAAGTAGGCGTTGATTTCTTCTGCGGAGGCGGAGTTTCTTCACATTATGGGACGAGTCATTCACTGGGCCTGGTGTCAATATAAGCTTTTACTGGACTTACAAGGAAAATTAGAAAAATAAGTCTCAAAATTACAGGATATTCTTATAGTACGATGACCTCGTATATATCAAAAGCTCTAAGAAAAGTTGATTTCTCATTTCATGACCCCTTTAATAGCAATTTCTCAGTGAAAACTGTCTCAAAGTAAATCCTACACCAACATTAAGACTTTTTTCCTTGAAACAGCATGCAAGAGCAGGAACATGCATTATGAAAGTGAATAGGGTAAGTTTGAATTCATGTTAAATTGCATAATTCTGTCTAAAAATACATAGGCTCATCAAAAGATGTGAATTAACATGAAACATGAAGGAGTCTGAAGTATTTTTAACATTCTTTTACAGTTCAAAATCAATGTCATGGCAGGTGAGCAGTTCATTTGCTGAAAACATTTACACAGCTCGATGACCTTAATTTTCTATGATAAGATACGATTGTTCTTTCCGACGCCTTCAAAGCTGCTGTAAACGGCAGAATGAACTGATGTTATCTCACCAAATGTGTTTGTGATTCTTGAGTAATTATTGTCTAGCGTGCCATAGAGCAGTTCTGCCTTTTAGTACAATGTGACTTCCTGTTCTGCTCCTCACCCACATGTAACTCTATTCAGATTATTTCAAAGCAATTACTATTGAGCACAATCTATTAGATGCTGTTTATCAAATCAGCAGCTCCAGGTACATAAATCAAGATGAACGCTGGCAAAATGGCAAATTTACAATGGCAAAAAGTGACAGACACACAAATTCTGGAACACTTGAAATTAAAAATTTATCCATACTTTAATGAAAATCTTTCATTTAAAGTGGGACGCCACTATAAGCCAAACTCTGAGGCAATGTGAGCAGTTGGCTGTCAGTGATCCATCTGGACAATAGACTCAACCTCATTCCCTACAGACAGACTTTGGAAAGTGACACCGCACAAGATAAAATGAACCGTTTTGTTCTGATGAGATGCTCATTTGTTCAGTGTTGTTATCGTTAACTAAAACTAAACATAATTTAATGTAAATAAATGTAATGATAATTGAAATAAATTAAAAGTTAAATGAACAAATAAAAATAAATACATGTAATTTAAATAAAATTTTAAATAAATATGTAATGTAATGTAATAAATATGTAATGTTAATTGAAATAAATTAGATGTTAAATAAATAAATACAAAAAAATAAATAAATGCAATAATTGAAAGAAAATGCTAGATAAATAAAAAAATAAATAAACAAAAATTTAATGTTAATTGAAATAAAATGTTAAAACATAAAATATAAATAAATAAAAAAAGTAATGTTAATTGAAATAAATTAAATGTTAAATAAATACATGTAATGTTAATTGAAATAAAATGTTAAGTAAACAAAAAAATCAATGTAATAGTAAAAATAATATAAAAATAAATAAATATAATGTTAATTGAAATAGATAAATAAATAAATGTTAATTAAAATAAATTAAATAACAGGAATATTAAAAATCATTCAGTTAGTTTCAAAGGCAAAATTTACTAGTACTAAAATTACCAAAACTAAAAAATAAAAATGAATAACAGGAATATTAAAAAACTAATCAAAACAACAAAAGCACACCAAAATTACTAAAACAGTAACTAAAAATTAAAATGAAAACAGAAAATATATAAAAATAAAAGCTAATTAAAAAAATTAACAAATATTAAGATATTAGTAATGAGACTAAAATATCACTGAAAACCCAATCAACAAATATTACACACAAATCTAGGAAGCACTTGTGTTCAAAAATAAATAAATAAATAAAAAATATCAATAATAATCACACGCTTCAATCACACTGCACTGGATTTTTATTTGAGAGATTTTACCTTATTCTGATCCGTCCAGTACAGGAAGTATCCGTGCGGATCGACACGTAACGTCACTGGAGTCACAGTAGAAGAATCCTGAGCGGAGAAATGAGAAACACACAGCAGAAATAATATAAAAATGATTTTTTTTTTTTTTTACAATAACTTATAAACCTTTAAAGACAGACCTACTGTGAGCTACGAGGTCCGCATTATTTCAACTTATTTTTTAAATAATCATACTTAACAGTGAAAAACTACATTACTCATGATGCTTTAATGAAAATTCCACCAATCAGAGAGTTGCAAGAAGCAACACACTCACAAAATAGCAGTTTAGCTCCACCCACTCCCATGAAGCACTACGAATTACGTAATCGAATCGATCTCTCTATATTCTCCATCGTTTTTAATCTGATTATGCTGTTCGCAATGCTTCATGGGATTGTAGTTCTTTCCCTTCACTAAAGCCGTTAAGTTCACAGTCTTTTATTTTTGTCTGATTTTCAAACACTTTTTTGCTTCAAATCAAAGTTTATAATGTTGTGATTCTCCTCGTAGCTGGTTGGTTTGGTTCATGGCTTAAAAAAATCCCTATCAGAGAAATGAATGGAAAAAATACTTCTGCAACCAACGCCGCTGAAAAAGTGGACGGGCACTGTTGCACTCTATAACCTTTAGTTTACATAAACCATGATTTACTGCTTGCTATCATGCATATATGGATCTGAATCCCAGATGATGTCATTGGTACAGCTGGAGGAGAAAGATGGCACATTTCAAACGCTAAAAGTTTCCATTTACACCAGCATATAGATGAGCTCAGAGCCAACAGATGAAATAAAACCCATCATTTTGATATCACAGGGTCTGTAAAGTCAACTGCATGAGTTATTTTAAGTACCCTGAATAAAAAGAGCAGCAAAATCAAAGTCTTCAGTAAAGCGACGTCATGTTTCTGTGGGAGGTAAAGACTAATCTTGCCTCGCGCAAGAAAAACACATGGGATTTCTGTGGCAATCCACTTGAAAACATGTTTCTCGATACGGGACGGACCGAAATTCGAGGTTTGACTCAGACATTGCATAAGTGCTCTTTATTAGTGTGATTCACGCTGGCTTGTAATAAAGTCACAAGCATGGAACGAGACGCCGGTCGTGCCTTTTTAAGCCGGACATTTGAACAGACAAGCTGATGAGGAAAGGGAAGCATTTACCCCTCAAGCAGACGGTGCGATCGCGGCGTCCCTTTATAAAGAGATCTGTAATTGATCGTGTTATTTTAGATCTTGCGTGGGTCTGCCCACATTCTAACTGCACATCTAAGTTGGGCGGCGCAGCATGTCTTAGCTAATGTAAGGCAGGCAAGGAAGATGGGAATTTAAAGCATGAAAGTTGCCATAGCAACAGGCCAACATTTCCAGTTTTATTTGCAGAGAAAAGCTTTTAAACGTCAACATTTTCAGCATAAGCTCATGTAAAGCTGTATGGCATTATGGTGCTGATAGAAGTCAGACTCCTCCAGAATACTTACTGCATTTATTTAAAGTGAACACAGCTTCTAAAGGACTGCAAAATTCATGAGAACCATCTGGGATTTTTGTTTCTTTTAAACCTGGATTAAGTAAGACCAAGAATAGTAAGAAATATTTCAGATTCTGTACTATTTCTAGGTCAAGACATTGAGTCTTCCATTGAAGCTCTTTAGATCATCTCAAATCATTGTGGAGAACATGATGATCCTCAGGTTTTGTTCATGTAGAGAAACACACCAAATGCATGCTGATGTTTCTTGTCTGTTGATAATTTGCCATGCACATAAAATGTTTTAAATAAGAAAAATAACTGAAAATGGTAGCAGACTACCTAGAGCTTTTTTGGACAGAATTTATAGCAGCAGTTTCTAAATGATTAAAGGGCACCTATTATGCATCTTTTTACAAGATGTATAATAAAATCCCTTGTGTGCCCAGAAGGTTCAGCTCAAAATACCCCACAGATCATTTATTATAGCTTGTTAAAATTGCCACTTTTTGCGTGTGAGCAAAAACATGCCGTTTTTGTGTGTGTCCCTTTAAATGCAAATGAGCTGCTGCTCCCGGCCCCCTTTCAAGAAGAGGGCGGAGCTTTAACAGCTCATGCTCCAGTGTCATGAGAAATCGAGTCCCATTCCATCAGCAGCTGTTGCTTAAAGTCCCTATTACTGGTCATTATAACACCTTTTAAACAATATAAATCATAATGTGATTTTGCAGGAATTATAAATCAGGCACTAAAAATACTACCCATTAAAAGTCTGTTGAACCAGTGGAATCACTCTGGGTCCTAAAGAAGACCCGATTCCTGGGGGGACTCAATTTCTCACCACACCGGCATACAGACAACAACAAAACAGGACAATCTCACGCACTGACAATATCAGAAACAGTCAGTAGTGGTGTTCATTTCAAACCGGAGTCGGACAACGATGCCTACAGAGCCAGAGAATATATTCTGCATGGAGATAGAACAGGTATAGTTTAGTTTAATCACGGTTATAATTTCACAAACAGTTTGTACTGATCCATCCTTGAGTAACAACGTTTTAGCAAAAACCTGTGTTTTGTGTTGTCCCTTTGTATAAAGCAGTCTGGTGTAAAATGATTCACACAGACATAAATGAATTTAGGTATATGGGGGAGCATTCCCTTCAAAAATAAAACTAATTCACTACGTCTTCAGCGGCTCTGATGTCAGGAGTAAATGAAGACTGTTATGTTCGCTCTTACATCCAACAACAAAACACCTGAGTTGCTTACGAGACATTCTTGTCGCTACAGCTCCTCCGGACTGGAGAAAATGACGGAGAGTGTATAACTCACTCAGGGTGGGGTCTATGCTAATACAGCAGAGGCTGTCAGCAGTCGTGGGTGGGGCTTGTGCAGTTTGACGTCATACTGCTCAGAAAATGAAAACGCTTGTTCTGAGACACTGCTTATGATTCAAGGGGATTTAACAAAAAAAGTATTTTCGTCACATCATAATATTAAAGTTGAACCACAGTAGTCACGTTGACTACTTTAACAATGTTTTTACTACTTTTCTGGACCTTGAATGTGATCATTTTGTTGCTTTCATTGGAGGATAAAAAAAAAAAACCTCTAGGATTTCATCAAAAATATCTTAATCTGTGTTTTGAAGATGAACAAAGGTCTTACGGGTTTGGAAAGACATGAGGGTGAGTAATTAATGACAGAACTAAACTTTTAAGAGGTTTCGATGTGGTTCTGTAAATTATCCAAAGTAAAACATTTGTCGACGTTGGTAACATCAGTACTTTTGTCTATTATGCAATGCTCTAAAGCTAAATATAAAAGCCATTCTTGGTTATTTTAAAGGGGAACTATTATGCAAAATTTACTTTAACATGGTATTTGAACATAAATGTGTGTTGGCAGTGTGTGTACACAACCACCCTATAATGATAAAAATCCACACACTCCTCTTTTTTTAAATCTCCTTGATTGTGGTCATTTCATTGCTTTCACTGGAGGATAAAAAAAACCTCTTGGATTTCATCAATAATATCTTAATTTGTATTCCGAAGATGAATGAAGGTCTAAAGGGAGTGGGACGACATGAGTAATTAATGACAGAAATTTCATTTTTGGATGAACTTACCCTTTAATAGTTTATTTGCAGTTGATTTTTAATGAAGGATGTAATCAAATATTCAAGGTCTGCATGGACTAAAATTAAAAGTCCAAGAATTGGTCATTAAAACCCATTGATCAATCATGAAATGCAATATTGGGGAGGACATTCTTAAAGGGATAGTTCACCCAAAAATAAAAATTCTGTCATCATTTACTCACCCTCATGTTGGTCCAAACCTGTATGAGTTTCTTTCTTCTGTTGAACAAAAAAGAAGATATTTTAAAGAATGTTGGTATTTAAACTTCCACAGTAGGAAAAAAAATACTATCAACCATCAACTGTCTGGTTACCAACATTCTTCAAAATATCTTCTTTTGTGTTCAACAGAAGTAAGAATCTCGTACATGTTTGGAACAACATGAGGGTGATTAAATGATGACAGAATTTTTTATTTTTTTGGTGAACTAACCCTTTAAAGGGGTGGTTGATTATGATTTCACTTTTTAACTTTAGTTAGTGTGTAATGTTGCTGTTTGAGCATAACAACATCTGCAAAGTTACGACGCTCAAAGTTCAATGCAAAGGGAGATATTTTCTTTTACAGAAATCGCTTTTTAAGGACTACAACAAACAGCTGGTAGGGACTACAACGAGCTTCTTCCCGGGTTAGTGACATCACTAACCCAAACATTTACATAAACCCCGCCCCCAAGAACACACAACAAAGGGGGTGAGGCCATGTTGGGCTGCTTTAGAGAAGAGGAAGAGTTGTTGTAGTAGAGTGTTGTTGACATGCCGTCATTTTAGGCTGGACTGCTTCACAAACGAGGGTCAATTCAACGCTGGATTTGAACAATAGATTAACATGACGGCACATGCTAGTGGATGAGTTGAATCAACTCCACAGCAACTACATAAATTTATCCACTAAGTTTCATTCTAAAAGTTGTAACTTCTTCCTGAGTCTCTCCATCAGTGTCGACTCCGGTTTGAACAATGTAAGGCTGAACACCGTTACTGACAATCCTCATTTTGGCTGCGTGAGATTCTCCAGCTTTGTTGTTGTTGAGCAACCAAAGCGCAAGCTGTGAAAGCTCCGCCCTCTTCTGGAAAGGGGGCCGGGAGCAGCAGCTCATTTACATTTAAAGAGACACACACAAAATAGGGGCAAATTTGACAAGCTATAATAAATGATCTGTGGGGTATTTTGAGCTGAAACTTCACAGACACATTCTGGAGACACCAGAGACTTATATTACATCTTGTGAAAAGGGGCATAATAGGTCCGTTTTAAAATATCTAGTCCTGTTACAGAATAAAGCACATCTGCAATATAAGAAAAAAAAAAAAGAAATGCTTTAAAATAAATGTTTGACAATTATCTTATATCAAAGTGTTTCGACTCCCAGAGTGCAGCGAGTTTTTCTTGCCGATCCAACAGGTGAATGTGTAACACCTCAGTGCTGATCCACACTCAATCAATGCTCATGCAGCACTCGCTACAAAATGCGACACATTCAGTCTCCAAATGCATGCTTCTTTTTAAAGGTTATATATTTTCATATTACATAGTGAGAAATCATCTAGAGCTGGTTGCATTAGGTTTCTGCTAAGTAGTGACAGGGCTGAGATGCAGTGATACATTACTGCACACAAAGTAACCTGATGTCATTCTCATGAGCCTCTGCAGAGACACTGACACTCAGTCCTGTGTACATGCTGATGGACTTGAGAACTCGAAACTGATCTTAGTGGGCTCATTTCTCTGTGAATCCCCCTCTAACATCAATAAAGGTCGATCGAGAGCTGATTGTGAGGGTCTGCGGCGTTTGGTGTTGGACATGTAAACAATGCAACATCCGCGCGGGCAATCAAACAAACAAAACGCCGCACACATTCGCCGCAGAAGCGTCATGTGCATTCATTCTCTGACAA
Organism: Hypophthalmichthys nobilis; assembly: GCA_037950665.1. Lineage (NCBI taxonomy): Eukaryota > Metazoa > Chordata > Actinopteri > Cypriniformes > Xenocyprididae > Hypophthalmichthys > Hypophthalmichthys nobilis. The sequence continues at coordinate 31,976,603 of CM075478.1, forward strand.
ACCGGCTAAATGTGACTTACCTCATCCCATTTCATAAATCTACTGCCTCGCTTCAGACTCTCGGACACGCGCACCGGCTTGAGTTGAAGCGCATGAACGCCAGGTTGAGCTCCAGCCATTCAAGCTTCAACATTTACACCCAAAACAGCTGTGGGGAGAAAAAAAATCAAGTCTCTCTCTTTCTTCTCCGGGAAGAAGCCAAAGCGGAGCGCACAGGATGACAGCGAAACAGTTCTGGTGAATGGAAGCGCTTCTTTACGCACGCGGATGGTCATTTAGAAGCCCTTGGCATATGGACACATCACATGCCTGCGGTATCATGTCACTGAACGCCGCGGGTTTGTGTTTCAGAACGCAAGGAGTGATCGAAGACGCGGAGCAAATGAGCAGCGGGGAGAAACAGCGATCATAAATGATGGAGAGAGTGAGTGAGCGAGCGAGCGAGCGAGCGCGTGTCCTCCGCACACTGACTCATGTGCGCGCTGAGATCCAGCGCCTCCTAGTGCGCAGCGCTTCCCTCCCCTGCTGAACCAACCGTCACAATTAAACATTTTATAACACCTCTGCAAAGAGAATGCAGGCAGGACACGTCGGGGGATTTTTTCTAGCTATTTTAGCCCTATAGAATTCTGCACTGAAGACTATCTATTACAACAGTTACGAATAAATCAAAGTTTGTTCATATGAAAAGCACAATACAGCATACTGCAGTGAGAAATGAAAGGGATATTATATTAGGCTACAATTTTTTTTTTTTTTTTTTTTTTTGCATTTTTCATTTTCACATTTAACCCTCATAAATTTCATTTCCAGTTTACACTCTGGGTGTTTCAGGTCAATATTTAGAGATTGACTGTATAAAAAAAAATACATTTTTAATAATACAAATGAAATATCTTTTTTTTCGTGCAGTTCTCATCTATACGTTTATGCTGTGTTTTGGGGAATTTGAATATGAAATGATATGAGGATTCCTCAACTATACCATTAGCATGCATATGAAATATTAATTTTTTATGAAAAAAAAAAAAACTTTAATACTGATCAAAATTAAATTTGTATGTAGCCTCGCACATTACATGCTGGAAAAAAATTAATCGTGCCCACAATTTACTGTTTTGTTCCCTTGATTTGCTAAATCATTCAGACAATTTACTGTTTTCATAAATCGTGTGTACGATTTAGCCTATTATTTTTTTCTTCACGTGCAGGGCCCCGTAAATATGATTTGTTTCTGGATATTAATCTAGGTGTTAGATGCAGAATTCTGTCATCTGCTGGTTAGAGAAAAATCTGTAGGAAATACAGTTTTAGAAAAAAAAAGTGTAGTTACCATATACATCCAGCAGAGGCCCATAGAGATCCATTCAATTTTCTGGATGTGGCTAAAGCCCAAAGTATACTTCACTTTTTATGCGTACGCGAGGGTCGGCGTACAGTGCACGTAACATGAATTTTGTCATCAGAAGAGTACATTTGTAATGTACGTGCACCAACAGATTTTTGTAACCATGCATGCTTGTATGTGCAGGTCAGATATGCTCATTTAATTTTTTTGCAGTAATTAGTTTATCCACAAGGTGGCAACCATGCACTGGGGGCGTCGATTCACAAGGTAGTCAAAGAAAAACTGCATAAACAGAACAGAACAGAACACATGCAAGCTACAGCGACAACGGAGGCCTATATAGACGAGAGATTGTGTGAAGAGGTAAGGAAGTACCTTCATCTGTACAACTCTAACATGAAAGAATACAAAGATGTTTACATGGGTTGCAACTCATGGCGAGAGATTGCTCAAAACTGCGCATGCATTGAACAGTCAAGTGAAGAGTAAGTTGCAAGGCTGTGTGTTCAACTGTGTGTGTACACTTGCATACATGTAAAAAAAATGTATACCCAGAGCTTAACTGCTCTTATAACAGCTATTGTGAGGTATATTTTGTGATATATATATATATATATATATTATTATTATTATTATTATTATTTTTATATGTGTGTGTGTGTATATATATATATATATATATATAAACATTATAAAATACATTAAATCAGTATTTTTGTCCAAGTTTTGTTTTTTGTTTTTTTTGAGGTCTTTTGAAGCGTATTGTTTTTGCAATAATGCCACATAAGTTGTCACTAAAAGACAATACTTGATTGTAATCACATATTATTTATTTCAATGATCCAAATGTATAAAAATTATTAACTTTAGAATAAGAAATTAATTTTAAAAAAGTAAATAAAACCAATAAAATAAAAATCAGCAATAAGCAGATATGAACAGCTGTGTGTGTGTGTGATCACATTTGTTCCACATTGCATTTGTGTTCTAGTACCAGGCCTTCATTTATGTGTGGATATTTTCAGATTTATGCTGGATTTATTGATTTTTTGACAAATTAAAAAAAAAAAAAAACTTGTTTCGCTTTTCCCATTTATTTTCAGTTGGACCCCAAACACAAACAGCGTGATTTTTTTTTTTTTTTTTTTACATACCTTCAGAACAACCAAATCAAACCCAGTTTGTGTGTGTATAGATTGATATTGTAAAAAAGTCACAAAGTCTTGCCACTCAGATGAAGGGATCCATGTTTTTTAACTAAAGAAAGTTCAAATAGGGTCATATTAACCCCAAACACCAAATCAGGGTTAAGCACTTGTACACCCTTACTTTCAGAACCTATTGTAATGTGAAATAATGTTATTTATATTGTAAAGTATTTATATGGTATTTATTTCAGTTAATACACTTTTTTCTTTTTTTTTTTTTTTTTTTTTTGCTTGGGGAAAAAACACATGTTCTCATTAATGTGATAAAAATATGGCAATAGCAGATAATTATTTGTTATGGACATCATTTTAAATTTCTTTTGAAATGTGATCACAATCAAACAAAGAATATATCCCTTTTAAGTCGTTTTTCCTCTTCTACATCTGGGAATCTTAATCCTATACAATTCAGCACTGAATTCAATGACACATCTCTATATTCATTTCTTATTTTCTTTCATCTTTTATAAACAAATATAAGCTTATTTATCAAATGCAAAACATGCATGTAGGAGCATGTAGGATTAATTTCTAGAAAATGACCTTGTCCTTCATGTTCAGTTGATGAATGTCATTATTAGGCTGCACCGATATTAATTCAGACCAATGATTATAATTGGGCCTATAATATACTAATATTGTCAGATACTCAATATGATTATGGTTTATAATTATATAAGCCATATTCATGCATCTTGTTTCAGTTCCACGTTCGGGAAACCCACAAGATAATAAAAAAACAGCAATTATGTTACTATTCTATATTGGCTTTCATTGACTGACTGAAGTACATAAAGATGAATTTATCTGTTATATAATAATATATATGCTATGATTCAGATGTGATTTAACAGAGTAGTTTAAAATTCTCAATGGAGCAAAATATATTAAAATTATTAGGACAAAACTTCATCTGAGCATTTTTGGTTTTTATTATATCTGTAGCAAACAGGTTTTTCAAAGTTAGGTTACACTTTATTTTAAGGTGTCTTTGTTACACTGTAATTATATGTTTAAGTACTGAGTAATATTAAGTAACTACACATACTTACTATAGGGTTAGGATTAGGGTTTGGTTTAGGGTTAGTTGCATGCAATTATGCATAGTTTATTATTACTACAGTAACTGCATGTAACATATGTAACAATGACACTGTAAAATAAAGTGTTACCCAAAGTTATATAGCGTGTTGTGTTATGTAAGGCAGTTCCTCAACAGTGTTCACATATAGAGGAAATAACGTAACTTTATAAAATCCACCCTTTAATTCACAGTGTGTGGGCTAGATTAGATAACACACCCTGAGATAGGTTTCTTTGAGCAGACTATTGTATACACCGATCAGGCATAACATTATTACCACCTTCCTAATATTGTGTTGGTCCCCCTTTTGCTGCCAAAACAGCCCTGACCCGTCGAGGCATGGACTCCTCTAGACCCCTGAAGGTGTGCTGTGGTATCTGCACCAAGATGTTAGCAGCAGATCCTTTAAGTCCTGTAAGTTGTGAGGTGGAGCCTCCATGGATCGGACTTGTTTGTTCAGCACATCCCACAGATGCTCGATTGGATTGAGATCTGGGGAATTTGGAGGCCAAGTCAACACCTCAAACTCGTTGTTGTGCTCCTCAAACCATTCCTGAACTATTTTTGCTTTGTGGCAGGAGCATTATCCTGCTGAAAGAGGCCACAGCCACCAGGGAATACAGTTTCCATTAAAGGGTGTACATGGTCTGCAACAATGCTTAGGTAGGTGGTACGTGTCAAAGTAACATCCACATGGATGGCAGGACCCAAGGTTTCCCAGCAGAACATTGTCTAAAACATCGCACTGCCACCGCCAGCTTGCCTTCTTCCCATAGTGCATCCTGGTGCCATGTGTTCCCCAGGTAAGCGACGCACACGCACCCGGACATCCACGTGATGTAAAAGAAAACGTGATTCATCAGACCAGGCCACCTTCTTCCATTGCTCCGTGGTCCAGTTCTGATGATCACTGTTGGCTCTTTCGGGGTCAGCATGGGCACCCTGACTGGTCTGCGGCTATGCAGCTCCATACGCAACAAACTGTGATGCACTGTGTATTCTGACAACTTTCTATCAGAACCAGCATTAACGTCTTGAGCAATTTGAGCTACAGTAGCTCATCTGTTGGATCGGACCACACGGGCCAGCCTTCGCTCCCCACCCTTCGCTTGTCCGCCCATGACCCTGTCACCGGCTCACCACTGTTCCTTCCTTGGACCACTTTTGATAGATCCTGACCACTGCAGACCGGGAACACCCCACAAGAGCTGCAGTTTTGGAGATGCTCTGACCCAGTCGTTTAACCATCACAATTTGGCCTCAGGTTTTTAATGTTGTTTATATGTCTATGTGGTGTTTTTAATATGCTTTAAGACAAACCGTGTGCAAATTCATCAGTTAACACCATTGCTGAATATTTTCTCTTTAAAAACTCTGACGTCGTGAGTGGAGGCGGGGCTAATTTGCATATTTATAGATCCGCGTATACTAAATAAAGCAAGGGTGTAGAGTTGCATAGGTATTTTACGGCATGAAGAAATTAGTTTTAAATATGTAGTTTTAAGGGATAAAATTATTGACTACAGGGGGACTAAGAAAATTTAATGTAATAATATTCTAATAATAAATGTATTTAATTAATTCTTTAATAATAATAATATAGTAAATTATTTTAATTTAATTATTATTTAACAATAATATAAAGATGAATGTGTCAGTGTATATAGGCTTGTGTGTTTCAGCAGAGGTGCTAATGCACATCTGTAGAGTTCAGCTTTAAGCGCTGCTGCTGCTGTATTTCCTGCTTCTGTTGAATCATGTGCTCCTGCAGCAATATGGCGGGACTGACACGAGCGGACATGCAGAAATATGGCAGAAGTTCATGTTGGATCTCTGTTGTATTTCTACTGCTTGTGTGTCGTGTAAACGCTCAGACGGAGGTTAATAACGTGCTGACGGTGGCCGATGCGAACTGGACGCTCATCCTGCAGGGCGAGTGGATGATCAAATTGTGAGTGTGTGTGTGTGTGTGTGTGTGTGTGTGTGTGATCTCATCTGATCCGCGAGCTGCAGGAATCTAATGTGAATGATTGAGATGCGTTGATCAGATCAACAGCGCGGGATTCTATAACGCTCTGCAACAATGTATCCGTTTATACTGTTAATGTGTGTTTGGAATGCAGTGGAGTATGTGCTGAGTTGCAACCGGAAGTGTTTATAAACATTTCTCTTTTTTGCTGCAATAATATATGTAAATACGTGCAAATCGTTTCAGATCGTCATGTTATGCATTAAGCATCTATATGCACACGTACTGTGGATGTTATTGTGTTTATACTGGCTTATGGTGAATATGATCTCATCATTAGGGTCACGCCCACATTTACATCCAGTGTGCAGGGAGTTAAAAATAAATCCTATATTATTTATGCATCCATGTTAATGAATTGCTGCTCTGACTCATGTGTTTATTACAGTTATGCACCTTGGTGTCCGGCGTGCCAACATTTACAAGCAGACTGGGAGAATCTAGGAAGACAAAGTGAAAGTCTGGGCATATCAGTGGGCAGGGTTGACGTTACACAACAACCAGGTTTGACTATCTCTCTATCTGTCTGTCTTTGTGTCTTCGGGGAAGTATGAAAAAAAATTAGAGAATTTTTTGTCGTGTAAACAAAATGTATCACAATGCATTTATTTTACTGCTTTATTATATGATAACCATGTGGTAATGCATATATATTGGCAAATCCAGTGAATTAAATGCTTATTAATTTTTTATGTTTTTTGGAACTCATCTTCACATTATGCAACAGTAGAGTTAAAACAAAAGAGTAAAACAGTGAAGCTAATACTATTAAACAGGACGAGGCACATTCAGAGCTGTTGAATATACTGTAATTATGAGCGTGTGACACTATCAACAGTGTGAACGCTTCGTATGGTTTGATCAACTGCAGCGTGTCTGGCATTTTAGCAGGAACACTGCTGGATTGTTTGCACACAGAGCTCTTCACAGACTGCCTTTAAGAGTTGTCATGTGGCTTAAATTAACTCTACTACAGCGGGACTTGAGCTGGGCTTTTAAAGGGGTTCTTGATTCTTTTTTAACTTTAGTTAGTGTGTAATGTTGCTGTTTGATCATAAACAACATCTGCAAAGTTACGACGCTCAAAGTTCAATGCAAAGGGAGATATTTTCTTTTAAAGAATTCTCTGTTTAAGGACTACAACAAACAGCTGGTAGGGACTACAACGAGCTTCTTCCTGGGTTGGTGACATCACTAACCCTAAAATTTACATAAACCCCACCCCCGAGAACACACAACAAAGGGGGTGAGGCCATGTTGGGCTGCTTTAGAGAAGAGGAAGAGTTGTTGTAGTAGAGTGTTGTTGACATGCCGTCATTTTACACCGGACTGCTTCACAAACGAGGGTCAATTCAACGAAAAAAGATTAACATGACGGCACATGCTAGTCGATGAGTTGAATCAACTCCACAGCAGCTACATAAATTTATCCACTAACCGTTCAGAAACGTCCAGTTTCATTCTAAAAGTTGTAACTTCTTCCTGAGTCTCTCCATCAGTGTCGACTCCGGTTTGAACAATGTAAGGCTGAACACCGTTACTGACAATCCTCATTTTGGCTGCATGAGATTCTCCAGCTTTGTTGTTGTTGAGCAACTGAAGCGCGAGCTGTTAAAGCTCCGCCCTCTTCTGGAAAGGGGGCCGGGAGCAGCAGCTCATTTGAATTTAAAGGGATTCACACAAAAACGGCGTGTTTTTGCTCACACTCAAGTAGGGGCAAATTTATCAAGCTATAATAAATGATCTGTGGGGTATTTTGAGCTGAAACTTCACAGACACATTCTGGAGACACCAGAGACTTATATTACATCTTGTGAAAGGGGCGTTAATGGTCCCCTTTAACATGATGACTGATATAATAGTCACTAAATTTAATTCCTACTGCAGTTATTATCAGCCATGTTTGTTGTGTACCATCATTAAGTGACATAATAAGCAGATGAAAGCCTTTACTATTAAAGAGGACCTATTGTGCCCTTTTCATAGTGTTTTATTTATTTATTTATTTGTGCTCTACTAGAACAGGTTTTCCTGCTTGAATGTTGATTATTTTCCTCATATTCTCCATTGTTCAGCTCCTCTCTTCCCAGTCTGTCAGTAACGCTCTGTTTAGTTCCTGTCTCTATGAAGCCCCTCCTTCTGAAAAGCACAATGTGCTCTGATTGGTCGGCTGGAGCAGTGTGTTGTGATTGGTTAAAAGCTTCGAGCGTGTTTGGGGAAATGTCCCGCCCCTTACCATAACCGCCAGTTTCAACACACTACTAACTAACTCAACCAGGCCCCGCCCCTTTATTCCGTGTATGAATTATTTAAATGAGGAATATTGTGACACGTTCGTTCCTGGAAGAAAACTCCTGCTGGAGGGACTTTGTGCAGCTTTTTCATGCTCAAACAGCAATATTACACACTAAAGAAAGATGTAAAAAAGCATAATAGGTCCTCTTTAATACCATTATATCCAGACCCAGTTCTCTCTGAACACTAATTATATTTTAAAGGCAACCAAAGCTAATGATGCAGGTGTTGTCTTGTTCTTCTGAATGGCGTCTCTCCTGTAAATCTCAGCTGCTGGGGAGAAAACGCCTTTTACTGTGTCTCTCTGTCAGGAAGCTGTCAGGCTGTACTCTTATTACAGCTCCGCTATAGACCGTATACCGCCTTCCCATGCCGAAGGGATTCTTTTGCCCAGTATAGGATGCGCTCGCTCTTCTATCTGCATCAATATATCCGTCCTCTCTTCTTTTGTTCTGCAGGTCTGAGTGGGAGGTTTCTGGTTACAACACTGCCGACTATTTTTCAGTAAGTCCTCAGATGGCTGAATTTACATTCCCTCAGGTGTTCTGACAAAACTCGCTTTCAAAACTCATTTAAAATCTTCTTTCAGGTTCCTTTTTTTTTTTTAATTAAAAAAGTTCATTGTGTAATTCAAATATAAACCCATCTCACCCACAGCGCTAAAGATGGAAATTTCCGCAAATATGTTTCATCACGGACTATTGAGGATATCCAAGCTTATGTTGTGGACCAAAAGTGGGCGCTGGTTGAGCCGGTGCCAGGATGGAAGTCACCATCTTCTCTTCTGTAAATAAAACCTTTCCTGTCTGCAAAAGTGCTGATGTGTTTGCTTCATGAAATCTCACGTGTACATTTTGGAAGCATAAAATCATTTTATTCTTTTACAGGATGTCAGGAATGGCTAATCTGTTTCGTCTCTCCGTGTGGATCAGAGTAAGAAACATTTTGCAGTTTGTTCTGTTGTTTTGTCTTTAAAATTGGCATCTTACTCATTCTGAACATGTTCACGCTGGTTCAAAAAGGATGAAAAACACCATAAAAATATCAAAGTAGTCCATATAACACCGTGTCCTAACCAGCGATGCGATTCCAGCGACAAACAATTTTTGTGTCCACACCAGACGTGACACGATAAAGTCAATCAAAAATCACAGCCAATCAGAAGAGAGCGTGGGCGGGCTCTCTTCGCAAAGTACATAATCAAATTCATGAATATTACACCATTTAAACATTATTAAAAATACATACCGAGTTACTGAAACCATTTTTGTCATAGAATACACTTGTCTGTTCACAGTGAGTTGACAGTTTGAATGTTCTTGCTTCCTTCCAATTATTATGAAGATCTGAGGTAAATTGTCCATTGTTGCTTTCAGTACGGCTATAAAAGACACACAAAATGATATTCAAACTCACATTAGACGCTTTTAACATTAAATAAAGCACATAAACATTACCTGAGATTGCCATATACTATCCCCCGGTTTCACAGACAAGTTTTAAGCTTGTCCCAGACTAAAATGCATGTTTGAGCTGTTTTAACTGAAAGTAACTTGCACTGACATGTCTTAAAATATGTCAGAGCCATTGTTTTGTCTCAAGATGCACACCAGTAATGTTTTTTTCTAAGATATGTTTATAAAAGCTACTTTAATACCCTAACTGAACTAAGGCTTAATCCTGGCTTAGCCTAAGCCCTGTCTGTGAAACTAGCCCTTTGTGTTGTTGTTCCTGCGGCGATATCGCAAAATAGAAACCGTTTCTAAAATAGAATAGTCACGTGTCGCTGTCGGGGCTAGTTAGGACAAAAACTCCAATTGACATGGAAAAGATACTGGTTAGGACACGGTGTAACTGTACTGATGCAAGTCAGCAGTGATACTTGTATTATTTACATCAATAATTATTAATAATTTAACATCAATAATTATTTGTTAACATTAGTTGACATACACTGCAAAAATTGTTTTCTTTATCAGTATTTATTTAGACAATCTTAAATCAAGATGCATTTACTTGAGAAGCAAAGTATTTGTTTTCTGAATAAAAAAAAATAATAATCAAAATTATTTAATTGTTTATGCTTAAAATAAGAAAAAGACATCTGCCAATGGGGTCAGAATAATAAACTTTAATTCAAAGGGAAAGCAATATTATTATTTATTTTTTTTAGCAATAATATTATTTTGACTCCACTGGCAGATATTTTTTCTTGTTTTAAGTAGGGCTGCACAATGATTAATCGCGATTAATCGTTTGCAAAATAAAAGTCTGTGTTTACGTAATATGTGTGTGTTCGGTGTATAATAATTATGTATATATAAATAGACACACATACATGTATATATTTAAGAGAAAATTTATATTTATATATAAAATATTTATATTTATGTGTAATATAAAAAATATATATAAATGCATATATTTCTTAAATGTACACATGTATGTGCGTGTATTTATATATACATAATTATTATACACAGAACACATATATTACGTAAACACAGACTTTTATTTTGCAAACGATTAATCGTGATTAATCGTTGTGCAGCCCTAGTTTTAAGCAAAATTTCACTTCATTTTGATGTTTTTGTTTTGTTTAAAGAAAACAAGACTTAATATCTTAAGTCATTTTGCTTCTCAAGTAAATATATCTTGATTTAACCCCTTAACTGTCACACCCCATATTTTGCATAGACGTGAAAATGCACTATCCAAACATAAATCGTTGCATAAATAAATTCTTTGGAATATAAACCTAAGGTCTTGGTCTTGTTTTAAAGAAGACACTCAGCAGATTGTTGCTGAAGTGAATGCACTTCCAAAACTGAAAGTGTATAAAAGGTATTGAAGTTTAAATGTACTGTAAATCAAATGTACTGTGAATTTTGTATAAAATATATATTTTACAAAATAGGTTTTACTCTAAAATGGATATAAAATCAAAGCCATATGTCTAACCAAGTTGTGTTTGAAGTTGATATCACAAAAATTAAAGTTCCCAAGAGATTTTGTTTAGGTGTTGTACCAAAAATAGCCACCGGGTCACCCCACATTACATTGAAATTATTTTGATGCAAATGTCTGTCCAAATATCACTTCTATCACAAAACAGACACCAAATATGGATGCTTGAGATTCAGACCTTTCCGATGATATGTGTCTTGTCAAGATTAGAAAAGTTTTGTAATCAAAATAAATGTTGTAATATGAAACAACGCCCACTAGGGGGAGGAGCCCGCTAAAGGATTTAAAGTACCGTTTCCATGGTAACGCAATGTCCAATTTCAAAACGGTTTTCACAGGATGAATTCTGAGTTTATAAGCTTTCGACTGATACCTAATTTATGATGATTACTGAAATATGTGATACAAAAAAGACAATAAATAAATACAGCGCCAAGCGTCCCGCTTAGATATTTGTACTAGGAAAAAAAGACAAAAATACTGAGTAAGAACATCATTTTTTGCAGAGTAACATGAAGTAACAATGAAAAATACTTCTAGAGCATGTATTAATCATTTACTAATACATAATTGAAATCAAATGTTGTATGTATTACTGATTCTTTCATGTCTTTTTGGAGATTTATGCTTTCATTCACTGAAATGAAACCTGTCTTTTACGTATATTGATTATATCCCTGTTTTGTCCGTTGATCACAGCAAATCCACACGTACCTGACGAACACTCTCGGTATTCCTTCCTGGGGTTCTTATGTGATATTTGCCATCATCACACTCTTTATGGGACTGATACTCGGCCTGGTAAGTTTAAAAACATCATTTTCACAGTTTAGATAGGTAAATGTATTATTCATGTTCAAAGCATAGAGTGATATGCATGAAAGTATCTCATGCATAAATCTTCCTGCAAACAGACCACCCGCGGTACTGATCTAAAAAGAACATTTACCGAAGGGACCCAACAAAGTGCACTTGACTTCATCGAATGCGAGCGCTCTATGAAGCAGGTCGCACGTACAGATACATGATGACTTGCAGCAGAAGGAATTATATAATGCATTTTGAAATAAAGATGTTCCTACATTATACAACTGTGCGTTGTGTAACGCTGGTCGATTCTGCGGCTCTTTTGAGGATACAGTGGGTGGTTCTCTTCTCGCATGTAGTGGATCAAACTTTCAAAGTGAACTTCCACTGGTGGGTTTAAAATAATCTCTCAGTCTAATAATAAATATCTCAATTAGATGCTGGTTCTGATCGCTGACTGCATTTGGCCATCCAGACCAAAGCGCAGAGAAGACAAAACAGGTGAGATTAGAAACACATTTTCTTTGCACTACACTTTTTAGTTTTAATTAATTGTACAATGTTTTTTACAGATGCTGTAATTTCTTACGTTTACATATATCAGAGTGTAGCATTCTGCTGTTTTATTATTGTATATTGCATGCTATTTTTGGTGTCACATAACAATAAGGTCTCATTAGTATACATTAGTTCAATCATGACAACTCTCGGAATAGTTTTAGCATGTTATTGAATATGGCAATGTTAAATCTTTCCCTGCCATTGATGGAATTTTCCAGCTTTCCACGTTTTCACTGTTATACGGTAGGGGGCGCTATTACACATCTTCTGAAAGAGTACAGAATTTCTGGATCAAAACACGGGCAAAAAAGGAGCAGAAACATTTGATAAAAGCATTGCTTCTTTTTTTTTTTTTTTTTTTTTTTTAGGAAACTTACCCACATTCAAGTGTTGATAAAAAAAAAAGAATGCATGAAGCTTGTTGTTGTTTAAAAGCAGAGGCTCTGTTCTTTCTTTCGATGTTGCATGTTCACATATTCATACGTCAAAATATTCTGAAGCCCATGAATTTTTTGTGAAAATTATCATGGCTGGCAACTTTTATAACCCCAAGATACATTTATTTAAGAAGTTAAATACACAAGATATTAAGTCTTATTTTCTGAAGATAAATAAAGGAGTTTAAGCCTAAAGAAAGAAAAATATTTGCCAATGGCCTCAGAAAAATAAGCATCATTTAAAGGGAAATTTTTTTTTTTTTTTTTTCTGACCTTATTTTAAGGAAAAAGTCACTTAATTTTTATACATTTTTCAGAAAACAAGACTTAAGGTCCTTGCACACTGAGTCCAAAATTCTCATCCGAAATTTTTGCACGTTAAAAAATAAATACGACCTCACGTTGTGTCAATCATGTTTACACACTGCCTCCGTAACTTCCTTCCGTCATAAAAAAATTGGATTGGGTTCAATTTTCTGCATTTTCCGCATCCGTAGCAAGCAATTTGAGAGGTGTTTTGACAATTCAGAGCCACCGTACAAGCGAACGCCAGAATCCAGAATGGATGGCGTCTGATAAGTTGATCCCATTCGTATACACTTACCCTACAAGATCGTAGGGTGTCCCATTTGTCAATTTTAGGTCTCAGAAGGGTGCTCACGAGCGCCCCCTTTGCGGTCGATATGCGCCCTGAATGCACACTTTTGCCGATCCGGCATTGAAGCGAGTTCCACAGCAGATTTCTTCCCGACAGTCAAAATGGCTTTACGTCACGAAAGTGCGGACTTGTAGAAAGACCGCAAGTGTTTAGGGTGCCATTTGGGACAGGGCCTTCGTCTCGCAGCACAAGCACTGTATGACAAACAAAGAGACGGAATATAAAGATGGAGGATGATTGCGGAACAGCTTGGAAAACAGGATGGTATTGACCCAATGTTTGCTCTTTCTTTTTCTCTTTTTAAGAAGAGAGAGGACAACAAAATCATCCTCTGCTTGAAGAATCCATTTTGTATTGTTTTGTGAATTTTTCACAACGGATTAATACGCATCAGACTCAAGTGTGCAAGGTTTCTGTGCGTGACGAATTTTAAGGATGACGAATATGAAAAAACACATACGAAAATTTTGGACTCAAACCGCGGTCACCCCAGACTTTGAACGGGATTTTTTTTTAATGCACACAAAAGAGTTCAGTCAGCATTAGAGTGGTTTTGAATTGATTCACTAAAATTGACACTTTGAATTGATGAACAGATTGAAATATTGTTGCTATATTTTGAAATCATTGTAAATATATTGTGAATTTTCAATAGTAACGCCCAGTTATTGAAGTCTACTTCAATAAAGTCAAGAGTTGTTACTGAACTTTTTCTTAATATAACGAATAATTTCAATCTTTGTACCTCTGCAGTTGTGAGTGTGAAAGAGGAAGTGTCAGAGGAAGAGGTGGAGGACATGCTGACGGAGGAGAAACGCGCGTCTGACCTGGACAACGAGAGTGAGAGAGTGTCCGGTGACGAATCGACCGAAGAGGAAGGACCGCTGACAGACGGAGCAGCCAGTGGCAGTGAGCAGCCGCTGTCAGAGGGGGCAGCAGAGAGCTCAGTGAGGAAACGCAAACCACAGGAGCCGAACACCGCAGAGGGAACCTAATGCGCCCAAGTCAACCGATTGCAGTTGCCACCAAAAACAAGAGGAAGCTGCCATAGCTGTAGGATATGCAATGCAAAGCCAGCTATTGGCTGATTTCTGTGCCATTCGTCGTGCAGAACGCGGTTTGCCCATGTGATGCTTTCCTCACATTTTACCTGCTTCACGCTGCAGTATAATACATTTTAGTTTTTAAGACTAGTTGCTTGAAGTTATTGTTCAAAGTTGCCAAACATTGACAAACCTTCTTTAAAGGGATAGTTGGCCAAAAAATGAAAATTCTCTCATCATTTACTCAACCTTGTTGGTTGATGGACCCCATTGACTTCCATAGTATGGAAAAAAATACTATGGAAGTCAATGGGGACCATTGACAATTTGGTTACAAACATTCTTTAAAATATTTTCTTTTGTGTTCAGCGGAAGAAAGAAATTTATATAGGTTTGGAACAACTTGAGGGTGATGACGGAATTTTCATTTTTGGGTGAAAAATCCCTTTAAGATTTTATATTTTCTATAAACACCAAAAATATGAATCATTTTAATGCTGAAGTTACGATAAAAAATGTTTACGATGTATTTGGATGAATCTCACAAAATCTGTCAAGAAATATCTGGCTCATATTTCACCTCAAAATCAAAAGAGAAAATTTTTATTAATGTTTTTGACATGGTGACATTTTTCATGATGATTAAGCACATAATGGTAGTGTTTGTTGTACTAACTTTATGCTGATTTTAATAATTGTTTTAATAAATTGTATAACTAATTTTATATTTGTACTTTTCTATATCTTTTCTGCAGTATCCTGTTGTATACTGTAAAGTATTTTACTTTTTTTAAATTACTGTATTACAGTAATGAAAATTGAGAATTACAGAACTCTAAACTAAATTGTACTGATGCATTACAATAATGAAAATTATTGATATTCATATATTGGGAGAGATGCTTAATTGTCATGAAAATTCAAAACATCTTAATGGTCTTATAAATATATATTTTAATTATTATTTTTTGAGTGAAATATGAAGAACATGTTCTTAGCAGGTTTAATGACTCATCCATTACACTGTTGTTTTACCACAATTCCTTAATTATTCTATATTTGCTGTAATGAACGCTTTCATGTTTCACATTCCTGTGCCACAACTGAATTCCTGCATTTACAATCCTGACTGTTTTCAGAAGGAAAGGATCTTAAAGTATGGTAAATATGAAGGGTATTTTTGCACTATTGCATTCATCCACACATGATGCATATAGTGTTGAGCAGCACAATCTGTCCGTAATCATCGTTACATAAACATGGGAGATCATCAGAAGGATGTTTTGCGCACCAGGTCTCAGGATAAGTATTTCTCAATGGTATGAAGACGTTGTTTTGTACAGTGTAGATTTGTATTGTATTCCCAGTAATTGCAAACGAAATTGATAATTTGCACAATAAAACATTGACGATGTCTTTGGTATTAAAATTGGTGCAGTCTTTGACTGGCGGCTCGACGGTCAATTGCCTTTAATTTTTTATACTATTGACAGACTGTTTAAATCTGTGTAGCAAAATAAATATTGGTGATTTTTGTAAGTGGTAACCAGCACAGAAACACACCAGCACATCTGTCAAATGTTTCTGTGTCGTTTATCCTATGCTGAACACTTGTTAATTTCATTGTATGGTGTGACAGATTGTTATATTGTTCATATTGTGTAATGTGTTTAACTGCTGGTTGTATGTGTTCATTAAAAAGTCTGACTTGATATTAAGTGTTCTGGACTTTTAGTTTGCCATGTCTGCATTAAAACAGAAAATAATTTCAGTTTGCGAAAACAACAAATTGCATTTATCCCAGTGCAATGTCAAAGTCCCCTTAGACTTCCATTGCAATTGCATCACTGACTTAAAGGGGACCTATAATGCCCCTTTTACAAAATGTAAGTCTCTGGTGTCTCCAGAATGTGTCTGTGAAGTTTCAGCTCAAAATACCCCACAGACCATTTATTATAGCTTGTCAAATTTGCCTCTATTTGTGTTTGAGCAAAAACACACTGTTTTTGTGTGTGTCCCTTTAAATGCAAATGAGCTGCTGCTCCTGGCCCCCTTTCCAGTAGAGGGCGGAGAGCTCGCGCTTCGTTTGCTCAACAACAACAAAGCTGGAGAATCTCACGCAGCCAAAATGAGGATTGTCAGTAACGGTGTTCAGCCTTACATTGTTCAAACCGGAGTCGACACTGATGGAGAGACTCAGGAAGAAGTTACAACTTTAAGAATGAAACTTAATGGATAAATTTATGTAGTTGCTGTGGAGTTGATTCAACTCATCCACTAGCATGTGCCGTCATGTTGATCTTTTGTTCAAATCCAGCGTTGAATTGACCCTCGTTTATGAAGCAGTCCGGTGTAAAATGACGGCATGTCAACAACACTCTACTACAACAACTCTTCCTCTTCTCTAAAGCAGCCCAACATGGCCTCACCCCCTTTGTTGCGTGTTCTTGGGGGCGGGGTTATGTAAATTTTAGGGTTAGTGATGTCACCAACCCAGGAAGAAGCTTGTTGTAGTCCCTACCAGCTGTTTGTTGTAGTCCTTAAAAAGCGATTTCTGTAAAAGAAAATATCTCCCTTTGCATTGAACTTTGAGCGTCGTAACTTTGCAGATGTTGTTTATGTTCAAACAGCAACATTACACACTAACTAAAGTTAAAAAAGTGAAATCAAAATCCCTTTAAACTGACATCTATGGGTCAAGAAACTGCACTGGGATAATCATTGAAAAATTGTTTCTAAAGCATCACCACAAGATTTAAACATTATGGGCCAGATTTACTAACATCCAATACTCTTTTAGCATTAAAATCTACTGTCAAGGTTTACTAAAAAAGTTGAAAAAATAGCGCTGAAAAGGTGTGGACAGTTATTTTTGCTCCTGAACATAAATTTTTGCGCCTGTATTTAAATGAATAATGCAACTTGATTTACTAAGGTTTTGTGGTAGTCAATAGCTGGGAATCCCTGCTGCCATTTTGAAGTGCGTTAAACTTCGTCAAGTGGACTAGGGAAGTTTATTTGGACAGACCCTCAACTCAATTTTGACCGAGGGAGCGAGTCTACTCATATGTACACTTCAGACAGCTCCATAGACCACAATGCAACATGGTTGTGATGTCACAAACAGCATCTGGCAATGCTCACACTGTCCCAATTCGCTCACTTCATGCACACTTATGGTCCTGTGGACTTGCTGTGTGCATGTGTGCGTTAAGTCCACAAGACCGTAGGGTGTTCCATTTGTCATTTGGTCAAACTGAAATATTGCATTCGATATGCGCACTTTTGCCAAGACTTTTACCCGACAGTCAAAGCAGAGTTACGTCACAAAAGAGCAGACTCATAGGAAGACCACGAGTGTTTAGGCTGCCATTTGGGACAGGGAATTTCCCACAAGTGATCAAGGGCGTTCCGTTTAAACCAAGTAGTGGAATCTCGTGCGACATAAGCAATGACATACATCTGAGTGAACAAAACAGAGGGAAATTAGCCAGGGAAGGGCATTAAACGCAGCTTTAGTAGTGGCATTTGCGCCATTATTTACTACCCCAAAAAAACATGACTAAACCACGACACGACATTGAATTTGTGCAGTCAGACAGCAGATCACACGCAGAACTGTCACACACATGCTAGGAAGTTGTGTGTGGATGACGCATCAAGGCACGTCTGAATCCAAAGTTAGCTTCACTTTCTGTCTCATGAGATACCTTCATCTGATCGATTTGTGAAGGCAGCATAGATGTATCCTTCACTGCCTTTGATATCCCACAATCCTGTGCTTTCCATTCTGTGACAGTTGAGCTAAAAAATAAAGCTCAACCGTCCTACCTTGGAATGTGTCCTCCGAAGGCAGCATTTTTTCAGTTTTCGGATGCGGACATTCTAAATGTGCCGTGTTTCAGGATCCTTCATGAATCCTTTATTGGGGTTTATGAGACTGACTGTACACTATTGATATGTGGCTATATAGACATTGTGCGGCAAAGAAACAAGCGATCAACCATCTTTAGAATTTTGTCTTTGAACTTACGTTTTTTGTGGTAGCTCTATATATTTCTATGGCATCGTTGTCGAAGAATAAGTAGCTGGTGAAGTGGATGTCATAACAAATCATTAGACCGGGAAGATATTAAAACAAGCGGTTTATTCATAAATTCATAAGACCTTCATGCTGTGGAAATACAAACCTGAAGACAGAACACAATGAGTGCAGCACTGAAAAGGGCCGGGGCTACAGAAGTATTTTTTGTATTTTTAATATATGTTGTGATGAAAACTAACATCAGACAAAGAAGCTCAAATATAAGAGAGTTTTCATTTGTGTTGCGTGTTTTCATCAGTATCATTCATGGAAATTAGTTAATTAGCAGTCAGCTTAACACTGAATTTTTGACCTAAAAATGTTCCGTTTTGTCTTTTAGAATTTTTTACTTCTTTGGAATGGTACAAAACTTTGTAAAGATTTTGGCACTTGCTATGTGAAAAAAAAATAGTCACACTTGTATTGTTCGTGGTCAAAAATGATTTGAATTGGAAATGAATGGGAAAAGAATTTCATCTAGTGGAAGTGTTTGGTACTGCACCCAAACAAAATCTTACTGAAAGCTCATTTTTTGAGATATCAAGCTCCAATTTGGAAAACAACTAGTTTAGATTTATGGCTTTGATTTTCTCACAGTTTAAGAGTAAAAAGTGTTTTGGAAAATATACATTTTATATAAAAATTGTATTTTTCATAACAATAAAAAAACGTAAAAATTTTTAATTCACTTTTTTAAACTTTTTTCACAATAGCAGCAATAATCTGCTAAGTATTGTCTTTAAAAAGAGACCAAGCTTTCGTCTGTGCTCCAAAGCATTCAAGATTTATGACAGTTTAGTTGGAAATTTCATTTGCAGGTGTATGTTCAAAAAGTGAATAAATGGATTATAACTACTGCATAAATTTAATTTAGTACTATAAAATCCCGTAAAAATACAAAATATTACATAAAAAACATTACCGAACTAAAATATAGTAAATTCAATTTAACTGAAATAATAATTAAAAAAAATGTCATTTTTGACCACCACGCGTGAAGCACCAGAGAGTTAATAAACATTGTAATCAAATGACCATCTGATAGTTGGTTAACTGATACTTTGATTCGATCAGTGAGCGACCTCTGCGGTGTGTGTGAAGTTGAGGTGTGTGTGCAGCGGTTGTGAAGCACTGAAGCTGTTACGTAAAGCTGCAGAGGAGGCACATCTGAACATCCTACACACACTGGAGGAGAAAATACTGCCATCATTTAAACTCATGTCAGGAGAATCTCACCAAACCTGTCGGGAATGTGTCTGCAATATATTCCACTCCCCCAAAAATGATATTTCGCTTTAAGATGAAGACAACTGAATTAAGCCTATTAAGACATTATATTACACTTTTTCATGACACTTGAGACATAAACCATGTATATATAACTATATATATATATATATATATATATATATATATATATATATATATATATATATACATATATATACATATATATATATATACATAAGTATACTAATTATACTAATTAAAGAAAGATTTTTTGCTGATTTAAACTCAAAATGATATTATAGTAATAATTTAATAATTACCTCTGAGAATAATGATAAATTCATCTGTAAAACTGATGCATTATTACAGTAATGAGAACACAGCAAAAAAAAAAAAAAAAAAAGATTTTACTTTCTATTTTTGTCTTGTTTTCCAGTACAAATATCTTAAATCATGAAGCATAATGACTTAAGTTATTAATTCTTCTTATTTTCTGAAAATTGCACCAAATATTTTTTGAGTTTATGATTAAAACAAGAACAAATATCTGCCACTGCTGTCAGAAAAATCTACTTAATTCAAAGAGAAAACAAAGTCATTTTTCTGGCCTTATTGGCAGATATTTATAAAAACTCACTTATTTTTGATACATTTTTCAGAAAACAAGACTTATAATCTTAAGTAATTTTGCTTCTCAAGTAAATGTATTTAAAAATGTTTAGATATTTGTATGGAAAATGACAAAAACACAGAGGAAGATATTTTTTTTGTGCTTGACTGTAATAAAAAAATAAAATCCTAACGGTCCTATTTTTCTTCATGCATATGCATATAATTTCTTTTTACTCTTTCTGTCATATGCAATTGTTAATCTCCTATATATGAATAATTTTAATGTAAAATTCTTAATTTGACCATTAAGTACAGAGCGTATTGATTTTCACTCAGTTGTGTGTTGGTTGATCACATATTTGTGTCACATATTTGC
The DNA here is from genome assembly GCA_037950665.1 of Hypophthalmichthys nobilis. Lineage (NCBI taxonomy): Eukaryota > Metazoa > Chordata > Actinopteri > Cypriniformes > Xenocyprididae > Hypophthalmichthys > Hypophthalmichthys nobilis. The sequence continues at coordinate 31,997,342 of CM075478.1, forward strand.
ATGTGACGGGGCAAAGGGACCGACGCTGGATAAACATTAGTTGAAAACCTGCAGAAAGTTCACTTCAGAGAGTTAATTATTCATCAGTGTCTCTCTGATCTGGTGAAATACAGCTGGTTGAAGAGGTTTGAGTCTCATCAGCAGTTAAACATGTCAGACACGCTGGTGTGTGTTAGCGATTATGAGCTTCGAGCTCAAAGACTTTTGCCAAAGTCAGTGTTTGATTATTATTTCTCAGGAGCAGACGAGCAGGAAACTCTGCGTGATAATGTAGCAGCGTTCGCCAGGTACGTGATGCTTCACCATCATATAAACGGCACTTGATTTTACAAGCTTTGATTAGAGGGTAACACTTTAGTTTAGGGTCCAATTCTCACTATTAACTAGTTGCTTATTAATATGCATATTACTAGGATATTGTCTGTTTATTAGTACTTATAAAACACATATAAATGCCTTATTCTGCATGGCCATATTCTACATCCCATAATCCTACTCAATACCTAAACTTAGCAACTACCTTACTAACTATTAATAAGCCGTAATTAGGGGTTTATTGAGGCAAAAGTCATAGTTAATAGTGAGAATTGGACCTTATTTCATGTTTAATTCAATGTGTTATTTGCTGTTTCTTTGTAATTATTTGTGACATTTATGGGCCGTTTACTCAACACGTAAAAAACATTTTTATGAAACTTTTATGCAAACTTTCGAAAACAGGTTTCAAAGTGCATGTTCTTAAAACGATACCGTTATCGTCTCCATGTAAACTACAAAAATGGAAATTTGTGACATCGGTGACCTCACGTGCATGCGTATCACATGTTCAATCTATAGGCAAGTAGTTTCTTTACAAAGTGACATCGCCATCTACTGGCCTGGCAGCAGAACACAGTGTTTTTAGTCATTTTGCAGATCCGTGTGAACGGGATTGTTTTGAGACCAGATAAAGTATTTAAATGTTAGATCAACACAATGTTTCACAAAATAATGTTTAAAGATCAACCTCCATGAATCCTTCTGAAGAGGTTTATGTCACAGGTCAGTCACAAATAATGCATCTGACATTATGTACTAACACACTGCTAGTTTATGTAACTAGAAGTGTATATAACCATCTGACACTGGTGGCTTAGTGGTTAAAGATTTAGGCCTGGCTGCACAAAAAACATTTAGCTAAAACACTTAGTTATAAGTAAAAAAAAAATTACTACTAATGATTTTCTGAACTTAAGGTTTGTGCCGTCAGATGTTGGTCTTGTAACACAAGGGTTAAAGGTTCAAAGCCATCAAACAAAACACATAACATGTTTCTCCAGGTGTAATACAAACATATTCAAAGTTTATCAGGATAAGAAAGAGTCTACCAATTATATCTGATACAAAGAAATCTCACAAGGGAGTTGTCACCGGGGCTAGTTGTCACAGTCTACAGTCAACATCAGGGTGGATTTTAGTTTAAAAGTCAATTTCTGACCTTGACTACAACAAACTGACCATTTCTGAGATTATCTCAGAAATTATGATAAAAAGAGATTTTAAAAAAAGAGATAAAATGAGAAAAAAGTCAAATTACATAATTCACAATTATGACATACTAAGTCATAATTATATAAAGTTTATATTTTGAGATTAAAAATGATGACAAAAAGTCATAATTTTTACAACTGATTTGATTTATAATGACTCTATATCATAATAACTGTCTTTATCTCATGTTTTAGTAGGCCTATATGTCATAATTTTGACTTTATCTCAATTATGATAGTGATGAAAGCCAAAATATTAAATGTCATGGATGTATCTTTACTGAGTAATCCACTATTTTGTGGATTACAATGTTCACCTGAGATTTGGAGCCAAATTACAGGAGTGTAAAAATGATGGCAGCATCATTGTTTTATTTTCACACAGAGATTGGTAGATCTATTAGTAAAATCTGTTGTCTTTATCAATCTTTGTTTCATTATATGCCAACAGTGACAGTTCAAAAATGACAAAAAAGCACTTTGTGTGTTTTTTTGCTTCAAGTTTGCATGCCTGTAACTCAAGAAGTATTAAAGATATCTTAACATCCTTTTAGATTCTGCTTATTAAACTTTCCTTTTGGTATCTTCATTTTAAAGATGGTTCAGTCCCAGAGATATGGAGGTCTCAGCGTGACTCCATGAGTAAACTGGTAAATTGTACACATTTCAGTGGTCAAAAACCAAATGTGTGTCACTTTGTATACAGATGTTGAAACTAGAAATGTATCTTGTGTTTTTCTATCAACACAATTGCATAGAATATACCCGTCATGACCTCTGGTTGAGATGACACAGAATGACCCTTCTGTACTGTTACTGTGGAAAAAACTCTTCACTGAACACATACAATGGGGCATGTTGTCACACTATGGGGGAAAGTACTCATTAAAACCTGCTGTTTATCTATGTTTGTTTATTGATTTGAGAAGAAACCCTTTTCTTGATATATGATCTACTGATTTATAATGTTCTATAAAAACAATTTGGGGTCATCGTACTATATATATAAAACACAGAACTCTGGCTGTTCACTCAATCATCAAGTAAACAGCACGAGTCAGTCTGTAATAGTTCGAGTCAGTCCATCACATTGTTGACAAGAATTACACTTTTTCTAAATATTTTGACCTAATTTTAGAGCAGCGTGGGGTCATTACGGCCAGTTATAATTCTGTGGTTTATCTTGGCCTGGAGCGCTCGTGTGGGAGAGCAGACCTGAACACCGCAGCTCGAGGACTTACAGCACTGTCCAGATGAATAATGCCACTTTATATTAGTCATACATACATATTTATAAAATGTGCAAACAAGACGTCCTTCAGGGTTACAGACACGCGTTGTGAAAGTTAAGTGAGCTGTGGTCAGACGACCCGATGAGTCACGAAATCAACACAAATATTATATTAACACAAAAGTCAAGGGTGAATTCATTCGGCAATACGGTACACAAGTCATACAGGAAGAAATAAACAAACATTTTATTTATTTTAAAAAGATATATGGACAAACCCAACCGCTGGTTTAAATTTTTAAACCCAGCAGTTAGGGTTTTCCATATTTGACCCAAACATTGTGTGAGTTGAGTTGAGTTGAAACAAACCAGCATTTTAGAGTGTAATTATGACATTTTGTGACAACTAGCCCCGGTATCATTTACTGTATATTATTAAAGTTGTTATTTCTGAATGATGAATTGTGTCTCTCTCCCCAGGTGGTGCCTTTACCCTCGTGTGCTCAGAGACGTGTCCGCAGTGGACATGTCCACCACAGTTCTGGGTCAGAGAGTCAGCATGCCCATCTGTGTGGCACCTACTGCCATGCAGCGAATGGCCCATCCCGACGGAGAGACGGCCACTGCCAGAGGTCAGACACCATTAACTTACTCTGGCTTCACTGTCACGTCACATGCAATTACTCTAAGTAACCACATGGGGGCATCATTAGTCTTTCCTACATACTACAGAATCTCCTGCTCCCAATCACACTCAATTATCCCTTACAGAAATGGACCAGATTTACCATAGTATGAGCTAATATACTGTAGTTTCTGTGTGGTTATAATAGGGAAGACCATTTCTGCCACATAATTGGTAAATCATAATTTGACATACAAAATCATAATTCTGACATAATACGTAATAGAAAAAGTTATAATAGAAAAAAGAAAAAGTTATAAATTGTAAATTATTACACATTAAGTCAATTATGAGACAAAAAGTCAAAGTTGTGACATAAAGAGTCATAATTTTGACAAAAAGTCATAATTATGATGTCATAATTATGAGATAAAAAGTGAAAATTACACTCATTCATAATTTTGTGAAATAAAGTTGACATTATGACATGCTAAGTTATAATTGTCAGATAAAAAAAAGTTAAAATGATGACAAAAAAAGTCACTATTATTCCCATATTAAAAATTATGACACTATTATGAGACAAAAAGTCAGTTATGACATACAAGGCATAATTTTGACATAAAAAGTCATAATTATGATGTCATAATTACAAGATAAAAAGTGAAAATTACACTAATTCATAATTTTGATATATAAAGTTGAAATTATGACATGCTAAGTCATAATTGTGAGATAAAAAAAGTTTAAATTATGACAAAAAGTCACTATTATTCCCATACTAAAAATTATGACACTATTATGAGACAAAAAGTTATAACAAATAGTCATAAGTATGACATAAGTCATAATTATGACACTAATTCATAACTATTAGGTATAAAGTAGAAATTATGATTGTAAGTCATAATTGTCAGATAAAAAGTTAAAATGATGACACTATTATGAGATAAAAAGTCAGTTATGACATAATTATGACATAAAAAGTCAAAATTATGACACTGATTAATAATTATGAGGTATAAAGTAGAAATTATGATGTTATGCCAGAATTATGAGGTAAAAAGTCAAACTTGACATAAGCCATAATTATAACCAAGCCAATTATAAGATTAAAAGTCAAAATTATGTCATATGAGATAAAAAGTGAAAAAAATTAGTCATAATTATGACATAAAAAGTCAAAATGACATACTAAGTCAATTATGAGATAAAAGTCAAAATTATGACAGCCATAATTAGAAGTCAAAATTATGACACTAATTCATAATTATGATACAAAAAGTCAGTTATGATAAAAATTACAATTCTATGTAAATTAAGAGTAAATTAATCATAATTATAACAGTCAGTATTTGACATACCAATTCGATCAAAAAGTCAAAATTTCAGTAATTTTATGTCAATTTTTACCTTTTATCTCATAATTTTAACATTTTGTCATAAATTGTGCATGTATTTTTTTTCTTATGAGGCAGAAATGGGCTTCCATACTTATTGTTACTGTCAGTAGCAGTGAATACAAAACAGCACAGTTTCACTGAAGTAATAATTCTACTAACTACAGTGCTTTGGCAGAAACTTATTAGCATGATGATCGATGATCTCTGAGCAGATCCTAGCTGACATAGTTAACAGATCGCTCCTTTCTGAAGGTTTGAACCCCAGCCCAATCAATCATCTTGTAGCCCTTTTGCTGTTCTGACCTCTCCTCCGGTGTCTTCCCGCCCTCAGCCTGCCTGTCCTGTGACACGGGGATGATGTTGAGCTCGTGGGCCACCTCCACCATAGAGGAAGTAGCGGAGGCCGCACCTGGGGCCGTGCGCTGGATGCAGCTGTACATTTATAAAGACCGAGCGCTGACTCAGTCTCTGGTCAGGAGGGCAGAGGAGGCTGGGTATAAGGGTATCTTTGTCACAGTGGACACACCTTATCTTGGCAGGCGACGTGATGACGTGCGCAACCGATTTAAGCTGCCCTCTCATTTGAGGTAAACGCTGAGACAACCACACGTGACGTGTGTGCGTGCCAGACTGTGTTTGTGAGTGTGTGGATGTAAACTCACCAATACAGTGGGAATTCTTCATCAGATCTGAGATCAGAGTAATATGACTGCATGTCTTTAACAATCAACAACTGCTGGTTATGATTTCATTGGAACTTTAGCAGCAGCAGCATACGTATTATTATACTGTCACATTGTCGCTTTCTCTGCTGCTCTGGAGGTTTCTATGACTTTTGCACCAACAATTTATAATTATATGGTCAGATCTATAATCATATATTCTAATTTTACACCTCAGTAACTGCATATCACTGTCAAAGCCCTGGCAGCCACTCAGAACACCCTAGCAACTGCTTAGTAACATACTAACAACTACTCTGAACATCTAACAACAGCATAGCAATGAGAGAAAAGGTGTACACACACACACACACACACAAAATCAACAAGTGATTTTTGCTATTTTAACAGCATCATATGACAGGACATTTTATCATTGCATTTTTTTTTTCTCTCTCTGATCATATCAACACCCTGGCAACAACTTAGCAATCACTTAACAAGCTTACACCTAGAAACCACATAGCAACACCCTGGCAACCACCCACAACACATTACTTACATTTTCTTTGGAAAATGTAAAAATCTATACTTTAATACAAAGTTAACTTAAGTTTAATACTAACCAGACTCGATCAAAAATCACAGCCAATCAGAAGAGCGTATGGGTGGAGTCTCTCTGAAAACGCACTGCAACGAAATCGAATGAAATGTACGGAGCCCCGCACATGACATGCAAGAAAGAAAATTAAATTGTGCGCACGATTTACTATTTCATTCCCTCTATTTACTAAACCGTGCACATGATTTATAAATCGAGGGAACGAAATAATAAATCATGCGCACGATTTAGCCTACTATTTTTTTCCCCTGCATTTCATGTCCGGGGCTCCGCAGAAATGGATGAAAAACAACCCGTGGCAACAGTGTAAAAGTAGCCCAATTCCACGTGAAAACCGCGGACTTGGCAACACTAGGTGGAGCCCACACTCACTAGCTAGCACAGCTGTCAATCATGACATTTCACCCCATTTTTTTTTTTTTAGCATCAAATATATAAAATCAAACTTAAGAGAAAAACAAACACTTGGACACACCTAGGCTAAAATGACAGAAACCATCTCTAGAAAAACATTATTTGAAGTGTAATTTGGATTTTTTTTTTTTTTTAGTTTTTCTCACATCCCATTTGAGGGCTTTATGACCTATACAGCAGCCAGCCACCAGGGGGCGATCGAAATACTTTGACTTCACTTTTCAGGACTTGTGAGACACACTTGGTTATGAAGATTATGCAAAATTATATTTCAACTCACATTAGAAGCTTTTAATACTAAATAAAAAAACGTAAACAGTAACCTACCTGAGATTATTATCATACTTTGTATGTTGTTCCAGCCGCAATGTTGCAGAAAAAACGTTTCTAAAATAAAATCGTCGCCCATTGCCATCACAGCTGGTTAGGACACAATTAAAGGGATAGTTCATCTAAAAATCATTAATTACTCACCCTCATGTCGTTTCAAACCCGTAAGACCTTTGTTCATCTTCGGAACACAAATTAAGATATTTTTGATGAAATCTGAGTGCTGTGTAACACAAGAGAATGAATCTCATTGGTTCTTGCTGAAGCTCAATCGTGCTGCGTAACACGAGAATGAACCTCATTGGTTCTTGAGGAAGCTCAAACGTGATGCGTAACACGAGAATGAACCTCACTGGTTCTTGCGGAAGCTCAAACGTGATGCGTAACACTAGAATGAACCTCATTGGTTCTTGCAAAAGCTTAAACGTGCTGCTTAACACGAGAGTGAACCTCATTGGTTCTTGAGGAAGCTCAATCATGCTGCATAACACTAGAATGAACCTCACTGGTTCTTGTGAAGCTCAATCGTGCTGCATAACACTAGAATGAACCTCATTGGTTCTTGCGGAAGCTCAATCGTGCTGCGTAACACTAGAATGAACCTCATTGGTTCTTGAGGAAGCTCAAACGTGCTGCGTAACACGAGAATGAACCTCATTGGTTCTTGCGGAAGCTCAATCGTGCTGCGTAAAACTAGAATGAACCTCATTGGTTCTTGCAAAAGCTCAAATATGCTGCTTAACACGAGAGTGAACCTCATTGGTTCTTGAGGAAGCTCAATCGTGCTGCGTAAAACGAGAATGAACCTCATTGGTTCTTGCGGAAGCTCAAACGTGATGCGTAACACGAGAATGAACCTCATTGGTTCTTGCGGAAGCTCAATCGTGCTGCGTAACACTAGAATGAACCTCATTGGTTCTTGTGAAGCTCAAACGTGCTGCGTAACACGAGAATGAACCTCATTGGTTCTTGCGGAAGCTCAATCGTGCTGCGTAACACTAGAATGAACCTCATTGGTTCTTGTGAAGCTCAAACGTGCATGCTGTAACCGCGAAATGAAACACTCATTGGTTTCTTGGCCCAAACGTGATATTTTAATAATGATGAAATGGAACTCATTGGTGGTTCTGCGTGAAGTTTCAAGCGTGATACACGTAACACTAGAATGAAACTCATTGGTTCTTGAGGAAGCTCAAACGTGATGCGTAACACGAGAATGAACCTCATTGGTTCTTGTGAAGCTCAAACGTGATGCGTAACACTAGAATGAAACTCATTGGTTCTTGCGGAAGCTCAAACGTGCTGCGTAACACGAGAATGAACCTCATTGGTTCTTGTGGAAGCTCAATCGTGCTGCGTAACACCAGAATGAACCTCATTGGTTCTTGCGGAAGCTCAAACGTGCTGCGTAACACGAGAATGAACCTCATTGGTTCTTGTGAAGCTCAAACGTGATGTGTAACACGAGAATGAAACTCATTGGTTCTTGTGAAGCTCAAACGTGATGCGTAACACTAGAATGAACCTCATTGGTTCTTGCAAAAGCTCAAATGTGCTGCTTAACACGAGAGTGATCCTCATTGGTTCTTGCGGAAGCTCAAACGTGCTGCGTAACACGAGAATGAACCTCATTGGTTCTTGAGGAAGCTCAAACGTGCTGCGTAATACGAGAATGATCCTCATTGGTTCAGATTTCATCAAAAAGATCTTCATTTGTGTTCTGAAGATGAACAAAAGTCTTACAGGTTTGGAACGACATGAGGGGTGATTGGGACACTTTTCCCATTCATCTCAGTGCCAAAAAGTGTCCCAATCAACCTGAATTCACCCTATGTTTTGCATTCTGGGATCAGCATGGGAAGCGGGACCAGCTCAGTTTTGCTAGAGAACAGAATGGCTATGCTTGTCCACTATAGCTAGACCAGCTCTAACCACCATAAACCAACACAGAATTCATGCTGGATTTTTCAGCAGGGGTATGATAAAGAAACCTCACAAGACGGATCATATCACCTCTTTTTACAATTCTCCTGAGGTTTCTTTATAAACAAAGCCTCAGTTTTCTCTCACTCATGGACAGATTATTTTACAGATTTGTTGTCCCTTGAAAACCAAAGCACTCACTGAAGAGCTTTATGTATTTATGGAAACAGAAATCTCTCTCTTGAACCAGGGAACCGTTTACTGACGCCGTACAGTAGATCACGCCGCTCATGGGGATTAATACTCGCCGGTTCAGCTCCGTCAACACTCGCTACATTATGCTTTTTATGTGGGGGAACATTCAGATATCAGCAGTTCTACAGATATATGCCAACAGCGGCCCGCTATAAAAATGCCCTCATGAAAGTAAAGCCTTCCTGCTCCGGATCCCACGAGGTGAATTACGGCAATCAGAAATCCAAAAAAGCGTCACGGCCCCACCGTATATTTCAGCACAACTGCCTTCGTTTCCATCAGCAGCGACACAACATGAACTTCATCTCAACCCTCCCGGAGACCTTTCGCTCGGCCCCACAAATCAAAGCGCACCAGCGGCAACAAGGTGCCATTGAGCGCGAGCGCTGGTGTTTGGATAAAACCCCAGTTCAGTTTTCATACACTGACCAAAAACAACACTCACAGGACTAATTCCATTTTGCACTCTCATTTTTTTTCCCACAGGATGGCCAATTTCGAATCCCCTGATTTAGCATTCTCCTCAAAAGAGGGTTATGGGGAGGACAGCGGCCTGGCGGTGTATGTAACTCAGGCCATAGATGCCACGGTCAAATGGGACGACATCGCCTGGCTGAAGAGACTGACCTCCCTGCCGGTGGTGGTCAAAGGGGTTTTGACAGGTGAGTGATCCTCTTATGTTTTGTGTCATCTGTGGTTGTGTCCAAAACCTGTCCAGTTGGTCATTGACTTCACAGACAGAAAACTGGATTCAGACAAGCTTCCAGTGTGCCATAATGTCAGGTCTAAAGATCTGAAACAAAGTAAAGTGAGCTTTAGAGATAGCCAAACAAAGATTTAGTAGCAAAGTTTATTTTTAAATACAATAAAATTAAAAAATTGAAATAAATAAATAAAAATAAAGTTAATATAATAAATATAATAACATAAAAATAAAATAAAATAACAAATATACTGTAAAAATTAAATAAAATAAATATTAGATTAAATTAAAACTAATATCAAATAAAAAACAAAATAAATAATAAAGTAAAAAAAAATAAAAATAAAAGTAATATAATACATTTAATAAAACAAAACAACAAATATACTGTAAAAAAATAAATAAATATTAAATTAACAAAAAACCCAAAATAAATAAATTAAAATAAAAAATATAAAAATAATAAAATATAATAAATATAATAAAATAAAATAAAACAACAAATATACTGTAAAAAATAAATTAAAAATAAAATAACAAATATTAAATTAAATTAAAACAAATATAAAATAAAAAACAAAACAAAATAAAATAAATAAAAATAAAATAATAAAGTAAAAAATATATAATATAATAAATTGAATAAAATAAAACAAAACAACAAATATACTGTAAAAAATAAATTAAAAAATAAATAAATATTAAATTAAAACAAATAAAAAATAAAAAAATAAATAAAATAAAAGAATAACAACAAATATACTGTAAAAATAAATTAAAAATTTTATTAAATAACAAATATTAAATCAAAACAAAAAACAAAATAAAATAAATAAAAATAAAATAATAAAGTAAAAAATAAAAATAAAAGTAATATAATAAATATAATAAAATAAAAAAATACACTGTACAAATTAAATAAAAAAGTAAAATACCAAATATTAAAACAAATATAAAATAAAAACAAAATAAAAAGAAAAATAATAAAATAAAAGTAATAATAAATATAATAAAATAAAAAATAAAAGAAACAAATATACTGTAAAACAAATATTGTTGTTAAACAATGTTCTATTCAAGAAACCATCTTCTTAAGTTCTGACTTTCCAGTTCTAACTGAAACCTTTATTGTTAAGAGTGTGGAATGTTCACCGTCACTGATACAGAACAACCTATTTGCATAATATAATCAAAACAAAGCAGACGTTGACCCCGTCTGTCAGCGAGGGGCCGCTAATTAAAGATAATGTGTCATTTATCTCCTGGGAGGAAAAAGCAGTCAGACCGTGAGCGGTGAGGTTATCACAGAAACGTCTAGAAGCTTTACTGCTGTTATTGTGTCTTCAGATAAACTTTTATCTTCTCTCTGGCTCTGGAAACGGCACATTCTGTAAATTAAAGAGCACACACACAAAAAAAGGATAGACCAAAGGATATAAATGTATTCCCTGACAAACTTGGAAAAGTATGTAGAGGGGGGAAAGTAATTGGGGAACACCATTAGTTATTTTAGCTCATGTGTGGAACATAATTTTCCTTGAAAAGTGCATCCTTTCCTCTTGGCCTCGGCTTAAAGGAAAATGCTATTTAATCATTTTCAGGACTTTTCCAAACAGAACAGACTTAAATTACACTACATGCGAAGCTACATTTTCACATTTTCTGAAGATGCAGATGAAAGTGTCTCATAAATTAATAAATGCATTTATGAGACGCCATTATGCATTTTTTTTTTTACATGTTCACCTTTCTTTAGTGTGTAATGTTGCTGTTTGAGCATGAAAAAGCTCTGCAAAGTCCCTCCAAAGTCCCTAAAACGGCTCCATTGTAGTCTTGAGTTTTCTTCCGGGAACGAATACATCACAATATTCCTCATTTAAATAATTAATACACAGAATAAAGGGGCGGGGCCCTTTAATAATTCATATGCAGAATAAAGGGGCGGGGTTAGTAGTGTGTTGAAACTGGCGGTTATGATAAGGGGCGGGACATTTCCAAAACACACTCGAAGAGCTTGACCAATCACAGCACTCTGGTCCAGCCAACCAATCAGAGCGCATTGTGCTTTTCAGAAGGAGGGGCTTCATAGAGACAGGAACTAAACAGAGCGTTACTGACAGACTGGGAAGAGAGGAGCTGCAACAATGGAGAATATGAGGAAAATAATCAACATTCAAGCATGAAAACCTGTTCTAGTAGAGCTCAAAAACAAGATATAAGTCTTCTTTAAATGCAATAAAGATGTTCTTCCATACAAAAGATTTTGGCTCCAAATTTTAACTCTCTTGTAGAATGAGAAAACACAAAACTGCTTTAGAAGAACCACAGTAATTCATGTTCTTCTCATGGTGAATCTTGCCGTTTTAGCTGAAGATGCCAAAGAAGCTCTGAAGTATGGGGTGGATGGAATACTTGTGTCAAACCACGGAGCAAGACAACTTGATGGTGTTCCAGCCACCGTAAGTGTCTACTGAAGAAATGAGACCTCCAACCCACAAAGTCCTCTTTGCAAACTGTCCTCTGTGGCCTTTAAATTGCATCTTTGATAGTGTGAAATACGGTCACTGGTTTAGAACAATAGTTTGGATGCAACCTCAAGTTTTATGGTCTGCAAAACTGAAGAACATCAAATGAGCGTGAAGAACGTGCTGAATATAGACACAGAGGTGGTGTATCTGCTCCTGGTCTTCCAACACTTGCATTTTATGTTATGATCTATAATTAGTGCTGAGATGATCTACTGAAGCTCCTTCTAGAACTTTCTGCGATATGACATACTGTAAGACGAGAAGCACGAGATGATTAAATACACTACTGTAGAACTGAGAATGAAAGAGTAACCTTTGAATAACATACAGTAATGTGCTGGTGTATGTCAGTGCAGATTGACGCTTTGCCTGAGGTTGTGGAGGCTGTTGAAGGAAAGGTGGAAGTCTTCATGGATGGAGGGATCCGCAAGGGCACGGATGTGCTGAAGGCTCTGGCGCTGGGAGCAAAGGCTGTTTTTGTAGGGAGACCCATCCTGTGGGCGCTTGCCTGTGAGGTAAAACACAGTATTCATGGAATTACTGGACATGCACATTAGTTTCTAATGTCTAACAAGACATCAATCTTTCTGTTTGCAGGGTGACTGAAGGAGTCACTAATGTTCTCCAGTTACTGCGCGAGGAACTTCACCTTGCATTGGCGCTTACAGGTAGTTTGGTTTGAGCATTAGTTTGTGCATGGGTGATTAAAATAAAATAAAATAAAATAAAAAAGATGAAAAATAATAATAAAATAAAATATAAAATGAATAATAAAATAAATAAAATAAAAAATAAAAAATAAAATAAAATAATAATAAAATAAAATAAATAAAATAAAATAGAAAACAAAATAATAAATAAAATAAATAATAATAATAAAATAAATAAAATAAAAAATTATAATAAAATAAATAAATAAAATAAAAATAAAAATAATAAAATAAAATAAAATAATAAAATAATAAAATAAATAAAATAACATTAATAAAAAAAAATTAGATAAAACAAAGTAAATTACAATAAAAAGTAGAAACAGTACTGCACTACATAAAATACCATATCAAAACATTTCATTCATTAATACAGTTTATTCACTATAAAATGGTAATAAAATATGACAAGATCTCAGAGTTAAACTGTGTCAGAAAAAAATAATCTTAATTATGTCAGATAACACTTAAGCAAATCATGGTCAGGTCAAAGTGTCTGAATAATTTTTGGTTCCAAATTTTTATCAATTTTACTAGTAGTCCACTGTATGAAGAATTTTTAGGTATAATATGTTATTATTCATACAAGTTATTCTTATATATATATATATATATATATATATATATATATATATATATTAGTTATCTGAATATTTTTTAGTTTGACTGTATATATATATATATATATATAAGTTACATACATTCAAATTAATCTGTGTGATTGTATTTGGCATGTGATATTGTTTTTGTAGGATGTCGCTCACTGAAGGAAGTGAATAGATCCCTTTTGAGAAGATCTGAACTCATTTCAAGGATCTAATGAGCAGAACTATTGCATGCTGGGGGATTTCATGTTTTCCATTGACTGGACCGACTTGTGTAATTCAAATGAACCCAGAGGATTTGGGCACGACAGATTTAGCATCATGAATAAAACATTTGTGTAAGTCATTTGTGTAAAGTTTTGAATAAATGCATCAAAAGCATGTGGTTTGTACAACCCTACCGTGCATGACAGCAGTAATCCTTTCTGTTTACTCGAGGCATGCAATGTTTAGTAACCCAAACCAGTTTTGTGACTCTTCCAGTCTGCACAGGGACTGTTTTCTTCACTGTACACAGACACTGGGAACAGAATGAAGAGGATATTTAAAGGAATATTTCACCTAAAAAACAGGGGTTTTCTATAGTTACAGTAAAACTAAAACCATAAAAAAAGTGTTACTTGAAATAAAAAATAATTTCATTTCAGTTAGTTGCCAAGGAAACATTTCTCATTTTCATTTAGTTTAACTTGTACTAAAAAATACCTAAAACTGAAACTCAGAAACCCTTGTTATTAGCGCCACCGGTGGCCGTTAAGTGAACTGCAGCCAGCAACTTACTGCTTGCTTTTGTACTCCTGCACATGTAACAAGAGACTGAATGTGATTAAAAAAAAAAAAAAACATCCCGACACCGTCCATGCTGCTGAGAACGACGTTTAGATGAATATGTTAATAATGTGTCCTATTTGTTTTTCTCTCAATAACAAAAATGGCAGCGGTGAGTAAGCAGCAGTTCAGAAAGCATTAGCGGTGTGGGTATGTTTGCACGAGCTCTGCGATTCACTGGCATCATGTCAGCAGATGAGGTAATTAAAATTACAGTGTTATGATAGTTTGATTATAAAGTATTTGAGACTATAGACTACATAGATCTGGCTATGTGGGACTAGTTTGAATCCATCCCTTTACTTTGCATATTTTCCCGGCAAAAACGTCCCGAGTCCTTCATATCAAAATCAGTCTATCGCTGCGTCTCATTTCGGAGGCTGCGTCCTCCCGAGGTTGCATTTGTAGGGTGTCTTATTTAAGAAGAGTAACCGTGATAAAATTGACTGTTATTCTTCATGAATTGTAAAATACTGTAATGTATTTCTTAATTTGCAATATAACGGTTACTTTTTTTAAACGAGACCGCCTCGATGACGTATGCGGCCGACAAATGCGACCTCCGGAGGACGCAGCCTCCATACAGGCTTTCTTAGACAACCTAGGAAGTTTCATTACAAGCTGTTCACACATTGGCATTAAAAAAGCGATTAATACATGAAAAATCCTACATATAACCCATTTAGTGACACAATTATTATTATGACTTTTTCGTGATTTATGTTAATGCTTTTTTCTTGCATGCACAAGAATTCAAAACTGATATCACCACACTGTACTTGTCATTTACATTCCTCTCTTTCATTACAGTAATAGTCAATTGGCTGTGAACAGGTTCCCTGCTGTATGGTCACTGCAGCGACTTTCTCATGAATATGCATGTACTCCCTCGACGGGGCCCGAAAGGCAAACAGGTTTGTGAGAGGTTCAGAAAGGTCACACACAAGCCATGGGATTTCTTTACTAGCTCTTTCCATGGCTGAACCACAGGACCTGAATGAAGCCATTATATGCATTTACTCTCCACAGGAAAACAAACTTTGTCAGGGCTCCGTTCATTAGCACCTAACACTTTGTTTGAACCGCCTACTTGTGCAGGGGCCAGAAAAGGGAAGTGAACTCCTGCTGAAATCAAACAAAACCTACAGTTTATGAGATTTTAAGAGGTTTTGCATTGTTTGCATGCAACCTGGATACTTAGATGATAAATATAGTGGGCCCCAATTTCATCATGATAAGATAGATAAAATATATATATATATAAACAAGCAGTGTTGGGTGTAATGCATTACTAAGTAATTAATTACTTTTCCCTTGAAAAGATTAAGGAAAGAATTACTCTTAATTTGTCTGTAATTTAATTACAGTTACTTCTGATGTAATTTCATTAAATACTGTATAAATACTGACTACTGAACAATTCTATATAAAACAATAATGGATTTAACATCAAAATTTAATGTCTAATCATGTTTAAATGCATGTAACTTTCCCCCTTTAAGTACTTTGGTCAGTTCAAGAATAATTACCCAAATTACCCAACACTTGCATATGCATACAAATGATGCATTTTTGCCTTTTGCTTTAATGCTTTGTTATCTAAAGCAATGACATTTACACATTTTTAAATGTGACTGAAGCATCCAAATACGTTCTTAATGTCCAGCTAACAGGGAACATTCTCAGAACTTTGACTCACGTTCTGGCAAGGTTCTCTCAAAGTTATGAACAAAACGTAACATTAGAGGCACAATATGTAATTTTACGCCACTAGAGGTCGCTTATTCAAAACAAAGGCGTAGCTTGATGGCGCCTTGATTTTGTGGAATCATGGGAGGTGTTGTCTTCACTTCTACAGCCAGTGGAAAAGAATCCCACGGGACTCATAAATCATATTCATGGATGAGCTAATGTATTAAACATTTATTAACATTACTGTAGCACTGAAGCAGGGTGGGGCTGAAAGCCGTTGGAGGGGAACAAGGCTGCTGGAGCGATTGCTAATAAGAGACAAGCGCGACACACAGCTTGAGAGTAGCTGAGCTTTTATTATGCCACAGACGACCTTCTGCTTTTTTCGGTCATGAGTATGTGGGGTAACGTTTATCATATTAGATACATTTGTGTGTTGACAGTTGTTATAATGTTACTCTGTGCGTTCGCTCGGCACCTGTTATTCAAAGTTCGGAGAACATTCCCTCTTAAGCCCCGGGTATACTTCACTTTCCGCGCCGGGCGTGTCTCAAAATTTGGGCTGCACGCGGAGGGGGTGTGCGGCCGGCCGCAAGCCGCCGATGCACGAATGTGGACGGCCGAAGTGTACCCGGGGCTTTAGCTAGGCATTAATAACATATTTGGATGCTTCAGTCACACTTAAAAATGTGTACTTGTTTCAGAATGTTCAGAGAACATTCAAAAGTAACGTTCCCATAATGTTTGAAGAATGATAAAATGGAATGTTTGCATAACCAAGGAATAAACATTTTTAAAACATAAAAAAAAACTGGATGTTTAGAATGTTCAGAGAACATTCAGAAACAATGTTTTCATAACTTAACGGGAACGTTAGCAAAACGTTCTTAAAACTGCATGCAATAATGAATTCACCTGAAAAATGTAAGTGCCGTTGATCTTAAGCTGTCAGATCACTAGTGCTGACATAGCAGGTCACCAGTTATCTCAATATAACCTCGCCTGCACACCGCAGAAATAGAGCTGCATTGAAGGATATCATTTTGAAACACTGTGTGGCCATGAAGAATCTAACCGAAAAGCGCCCGCATCACACAGCTGTTATTCTAATTTGTTTGAGCGTTTGCAAATAGCACCAAGACCGCATCACCCATAAAAGTTAGCAGAGGTTTTGCTTAACAAGGCGCTTTTGTCTGACCAGAGGAGGGCACTTGTTCAAACACACAAACCAAAGTGAAGAAAACAAAAGTGGCTCATCTAGAGAGAGAGAGAAGCAACTTTGTCCTCTCATGTCACCAGCCCTGCATGCAGATACTCAGAATGGCATACTACAATACTTATCAAATTATTTTTTGCAGTAGTGTTGTGTAAAAATGTGTATATGCAACCAAAGCACACTTTTTGGGACAATGCATATCATAATACAATATGGCTCCAGTGTGATGAATAAATGGTAAGTAATATCAGCTCAAAAATGTTTTCATCAAAATCTGCAACACTACAAAATAGATCAAATAAATAGATCAATAGTATTTTTACTGCATATTCCTCAATAGTGATTACTTTCATTTCATTGGATTTCATATTTAGTGGTAAAGAATCACTTCTATTGCTCATACTCAGCGTTAGAGATCTTAACAAACCCCTAACCGAAAGTATTAAACTTTACAAACATGTTGGCTTATGAAATAAGCCCTTGGTATTGTATGCATCTCAGCTGTAGTCTGTTTAGATTTGTTCGGCCGTGATCTGGCAGGCTGAAAGCTGCAACGGTCTGTGTGTCTGTTTCTGAAATACAGCCTCTGGCTGTGGCCCAGCGTCTATGGCTTTAGCTTTGGTTTCTGCACACTGAAAGCCTTTGGGGGAAGTCAGCGTGGGACAGGGTGTGTCCTGCTGAAGCTGCGGTCGCTGTGACAAGACACCGGCTGAGCGTCTCTGCGCACGGAGAACCAGAGATCTGCACCTGTGTGTCTAGACAGCGGCCCGAGAATAAGAGCGCGTCAAGGGAGAAGTTCTCACATACGATTCCTTTCCTCTTTGCAACAACTGAACACAAATAATAATATAAAAATGAATATAGGAAATGCTGAAAGCATAATGTACTAGATTTTTACATTTTCTGGAGAAAATGTGAGCGCTTATTGCCTGTACAAATCTCACTGAGTGCTGCGAGTGGTTACCAAGGTCTTGCTATGTGGTTGCTAGGGTGTACCAGAGCGTGCTTGCCATGCAAAACTTGCTATGATGATGCTGGGGTGTTGATATGTGGTTGCTGTGGTGTCCTGGGGGGTTCTTAGGGTGTTGCTATGGTGTTCTGCGTGTTCTTAGGGCATTGCTATGCAGTTGCTAGGGTGTTCTGGGTATTTACCAGGGCAACAGTGATGTTAGGGTGTTGCCATGTGCTATGCAGTTGCTTGATTGTTCTGCGTAGTTCTGGGTCCAGGGTGTGCTTGCCAATGCAAAACTCACCACCCCAATGCTAGGGTGTTGCTATGCGGTAACTATGCTATGGTAACCTGGGTGGTTCTTAGGGCATTGCTATATGGTTGCTAGGATGTTCTGAGCAGTTCTGGGTCCAGGGTATGCTTAACCTTGCAAAACTCGCCAACCTTGATGCTAGGGTGTTGCTATGTGGTTGCTATGATGTTCTCTGCATTCTTAGGGCATTGCTATGCAATGAAATGTCATTCATGTCTGTAGCACAACTGTTTGTTTGAACCCCAAACCCTAAATATGGCAATGCACCTCTCAAAAAATAATAAAATAAGTATCTGTGCATGGTCACAGCCTCAAATACCAACCAAAGCATTCAACTAAAACACTCTAATATACATAAAAAATACTCAGCACACACAAATACTTTGCAACTTTGCAACTTCTTAGCATTGAATGAATTATATTTACAATCAACTGTTCTCAAGCTTCGTCCACCATCTTGGATGGAATTGTTTTTTTTTTTTTTTTGAGTTTGTTTGAATGCATTCAGGAATTTGATTTTCTATTAAAATGCTGTGGCCAAAAGAACATATCTTAGAAGACAGTATAATTATGTTGCCTACCTTTTGAAACACACTTCACTCCAATAATGCCTTTAAATTCCACTTACATAGAATCTACAGTAAATATCTGCTCCCTACTTACTGGATCATCAAGAAAGCGATTCAAGTCATATATCCAGGAGAGGGCAATGTTTAGCTTCTCATCTGTGGAAAAAAACGTCTGTCTGATTACTGGGTTTCCCCTGTAAAGACAAGCACGTTCTTATTTAAAACAACTGTTTTGCATTGAGACAAACATCTTTTCCTCATTTTTCAGAAAACATCTTTGCAGGATGCGCTCCAAATTAATGCTGCAGTTTGGGATTAAACAAATACGCATTAAACACAAGGGAAACAAACCCGACCCGCAGATTGTTGAGTTATACCCTCATTAAATGTCAACGAATGCATCTGATTAACTCTTTTATTGCTCTTTCAAGCCCAACTGTTGATGGAAAACCAGCCGAGTTAAAAGATCTGGCATGGGCGATACGGCAAACAGAACAAGGCAGTTCCTTCCTGTGGCACAGAATGTAATGGCCTGGAAAACCATATCAATGTGCAAGTAATTACTCCATCATACTTCCCACAGTAGTCATCTGCCCGGGGATCAGGCATGATTGTTAACCCACCAGAACTGATCTCAAACTAACACTCAGGGTCACTAAAACAACTTTGGACTGACACTAACACTCGGCCGTCAAGATGGTCTCGACACGTAGGGCCATCCACAAGGAGAAACGAGCAGAAAAGAAGGAGAAAAAGAAAAACAAGCAGTGCATGCTTTGATTTCATAAGTTTAGAGACAGCTCTGCTTCTGAAGGCTTCCCACGTGTTTCGGCACTTTGGCTATGTTCAGAAGGGAATACTAGCTCGCTATATATTGCATACTCGTTTTTAGAAATACTATGTAAAACAGTCATTCCTGTAGCTATAAAAGCTCTAGCAATGCCAAGGTCATGGGTTCGATTCCCAGGGAATGCATGAACTGATATACATTGAATGCAGTGTAAGTCACTTCGGATAAAAGCATCTTCTAAATGCATAAATGCAAATGTAATGCTACATTGTTGCCACATGATTTCATTATGTTGTATGTTACGATTGATATAAATGGAAGGTCAAGTGCAATGCATTGCAGTATTCCGTATACTGCACATACTATGCATATGCATGCAATTCACAAATCTTACCTACTGCTGAAATGCACTGAAAAAAGTGTTGTTGAAACAATTTTCATTGCATTAAACATGACATTTTGAAGTATAAACACTGAAATAGTGTTTTTTTTTGTTTTTGTTTTTTTTTTTGTAAATCCTACTCCGATAATCTTTGTTTTTACAACTTCAAAAAATCATTTCTTTACAGTGTAGCATGCGATTTCGAATAGAGCCCACGTTTTTGGTTCATCAGACAGAATGCTCAAATTCTTTGTTTTCGTTCTCTACGTGTAAGAATGTGCGAGTTTTTCAAATGACCGTTTAAGTCGTACCAGGTGAAGAAATATGATTGCGGGGAAAGCAGTTTTGAAAACACTCCGTGTCTCTTTAACACTCAGTGACAATTGCCCCAAATTATCCATTTATTTTCGCACAGGCCTGGTGACAGTACGTGTTTTCAGATATGGAACTCACAGCTGCGTCCAATTAATAACAACTTCATGTGCAACTCTGCAGCAGGCCACAGCCGAGGGAGGGGGTTCGGTTCGAGTAAATTTAGTTTCAGAACAAGAGGAACGTTCAGACCAGAGAAAGGGAGAGAGCGAGAGGAGGGAAGGAGGAAAAAGCACACATCTGTTGACATCAAAATTGTGGAACCTTGAATTCTTCTTTTTTTCAGTCATTGTGGTGTTTTACTACCACGAGTCCGAGTCCAACATCTGGGCCTGTTGTTTTACGAAACATTTCCCACAGATCTTTCTGTTTTGTTTGTCAATTCACGGACGTTTAGCGCATGAATCCATAAGACATGAAAGCAAGAGCGTTGTATGTGGTCTCGCGCTCTCCGCCTGACGCAGCTGTGTCTGTTCGATATCCATCTAAAATCAATATCTGTTGATGATTACGGCCAACACTATTTATTCTTCTTGGGCTGGGATGTGGCCTTTGGTCAGCAGATGTTCGGCTGTGATTTGCATTCCTGTTTTCTTCCCATTTACCAGCAGATGTGCAGATGTTCAGAAATATAAAAGTTGTGTTCATAGGTCTGGCTGCATTCTGAATAGCACACTACCATACTACCCTTACTATTTGGACACTTAAGCCACACTTAGACACAAGATATCATGCCAAACATTTGACAAAAAGGTGTTTATGCTGTACATTTTGAAATGTTAAAACAAGAGCTCTAGCGCTGAAATTGAAGACAGAAAGTATTGTGTCACACAGTGGAACATGTTGATGATCTACACCTGTGATTCCTCTGCTAGGACACCTGTGTGAACTTGAGATGAACTGACTTTGTACATCCACTAAAAACCACCAAAACACCAGCTGATTCAAAGACATAGAGCAAAAAGAATGAAGTGGATGAACTATGATATTTGCCAAGATGTGCTGTATGAAAGCATACTGCATGGAATAGTGATGAACGAACCAGAAGCAATTGTAACCGGTCCTACTCAACCCACTCAGAGTGGGATTCGAACCTCCGGCATGGGAGGCGGGTGTGCTAACAATGACGCTAAAGACCACAGTCTCTAGCGTCTGTCGCTAAAGTGCCTTGAGGCCAAGGGAGTGAGGTTTACTCACCCAGCTCTTACTAGCTTGCCCTCACCCCCTTGAACCTCACTCCCATCCGATCCGGGTCACGGCACCAAATGTAACTGTTCCGTCTCAATCTGCTCAGAGCGAATTTGAACCTCTGACATGGGAGGCGGGCGTGCTAACAAGGACACTAAACTGCACAGTCTCTAGCATCAGGTGCTAGAATACCTCTTGAGGCCAGGGGAGTGAGGTTTACTAACCCAGCTGTTACTAGCTTGCCCTCACCCCCCTGAACCTCACTCCCATCTGGGTCACGGCACCAAATGCAAAACAACTTTAGCTGGTCCGAGCAGGATTTGAAACACTGTCTCCGGCATGGGAGGTGGGCACGTTAACAAGGACGCTAAAGACCACAGTCTCTAGCACACATCTTGAAATCAGGGGAGTGAGGTTGCAGCTCTTACTAGAGCACCTTTCACACAGCAAATTGATCCCGTAAAATTGCCAGAGTGACTTCTGTGTGAATGCAAACACATTCCGGGATCGATCCTGGGATGGGGACCTAGTAACGGGATCAGTACCAGGTTTGTGTCCTGTGTGAACAAAAGGCAGGATCAATGCCGAAAAGGGTGTGTTGTAGTGATGACGGTGAGATTATTCACAAGCTTAGTGGAACAGCATGTGATGTGCTAGTTTATGATTGAATCAGAAAAAAAAATTGCACAAGCGTGGTTCTCGAGAGACAAATCGCAGATAATAAGCAAACTTGAGACACTGCAGAGACATTACACATCACATCCTGATGTCCCGTGTCTTTACAAGATGTGTGTGAACGCACCCAAAGATTCTAGAAAATCACTGGCAGTGTGAATGAACTAAAATCAAATGATCCCAGGACACATTATCCATGTATTTTCTGGGATCTCTGTGTGAAAGGGGCTTAGCTTGCCCTCACCCCCCTGAACCTCACTCCCATCTGGGTCACGGCACCAAATGTAACCAGCCATACTCAACCCGCTCTGAGCTGGATTTGAATCGGCATCTCTGGCATGGGAGGCAGGTGCGCTAACATGGACTCTAAAGACTGCAGTCTCTAGAACGCCTCCTGAGATCAGGGGAGTGAGGTTTACTCACCCAGCTCTTACTCTTGCCTCCATTACAATATCAACTACAATTTTAACATATTGTTCTTGCCTCATTATTCAAGACATTACAGTATATGCTGCACAATATTCAGCAAGCTAATACTCCATTCTGGATGCAGCCTGTCTGCATGTTTGGCAGGTGGAATGTGTTCATGCAGTCCAAAGTTCAGAAAAGAACAAATTTATTAAACAAGGATGTTGATGCACTGCTTTAATTAGCTGAAATATTTTATAGGGCTCACTCATAACTGCAGACATATTCAGAAAAGAAGACTTTTAAAGAAAGGCATTAAAGTGTCTCGTAAAGAAATGCTTTACTGTTATCCCTCTGAGAGTCTGGGACTGGAACATAACAAGCACATTTAAATCATCTGAAATTCTCTGGTAAACTCGGCATGCTTGATATGAGAAACATTCTCCTGCAAAAAAATAAAAATAAATAAATAATAAAATAAAAATAATAATGTTTTGATTTATGGTCCCAACAGATTAAACGTGGCATAATTAACATAACAAATAAGATCTACAATCCTGCAACACATGATATCATATGATAAGAAAGTGTGATTGGTGTTAGCATGTTGCAATGCAGTTGCTAGGGAGTTCTGGGTTATTGTCTATTCACTGTCATGATTCTAGTGTGCTATGGAAGGTGTTGCTAAGGTATTCAGCATTTTGCTATGTGGTTGCTAGGGGGTTCTGGGTAATTGTCAATTCACATTGGCAATTGCCAATGTGTTTCTAAGCAGTTGCTAAGGTATCCAGAGTGATTTTTGGCAAGTTGGGTGTTCTGAGTGATTGCAAATTCACCATCCTGATTCTAGTGTGAAGTGGGTGGTTGCCAATGTGTTGCTAAGGTTTTTGGAGTGTTTTTTTTTAACCATGTTGCTATGTAGTTGCTAATGAGTTCCGAGTCCACACATGCAAAACACTTCTCTGTTACAATGACAGTATATTATGGGTGGTTGCCAAGGTGTGTCTATGCAGCTGTTTAGTTGTTCAGAATGATTTTTAGCATGTTGCTATGCGGTTGCTAGGGTGTTCTGGATGGTCACAGTGAAAAGAGTCATTCACCATCAAGTCCCTGTGATCTTCTGGTCTATAGGTAGCTATGGCAAAGAACATGAAAATGCTTAGAAAAGTATAGCACAATTTAATGCACTAATCAAGTCAGGACTTTCTAGGACCACAAAAAAGTCAGAATTGCGAATTGTGAGAAAAAATCAGAATTGCAGGAAAAAGTCAGAATTGCGAGAAAAAAGTCAGAATTGCGAGAAAAAAGTCAGAATTGTGATTAAGTCAGAATTGTGAGAAAAAAGTCAGAAATGCGAGATAAGTTAGAATTGCAAGAGAAAACATTATCTTTTACATTTTTTTGTTCCGTGATGGAAACAAGCTTCCATAGAACTGACTTTGCTTTGCTGAAACAAATTTTGCAACGTTAACACCTGTTATTGAACTGAATTGAATCAACATTGAACTAACTCAACCTGAAAAACAACACTATTGTCTTCTATTGTATTCAGTTCTATTGTATTGATTTGAATTTAAGTGTCATATTTGCATCATTGATTCTGTTACTTTGCTGTTAAGCACCGTGAAGCTGCTTTGAAACAATCTGTATTGTATAAAGCACTATAGAAATAAATGACTCAACATGACTTAATCATAAATGAGTTACAGTAACTGTAATGTTTGACTTAGCGAACACTACTAATCAAAATACATAGACAAACAGCTCATTTATCTCTCTGGCTGTTCAAAAGACTTCTCCCACACTTAATTGATATGACACACTAATCTGGCATTTGTTTTTGCGGTTTTACCCTACGAGGAAGTAAATTCACTTAACAAGCTATTATCGTGTGATGCGATGTGACAGTGGTTTGGACGAATGTCAGCAGGAAGTGATGCGGGCCAGATAAAGCCGGTGCGTATGTTTATGGTGTAATGGTTGATTATGACCTTTACGCTAGTTGCCTTCAGGTCATGATGTGTGAGTCCATTACCTGAGTTAGACTTTGGCAGACGTGCTGTTGCCCTAAAGGAAAACACAAACAACATGTATCCACAACAACAAACAAATTCGGGTGGGACCGTTTGCAAGGAAAAACTGAGACGTGTGTGGACATTGGCTCTCAGGCAATATTGCGCATAAACAAATCCAGAGGAAGAAACCATCAGCCATAGTACACAAATAAACGTAAACTACACAGCTGGGCGTCTTTGGCTTTGCACCAGGATGCGAGGTACAAAAATATTTAGACAGGCAGGATTGGATTTCAAGAACGAAACGAAAAGTAGCCGTAACTATAAAATGTTAAACAGTTCTTGGCACACTGAAATTGAGATTTATTTCACAGAGCCATCTCCATCAAACTATGTTCATAAATTGGAAATTATTCGGGAAATAAATCCCTAGAGAAAAATGTTATTGCTCAGAGTCAGAGGTGAAATAAGATATTCGATGAGCTAGGGGGGAAAATAGGGTGGGATGTGATTTTATCCATCAGGAATTGATTGGAAGGTGAAAAATGTTGATGACATCAGCTGAAAAGAAATGGTATTTTTCTATGAAATAACATGCACCAGAAACATAAATATAAGTCGATACTGATTTCATGCTGAAAATAAACTTAGTCTCAGATGGAAGAAATAATATTACGAAAGAAATAACATAAAAAACGAGTAATATAAATATAATAATATTATATAAATAATAATAATATAAAAAATGAAGGAAATATTTAAAAAGAATCTTTTTTTTTTTTAATGAATCAACAAAGATGTCTCCTGAAACTGAAGGACACTTTAGCAAATTCTCCATTTAATCTCAATGTATTATATTATTGCCATCTGGGAGATATGGGAAAATATCTCTAATCTCTAAAGAGATCGTTTTTCTTTACTATCAAAAATGTATGCATCAATATAAGAGCCATATATATACAGAATGTATGCATATAGCCAAAAGTGAAGTCCGGCCTTGGAAAATTGACATCTTCACTCTTTATTCAAATATTATTAAAAATGTGTTACTGATTTTGTAAGCATATTGCGTAGTTGTGCTTGGAGTCAATTGTTTTACTTGTGATGATAATGCAATGAAACATGCCAAATTATGCGGACATAATTTTGACATAAGTTGTGACCAAATAATTTTTTGGCCAGGCTCTCATACAAAGAAATTATGAACACATGCAAAAATCAGAGAGAATTAACAAAATATTAATAACTGATTATGTTGTAGTCAATGTAAATAAAACCTGTTGCTGTAGTTTCCTTTCCTTTTTTGCCAAATAATTTTTTCAGATAAATACCTCAACCAAGTTTAGTGTTTTGATCTTCCCTCATATTTAAAATATTTTAAAAATATATATAATATTTTCCTCTGTCACACTTTAGATTAGGGTCCAATTGTCATTATTAACTACATCTTTTACCTCAATAAACTCCTGATTACTGCTTATTAATTGTTAAGTTTAGGTATTGGTAGGATTATGGGATGTAGAATATGGCCATGTAGAATAAGGCATTAATATCTGCTTTATAAGTATTATTAAACAGCCAATATCCTAGTAAAATTCATGTTAATAAGCAACTAGTTAATAGTGAGAATTAGGCCCTAAACTTGATTTTTAACTTTTCCTCTTATTTTGATGGTTTAATCAAGCTTGTAGGGTCATTAAGAACAAATATTCCCCCTGGACATCACTTTTGGTCACTACTGTACATCTAACAGGCTAAATATTTAAATTCAGTGTCATTATTACAAACCACACAACTCCAAATATCTTCCCCCTGTGCAGCGTCAGTGAGTCAGTGTGTGTGTGTGTGTGAGTGTGTGGAAGACCTCTTTATGTGCCGGCCCTTAAACTCTGTCAGAAATGACAGCAGACGTGCACCTGCAGCGAGCCCTTCAAAGTGGGACGCTGCCACATTCTTAGATCAACAGCATGACTGGCTCTGTCTTACGTAAAGCTGTACATTTACAATGCAGGTGTCGAGCTCTGTCCGATTACACAGACCTGGATCCGCTGCCAAACAAACAAAATCCTCTGCCAACCCCTCTGAGGAACAACTCGGCCCATTTTTACACAATATTCCTGAGCAGCGCTTCGCTCTAAATCATCTGTAATGTGCCTTGCAATGTGACCCAGTTATTTCAGCAGTCATCTTTCTGATGATATGACATTCATCTCAGTGATGTTATCGTAAACAAAAACTAAATAAACTTTTCATTAATGGATCCATTACACATTTCCAGGGTTTAGCATCATAGTTGGGAACTTCTAAAGTGGTGAAAAGAAATTACAGCAAATATGAATTTAATTAAATATAATTTTTGCATTCCCATTTTCTCTAGTAGCAAACAAAAAAATCAGTGAGAGTGTTTCTATGACTTTCCAAACAAGGAAAAAATATTGAGATGTATTATAAACACTCATGCAGCACCATTAAGTAGTTTTCTGTAATTTAATACCAAGGTAATTAACAAAGTATAGTGTTATAAGTTTACATAGTTTTTTTTAAATGAAACATAAAAAACATTGCTAGATTTAAGATGTTATTAATAAAGGTGGAAATGCGTCTGTGAAAAGGTCCATTGAACTTAAAATAGAAATATTAGATGAAAAACTATATACAAATATTAAAAACTTATAAAAATGACAAAAACAGTACAAATTTACTAAAGCCTAAGCTAAAATGAAGATTAAATAAAAACTAATAACTATAATAGTATATTAACAATGCTATAAAGAAATATTGGTTCACAGAGACACCTTCGACATATTTAAGAAAGAAATTAATTCTAATTTTTGTGTGGAAATACTGTAACAAGATTTTAAAGGGACATTTTACACAAAAAAAAAATCATTTTCCATGGCCCGCAAAAGGAGATTTTTTTTTCTTTATCATAAAATAAAAGTTAATTTAAAGCGCTGTTGAGCTGCAAACATATAGTCCATGTCTTATTATACTGTAGCTTTGTGTAAGAAACAGACTTTTCAGTGAATACTGAATTATATCTGTCTGTTCCTCACACAAATGCTGGGTTAAAACAACCCAAGTTGGGTTGAAAATGGGTTGTTTTAACCCAGCGGTTGGGTTAAATGTTTGCCCAACCTGCTGGGTAATTTTATTTAACTCAACTATTGTTTAAAAATGACTGTATTGCTTGCTTAAAATGAACCCAAAATAGGTTAACATTACGTTGGGTTAAAACATCCCAATCGCTGGGATAAAACAACCCAATAAAACAACCCAAATGCTGGGTTAAAATATCCCAATCGCTTGGTTAAAACAACCCAATCGCTGGGTTAAAACATCCCAATCGCTGTGTTAAAACATCCCAACCGCTGGGTTAAAACATCCCAGTCACTGGGATAAAACAACCCAATAAAACAACCCAAATGCTGGGTTAAAATATCCCAATTGCTTGGTTAAAACAACCCAATCGCTGGGTTAAAACATCCCAATCACTGGGATAAAACATCCCAATCATTGGGTTAAAACATTCCAATCGCTGGATTAAAACATTCCAATCACTGGGTTAAAGCATCACAATCACTGGGATAAAACATCCCAATTGCTGGGATAAAACAACCCAATAAAAACCCAAATGCTGGGTTAAAACATCCCAATTGCTTGGTTAAAACACCCCAATCGCTAGGGTTGTCCATTTTCAACCCAACTTGGGTTGTTTAAAACCCAGCATTTTTTAGAGTGTACGACTTCAGAAAGCCATTGCAACACAGTGCACAAGTTGTATGAAGCATTTCAAGGTGTTTTTGGAGCTTGACAGCATGCATCCCCGTTCATTAGCATGGAAAAGAGCAGTTTGTTCCTTCTCCATTTGTGTTCCACAGAAGGAAGAAAAACAAACAGGTTTGCAACAACATGAGGCTAAGTAAATGCAGAAGCAAAAGCCACATCACACGCACTCAGCCTGGAGTATCGCGATGCGTTGCGCCAACAAAGGTCAGACGAACACACATGGAAGCCAAAACACACAGAGCGGGTGATGTAAACTAGAGGAACAGCGGTGTACCCCGCTGGATTCGCCTATTCAACTGCTACCGGTTTCCATTTCCATTTAACAAATTCCTTGATAATGAATCCCACATGCGCTAATAAATGACTTTGAGAATTGCTCACTGGCTTCAGCAGCTGGCTCCGCTGGAATGCTCGTGTGGTTTACTAACAGTCCACGATCTTCGGCGTAACACATGTGACATCTATTACTGTGCAGCTCAGACTCCTTTTATTGTGTCTTTGGAGTGTATGGTGGCGAAACCAAGTAAATGACAAGAGGAGCCAAACCTCACTGGACTCAACTGTGTGGATGTAAAACTTAAAGGGTTAATTCACCCCAAAATGAAATCTATCCCATGATTTCTCACCCTCAAGCCATCCTAGGTGTATATGACTATCTTCTCTCAGACGAACACAATCAGAGTTATATTAAAAAATATCCTGGCTCTGGTAGGCCACGTAAGATCACAGAGTGGGGTCAGCGCATGCTGAGGCGCACATTGTGCAGAAGTTGCCAACTTTCTGCAGAGTCAATAGCTACAGACCTCTAAACTTCTTATGGCCTTCAGATTAGCTCAAGAACAGTGCGTAGAGAGCTTCATGGAATGGTTTTCCATCATGGTTTTTCAGCTGCATCCAAGCCTTACATCACCAAGTGCAATGCAAAGCGTCGGATGCAGTGGTGTAAAGCACGCCGCCACTGGACTCTAGAGCAGTGGCGATGTGTTTTCTGGAGTGACAAATCAATCTTCTCTGTCTGGCAATCCGATGGACGAGTCTGGGTTTGGCAGTTACCAGGAGAACAGTACTTGCCTGACTGCATTGTGCCAAGTGTAAAGTTTGGTGGAGGGGGGATTATGGTGTGGGGTTGTTTTTCAGGGGTTGGGCTTGGCCCCTTAGTTCCAGTGAAAGGAACTCTTAATGCTTCAGCATACCAAGATATTTTGGACAATTTCATGCTGCCAACTTTGTGGGAACAGTTTGGGGATGGCCCCTTCCTGTTCCAACATGACTGCGCACCAGTGCACAAAGCAAGGTCCATAAAGACACGGATGAGCGAGTTTGGTGTGGAGGAACTTGAATGGCCTGCACAGAGTCCTGACCTCAAACCGATAGAACACCTTTGGGATGAATTAGAGCGGAGACTGTGAGCCAGGCCTTCTCGCCAACATCACTGCCTGACCTCACAAATGCGCTTCTAGAAGAATGGTCAAAAATTCCCATAAACACACTCCTAAAACCTTGTGGAAAGCCTTCCCAGAAGAGTTGAAGCTGTTATAGCTGCAAAGGGTGGGCCAACTCCATATTAAACCCTACGGATTAAGAATGGGATGTCATTAAAGTTCATGTGCACGTAAAGGCAGGCATCCCAAAACTTTTGGCAATATAGTGTATGTGCACATTTCATACATAATCTGAGAATATTTGTTTTAGATTTCTGTTTATTTAAAAGTAGACAATACAAGCTTTCCATAGATATATTTCTCATGTCTGTGAGGCAAGTATGCTGAGTTGCGTTTCATTTTTGTGGTGCGCTCAAGCTCACTGAGATCGAGACGGCAGAAAGCACGCCCAGTTTGTTTTCATTATTTTACAAAAACACAAAGTTTTGTTGTTATTGCGACTTTACAGAAATAAAAGCAAACCATTTACAGTTTCTAATGTTGGATTATTCTTATCTTTATGACCAAAAATGACAGAGTATTTTAAGTTAAACGGAAGTGATCGCACCGGCACCTCCATGTCATGCAGTAAGCTCGCTCTTCACACAAACACTTGGAAATGCGCCAAATAATAGCACACATTTATCTAGGTTAACTTTAAAGCGTTTTTTCTTTTCTGCGACTAGCTGACTAATACCAATTTTGGTCAACTAAGCCTCTTCTCGTTGACTAACGGTTAGTTGACTATTAGGGGGCAGCCCTAGTGATTATAGTTTCTAAAGTTATAAATATATGGATATTTTTCTTGCAAAAACACATCGCTTTGCTTCAGAAGGTCTTTATTAACCCCCTGGAGTCATTTTTGGGTGAACTAACTCTTTAATCCATTTCAGTCCATTTCCATGCAATTGCCATGGCTATCTGGGCCAAATCAGAGTCTCTCTGATATTTTCAGGCAAGTCTATGGGATTTGTCTTTGTAACAACATCTTGTTGGTTGTCATAAGCAGCATTCAAACATTCAACTGTTTGTTTATCAACCAGTGAGCCACGCCAACCAATACTGTCCTTAAAGATGACACACAACACTTTCCATCAGAGCAAATGCAGCTTCATGACTTCAACACAATACTAAAATACACAGTATTTGAATTTAAAGAAGCCAAATACTCATCTACAGATCCTTACATTTAGGTTCAGATGGATGAGAACACCATGGATCATGGACAGTGTAATTCATAAGGCCTCTTGTCATCAGTGTCACCATAGGAGAGAAGTAAAACGTCATGAAATGGCTTTGACTTATTTCCTGTTGAAACAGGAAGTTAGGGCAGGATAAACCAAAGGGTGCATGCCTATTTTTTTTAAGTAGCCAATTGGCTTTAGCTTGCATCAAAGTCATGAACCATGCTTTGCCACTTGCGATTTTTTTGAATGAAGTCTGATGTGAAGTCACATTTATGCAAATAAAAGTAAACAAAAATTAGTAATATTGTGAAATATTATTACGATTTAAAAGAACTGTTTTCTATGTGAATATATTTTATAAAGTAATTTATTCCTGTGATCAAAGCTGAATTTTCAGCATCATTACTCCAGTCTTCAGTGTCACATGTTCCTTCAGAAATCATTCTAATTTGCTGATTTGCTGCTCAAGAAACATTTATTTAACATTTATTATCGATGTTGAAAACTTTTGAGCAATTTAATGCATCCTTACTGCATAAAAGTATTAATATCTTTCAAAAACAAAACAAAAATCGTACTGACCCCCGACTTTTGAATGGTAGCGTAGGATATGCAGAAATAAATGAATTTACTGAACTTTCAATAAATTTTTTCAAGTCCTGAACTGTAATCTACATTAGATGAGTCACTCAGAGATGAACAGAAACTAACGGCAAGGTATGACGCTTCAACCGATCACGTCACTGCCGCGTTGACTTCACGTCTTCGCTATCTTCAAGCAAGCTTTGTTTGCTCACAGCTGAGGATTCAGATGAAAAGAGAGATTATCGGACTCTAGCATTGCCATTTTACACACAAAGAATGATCTGTTGTCTAACAGTGGTTTTGCTGTTGGAGGTTTACACGCTTCCAAAGGCACATTTCATGGAACAGTTAACAAGGTCAAAGCATCCCATCAACGAACACGATACTAAACAACACAGGGCCCGTCTGATGCTCAGCATCCCCATTCAGACGGCCGAGAGATTTTTAACTGCCCACCACACATTCACAGAAATCAACATGTACTACGTGAGACCTCACAAACACTTCACTTTCTCCTGTTTTTCCTAGCCTGGAAGTACTTCCATGTGTCCAAATACAAAGCAAAAGTCATGTAAGCTGTAAGTGAATCACTCTTTGCTTTCGTACAGAAAAAAAGTGGAACCATTAGGGAGGCAAACAAGAGCTTCTCGAGTGTCTTACGGTTTATTTGTGTAAGGTTTTAATACTATTGCATGGATATGCTGGTCTGCCTTGAAAAATAAGCAATCCTGTAATTGGTTTCGAGTTCGCCTGAAGTAAAAAGGACAAACTCTAACAAAAATATTACATACAAATAACCAGAACAAAATTAAGAGGCAACATTTTTATAGCAATACTACTGTAGATATTTACATTAAAAAAAAAAAAAAATTATAGATTGTAAGTGAAAAGAAAAGTTCAGTGGGGTTCTGTAAAGAACTCAATTTTAAAGAACTTTTTATGCCAAAAAGGTTCTTTATAAGGAGAAATGATTGCATAATACTTTCATGTTTAATGGGTTATTTCAGTTTTTCTAGTGAGAAAGTATATTTATGAGCTATTTAATTCATGTAATGTTATCCAAATAAAAAAAAAAAAAAATGGATTTAAAAAAATTAATTAATTAAAACTAAATGCGTAAAATGATGGTAACCCCTTTAGGGTTCTATATAGAACCTTTTCTTCTAAGAGTGACACTTCAAAATTCTAATTTAATTCAGTGTGTTACTTGCCATTTCTTTGTAATTATCTGTGCAATTTACAAGCAATTTCTGAGTGAAAATTGTTTTAAAGTAAATCCTACACCATTTTTTTTTTCAGTATACTAAATTTAATTTGCATTAATATGGAAGCTTGTTTCTGCCACTAAATAAAAAAATAAAAAAGGTAATTGCGACTTCTCACAATTCTGACTTTTTTTTCTCACAATTGCAAGATTTTAAACTCGCAATTGCGAGTTATAAATTCAGAATTGCGAGTTTAGAAACATCAGTCTTTTCCCCCTCGCAATTCTGACTTTATTTCTCGCAATTTTGACTATAACTCAATTCTGACTTTTTGTCTCGCAGTTCTGACTTTATATCACGCAATTCTGACTTTTCATTATGCAATTCTGACTTTATATTACGCAATTCTGATTGTATAACTCACAATTCTGACTTTTTCTTGCAATTCTGACTTTATACCATGAAATTCTGACTTTATATCACAAATTCTGACTTTATAACTCGTAATTGTGAGTTTATATCTCGCAATTGCATGAAAAAAAGTCAGAATTGTTAGATAATAGTCACAATTATCATTTCTTATTTTTTATAAAAATAAAATGGCAGAAACAAGCTCCCATAAATTACAAAGAAATTCAAAACTAAAGAAATCCAGTCACAATAACACTAATGAGAATTTGGGGGTAAATGTGCTTAATTGCAATGAAAATACAACACAAAACAATACAAAAAGTCTTCATAGACTTTGAAAACTGGCTTTGCTTTCACTATGCAAAATACACCTTGTTATTTTTTCCTTTTAATCTTTGGATAAACTATGATCCTGGCTCAGTTAAATAAATATTGTACTAGTTCTGCTCA
This sequence comes from Hypophthalmichthys nobilis, assembly GCA_037950665.1. NCBI lineage: Eukaryota > Metazoa > Chordata > Actinopteri > Cypriniformes > Xenocyprididae > Hypophthalmichthys > Hypophthalmichthys nobilis. Next base: position 32,031,327 of record CM075478.1, read on the forward strand.
TTATATCAATGATAACACTCTTCACTCAACCAAACTAGCCTTTTAAGTGCTGTTATTGTCCTACTTTTCCTTCCCCTTTTTTCCCACTAAATTTCAATCACGCTGGAGAAGCACAGGAACACAAAGAAGAGAAAGGGACATGCGGGGGGACAGTATCGGGGGACTCTAATGTAGAGAAGTTCAAGTGTGAAAGGCCCCGCACCTGGTCCGACGACATAAAGAGCCACATTCATCTCACTGACGCTTTACAAATGTCAGCGAACACAAAAGCCTATCGTTTCAATCAGAGCGCCGTCTCATGTATATCATACAGAGCTTTTTTTTTTCTTGCATAGTATGACGTTACTGAGTGGACGCAGATACGCACCAGCAGAAAGAGCTGCGATCGATTGAGTTGAAACTGAAGCAGATCCAACAAAAAAAAAAGTTTAATTGAGTGGCCATAGATGCTGCCAGATCACGAAAAGTGTCTAATTGACACAGAAGCGTCGTGCCAGGAAATTCACAGCTAACAGATTGTGCTTCATGAAAAAAAGAAAGAGGAAAGCATGACTTTGGAATCAACACTGTGAAGCTTTTCTTGCTAAAAAAAAATAGCTTAAACAGGCTGCGTCCCAATTCGGTCACCGTGATTTTGCCAAGTAAGACATGTTCCTGGATCAACATATTTTGTTGATCCTGGAACAACATTCTTGTCCAAAATTTAGTCTTAAACCTTCATTTAGTCCCTAAACCTAACCCTACCCATAACATTTCCTCAGAATTGCATGATCTAAACTCACAATTGCGAGTTATAAAGTCAGAATTGTGTGAGTAAAGTAGCAAATGAGTGTTATAAAGTCAGAATTGTGAGACATAAAGTCAGAATTGCGAGAAATAAAGTCAGAATTGTGAGTTATAAAGTCAGAATTGCGAGAAATAATGTCAGAATTGTGAGTTATAAAGTCAGAATTGTGAGAAATAAAGTCAGAATTGTGAGATATAAAGTCCGGATTGCGAGATATAAAGTCAGAAATGTGAGATATAATCAGAATTGCGAGATATAAAGTCCGAATTGCGAGATATAAAGTCAGAATTGCGAGATATAAAGTCAGAAATGTGAGATATAATCAGAATTGCGAGATATAAAGTCAGAATTGTGAGATATAAAGTCAGAATTGTGAGAAAAAAGTCAGAATTGCGAGATACAAAGTCAGAATTGCGAGATATAAAGTCAGAATTGCGAGATATAATCAGAATTACGAGATATAAAGTCAAAATTGTGAGAAAAAAAGTCAGAATATTGGCTATTGTGTATTTAAAAAATGTAGTTTATTAGTACTATTACAGAAATCATACATGCATGACTGACAAATATGCATTACATAGATTATTAGTTGGTTTATGGAAATTTTATATGCAATTCAAATACATCAATTGTAAATTTAGGCCTAAATATTTCTGGAAAAGATAGAAGATAATTTATCAATGTAACGAGTAAAACAGCAATAAATATAAATCTTGCTTGTGTGCGTGTTGACACTGAGTTAGCAAGACTTCAAATACATGTCATGACTCACAACAGGCTTAGTTCAGTTAAATGATTTACATCTGCGTGCGCCATGTTTGTTGTCTTAACCCCTCAGAACATCATACGTCATGTACAGGAGTTGGGCTGCAACAGTTCCTTACGCTTCACGGCTGACCGCCGGCGCGAGGTGTCTGCGACATGTCTTGATGTGGTTCCTTTTCAAATCAAAGAGATGTCTCTCTCTTTGATGCAGAGAGCTCAGTAATTAGCGTATGTCTTGGGATTAGCCACTTCCGGAGGCCTTTGAGATTTATTACTCATTGGGCCGCTCTCAACTTTGAGTGGACTTGTTAAATCAATTTCCTCTTAGCCTTCCATTGTGGCCTGGTCATCAAATCAAATTAGATTGTGTTACAGTTGACAGATCTGTGAATGAAGACTTTAGAAGAGAGGTGTGAATTATCCACATGACGGGAAGTTTAAGGATTGAAAGTAGCGTCGGTTTATCACAGTGTTTCCTACAGAATTGTGTTTTTGGAGAAGTAGAGCGTCCATCCCCCATAAATAGCCCTAATCAAAGAGTACTAAAATACATATGGATCTCAATGAAAATTGCTCAACAGACATTTTCAGTTTTTTTTTTTTTTTTTGGTGGTGGTGAGGGGGCGGTTCAATTACAGAGCCTAAAATGTAATGTGACTAATGTACTGAAACATAAGAAAATGAAGTCAATATTATATTATATTTAGAAAATTAAATAAAAATATAAATATTTAATCAAATTAAACAACTAATTTTTAATAGCTAACAATGGAGAAAAAAGTTTTATATCTATAAAATGTATACAAAAACAGTAAAAGGAAGTACAAACGGATGGATCGACGGACGGACTGACTTATGGACGGAGCGACTGACAGACTGACGGATGGATGGATTGACTGCCTGACGGATGGATGGACGAAGGGACTAATGGACGGACGGACAAATGGAGGGAGGGATGGATTAACTGACTGACTGACTGACTGACGGATGGATGAACTGATGGAAGGACGGACGGATGGAGGGATGGATGGAGGGAGGGATTGACTGACTGAAGGAGGGATGGACTGACAGATTGATGGATGGATGGATGGATGGAGGGAGAGATGGATGGATTGAACGACTGACGGGCGGATGGATGGATTGACTGATTGATGGATGGATGGAAAAGTAACCATTTTTCACAACAAAGCCAAATGAACAGAAATATAATATTATTAATAATACTATTACATAATATAAATACATGTTTGCAATTTATATTTTGTATTTTTTTAAAAAAGAATAGTCAATCATATTAAACAACTCCTTTTGAATGGCTATCAATAGAGAGATGGAGCAAAATGCTGTAGCTACAAAATCCACCAGTAGGGGCTGACTGCCGAAACTAACCAGCCAAATCCTGACCAATGAGTCCTGCAGTAACTACAAACTTAGGGTATGTTTACACGACAATGATGTACTAAAAACTGAAAAAAAATTTCTTTGCATTTTTTGTGTACAGACGACAAAGTTGTCAAAATGATCCCCGTTCACACGGATCTCCGAAAACAACTAAAAACACTGTATTCTGCTGCCAGGCCAGTAGATGGCGATGTCACTTTGTAAAGAAACACTATGTGCCTATAGACACGTGATACGCATGCGCATGACATCACCATTTTCACAAATCCACGTTTTTGTAGTTTACACGGAGACGACAACGGTAAACTTGCACATTGAAACCCCCACAACGCTGTTGTTGTGTAAATAAATGACCAAAACGCATAAAAAGTTTTACGTTTTTAGTTGAAAACGATGTTGTGTAAATGGCCCCTAAGTATTACAACTGTTTTTTTGTAGACGTATTTTAATATTATAGAACATTTTCCCAACAAAACTAAACTGAGTTAGATTCAGATTCTGTCTTTTCATGTTGTCACATTCAATTCACACAGCAAAATTAAAAACTTGTGTAATATAATTTAGTTTGCTGTGAATGTAATTTATCTATATATTTATAAATATCATTAATTTTCCGGTACATTTGGACCTTGAAAAGTTTTATCAGTATACAGTATGCTCTGAAGTCAACGCAGTCTTCCTCAATTGAGTGTAAAACAACAGAACCCAAGAGAAAAAGAAGAACAGTTTAAAGTACAAAACAGGTAGCAGGCAAACACTGAGCGCTCATTCAGACCATCCAGACAAACAGGCCTTGTCGGCCTCAATCTCCGCAGTCAGACTGCCAAAGCGCAAATGAGCCCAAACGCGCACCTGCAGCTCGAAACATTGAGCAATTATGGCACCATTTCGCCTAAAAAGCCAAAGAAAAAACCCTCTCCATGGCCTTTCGGAGCCTTTAACCTTTAGCAGTGAACATAAACTAATTACATTCCTCATGCAGCGGAAGCCTCGGAACGGCCGTGAATGGGAATCGCCATTGACGACTTAATTAGCGTTTGCCGATGTGGAGCGTGTAATTCCACTGGACTTGTTCTCGTTCAATGCCCTCTCATTATCTCAGTTCTACGGCGAAGTGCCTTGTTGAAAATGGCACTCGCTGGGATGGAGGGACATTCATATTGCTGAAAATGTCAGCTGGGAGTCCCGCTTCTCCGGCAGACACAATGAGGGCCATTGTCGAGTGTCACTTAGCCATCATTTCGGCCCGTCAAAACAGCTTCTGTTTTAGCAGCGACGTGTTAATGGGCCCGCGGCTGGGTGTGAGAGTGTTCCGAGCCACACACATCAGATGGAGGTCAGAGGTTAACGCGGACTCTCTGATTCGGGTGGCTGGGATTTTCGCAACCTTTCCTCCGAAACGGAAACCGGGGAGGGAAAAGCAACGGGGCTGATAATGTGATATAATTAGTCAGACAGTTTCTGGGTCAGAATCATCGCCAGCCAACACTGAGACAGTGAATGGGCACAGATGGGACACCTGGAGCTCAGTGGGGGTCATCGGGCCTGGCAGGTGGACCGCGTGAGAGGATTCGTTCATTAAGGACTCCGGGACGCTCTGAAAGATGTTACGAGTCTCAGCACGGTCACTGCACTGCAAAGAAAAAATTATGTTTTTCATTCTTGTGATCTTGTTTTGTAGTGCAAATGTTGATTGATAATGATATAAATATTGATAAATGTATCAGTATTAATTGAGATTATGCTTAAAACAAGAAAAAAAATATCTGGGTAAGAAAAATTAGAACTTAATTCAAAGGGAAAACAAGTACTTTTCTGGCCTGACTGGCAGATATTTAGGGGTTCAAGCGCTCATAGCTCCTGAACCGTTTAGGCTTTTATGTCGGTGGAATCCTTGGCTCAAGACAGACAAAATGCATGCATCAGATTTTCTTTGAAAAACCTACTTTTGCGAACTAGTCCTAGGTTTTTGGCCTGATCGGAACCAAACCAGTGCAGTCTAATTGTCAATAATTATCAAAAAAAAAAAGTGATGAAATTTCGGTTCATGGTCACCAATGGCCACCAAAACTTTGAAGTGGGTGGAACCACTTTTACTTATTTTCACCAAACTCAGCACACATATGTAAGAGCTAATTCTGTTTTTGTGTGCATTTGGTGGCGCTATAACTTCAAAAAAACATGAAAATGGCTATAACTACTTCACCATTAGTCCAACTCACTTGAAATTTGGCATGCAGTGTCTTTGTCTGAGGTGCCATGACTGTCTATGAGGACATTGACGTATCTCAAAAAACATGTCCACCATTGGCCAATGAAGTTTGAGCAGCTATCAGACAAGTTAACAGAGGTCGATTGGAACGAAACTCACTGGGCCTGTTTGACTCATGGCCCTAGAGGCCTGTGAGAAATTGGAAAGAAATCAGCCACTGGGGGCGCCTTTGCGTTTTTCACGTGCGTAAAGGATTGTGTATTGCGCAATTTTTCGCACACGCCCACAACATTTGTACCACATGGTAGAACTCCTCATTCTTGGCAACTTTACCTCTAGGACCGCCTCTGTCCATCAAATCGTTTGTTAAATATTGGAGATTATTTCAAAAACCAACTTTGGTGAACTAGTCCTAGGTTTTTGGCTTAACCTCGATAACTGTTAAAAAGCTTTTAAAACTCACTTAATTCATTAATTTCAGTAAACAAGTCTTAATATCTTAAGTAATTTTGCTTCTTAAGTAAATGTATCTTGATTTAAGAATGTTTAGAAAACAAGAACTTATAAACTAACATCTTTTTTCCTACTCAGTCTCTTTGTCATGTTTTCCAGTACAATAATCTAAACGTCCTTAAAACAAAATAAATTTACTTAAGAAGCTAAATGATACTAGAATTTAGGTCTTGTTTTCAGAGAAGTCTAACAAAATATTGTTATGATTTTGCTTAAAACAAGAAAAAGCTTTTTGCCAATGTGGTACGAAACATAATCTGTTTCAAAAGAAAAAAATAAAGATTATTTTTCTTACCCCATTGGCATTCATCTTTTTTCTTTAAATTTTTACAAAATTCTGTTAGATTTCTACAAAGCCCATCATAAAAATATAAGATGGGAAGAAAAATTATGTGTATGCTTTTGTGTTCTCTTCCAAATGCGTTCCACCGAGAAACTTTGCATTCGCTCCCAAATCTTTCTTTGCAAGCTCAGAAAACAAAAGTTTTGCAAGAGAATGCAAAAGCATTTAAATATATTTTTTTTCACCACCATGTTCCTTTAGGGGCGCCGTAGATTTCTCTGACATCAACATGTAATTCTTGTATCATTTTGCTTCTCAAGTGAATACATTTGGTTTTAGGGATGTTTAGATAATTGTGTTGGAAAACAACACAGTATAACCTCAAGCAATATAACCGCAAGACTCATCTTTTGAGGTTTTGTAACCATTTGTTCAGATACATTGCCTTCGAGAGCAGATTTTGTACAATAACAACAGAAATCTCATGTGAAGCATTAAGCAGGTATGAATGCATGTCACTTATGTGTTAAACCCCATAATTACAGACCGATTAAACCAGGTTTGTGTTTAGACTTGTCCTAGTCTTTGAACTCTACTGATCTATGGTCTAAATCCGCCAGCTTTGATCTAAAAAATACAGTTTCGAGGAGTGGAGAAATTAATGATATAATGTTTGGATCGGTTATGTGCGAGAATGAAAAATAGATGACGCTTTGTCAAACTTGCCAAACACAATGGCATCAATAAAATTCCCACTTCCAAATAATTAAAACCACTTTAGTTTGTGAAAGCGTGTGATCAGCTAATCATTTTGTAGAAAACCAGTCTATGATCTTGAGGCCTTAAACGGTTTACAATTAGTCAAAACAATTTGGACTCTCTGTTAACAAAACTTTTTTACTCAAGCCAGTAATCTTGAAAAATCACTGTAAATAAATTAAAATAAACATTAGTAATCATATTTAACTAATTGTGAGATATACAGAAAACCAAAAAAAAAAAAGACTTAATGAAGGAGGAACCTGAGTCATATCTAGAGTAGTCTCGGCCTCAGACGTCCCGCCCCGTTGGCTGAATGTCTGATGCATATGGCACACTTAACTGGAAACAGTTTTGAAGTGAATTTTCGAAGTCGTCATCCGGTTGGTTGAATTCTACACGGTGTCCGGGAAACGTGCATGTCGCATTCTTTTATGGTCCACCTGGAAACAAAGCCGACATGAAGCCAAACCCCCTTATGGAAGAAGAACGGCATTATGTTTATAACTGTGACAATGAGCGCTTACCAGGATCAACTAAACGCTGGATTTTCAAAAGTATGTGAAGTTTGGAGCTCCAAAGTCATTATTTAAATTTTGTTAATTTTGAACAAAAAAAGTTACATAGTGTACCTTTAAATTTAGTAAAAATTCCTTTTCTTGTGATGTACCTGTAGCTCACCTGAAACAGGACCTGATGTTTATATCCAAACCTGTTGCATACACCGCAGGTCACGACCCTGGTTCAATTTGTTTATTCACTTCTCGTGATTGTTCGAGTTCAGTAGACTGCTGTGGAGTGACATTAGAGTTCACTGTAATGAACATTGCATGAATATTTAAATGGCGTTTATTAGCTTGACAGCACCAGGCACAATGCTCGACTGAAAAAGAAGAAAACACAATCATGGTGGACAAAAAAAATCCATAATCCTTTCTAATACCCACAGTCATTGTCTTTTACAATGGTAAATGACTGAATATGGCGAGAACAATGGTGTCATATCTTCAGACAGTGATGGCAGAGGTCAAGTGGATATGGTTACCGTCTGTCCTCTGGGACAGGAAATGAGATCTGTCATAGACCGGATGACTTTCAAAAATGCAGTCCAGATAAAAGGCCATGGACAGTATTAGCTTGAGGAAATTATATTGCCTTGATAAAGGACCATTTATTACGTTCATCCAGTGAATGTGCATTTGTTGGTATTCATCTTCATATATGAGTCATATTCTGCAGAACCTTTTGAATTTAAAAATGAATATGCTTGTGTTGGAATATAACTTTTTATATACATGCATAAAGCGGATTTTCAGAAATTCATGCCAAAAACACTTCAAGGAAGGAAGGAAGAACATATACATTGATAATCAATTAAAACAATATACACAAGAAAATGTTTTATTTGAAACATTTAGATTACAGAAAGAAAAAAAAAATATGAATATATCTTAATAAATTGCCTTTTTTTTTTTTTTTTTTTTTTTACTGTAAAATTTAGTGCTGCACCCAGGGACATGGCTAAAAGATACTATCCAGTATGCTACAACATATATGATGAGAACATGAAAAAAATTAATTGAATTGTAGGATTTTCTTATGTACTAGCCAATGTTTTTTTTTCTAAATTAAAAACATTTATCCTTACTAATAATATTACTAGTGTCTGACATAACCACACTTTTTGACGTCAACAAATATGCATTTAAATTTTGCGGATTCAGCTATGTCATTGGAGGTGGAAACTAAGATGTGATATGTTTGAAGTTTTGCCTAAACTATTGCAGATAGTGAACTGCGTCGGTTGACATTTGATCATCGCTGCTGATGTCATGAGCACGGCTTTCCTAAAAGGAGCAGTGAGCAATGCAAAATACCCATAACAATGTCTTTCAACTATGGTATAGTGGCCCTACACTGAAGCATTAATATGGCAAAATGTGATTGAACTGCAAAAAATCAAAGCAAATGTCATTTCTTTTTAAGTAAGCTGCATAAGCAAAAAAGTTCATTGCCTCTTTAAAGGAATAGATCAGTGGTTCCCAAAGTGGGGGTCACGAGAAATTGAGGGAGGGGTCGCGAGATGATTTCCAGAAATCAAAAAAAAATATATATTTTTAATGATTAGAAATAGCAGCTTTTTTCAATAATTGTAACAAAATACTAAAAATAGTAGTTAAATTAAAAACAAAAACCATGCAAATAAAAAAGCCATCAAACTTTCGATTTTCCTTCCCCTCGACCGTGACTCCTGGGGTGATTATGACAGATTAATGACATATTAATATTAGGTCAGTTTACAGCACCATGTTAAACATTCCGACATGTGCACGTAGGTAATTCTTTAGGCTTTAAGCTTTGGATATTATTTTTGTCGAAATGAAACGTTGGTTAATATCGACCAAAGACAACGCAGGGAGGCCAGCGGAGGAGAGCGGAGAAGCACCACCGTCATGCCTTTGCAGTTCATATGCTGAGCAGCACGCGCTATTGAGCTTTCACAGATGCTGCGTTTGCAGTGCGCAACTGATCCGTGGCTGTTAATCACAAACACAACATTTACTTATTTTTATTTCAAATCCAAAAGTTGTTACTGAACATGGCTTGTCAGCATTGCGATTCTCTTTGTATACACTGTATTTCATAGATGTCACGTTTAAACGCACTACATTTAAACGTTTTATTCAATTCATTACTTTATATTTATATAAAGTAATACTTTTGATTTATATATTACATTGCTCACGCAAGTGGCAAAACATTTAAACATAAGCTTTATGTTAAAGTCACAAACATTTTAAAGTAAAACTTAAAATAGACAAAAACAGGTGATTCTTGTCTTTCATTTTAAATCTTTTTACAAGAAATCCCTCGGGTCATAAAGAACTTTGTTTTTCCAGCTTCACGAAGAGACGAGTGCTATCGTTTATGTCACCTTGTTCACCTAAATGCCAGGTAATGTGCCAGTTTGCATCCGTGTGCTGCGGTGTGCAGTGTGAACGCTCTAATCCGTTAATATGGGCACGGAAAAAAAATACAATGTTTGTATACTTTAACCACCTCCGAAGATAGTGGGGGTCGCAAGTCACTGGCATCGTCGGTGACATCACAAACCCCAAAATTTAGTGAGGCCATGTTGATCTGCTTTAGAGAAGAGGAAGAGTTGCTGTAGTAGAGTGTTGTTGTCATGCCGTCATTTTACACCGGACTGCTTCACAAACGAGGGTCAATTCAACACTGGATTTGCACAAAAGATTAACATGACGGCACATGCTAGTCGATGAGTTGAATCAACTCCACAGCAACTACATAAATTTATCCACTAACCATTCAGAAACGTCCAGTTTCATTCTAAAAGTTGTAACTTCTTCCTGAGTCTCTCCATCAGTGTCGACTCCGGTTTGAACAATGTAAAGCTGAACACCGTTACTGACAATCCTCATTTTGGCTGCGTGAGATTCTCCAGCTTTGTTGTTGTTGAGCAACCGAAGCGTGCGCTGTTAAAGCTCCGCCCTCTTCTGGAAAGGGGGCCGGGAGCAGCAGCTCATTTGCATTTAAAGGGACACACACAAAAACAGCATGTTTTTGCTCACACCCAAATAGGGGCAAATTTGACAAGCTATAATAAATGATCTGTGGGGTATTTTGAGCTGAAACTTCACAGACACATTATTGGGACACCAGAGACTTATATTACATTTTGTAAAAGGGGCATTATAGGTCCCCTTTAAGCTAAAACAATACATTTAATCTCTTTATCAAAACTTCAAGGGCAACATAAGCAAAAAGACTGCTCCAAAAGACAAGTTGCATGGACACTTTCATTAACACCTCAATTTGTCTAACTTTTATCACAATATTAATGAATGTGAGTCTGAGCTCATCCACAAACGTCACTAAAACAGAAACTCTTCATATTAAACATAATTCAATGATTTTATTTATTTATTTGCATTGATGGTTCCATTAAGAACCTTCAACATCCTTCACTCTTAAAAAATAAAGGTTCCAAAAGAGGGATTTTGCTGCAATACCGCAGAACTATTTTTGGTTCTACAAAGAACCTTTCAGTGAACAGTACTTAAAATATATATTTTTTTCTTAGCGTGAAGAACATTTTAATAACCTAAACCTTTCAATGATAAACCTTTTATAGAACGGAAAGTTTCCAAGAATGTTCTTTATTTCAGCCACTATTTTTAAAAGTCTTGGAACCTTTCTGTTGCTCACAAGGTTCTTTAGATTTTCATTTAAGAACTGTTAACTGAAATGTGGATTGTGGAATTGTGGAACCAAAAATGGTTCTTCTATAGCATTGCTGCGAAAACCCCTTTTTGGAAGCTTTATTTTAAAGACATGTATAAGTGAGGTTTAAGTGAACAAACTTTTTGGTGCAGCTGCAAATCATTTATAAAATCTTACTGACTTTGTTCCTGTCATTTAGTCTTTCAAAAACTAAATGCATATTAAGTTAACTTCACTTACATGCAGGGAACAGATTTTTTTGCACACAGAAAAATCCGTAAAATTCTTCCCCCACAGCATATACGTCTCAAATAAACAGTTTACATCATGGAAATTATTCTTTAGGGTCATTTTCTGTGGTGGCTCATCAAACAGGAAGGGCTTACGCCCAGCCAATAATTACCAGCTAAAAGTACTTCCTCGGAAAAGACATCAGCGGTGTTTGATATTTCCTTTTACAGGCAGCCGCGGGTGAGGCTCACAGCTCTGTTCCCGTCTCGTAGGCTGGTGGAGCGAGGCCTACACAAACAGATCTTATCGCCACCGGCGCGCAGTCTTTGATCAGGATGTTGCGGCCGCTATGGAACACATTTATACTAACCAACGAGTTTCAGCCATTTTATTGGTCTGGATCTTAGAGTCGTCTCTACGACCCAGGCTTCTCTTCTGAAGGAAGTGTTGTAGAATGGTTGCGGTTACTCCAGCCACAATAAAGACTGAGTAAATATATGGAATTAGCTAAATGTGACACATGTAATGTTTGCTGCCCTAAAGCAAAAACGTAGTGAACAATAGAATTGCTTTTGTTTTCAGATGAAGATATCAGATTTAAAACTTGATTTTGACTGATTTTTAGTGAAAGCTCAACTTAGAATCAAGGTTTTGTTTGAGCAAAAGTAATAGTTATTCTTATCTTTGTCATGATATTGATCTCACAATCCTAAGCCTAAATGTATGTTTATATATCTGCATTTTCCTGCAGCTCAAACAAGAACATGGCATTAGCATGCTTACGTTGTATAATAAATTGCATTCCGGCGCATTTCGGAAAACAACTAGATAAAAATAAGTTTGTCGAGATAAACTTTGAAGTTGGCTTGAGAAAGCCGGACCAGAAAGTTTAAATAAGTTTCAAAAGCTTAAAGTTTTAGGGTTTTCAGTTTGAAGTAGTTTGAAGTTTAAAGTAGATAGATAGATAGTTAGAGAGATAGATAGAGAGATAGAGAGATAGATAAGATATATTAGATAGAATAGAAGTTTAAGTGAGTCTCAACAGCTTAGAAATAGTACATAGAATGGCAGCTAATGGAGTCTAATGGGCTTCAGTGTGTTTAAATGTGAATTGGAGTTGGAGCTCATTTGAACATTCCGTCAATGAAAGTCTAAGGGATTTTTCCGAGATTTGATCATCATTTTTAGGAAAAAGTCCAATCAGTTAGAAAAGATGTAGCAATGCGAGTCAAAATAGTCTGAAGGTCTGAGCCGAGTTTGGTGGTTGTAGAGTTAAAGCTCCACAAGGAGTTAGAGTCAGAAATTTTAGTCGTAGAAGAATAATAATATCTATAAGTTTAAATAGCATTTCAGTAAGTTTGTTTTTTTTCAAGCCAACTTAACACATACAGTCAAGATTGTATAACAAGAATGGAGTTGTGTAAAGAACATTTAAATAATTGCATATAAAACTCATAAAATACAGCCTGTTTTTCATGATCATTTTCTACTCAGGAAAACTAAAATATGACTGTTTTTGGTGCCAGAAACCTTGACGAACCTTATAAGATTTAAGATTCAACACAGTTTTATTGTGACACTTATGCCAGCCATATAGCCAATAGTTGGGTTGAAAATGGACAAACCCAGCAATTGGGTTGTTTTATTTTGGGTTTAGTTTTATTTAACCCATCTATTGTTCACCTTTTGATTATTATTGTTGCATCTAATAATTATGTGTCTGATTTTTAATTTCCAACCTATTTTGGGTTCATTTTAAGCCAGCAATATAGTAATTTTTAAACAATAGTTGGGTTAAATAAAACTACCCAGCACGTTGGGCAAACATTTAACCCAACCGCTGGGTTTGTCCATTTTCAACCCAACTTGGGTTGTTTTTAACCCAGCATTTATTAGAGTGTATATAATAATTTGGCCAGCACAATGGCTGCACCTTCTCTTGTCATGTAGGCCCAGCTGGGCAAGAGATTTTTTCCCTCTATGAAACATGGCATCTCATAATCCCGTTTCGCTCATGGAGAGCAGTAAATTAAACTGTGGGATCAAGATCGGCGTTCATTCATTCAGCTTGTGTGGTAGACGCTCTCTCTCTATAACTTTCTTTTTATTGCCCATGGTGAACGGTGGAGTGTGACTGGCAGGTGTGATAAGTCAGCGTACCAGGGGCATGTGAAACAGAGTATATAGTGGACTAACAGGAAAGCAGCCAGCTGACAGCTTGACAATAGCATCCAGCCCTGGAGGACACCAGACCTGCGCTGAGCCCAGACAATAGGAGCCCAAACCTCTCCCTTCAACTGGTGACAAGATACCGTAATGGGAAGGTAATCATCGAAGAAAAGCGCCATCAAATATTCAAAAGCTGCCGCGGCATGGGGTTGATTAAATATCGACTCCTCTGTTCCGCTGTCATGCTCGGCTTTGACTTCTCGCGCAGGTCCCGCGGTCTCAGCCTGTTGTCAAGCTCAAAGGCATGCAAGACTTTCCCACCTCCCGGTTTGGCCCCTCGAAACTGTACTCATCGAGAACCCGTTTTTAATGGACTTATCTAGTGCCACGAAACAGCGTTCTTTCATGATGGCTCGTTGCCTCTGAGAATGAATGTGGGGTTTTCTGTTTCACGTCTGAACAGCATCGTGAAAAGTGCAAAAAGTTGTATATGCAAAGATTTGATTAAATTCCACACATTGTCCAGGCCTGCCATGCACAAGTCCCTGACATTTTTGAGTGAAAATGTAAATGTGTGAACAGCATCATAAATGCAATAAGTAAATACTAGCAACCACATAGCAATTTTCTTTAGAAAACGGACCATAGAAGAAAACAAATGCTAATACGGTTGTCAAACATACCATTACTATTGGTACTAGTTTGTTCTAAAATAAAAAGTTCACAGTACTAGCAGTACTATATTTGGTACCCACTGATAGACGCTGCTTTCAAATGCTCTTGATCGTGTTTGTTTGAGTGATCTCTGAGCATCAAAGGTTTCTTTTTACAGCGTGTTTCTACAAGCATTGAGCACTGTAGCCAATCACACTCATATCTGTTGAGCATGTGAATGCAGTGGCCAATCAGAAGTCAGAATCTGCTTAACACTGCTGAAAACACAGATTTTATTTTGTCCAACGTTCGCCGCACACACGCCAATCCTTTCATTATAACCAACAAAGTGTAAACACAATGTAAATAACAGATTCATTGGAGTATTAAGACAGCGAGAATGCAGAATTCAGTGAGCTTGCGCTTAATGCTGGGTTCAGACTACACAATATTTTTGTCTGTTACGATGTCAATGTGTCAGTTTCTGTGAAATTCAAAACAAAAATGGACAAAAACAGACTACACGTTGCTTCCCGACCAGTCATTGCTTGCTGTCTTTAACGATGTGTGTGATGTCATCAAGAAGGCGGAACTAGCGGCTGACTTCCGGAAACAAGAGCTTAAACAAAAAATGGTTGTATTAGTTTAATGTTAATTCCAGTACTCACCGGGTTGCTGAAGTGCCTCCGCTATCGTTCGCCAGTATTTATCCTTTTTCACTCTGTCATGGTAGTCCCTCAAGGAAACATCATAAATGATTATTGTTGCCAAAGCTTGGCAAACCTTTCCTCCATTGCATAATTCCACCTAGCAGCACCAATACAATCGTCTCTCTCTCGTTTCGCCATGTTTGAAAGCTGTGTGTAGAAGAGCTTCTGTGCTCCTATTGGTCAACTTCACAGATGTGACAGAACCCGTCATGGAAGACTGAAAAAAAATTAAACATGTTAGTCTTTCTGTCGTGACATCGTGAAGAGTCAGATGAAACAATCGATTCTTGTGTCCCGACACCCCTTGTTATTTACGAATCACCACAACACCCTACGTCAGACAGATACATGTAATTTTGGAGTACTGAAATTTTGGTACCGTGACAACCCTAAATGCTAATATCCACTATACCACCCCTTGTGGCAACTCTGGAAATGCAATGTGCAATTATATATAGTGCATTTAAAAAGGAACAATATCTAGCTGATTAAATATCTAAGATGAGCATAACTAAAAATGTACATTCTTGATAGAAATTTCAATGACTTTTAAGGTCTTGTTTACTTCCAAAAGTTTTCCAGTTCTGAGAAGCACAATTTTAAATGTCCCTGATATTTCCAGATTTGATATTACCATATTTATTTAGTTTCTCAGACAAATGGGCAGCTAAATAGCTTTTTTTTTTTTTTTTAGTGAAAATGTAAATGTTGATTCTGAACAGCATTTCATGCAATAAGTTTTACATGCAAGTAAATTTTAAGTAAACACCTATAACAATTTTTTTAGAAAATACAAAAATGTAGTTTAGCTATTTTTCTGCACAGTCACACACCATTCAACATAGCTTTTGGTTACTAACTATACAAACCCCCAAGTTATATGTTAAACTAAATATTTTTTGAGTGCCCAGAACTCCGTCAAAGTCAAGCACGTTTCATAAAGTGAGTGGTGATACACTACCTTATATCCTTGATTAAACCGAACATTTTTGGCTGCAAAAAAACCCACAATGCAGGTGCCCGCCATGCTTTATTAAGCTCAAATAGTTTCCAGACCTGTGGACAATTTGTTATCTGAAAATAGTACATTCTGTAGTAATATCACAAATGTGTTACAGGTTGAAAAACATCAAAAAGGTTCAAGCTCCAGTTCATTCAGAATGACGCATTTATGATCAGTTAAGATAAGTTTTTACATGTGTTGCATGGTATTTTTTCTTACCTGCAAACTTGAGCCAAAATGAGCTGCAAATTATGAAACTTTGAAGATGTCTTTTTTTTTTTTTTTCAGGGTTCCCACACATTTTTGACAAATGAATTTTCTGATTACTGGGTAAGGATTTTAAAAAAAGCAACTTAAATATTTTATGAGCATAACTAAAAGCATGTGTATTCTTTATATAAACTTTAAAGAAAGTCAGACACATTCTACTCAAGCAGACAAACACTAAACCCTGAGAAATGATGAGAAAGAATGAGAAAACTTGACTATAGAAGATTAATGTTGATATCCACTATACTGCCCCTTGTGGCAACACTGAAACACAATGTGTAATTTAAAAAAAATATACAGTATATATTTTGCACTTAAAAAGAACATTATCTATTAAATAGAGCATAACTAAAATATGCATGTGGAAAATTTGTTTAGACTTTTAAGATTTTATTAGTCAGAAACTCACCTGAAAATCAATACTATAGTACTCCCTACTATATAGTAGGCGGAAAAAGTGCGACAAAAGCAGTATGTCCGAATTTACAGTACTCTTTTATGACTCAGCAAAAAGTATTTGTGAATGCCAGTGAAGCGATGCAACCGACGCTGATAGTCACATGATAATGACAACATGGCGAATGCAAGTCCGATGCAAGTGTTTTGCCTCTTGTGGCAAAACACTGAAAATGCAATGTGTCGGTTTTTTTTGGGGGGGGGGGTTATATTTCATTTTGCACTTAAAAAGTACGGAGCCCCGCACATGACATGCGGACAAAAATATGTTGGGTATATCATGGCCACGAATTTAGGAATCGTTCCCATGACTTATTAATTTGTTCTCTTGTTGTAGTAAATTGCAGATGTTTAACTAAAATGAGGGAATGAATTATTATATTGTGCACACGATTTAGTAAAACGAGTTAACAAATTATTATATTATGCACATAATTTAGTAAAACAACTCAACGAGGGAACGAATCATTATATTGTGCACACAATTTACTTAAAACGAGGGAATGAATTAAACTTGCTGACGTATTAGTAAGTCATGGAAATGAATTGTTAATTTGTGGCCACGATTTACATTTTTTCCCCGCATGTCATGTGCGAGGCTTCATAAAAAAGAAAAATACATATCCGATTAAATATTTTAGAGATGAGCATAAGTAAAAAAAAAAAGTACATTCTTCATCGAAAATGTAAGATTTTTTTTTTTACTTCTACAAGTTTTCCAGACCTGATATGTTCAAATGTACAGCTAGATTTTTTTAAGTCTATTTGTAAACACTGAGAATTACATTACATTGCATATTTTACATCAGTCCCATTTCTCATGACAGCTGCCTTTCGATGACATTTTAACAAACACTCTCTGCTGAAAGATATGTGCATGTTCACTGTCCAGGCTACGCTATCAGCACAATCAGTTTGTTAACAGGATGTTTATATATCTTTCATTTGCGAGGAGAAATCCACCCCAGCTCGGGGGTTGACCTAAAAACTAATTGAGCGGCGAGCATGGTTGTTCTCACAGCGCAAGACGTGTTGGGAAGTTGAGGTCAGGGGGTCATGCTGACACGTTGTCCACCCCCAGTGTGAACATAAACATTTTAGAAAGCCTTTTGACCAAATTAACGGCTCTTATGAAAGCAGCGAGTACAGACAAAGATGTGTCTGTGTGGCCGAGAGGTCTCGGGAGGAATTGGCTGGACTTTAGCATGTGAGATGTTTGCCTCTGACACAGGATGCTTGTGAAATCGTTTTTGGATAGACTCTCAACAGAAGCTGTTGCAACTGTTCGCCGTGCACGGCCAAAGCCTTCTGTCATTGTTTTACAAGCTGACTAACAGTCACTTATCTCGTGGAAAAGAGTTCGAATCAGCAATTACTCAGGCGTTTAAGTGCTTCAAGTCAACATGAAATCTAAACTGAACTTATTTACTTTCTTAATGCACATTCCCGGTCGTGTTGGAAACAGTACTTCAGTGCATAATATTACAAGGACAAAAAATGTTTGTCTTCTTTAATAATTTCATCATAGTGGCTCTCTAATTTTTTAACCGCTCCATCCACCTGCTCCCATTTTAGTATGTACACTATAAAGTATCTGCCTCATTTTCCCTGTTGAATAAACAAGATTCATTTCTCAATACTGAACTGCATCTCATTTACATTATATAAGTAAAATAGTTATGAATGTCAATTTTACATTAACTTTAAATGGGATCTATTATGCCCCTTTTAACAAGATGTAAGTCTCTGGTGTCCCCAGAATGAGTCTGTGAAGTTTCAGCTCAAAATACCCCACAGATCAATTATTATACCATTTTTGAGTGGAAGGAAAAACATGCTGTTTTCGTGCATGTGTCTTTAAATGCAAATGAGCTGCTGCTCCCCGCCCCCCTATCCAGAAGAGGGCGGAGCCTACAGCTTGTGCCTCAAATACTCTGCCAAAAACTATTATACATCTGTTTGGTTTTGTTTATCATCTCTATCATGGTCACGCTCATGACATTGCAGTTCTTCGTCATCATGAAAGTTAAATATTTAAGCCATAACAATTTAAACTTTTGATATATGGTTTTCTGAGCGCACACATGCTGGCTGTCAGACAGCACGTCCCGTGAGTACTAAATTAAGTTCTCTTTCACATCTTATTGCACTTAAACTATCAAATACACACAAGGTTATGTCAAAAACATACTAAGTTCACAGAAATACATTACATGATTATGTGAACTGGTTTACGTAATCAGATTCCAAAAATTAAGTACTTGTAATTAGATTGTATTACATTTTAAAATACTTGTAATCAGACTACAGTTACTTTTCTATTGATTACATGTTATTTTCAAAACGGCAGTAAATTATTCATAATTCATTGTTTCTACTTCTTTGTTCTCTTTTAAATGTTGCTTTCTAAAAAAGCCTACTGCTTATATACGTTCCGAAGCTCTTTGAAGTTTGTGGAATTGCACACACAGACCAGCTACCAGTCATGTGACTATCACTGAAAACTGAGACCTACACAGCATTTGATCACTGAAATTTATATCAATTTGGTACAAGATTATCTATTCAAGTCAATGTAATAAACGAGTTAGGTCAAAAGTAATCTAAATGTAATCAAAAAGTAGTCTACACTACTAACTACAATTTTTGTCATGAAATTTTTGATCAGTAACTGACTACAATTTGTGGTAAAAAAAAAAGTAATCTAAAAAGTAATCAAAAAGTAGTCTACATTACATTACTAACTACTATTTTTGTCATGTAATTTGGAATTAGTTAACCGACTACAATTTGTGGTAAAAAAAAAAAAAAAAAATGGAAAAAGTAATCTATAAGTTATCAAAAAGTAGTCTACATTACATTACTAACTACAATTTTTTGTCATGTAATTTGGAATTAGTTAACCGACTACAATTTGCGGTTAAAAAAAAAAAATCTATAAGTAATCAAAAAGTAGTCTACATTACATTACTAACTACAATTTTTGTCATGTAATTTGGAATTAGTTAACCGACTACAATTTGTGGTAAAAAAAAAAAGTAATCTAAAAGTAATCAAAAAGTAGTCTAGATTACATTACTAACTACTATTTTTGTCATGTAATTTGGAATTAGTTAACCGACTACAATTTGTGGTAAAAAAGTAATCTAAATAATCAAAAAAGTAGTCTACATTACATTACTAACTACAATTTTTTAATGTAATTTGGAATCAGTAACCGACTACAATTTGTGGTAAAAAAAAAAAAAAGTAATCTAAAAGTAATCAAAAGTAGTCTACATTACATTACTAACTACAGTTTTTGCAATGTAATTTTGCCAGATAAATTGTTTGAAATTGAAAATCAGTAACCGACTACAATTTGTGGTAAAAAAGTAATCTAAAAGTAATCAAAAAGTAGTCTACATTACATTACTAACTACAATTTTTGTCATGAAATTTGTAATCAGTAACCGACTACAATTTGTGGTAAAAAAAAATAAAAAAATGAATCTAAAAGTAATCAAAAGTAGTCTACATTACATTACTAACTACTATTTTTGCAATGTAATTTTGCCAGATAAATTGTTTGAAATTGAAATTGAAAATCAGTAACCGACTACAATTTGTGGTAAAAAAGTAATCTAAAAGTAATCAAAAAGTAGTCTACATTACATTACTAACTACAATTTTTGTCATGAAATTTGTAATCAGTAACCGACTACAATTTGTGGTAAAAAAAAAAAAGTAATCTAAAAGTAATCAAAAAGTAGTCTAGATTACATTACTAACTACTATTTTTGTCATGTAATTTGGAATTAGTTAACCGACTACAATTTGTGGTAAAAAAGTAATCTAAATAATCAAAAAAGTAGTCTACATTACATTACTAACTACAATTTTTTAATGTAATTTGGAATCAGTAACCGACTACAATTTGTGGTAAAAAAAAAAAAAGTAATCTAAAAGTAATCAAAAGTAGTCTACATTACATTACTAACTACAGTTTTTGCAATGTAATTTTGCCAGATAAATTGTTTGAAATTGAAAATCAGTAACCGACTACAATTTGTGGTAAAAAAGTAATCTAAAAGTAATCAAAAAGTAGTCTACATTACATTACTAACTACAATTTTTGTCATGAAATTTGTAATCAGTAACCGACTACAATTTGTGGTAAAAAAAAATAAAAAAATGAATCTAAAAGTAATCAAAAGTAGTCTACATTACATTACTAACTACTATTTTTGCAATGTAATTTTGCCAGATAAATTGTTTGAAATTGAAATTGAAAATCAGTAACCGACTACAATTTGTGGTAAAAAAGTAATCTAAAAGTAATCAAAAAGTAGTCTACATTACATTACTAACTACAATTTTTGTCATGAAATTTGTAATCAGTAACCGACTACAATTTGTGGTAAAAAAAAAAAAGTAATCTAAAAGTAATCAAAAAGTAGTCTAGATTACATTACTAACTACTATTTTTGTCATGTAATTTGGAATTAGTTAACCGACTACAATTTGTGGTAAAAAGTAATCTAAATAATCAAAAAAGTAGTCTACATTACATTACTAAATACAATTTTTTAATGTAATTTGGAATCAGTAACCGACTACAATTTGTGGTAAAAAAAGTAATCTAAAAGTAATCAAAAGTAGTCTACATTACATTACTAACTACAATTTTTGTCATGTAATTTGGAATCACTAACCGACTAAAATTTGTGGTAAAAAAGTAATCTAAAAGTAAGTAATCTACCCAGCACTGTATATATATATATATTCTTTATAATTTTTTAAAATTTTGTTGTATTAAAGTCAGAATCTGTATGCAAGTACACAAATCCTGAGAAATGAGAGTGAGAAAACTGATCAAAGAAGAAGACTAATGCTATTATCCACTATAGCGCCTCTTGTGGCAACACTGGAAATGCAATGTTTCACTGAAACAACAACAAAACATGTGCTTAAAAAGAATAATATCTAGTCAATTAAATACTTTTCGACATAAGGATAACTAAAAATGTACATAGACCTGTCAGTTTTAAAGGACTTCAACTTTAAATTTTGTATAAATCAAGGGCAGGTGCAATGAAAAACTTGACCAAGGTTTTGACCTTTTACTGTTGCTTAAGAAAATTCTTTGAGTAAATTACATGGCAAACCTTACTTTAATTGGGATCCACCCACATTTATTTATCTGAGAGGCGTGACTCATAGACAACACATGAGGGACTCTTATTATAGTAAACTCACACACACGACTCTGATTCACTATAAGTAATAGTTTCGCCTTATTTCACAATTTGTTTTGTGAACATGTTTGTGTCGCATCTCATGCTGCAGGTCTCCAGAGGAGAAAAGCTAGTTTGGCTGGATGTTGTTTGTAAAAAAAAAAAAAAAAAATGAGTTTTGGAAAAAATGACAACAAATCTGAGGTGAACAGGAAATGATGCACACTTTAAACTGCAGTTAGACACACAAAATGACATCACAAGCCACTTAAAATGAAGTTGTTTGAGAGAACAAAATTTCCAAGCTAGCTCTTGACAGGATAATGTTTTGTCTTTTACATGATTTAAGAGGGTGAAAACATCAATTTGAATAGCCTGTCTAAAGTTTCTGCTTAAAACAAGAAAAAATATCTGCCAATGGGATTAAAAAAAAAACATTTGAGTGATATTGTCAGATATTTTTTCTTGTTTTAACAATTTTTGCAGTATAGCTAGTGATTATTTGCTCAACCAAACACTACGGATTTTGTTCAGAAAATGTACTATTGCCGTCATCATTCAGTGCTCAATTTCTTTTTCAGTTTGACTAATCGTTCTCATAACATTTTGAGTCAGTCATGGCTTCTGTCTGTATGTTCTCAGCAGCGGCGGTTCATGGCGTCTTAAAGCGCAGCAACGGTCCAGTCAGTGCAGGCCAAATGTGAGTATGGCAGGGACATGTGGGGACAGACTTCACTTCCTCGCACACGCTGACTTTATTAAAGGCGTTTCACCGCGGCACGCTGCAGTTCCCTTATTGTGATGCAGCAGCCTACATTAGCAGGGCTTTCATGTGGCCGAGCGTGTTTAGCATATGACCGTACGGACCCAAACGCTGCACCCACTTGGCACGTTGGCTGATCAGTCAGTGCCCTATTTTTGAAACTCAGATTAAAGGTTTCTGTTTGTCTTTGGTTACTTCCAAGTTATTATAGGCCGACTATGACCTTGGTATATTCTAAATTAAAAAGGTTATGTCATGCGTTGACTGTAAAGGCATATAATCTTCTCCCTCTTTGCTCTTTCTTTTTGTTTTTATCCCTCCAGTCAATCACATCCATATAATTGGCGAGGCTGCAGTCAGAGGAAAAAGTGAATCAAACGCTGAGCGCCATCCACTCGATTACACATATCTCACGATTACTATCATCTTTAGTAGTAGTTGTACTAGCAATAGTGCTGATGTTTTGCGGATGTACAACAGAAGACTTCAATACAATGATCAATTTAAAGGCCTTTTCAAAAGAACTCCATGTGCGACAAGATTTTAAAACTTTTTACACTTTCCGAAGAAAATATGGTGGTGTTTAATCAAGCTCAATGAAGGTTTTAACTTAAAATAAGCTGAATAGGCCTTTAGTTGTGCAAACAACAATCAAAGTAACACATAAAAATATATACAAAAAATACTGTTTGCATACACAATAGTCACATGAGCTGTCCAGATGTTGTTTACATCGCAGTATCTGGCGAGACATTAGTTGCAGAACAACAACAAATGCCTCAGATCAGAGATAAACACACACATACACTTCAATCGTCACCCCGTCTGTGTATCGTTGTTGTTATTGTTAATTAAAACTATTTAAAATCTTGCCGGTAACTGAAATCAAGGAGAAATAAGGTAAAATATAAATATTAGAAAAACTTGAACGAAGTGTTGCCTTGGCATGTTAAATTTACTAAAAATAAAATAAAAATAAATTAAGCTACTTAAATAGGCTATAGAAAACTAATCAAAATTACAAAAGCACATCACAAAATTACTCAAACTAAAAATATAAAAATAAAAGCTAAATAAAAATACGAATAAATAATACACCAGTATATAAATAATACTAAAATAATTCTGCTTAGTACTTTAATGCAACTAAATTCACTTAATCACCATTCAAATTGGTTGTGCAAACAGTAGAGTGAAACAAAAAAGTTAAAGCAGGGTTCCTACCATTTTAAAATTCCATACTTTTCCAGACTCAAATGTCCAAACCTCTCTTTTCCGACAGATTTTCAGAGCATATTTAACATAAATGGTTCATACAGCATTATTTTTAGCTTTATATTTGGTATATAGGACAGTCATCTGTAAATATTGTTATTTTCTCAGGGTTTTTTCATTGATTTTTTTGAAGTGACAACATACAGAGCCCCTAAAATAAAAATAAATAAATAAATAAATATACAGACTTTTGCATGCACACTATAAACTTTTTTGTGTCCTCGATAAACTATTCATATGCACGCGGGAATTTTTTGCGTGCTTACGCATTACAGTTTTCTAGTTTTATATATTACAACCTATTTCCTTTTTGCGTCACTGTCATCTTACTATGAAGAAAACGGGAGCATTGACGCACAAGAATTAATAGATATCTATTTGCTCAAAATTTGGCTTTCCTTAGGGTAGTACCTCTAATATCAATTCCTAATGTCCAATTTAACACATCCTCTGTGACGGCGGAAAAAAACATGACACGAAATGGGCTGATGACACAATATGGCTGTGTGCATTGTCCTGTTTGCCAAGTTCAATGGTCTATAAAAAAGACAGGTACTCTAAAAAAGTGTTCAAAATTTGGCTTTCGTTAGGGTAGTACGTCATATTTCAAGGCCTTAAATTTTCTTTAACGCACACTCTGTGGCGGCCAAGAAATCACACCACGAAATGGGCTGATGGTGCAATACGGCTGAGTGCATTGTCCTTTATGTTAAGTTTAATGGTTTCTTGTGCGCACACGAAAGTCTGTATTTTTTTTTTATTATTGCAAAGGTCCTTTTAGAGGCTCTGTAATATAGTGCTAACAATGTGAGAAGAAACCCAAAATGCTTCTAACCTGCATTTTTGCATAATGAAAATATAAAAGAATTCACTAAAGAATCAATAAACAGCTGCCATGAAAACTCACCATTTTCATTAAATTCTTAATTTTCTATTAAAGGAAAGTAAATATGGGGCAATAGTCTGGAAATGCAAATATTTTTTTCCATACTCTGCTTTCTTTTTTCCATACTTTTCCAGACCTGGAAATTATTCAATCAAATTCCATACTTTTCCAAACTGTGTAGGAACCCTGTTAAAATAATAAATAACATGTTTAATTTATTAATGTAATTACAAAAATAAAATAATAAATACTATTAATTTATAATATTGTCATCTAATGCAATGAAATTCAGACATTTTAAAGTGTGACCTAAAGGGATAGTTCACCCAAAAATTTCCATACAATGAAAGTCAATGGTGTCCAATGTGTTTTAGAACTCGCTGACTTTCATTGTATGGAAATTTTTGAACTATCCCTTGAATTCATACTTCAAAATGTCTGCATGACTTTCAAAATATCTTATTTTGTGTTCCCAAGAAAGTCAAACATGATCCCAGTATATACATTTTTCTGTGCACTGTCCCTTTAACTGCCCAAAAGGCCACTGTATAATGAAATATCAGCTGTTAACCCGTAAACTGTCTGTACGGCCATACGCTTCTACCTCTTTAGTAAGATCAATGACTTTTCTGTTCCCCCAAGACCGCAGAGCTAATTTAGATCTACACTAATGACCAGTCGCTCCGCACAATCAGTTTAGACATTTGGACAAGCAGAATAAATCCATTGTGTGTGTTTAAAGAAACACTTCTCAATCCAGCACGACATTCTCAGCGTCTGGAATGAAACGACCCTCATGCCTGTTGATTGGATTTGTTCAGCTGTGATCAAAATCCTTTCAGTTGAATAAATCTGCTTATTTTTAAACCTCTAAACCATTCACTTCCTTTCAGGCCGCTTCTGAAAAACGACCAAAACAATAGTTCACTTTTACCAAGACATGATGATGAAATACTGTTTTGCTTTGCAGCAAGAAAAATGAGTGGACGAAAAATAAAACATGCATGCATATCCTTTCTTTCCGATGCATCCTTGTCCAAGCAAAGTCTCGGAAAGCAAATTAAAAATAACAGGATTAACTATCTTTTTTTCGGCCGCCGCAAGCACAGAGATCTTTTTCTGAGTTCCTGCTGAATGTCGAGTCCTTGTGTTCATGCTCAGGCTCGAGGTAAACATTTGTAAACACAGCTAATCAATTTCATGGAGAGGATATGACAATGATCTCCAGCTGTGTCTGCAGGGTGTCCGACTGCGCCGTTACCAGACCTCGCCCTCAAAGTTCCTGACGTCGCATTAAACGCATAATCATTCATTTCACGGAGCGGCCAAAAGTTTTCAGGGCTGTTTTCTTTGGTCCTGCCCCTTAAACTCGCCGTCAAACTTTTTTAAGAAGTGACAAGTATCATGGACAAGCTCAGCGTTCAAGTCTGTCATCCATTATCCAATACCGTACCAACTGTAAGAAACACTAAATACTTAACAGGCTGCTCTAATTGTGTTGCGCACTGCCTCTTGGGGCAGATGTAATTAAGTGAGCCAAGTAAGAGCTAGTAAAACAGTAGGCCCAGATGGAAGCTCCATAACTCACTCAAGTGCACCATTAAAACGTTGCAGAAACAAGAAACTTAAAGCATTTAGAATTATTACGACTTCCTTAGGAAAGGAAATGACGATTAACAGACTCTTGAAGGGCTTGACTCAGAGCTTAAACAACAACACCCTGACATAAGCAAAAAAAGTCTTTTTTTG
This sequence comes from Hypophthalmichthys nobilis, assembly GCA_037950665.1. Classification (NCBI taxonomy): domain Eukaryota; kingdom Metazoa; phylum Chordata; class Actinopteri; order Cypriniformes; family Xenocyprididae; genus Hypophthalmichthys; species Hypophthalmichthys nobilis. Next base: position 32,057,674 of record CM075478.1, read on the forward strand.
TAACATAAGACGGCTTGTGAAATATAATATGCATTCTGTCACAGGATGCATGTGAGTTTACACACCTAGGTGATGTTTTAAAAGTCATTGCATAAGTCAAAAGGCCAAATAATGCAATTATTGGACCTGAAACTATAGGGGCAAATTCACCCCCACTGTAGCTAATATGCATTCTCAGTTTCAGGTTATTGCATTTTATGTTTCACCACATGGGGGTGATATAGATACCAAAAGACTTCTGTCAGTCATGGCGGAGCAACGTCTTGAAGAGAATTTCACTGAGCATTCAACATAACAAAATATATTGTGCCATTTAATGGACCAAATATGAAGGTAACTTAGTATGTTTTTGACCTTAAAGAGCATTAAGACCATTTTTTTTTTTACCATTAAGGCCCGTTCACACCAAGAACGATAACTATAAAGATAGCTATAACATTGTCCACAACAGTGGACGATTTTGTTCTGTTTATTGTAAGCGCGCGCTGCAGTTTTGTTGTTTGTCGCTTTAAATTCTCAAGCTCTTAAAGCAGGATGGATTCTGATTGGCTGTCAATGTTTTTATCATTCATCAGCTCGAAAAAAAAAAAAAAGTTCTGAAAGTGATTCCAGTGCCGGTGTGGTGAGAAATCGAGTCATTGGTTCAACTGACTTTTAATGGGTAGTATTTTTAGTGCCTGATTATAATTCCAGCAAAATCACGTTATGATTTATATCATTATAACGACCATTAATGTCTTTTAAATTACATGGTTCATATACTAGTATATAACTGAAGCTATAGGTTGTGAAATCAAGCATTTCTCATTCTTACTGTTTTTTTAGTAGCTTATGTACTAGCATAGCATACATCTACCCAATTAGCCTGCTAGCTTAGCTTATATTAGGTATGTTTTTTGCTTCCAATATAGTTCCCAATTACATGTTTCAAATTAATGATGTTTGTGTGTACTTAGCATGACAATCAATAGTATTATTATATATTATACCACATTGCTATTATTGCTAAAAAATTATTATTAAAGTACTTTTACAGAACATAGCATGTTGCAACAATCCTTATCCTTATATAAAAAAAAATACATTTTTAGGCATGGTTGTGATTCCAGTTTGTTTTATTATGCAATACATAGGCATTAATTTTATATTTCATGCATGTTTTTTGTGCACTTAATGTAATAAACATCATATAATAGTGAAATATGTTATAATTAGTCAACTTTTGATCAGGCATTACTGCCTGGGTCCTAAAGGAGACCCGATTCGGGGGAACTCGATTTCTCAAGACACCGTTATAGTTTTGGTGTGAACTCTGCTATTTATTTATATTTTGAATAACTTTTAGAACTATATCTTTATTGTTATTGTTAAAAACAAACAAAAAAAAAAAAAAATCTAAATTCTAAAAAGCTCATTCTAAATATAAATAAATACTATAGTAGTATATGCAAATACTAAAATGCTGTGTATTTTTCAGAAAACACGACTTATTTTGCTTCTCAAGTTAATGTATCTTGATTTTAATTTTTTTTAAACATATAGCGTTCTATATATGTACTGGCAAACAAGAGTAAGAAATCATTTTTCACAGTCTATAGCCACTACTTTAATTCTCCATTATTTGTTGTTTTAATTTCACAGACTCATCCTGTGGAAGTTAAAAAAGCGAACAAGATAATGTTAGAAACCACTAATCCATGATGATTAATGGATCAAAGCCTAATTCGGCTCTAACTGTTCTTCCCAATGCAAATAACAGCACTGATTTGTCTTTTAACACGCGTGTATCTTTTAGAATGGAAGGCTTTTGGAAAATCTGCCCCACCACCACCCAGGGAAACCGATCCCGCCCCTCCCAGCTGCCTCTGGACGTGCCGTAATGAGGCACAAAGACAGGGTGTAAGATACTTGCATTCTTCCCAGGGGCAACTCCAGCTGGGAGCTTGACACTAATGCAAAACCCACAGCCGAGAGACTGACATCTCCGCCAACTCTGGCTAATATTAAAGCCCTTTGAAACCAGGCCCTGTTTTAATGGGCTGGACGACAGGGGAGTGGCCGCTGAAGGCTTTATACCTGGACGAGCGCAGGAGATAATTAGACCTTAGTCACAGCCGCGGCGTTTAATCACACAGCTTCTGATAGCACTTTAATAAGTCTTTATGCTTCATCGTTTTTCAGCGCACGATAATAATTAAAGGTGAAATCAGACTGCAGGTTGGAGCGGTCAATATTTTGGAGGTGATGTCACCGAAACAGCATCGTGTAAAAGTTCATGATGACGTAACGTGTTGAACAGCACATTTACTGTAGAAATGCCTTTTGCATGAATGTAAATGCATGGATTAGTTTAAAGAGGACCTATTATGCTCATTTCACAAGATGTAATATAAGTCTCTGGTGTCTCCAGAATGTGTCTGTGAAGTTTCAGCTCAAAATATCCCACAGATCATTTATTATAGCTTGTCAAATTTGCCCCTATTTGGGTGTGAGCAAAAACACGCCATTTTTTTGTGTTCCTTTAAATGCAAATGAGCTGCTGCTCCCAGCCCCCTTTCCAGAAGAGGGCGGAGCTTTAACAGCTCACGCTTCGGTCGCTCAACAACAACAAAGCTGGAGAATCTCACGCAGCCAAAATGAGGATTGTCAGTAACGGTGTTCAGCTTTACATTGTTCAAACCGGAGTCGACACTGATGGAGAAACTCAGGAAGAAGTTACAACTTTTAGAATGAAACTTAGTGGATAAATTTATGTAGTTGCTGTGGAGTTGATTCAACTCATTCACTAGCATGTGCCGTCATGTTAATCTTTTGTTCAAATCCAGCGTTGAATTGACCCTCGTTTGTGAAGCAGTCCGGCGTAAAATGACGGCATGTCAACAACACTCTACTACAACAACTCTTCCTCTTCTCTAAAGCAGCCCAACATGGCCTCACCCCCTTTGTTGTGTGTTCTCGGGGGCGGGGTTTATGTAAATTTTGGGGTTTTTGATGTCACCAATCCAGGAAGAAGCTTGTTGTAGTCCTTAAAGAGAAAATATCTCCCTTTGCATTGAACTTTGAGCGTTATAACTTTGCAGATGTTGTTTATGCTCAAACAAACAGCAACATTACACACTAACTGAAGTTAAAAAAGTGAAATCATAATCAATGACCCCTTTAAACATGATTAGCTCTGAGATTTGCATTTGTCAAAAAAAAAGTGCAATTCTAAAGCTTTTACTTTCTAGCCTCTCAGTGAGAAAATGTGTGCATCGATAACACTCAAAATCTGTAAATGCCAAAGTCAACATTGCCATATATTTGCGAGTGAAACGAGATACTGTGAGAGAAAAAAGAAAAGAAATGCAGGGCGGGGTTTGATTTGATCCAGTGGGGATTGATTGGAGGGCTGAAAAATAAGAGGGCTGACGTCAGCTGAAAAGGAAGGTCGTGGAGCAAGTTATTTCATTTTGATGAAAGATTACAATCATTTTTTTTATTTGGAATAACGTGCACTAATGAAACATTCTCAGTAAGACCAGAAACATGCATGCAAAAAAAAAAAGTAGTCATGTTGACTTTAAATCTTCTAATTTTAAGGTCCAGGCAGAAGAAATGACAGGTGCTGCTTGCATTCTGGAAAAGTTTGGCATGTGCAAAATGCAGGAAAGCATGACTCAAGAAAACCTAAATGAGACGAGCTAAATTCAGCTCTCGTATTCCACGCAACTCCGGTTTTGAAGAGCTGATCACACACGTCGAAGTGGTCGGCACAAAAGTATTTATATCGGCCTGTGTTTTGTTTCAAGTCAGATGGACTAATGGTTGCCATCTGCTGGTGAGAGCCAGTGGAAGTAAAGCATGTATTTACACAAAATAAATCTCCACGGAGACAGCCAACTGCACATGAAATTACAGGTCTGCTGTATCTGCAGCAGCGACAGCTGACTGTCAGAGCAGGAGGGAACCTGGGTGTGTTTGTTATGGTGGAGGGTTCCTGTTGCTAGCCGATCGGGAGGCCAATACTTCTGGAACGTTCTTTGAGGCCTTGGCAAGTGACGGCCTTTTGAAAGCGAGGTTTCGGCTCAATAACGGTGCGATTTTCACCGAGCAAGCGTGTCCAGAGTTTGACAGTGACAAAAAAGTCCTAGCGTATAATTTGTTTACGTTCCCATGGTTGCTCCGTGACCTCAGATGTTTATGTTGGAAAGGGAATTTGACAGCTTTAGAAGCACTTGTCGGAGCGCACGAGGCATTTCAGCCTTCGAGTGTATGTATGCGCCGGTGATGCGCGCGCTGACGCGTCACAAATGTCTTCATGTGAAAGCGGCAGAGCCATGAATCATGTACTCTGTTGTGTGCACTGTTATCTTTGCACAGCTGCACTGAATGACCACATGTGAAGGTGCTAAACTTGACTTGGCAGGTTGCAATCAAGATTTTTTTTCATCATAAAACTGCACGTCTTTTAAAAACATTTAATTTCAGGATGCATGCTGCAGAATTAGATTAAACGTTTGACATAAAATGAAGATTTATAGATCACTAATATAAATTTTGAGTGAAAAGAGTTCATATGGTCACAAATTTATTTATTGTATTACTGACCTAGAAATCTCAAATATGTATTATTCATTTTATGCTATAATATTTGTTTTATTTTATTTATTTTATTCTAAAAGTTCCAAGTTTTAATTCAATTTAATTTAATGCATTTTTTAGCATTTTTGTAACTTAATAATTTAAAATAATCATCCTTTTAAATTACTGAAAATAATTAATCATATGTTTTTCTTTTTTTTTTATATTTTTCATAATTTTTTATAAATTATATTATCACCAAAAATGTTCATATAGTCAATGTCACCAGTGTATATATTATAATTGGAAAAAACAGATTTTTTTCTGAAATCTGGAATTTAAAATCGAATTAAAACCGTGAACTTTTAGAAAGAAAGAAAGAAAGAAATATTATGGCATTAAATGAATAATACATTAATATTAATAAAAATTAATAAAATAAAAATAAAAAAAGAAATATTATGGCATAAAATGAATAATAGGCCTACGTATTTACAATTTCTAAGTCAGAAATAAAATACATACATTTGTGACAGTGACTATATAAACTATTTTCACGCAAACAGTTTTGGTGATGATATAATTCATAATAGGTAAAAATAGAAAAAATATTTTAAACCATTTAAATAATTTAATAGGGTAATAATATAAATTGATTAATTTATAAAAAATGCTAAATAAATGCATTTTAACTTCTGGACTCTGGAATTCAAAATCAAATTAAAACCTTTTTAATATTTATAAAATATTCATTTCTTTTTCATTATTAATACATATTTAAGACTGCTAGGTCAGTAATAAAATACAAAAATTTGTGACAGTGACCATATAAACTATTTTCACTCAAACATTTTTGGTGAATTTATAATAGGAAAAAATAGAAAAAAATATTTTAAACCATTTAAATAATTTATTGGGGTAATTATATAAAATGACTAATTTAGAAAAATGCAAAACAGAAGCATTTTCTCCAGCAGTGCCGGAGTCGACGGCAGATATCAAACACAGAACGCATCGATGCAGATGTTATGAAGCACATTCTGTACACAGACACGAGATCACGGCACATCAAAGAGAAGTTACTTTGAGTAAGTTCAGCTGAAGGCCGTATTCAATGAGCAAACAGGCATTTTTGACTCATGCACAGGGTGGTATTTGAGGATTTATGCGTAAGAATAGTCAAATGACACAGTAAGAGCTCATCACCCGGCTGTGTCACTGTGGTTAGGGAATTTCCTCTGTAATTACCTGAGCGATCCCTCTGCACCTGGAGACGATGCTGAACAAACCCACGGCTTTACTGAGACCGCTGGAATGTAAACACGCTTCCTCTGCAAGACGCAAGGGCCAAAAACCTCAGAGAAATCGATACAAGCCACATGGTGTCAATAATTGCTAAATAAATGTGTGGTTTTCTTTAAGGAAAATAAAAATTCAGCCATTATTTACTCACCCTCACATCATTCCAAACCCATTTCTCCCATGCAACACAAAATACAACAAATTTAAATGTAAAAAAAAATGTAACCTACAAAGCCTGACGGTGTCATGAGAAATCAGGTCCCCCCCCCAGGAATCGGGTCTCCTTAAGGACCCAGGCAATAATGCCTGATCCAAAGTTGTTATAACCTATTTCACTGTTTTATGATGTTTATTACTTTAAGTGCCCAAAGAAAACATGCTTGAAATATAAAATGAATGCCTATGTATTGCATAATAAAACAAACTGGAAACAGACATTGGAAGCAAAAAACATAACTAATATAAGCTAAGCTAGCAGGCTAATCGGGTATATGTAAGTTATGCTAGTACATAAGCTACTAAAAAAACTGTAAGAACGAGAAATGATTGATTTCACAACCTAAAAGACATTAATGGTCATTATAACGCATTTTGCACTACATAAATCATAACGTGATTTTGCAGGAATTATAACCAGTCGTTAAAAGTACTACCCATTAAAGCCTGATGAACCACTGGGATCACTCGGGGTCCTAAAGGAGACCCGATTCGTGGGGGGACTCGGTTTCTCACCACAACGGCAGAAGGTCTGGACTCCATCGCAGCTTTCATTGGCCAAGGACCACCCAGAGGCCGTCTGATTGACATGTAAAGCTACCAGTCACAGTTCTTTGTGTTCCACGTCATGTTTAGAGGTGTGAAAATGTAACGTCGATGTCCCTACAATAACGGACTGGCGTGTGAAAATTTTGGACGCATTTTAAAGAGTCCATGCTGTGAACTTTACATACTTCACGCACTTTTAAAAACCCAGCATTTAGTTGATCCTGATAATTGCTCATTTTCACAGTTGTAAACATTACGTCTTTCTTCTTCCATGAGGGGGTTTGGCTTCATGACGGTTAGGCTTCCAGGCGGACCATTAAAGAACGTGACACACGCGTCTCCTGGTGTAGTAACAAATCATTTTTATTCATTAATTAACAGTTAATCAAGTGCAAGAAATTACGTTCAATTGGTTTTATTATGCACTGTGTTTTTGTACGCTTTATATAGTAAGCTATGCATATTTTAAATTAATATAATTCGTATATACTTAGGATAATCATTAACTGACAGTTTGGGGAGACACAATTTCGAGGGGGGACACGATTTGTCATGACACTGGAAATCCTGTAGAAATAAACCAGATGACGACTTCGAAACTCCTGAAATGTTTCCCATTTTGTGTGCCATATGCATCAGACGTTCAGCCAACAGATGAGCCATCGAGACTGACTTGATGATGAACATCACAAGCAACAACATTCATAGTACTCAACGTAAACATATTATAGAGCAGAGGTGAAATCGTCTGATCATTTTAGAAGAACATTCAATGTGAACATTCATCTGGTTCTCTCAGTTGAAAGTAAATCACACTGGTTTGGAACGACAATAAAGAATTTTTTGGGTAAACTAATCCTTTATTGTTTTTCCCCAAGACCACAAGAAAGAAACCAACATAAACTTCCCCCATCATATAGAGCGCAGAAGGTTCTGCAAGTATAAAAATGACAGCGCACTCACTTTTTGGTCAAAATACATTTATTCTGTTGCCATGGCAGGAGTACAAGCTCCTTATGAAGCCATATGGCCTGCTATTGAGTAAATATACAGTAAAGACAGAATCATTCTGTAGTCTGCATGTCCAGAAATTATGGCATTGCAAGACAGGACTTAGATGACGGAATATCTCCACCGCCCACAGCTGTGCATGAGTCCACGCATTATATTCAAGCAGCGCGCGAACGGGCCGTAATGCATCATGAGAGAGGAGTTTCCACACTCGCTGGCTCAGGCAAAGTTTATACACTTGGGCAATGAAAACAAACAATTAAACTAGCAAGAGTCTAATACCCTCACAGGCATGAACCTATTTTCTGGTGCTGGCTTTGCGAGGACTGTTCGAAGTTTAATGTTTGCACGCATATAAATTAACGCGTTGCCTCCTGAAGTAAATAAAAATACCAGCAATTGGCCACTGCCTCTGCAGCACTGCAATTCTGGGTCTATGATTTCCTTGCGCTGTGGTCAGGCCCCTACGGTGCAAATGCAGTCCAGATGAGTTCCTGGTTCACGGTTATGAGCTAAATGAAAGGCTTCAGGACAAATTCCCTCCATCAAACTCTCCCGAAATCAAGGCCTGCTGGTGTTCCAGCCGAGCTGGTCGCATGTGCACATGTGCAGCGTCGGGTCACGTGACAGAATCGGGCCGCGTTACAATACATGCTTGAATTCATATTGCATCAGTGGGTCTTTTCTGATCGGGTCACTAGTGAAGACAGCAAAACAAACAGGCTTATCGGCGTTTTAACAGGAGGAGAAAACACCTCCCATATCTTTTTGTTGTTGATGTCAAAGGTCATGTGTCCAATCAAACAAAATTCATTGCTCACTTCTGTAGTAATATTAGTTTGACAGGTTGTGCGACATGCCCTCATCCTCAAAAACCACGAACAAAACTACACAAAAAGAAAATATGATCTAGGCGACATTGAATTTTAGGATAAACATGGTTGTACTGAACACTGCAATTTATGAGGTAAATTATTGGCTGCTGGAAGCATGAAAGCATCAAAATTTAAAAGACATAAAAAAAAGAAATAACCTGCATTCGTAGATTCACTGCACTGCATAATTTGCAAAATACATGCAGATGAACTAAATGTAGAAAAATTGGTAACATTTTACTTGAAGCCTTTATGTATAATGCATTATAAAGGTACACTTTTCTATCAATAAGTTTAAATTGAATAATGATTAAGCAACAAACATTTATTAAATTGCTTATTAATAAATGTTCACCTTTAGATTATTATTGTTGCCTCTAGTAATTATGTGTCTGATTTTTAATTTCCAACCTATTTTGGGTTCATTTTAAGCCAGCCATATAGTCATTTTTAAACAATAGTTGAGTTAAATAAAACTGCCCAGCACGTTGGGCAAACGTTTAACCCAACCCCTGGGTTAAAACAACCCAATCACTGGGTTAAAGGGTTAAAACATCCTAATCGCTCGGTTAAAACAACCCAGTCGCTGGGTTAAAGGGTTAAAAGATCCCTATTGCTGGGTTAAAACAACGCAATCACTGGTTTAAAGGGTTAAAACATCCCAATCGCTGGGTTAAAGTATTAAAACATCCCTATCACTGGGTTAAAGGGTTAAAACAACCCAATCCCTGGGTTAAAGGGTTAAAACATCCCAATCGCTGGGTTAAAGGGTTAAAACATCCCAATCACTGGGTTAAAGGGTTAAAACATCCCTATCACTTGGTTAAAACAACCCAATCGCTGGGTTAAAACACCCAATCGCTGAGTTAAAGGGTTAAAACAACCTAATCCCTTGGTTAAAAGGTCAATACAACACAGTCGCTGTTGTTTTTAACCCAGTATTTTTTAGTCTGTATTCTTGATTTACATTGTAATGCATCATATTTTTATAACTGTAATCAAAGGTAAAATGCATTATAATTTTTTCAGATTACTTGGTTACATTGTTTGAACTTTGAAATATGTATAATGTATTATTTCTGTGGTTACAATTATTCATGAGATCATTCAATGCATTATAAGGTGCATTACAATGCATTAAAATACAATTATAATGCATTATATTTAAGGAAAGCCAGACATGATTATTAGCCAAAAGTTATTCTTAATAAATTCTCCATTACGAAAGCTTCTTTAGAAGCCGTTATCATTATCCAATCAGATGGAGGTCAGAATGCGGCATGGCACACGTCAAAGCAATATTTCCCCACGCATTTGGCTGTGAATCACATGTGAAGCAGGTGATGATTATCGTTCCTGCCATCACAGAGGACGATTCTCTGCTCTTATCTCGGTCATTAAAGCAATCTCAACAACAATTATGAATCATAAAGACGATTGTGTTGGCCACCTTATCTCTGGAATGCCACAGGAATCCAGGGCATCATAACAACGGAGTGTTGCCATGAGAATCGAACAAGCGTTTGGAGCCCGATTGGTTTTATCTGCGCAGCGCATATTGCTCTCCAGTAACCATCTTGATAGGCAGGGTGTGTCTTCCCCAACATCTGTAAACCATACATGTTCATTTGAAGCGTCCATATGCCCTATAGCACAGCACCATACTGTTACCGACCCCTTAATGAACTCAAACTGTCCATTTTCAAATAGTTCGACATCAAGGCATTTTTACCAGCCGTGCGTAACACGTTACATTTCAGAGAAACCTGCCTGTGAGAGGAAAGCTGTGCTTCCCACAGTCCTGCTTTATGATCCATAAGAAAGTTGAGTTGTGATTCCTTTGACGTGTGTTTAACCTCAAGACAACCCAATAAAAGACTATTTTCTAAGTGGAGAATGATTCACACAGGATAAGTAGATGTTGCTAAAGAGCACGTACTCGGAATATCCTTCAATTTTGGTGCATATAAAAAACTAGATAAGAGTCATATTTTCAGAAATGCAAGCATCTGATTTTGGCTGTAAAATGCTGTATATGGAGCTTAAAGCATGACAAATAAAAGAGTATTTATGGATCAAACTCTATTTTGTTCTTTGACTTCAAATAAAAGTTTTTGAAGCTTATAGCTTAAAAGAACGTCACGTTATACTTGTTTCTGTCAGCGCATACATTTTGCATTCCGCACTCTTTATTTTGGGCAGCTTGATTACATGGCAATCCTCACGTTTTAAACAACGTCCCTATAATTAAACACTTCCTAGCTCTCGACTTTAGAGCAGCATGTAGTGAATGGCTCTTAATTAGCGAGACTCAATAAGCTGACTTCAGTGTAAAGCTGGAGGAAGACACCTTTACGCAACCAAAGCATAAGAACCTGTGAGAGGAAACACAATAGTCATTGTCTTCAGGCAATAGGTGGATTTCAAGAGCTCATGCTGTGGGGCTAAACTCACACCGGCTAATTTCCTGAGCATTCAGTGTCAACTACCTGTCACATTGGTTTGAAATAAGTGCATTCACATTTACTGCTGCTTAACAAAGACACATCTCCTAAACACTGGCTTCACACTGCAAATTCCATTGCTTTTTGTTTTGATGGAATTTGGTCCATTTCGGCCAATGCCGTTCCAATGGTAACCCTTTAAGTGCTTTTTACTGCATTTAATGCATTTCCACCAATAGGTGAGTAGCTCTTGCATTTTGCATTGCTTAAAGAAACATAGTAACCATTAATGACATCTAGCTATTTTCTTCTTTGATTATGCATTAAATATATGGTAACACTTTACAATAGGATCCATTAGCTAACATGAACTAACAATGAAAACAACAATTATTAATCTTCATGTTAATTTCAACATTTACTAATACATCAATAGTTGTATCTGTTATTTAAAGGGTTAGTTCACCCAAAAATGAAATTTCTGTCATTAATTACTATTACTCACCCTCATGTTGTTCCACACCCGTAAGACCTTCGTTCATCTTCAGAACACAAATTAAGATATTTTTGATGAAATCTGAGAGGTTTCTGATCCCCAAGAGAAAGCAATGTAATTACCACATTCAATGGCCAGAAAAGTAATAAAATAGTCCATGTGACTACAGTGGTTCAACCTTAAAGGATTAGTTGACTTCAGGATGAAAATTTCCTGATAATTTATTCACCCTCATGTCATCCAAGATGTTCATGTCTTTCTTTTTTCAGTCAAAAAATAATTAAGGTTTTTGAGGAATACATTCCAGGATTTTTCTCCATATAGTGGACTTCACTGGGGTTCAACGGGTTGAAGGTCCAAATGTCAGTTTCAGTGCAGCTTCAAAGAGCTCTACATGATCCCAGACGAGGAATAAGAGTCTTATCTAGAGAAATCTGTTGTTTTCTAAAAAAATAAAAAAAAATAAATAAAAATGACATACTTTTTAACCACAAATGCTCGTCTTGCACTGCTCTGCGATGCTCCACGCATTACGTAATCACGTTGGAAAGGTAACGAGTAACGTAGACGGAAGTACCGATCCAGTGTCTACAAAAGTGAACGTGCAAAGACTAAGTCAAACAACCTTTACAAAAAAAGGTAAAACAACGATGTCGGACGATTTTGAAGTTGGAGTTTTTTCGCCTACCGCAGTATTTCCGCCAACGTCACGCGTGACCTTTCCAACATGGTTACATAACGTGTGGCGCATCACAGAGCAGTGCAAGACGAGCATGTGTGTTTAAAAAGTATATAATTTTTTAGTTTTTTAGAAAATGACATTTCTCTAGATAAGACCCTTATTCCTCGTCTGGGATCATGTAGAGCTCTTTGAAGCTGCACTGAAACTGACATTTGGACCTTCAACCTGTTGAACCCCAGTGAAGTCCACTATATGGAGAAAAATCCTGGAATGTTTTCCTCAAAAACCTTAATTTCTCTTCGATTGAAGAAAGAAAGACATGAACATCTTGGATGACATGGGGGTGAGGAAATTACACAATTCAAAGTTGCAGACTGACAGGGAAGAGAAGAAATTGTTGAATGAAGTCGTTATTTTTGTTTTGTTTTTGCGCACAAAAAGTATTATTGTCGCTTCATAACATTAAGGTTGAACTACTGCAGTCATGTTGACTATTTTAACGATGTCTTTACTACTTTTCTGGACCTTGACGTGGTAACTTCGTTGCTTTCTATGGGGGATAAAAAAAACCTCCCGGATTTCATCAAAAATATCTTAATTTGTGTTCTGAAGATGAACAAAATCTTACAGATTTGGAACGACATGAGGGTGAGTAATTAATGACAAATTAAATTTTTGGGTGAACTAACCATTTAATGGACCTGAGCTAACAATGAACAGCTGTGTTTTTATTAAATCTACTAATGTTAACAAAGATTATTTAATAGTGTATTGCTTCATGTTAATGCATAATGTTAGACCTTATTGTAAAGTGCTACCAAAACTGTTAACTATTCTCTAAAAAAATGAGTGCGGTAGAAATAAATACAGAATACTTCATGTGCGAAACGTAGATCAGAAAATACGTTAGTTTAACTCCGATTAAAATATTTATTTTCCCAATAGTGAACATAAATATATCTTTATATACTTCTCCAAAATATGTGTTTTACTTTATTATAAATAAAGTTTAGTATTGGGAAAAATAAAGTCAGCGGCATCCGCAG